>OZ018336.1:26739317-27339317 GCA_963969495.1 Ceratothoa steindachneri
ATATTTCGGGTAACATAGGTTAAAGGCAATCTCTTCAATTTTTGTAAATTCTTGATCTATATAGTCGGGACTACATATTCTGAGCACCATAAGATACATGAGAGGAAATACTGATGTTTTAATATTTTTAGAATGACCTGAATAAAAATGAACATAGGATAAATTATTGGTCGGTTTCCTGAAAATAGAAAACTTAAATCTATCTGGTGATCTGATTATTAGAACATCTAGGAAAGTAAGGCTAGTTCCTTCTCTTTCTAAAGTAAATTTAATTGACGGAAACAATGAATTAATAAATAAAAGAAAACCATCAAGGTCAAAATCTTCCTTCAGAATTCCCAGGACATCGTCTATATAAGGGTACCAAACAATTTGAGTGGACCAAACCGTTGGAATGAGCCTAGTTTCGAAATATTCCATATATATATACCTTTGGCAATAAGGGATTACCCAGAGCCATGCCAAACACTTGTTAGTAAAACTTGCTATTTAAACTAAATTTACAATTTTTTAATGCATATACAAATAATTTGATTGATCGAGTTGGATGGTAAAGGCAAATCCTAGGAGTATAGAATACCATCTAGGAAATCCAATAAGGCATTAACGGGCACTTTAGTGAATAATGTAGTAACATGAAAACTAACTAATCTCAGGTCTGATGTTACACTAATATTGTCTGAATTATTGCAAAGATCAAACAATTTTTTTATATGTGAGGGTTATATGGATCTTAAGATCGGATAAAGTAAATTTACAAGATATTTTGAGAGTTAAATATTGGTTTGACACAGTTACACTGATGATTGGTCTTATTGGATTGCCAATCATAAGTTCTTTTCTACGATAACTGAGTTCCTGCAGCTCTGTATCTCAAGCAGTTCATTCCATGAAATTAAGTTTCTTCCGACCTGTTTCTCTGACAGTTTAATTCACGAAAGCTGAGATTCTGCACTTCTGTATCCCTGGCTGTCCTTATCATAAGAGCGGAGATTCTGCACTTCTGTATCCCTGGCTGTCCTTCCCATAGGAGCGTGGATTCTGCACTTCTGCATCCCTGGCTGTTCTTCCCATAAGAGCGGAGATTCTGCACTTCTGTTTTCCTGGCTGTCCTTCCAATAAGAGCGGAGATTCTGCATTTCTGTATCCCTGGCTGTCCTTCCCATAAAAGCAGAGATTCTGCACTTCTGTATCCCTGGCTGTCCTTCCCATAAGAGCCGAGATTCTGCACTTCTGTATTCCTGGCTGTCCTTCCCATTAGAACGGAGATTCTGCAGTTCTGTATCCCTGACTGTCCTTCCCTTTAAGAGCGTAGATTCTGCACTTCTGCTTCCCTGGCTGTCCTTCCCATAAGAGCGGAGATTCTGCACTTCTGCACCTCTACCTGTACTTCCCATAAGAAAGGAGATTCTGCACTTCTGCATCCCTGGCTGTCCTTATCATAAGTGTGGAGATTCTGCAATTCGGCATCCCTGGCTGTCCTTTCCATAAGAGCGGAGATTCTGCACTTCTGTTTTCCTCGCTGTCCTTCCCGATAAGAGCGGAGATTCTGCACTTCTGTATCCCTGGCTGTCCTTCCCATAAGTGTGGAGATTCTGCAATTCGGCATCCCTGGCTGTCCTTTCCATAAGAGCAGAGATTCTGCACTTCTGCATCCCTGGCTGTCCATCCCCTAAAAGCGGAGATTCTGCACTTCTGCATCCCTGGCTGTCCATCCCCTAAAAGCGGAGATTCTGCACTTCTGTATACCTAGCTGTCCTTCCCATAAGAGTGGAGATTCTGCACTTCTCTATCCCTGGCTGTCCTATCCATAAAAGCGTAGATTCTGCACTTCTGTATCTCTAGATGCCTTTTCATTAGAGCGTAGATTCTGCACTTCTGCATCCCTGGCTGTCCTTTCCATAAGAGCGGATATTCGGCACTTCTGCATCACTGGTTGTCCTTCCTATAAGAAACAAGATTCTTTACTTCTGTATCCCTTGCTTTCCTTCTTATAAGAGCGGAGATTCTGCACTTCTGCATCCCTTGCTGTCCTTCCCATGAGAGCCGAGATTCTGCACTTCTGCTTCCCTGGCTGTCCTTCCCATAAGAGCAGAGATTCTTCACTTCTGCATTCCTGGCTGTCATTCCCATAAGAGCGGAAATTCTACACTTGTGCATCCTTGGTTATCCTTCCCATAGGAGCGGAGATTCTGCACTTCTGCATCCCTTGCTGCCTTTCCATAAAAGCAAAGATTCTGCACTTCTGTATCCCTGGCTGTCCTTCCCATAAGAGCGTAGATTCTGCAATTCTGTATCTCTGGATGTCTTTTCCATTAGAGCGTAGATTCTGCACTTCTGCATCCCTGGCTGTCCTTCTCATTAGAGCGTATATTCTGCACTTCTTCTTCACTCGTTTTCCTTCTCATAAGAAAGGAGAATCTGCTCTTCTGTATGCCTGGCTGTCCTTCATATAAGAGCAGAGGTTCTGTACTTTTGCATCCATGGCTTTCCTTCCCATAAGAGCCGAGATTCTGCACTTATGCTTCCCTGGCTCTCCTTCCCATAAGAGCGGAGATTCTGGACTTCTGTATCCCTGGCTTTCCTTCCCATAAGAGCAGAGATTCTGCACTTATGTATCCCTGGCCGTCCTTCCCATGAGAGCCGAGATTCTGCACTTCTGTATCCCTGGCCGTCCTTTCCATAAGAGCCGAGATACTGCACTTCTGCATCCGTGGATGCCTTTCCATAAGAGCGTAAATTCTGCACTTCTGTATCCCTGGCTGTCCTTCCCATAAAAGCAGAGATTCTTCCCTTTTGCATCCCTGGCTGTCCTTTTCATAAGAGCGGAGATTCTGCACTTCTGCATCCCTCGCTGTCCTTCCCGATAAGAGGGTATATTCTGCACTTCTTCTTCACTCGTTTTCCTTCTCATAAGAAAGGAGAATCTGCTCTTCTGTATGCCTGGCTGTCCTTCCCATAGGAGCGGAGATTCTGCACTTCTGTATCCCTGGCTGTCCTTCCCATAAGAACGAAAATTCTGCAATTCTGCATCCCTCGCTATCCTTCCTATAAGAGCGGAGATTCTGCACTTCTGTATCCTTGGCTGTCCTTCCCATGAGAGCCGAGATTCTGCACTTATGTATCCCTGGCCGTCCTTCCCATAAGAGCCGAGATACTGCACTTCTGCCTCCGTGGATGCCTTTCCATAAGAGCGTAAATTCTGAACTTCTGTATCCCTGGCTGTCCTTCCCATAAGAACAGAGATTCTGCACTTCTGCATCCCTGGCTGTCCATCCCCTAAAAGCGGAGATTCTGCACTTCTGTATCCCTGGATGTCCTTCCCATTAGAGCGGAGATTCTGCACGTCTGTATCCCTCGCTGTCCTTCCCATAAAAGCAGAGATTCTTCCCTTTTGCATCCCTAGGCTGTCCTTTTCATAAGAGCGGAGATTCTGCACTTCTGCATCCCTCGCTGTCCTTTCCGATAAGAGCGGAGATTCTGCACTTCTGTATCCCTGGCTGTCCTTCCCATAAGTGTGGAGATTCTGCAATTCTGCATCCCTGGCTGTCCTTTCCATAAGAGCAGAGATTCTGCACTTCTTCATCTCTGCCTGTCCTTCCCATAAAAGCGGAGATTCTGCACTTCTGTATCCTTGGCTGTTTTTCCCATAAGAGCGGAGATTCTGCACGTCTGTATCCCTCGCTGTCCTTCCCATAAGAGCAGAGATTCTTCCCTTCTGCATCCCTGGCTGTCCTTTTCATAAGAGCGATGATTCTGCGCTTCTGTATCCCTGGCTGTCCTTGCCATAAGAGCCGAGATTCTGCACTTGTGCATCCCTGGCTGTCCTTCCCATAAGAGCCGATATTCTGCACTTCTGTATCCCTGGCTGTCTTTCCCATAAGAGCGGAAATTCTACACTTGTGCATCCTTGGTTGTCCTTCCCATAGGAGCGGAGATTCTGCACTTCTGCATCCCTGGCTGCCTTTCCATAAAAGCGAAGATTCTGCACTTCTGTATCCCTGGCTGTCCTTCCCATAAGAGCGTAGATTCTGCAATTCTGTATCTCTGGATGTCTTTTCCATTAGAGCGTAGATTCTGCACTTCTGCATCCCTGGCTGTCCTTCTCATAAGAGCGTATATTCTGCACTTCTTCTTCACTCGTTTTCCTTCTCATAAGAAAGGAGAATCTGCTCTTCTGTGTGCCTGGCTGTCCTTCATATAAGAGCAGAGGTTCTGTACTTTTGCATCCATGGCTTTCCTTCCCATAAGAGCCGAGATTCTGCACTTATGCTTCCCTGGCTCTCCTTCCCATAAGAGCGAAGATTTTGGACTTCTGTATCCCTGGCTTTCCTTCCCATAAGAGCAGAGATTCTGCACTTGTGCATCCCTGGCTGTCCTTCCCATAGGAGCGGAGATTCTGCACTTCTGTATCCCTGGCTGTCCTTTCCATAAGAACGGAAATTCTGCAATTCTGCATCCCTCGCTATCCTTCCTATAAGAGCGGAGATTCTGCACTTCTGTATCCTTGGCTGTCATTCCCATGAGAGCCGAGATTCTGCACTTCTGTATCCCTGGCCGTCCTTTCCATAAGAGCCGAGATACTGCACTTCTGCATCCGTGGATGCCTTTCCATAAGAGCGTAAATTCTGCACTTCTGTATCCCTAGCTGTCCTTCCCATAAGAACAGAGATTCTGCACTTCTGCATCCCTGGCTCTCCATCCCCTAAAAGCGGGGATTCTGCACTTCTGTATACCTAGCTGTCTTTCCCATAAAAGTGGAGATTCTGCACTTCTCTATCCCTGGCTGTCCTATCCATAAAAGCGTAGATTCTGCACTTCTGTATCTCTAGATGCCTTTTCATTAGAGCGTAGATTCTGCACTCCTGCATCCCTGGCTGTCCTTTCCATAAGAGCGGATATTCGGCACTTCTGCATCACTGGTTGTCCTTCCTATAAGAAACAAGATTCTTTACTTCTGTATCCCTTGCTTTCCTTCTTATAAGAGCGGAGATTCTGCACTTCTGCATCCCTTGCTATCCTTCCCATGAGAGCCGAGATTCTGCACTTATGCTTCCCTGGCTGTCCTTCCCATAAGAGCAGAGATTCTTCACTTCTGCATTCCTGGCTGTCATTCCCATAAGAGCGGAAATTCTACACTTGTGCATACTTGGTTATCCTTCCCATAGGAGCGGAGATTCTGCACTTCTGCATCCCTCGCTGCCTTTCCATAAAAGCGAAGATTCTTCACTTCTGTATCCCTGGCTGTCCTTCCCATAAGAGCGTAGATTCTGCAATTCTGTATCTCTGGATGTCTTTTCCATTAGAGCGTAGATTCTGCACTTCTGCATCCCTGGCTGTCCTTCTCATTAGAGCGTATATTCTGCACTTCTTCTTCACTCCTTTTCCTTCTCATAAGAAAGGAGAATCTGCTCATCTGTATGCCTGGCTGTCCTTCATATAAGAGCAGAGGTTCTGTACTTTTGCATCCATGGCTTTCCTTCCCATAGGAGCCGAGATTCTGCACTTATGCTTCCCTGGCTCTCCTTCCCATAAGAGCGGAGATTCTGGACTTCTGTATCCCTGGCTTTCCTTCCCATAAGAGCAGAGATTCTGCACTTGTGCATCCCTGGCTGTCCTTCCCATAGGAGCGGAGATTCTGCACTTCTGTATCCCTGGCTGTCCTTCCCATAAGAACGAAAATTCTGCAATTATGCATCCCTCGCTATCCTTCCTATAAGAGCGGAGATTCTGCACTTCTGTATCCTTGGCTGTCCTTCCCATGAGAGCCGAGATTCTGCACTTATGTATCCCTGGCCGTCCTTCCCATAAGAGCCGAGATACTGCACTTCTGCCTCCGTGGATGCCTTTCCATAAGAGCGTAAATTCTGCACTTCTGTATCCCTGGCTGTCCTTCCCAAAAGAACAGAGATTCTGCACATCTGCATCCCTGGCTGTCCATCCCCTAAAAGCGGAGATTCTGCACTTCTGTATCCCTGGCTGTCCTTCCCATAAGAGTGGAGATTCTGCACTTCTCTATCTCTGGCTGTCCTATCCATAAGAGCGTAGATTCTGCACTTCTGTATCTCTGGATGTCCTTTTCATTAGAGCGTAGATTCTGCACTTCTGCATCCCTGGCTGTCCTTTCCATAAGAGCGGATATTCGGCACTTCTGCATCACTGGTTGTCCTTCCTATAAGAAACAAGATTCTTTACTTCTGTATCCCTTGCTTTCCTTCTTATAAGAGCGGAGATTCTGCACTTCTGCATCCCTTGCTGTCCTTCCCATAAAAGCCGAGATTCTGCACTTCTGCTTCCCTGGCTGTCCTTCCCATAAGAGCAGAGATTCTTCACTTCTGCATTCCTGGCTGTCATTCCCATAAGAGCGGAAATTCTACACTTGTGCATCCTTGGTTGTCCTTCCCATAGGAGTGGAGACATACACTTCTGTATCCCTGGCTGTCCTTCCCATAAGAACGAAGATTTTGCACTTCTGTATTCCTTGCTGTACTTCCTATAACAGCGAAAATTCTGCACTTCTGCAACCCTGGCTGTCCTTCCCATAAGAGCGAAGATTCTGAACATCTATATCCCTGGTTGTCCTTAACATAAGAGCGGAGCTTTTGCACTTCTGTATCCCTGACTGTCCTTCCAGAAGAGCGTAGATTCAGCACTTTTGTATCTCTAGATGTCCTTCCCATAAGAGCCGAGAGTCTGCACTTCTGCATCCCTGGCTGACTTTCCCATAAGAGCCGAGATTCTTCACTTCTGCATTCCTGGCTGTCCTTTCCATAAGAGCGTAGATTCTGCACTTCTGTATCCCTGGCTGTAGTTCCCATAAGAGCCGAGATTCTGCACTTCTGTATCCCTGGCTGTCCTACCCATAAGAGCGGATATTCTGCACTTTTGTATCCTTGGCTGTCCTTCTTATAAGAGCGGAGATTCTGCACTACTGTATCCCTCACTGTCCTTGCCATAAGAGCGTAGATTCTGCACTTCTGCATCCCTGGCTGTCCCTCCCATAAGAGTGGAGATTCTGCACTTCTGCCTCCCTGGCTGTCCTTCCCATAAGAAAATAGATTCTGCACTTCTGCATCCCTGGCTGTCCTTCCCATAAAAGCGGAGATTCTGCAATTCTGCATCCCTCGCTGTCCTTCCCGATAAGAACGGAGATTCTGCACTTCTGCATCCCTGGCTGTCCTTTCATAAGAGCAGAGATTCTGCAGTTCTTTTTCTCTGGCTGTCCTTCTCATAAGAACGGAGATTCTGCACTTCTCTATTTCTGGATGTCCTTCTCATAAGAGCGGAGATTCTGCACGTCTGTATCCCTGGCTGTCCTTCCGATAGAAGCCGAAGTTCATTCCTTCTGCATCCCTCGCTTTCCTTTCCATAAGAGCGGAGATTCTGCGCTTCTGTATCCCTGGCTGTCCTTCCCATAAGAACCGAGATTCTGCACTTGTGCATCTCCGGCTGTCCTTCCCATAAAAGCGGATATTCTGCACTTCTTTATTCCTGGCTGTCTTTCCCATAAGAGCGGAGATTCTGCACTTCTGCATCCCTGGCTGTCCTTCCCATAGGAGCGGAGATTCTGCACTTCTGCATCCCCGGCTGCCTTCCAATAAAAGCGGGGATTCTGTACTTCTGTATCCCTGGCTGTCCTTCCCATAAGAGCATAGATTCTGCACTTCTGTATCTCTGGATGTCCTTTCCATTAGAGCGTAGATTCTGCACTTCTGCATCCCTTGCTGTCCTTCTCATAAGAGCGTATATTCTTCACTTCTGCATCACGGGTTGTCCTTCCCATAAAAAACAAGATGCTGCACTTCTGTGTGCCTGGCTGTCCTTCTTATAAGAGCGGAGATTCTGCACTTTTGCATCCCTGGCTTTCCTTCCCATAAGAGCCGAGATTCTGCACTTCTGCTTCGCTGTATGTCCTTCCCATAAGAGCAGAGATTCTGCACTTCTGTATCCCTGGCTTTCCTTCCCATAACAGCGGAGATTCTGCACTTGTGCATCCCTGGCTGCCCTTCACATAGGAGCGGAGATTCTGCACTTCTGTATCCTTGGCTGTTCTTCCCATAAGAACAGAGATTCTGCACTTCTGCATCCCATGCTGTCCTTCCTATAAGAGCGGAGATTTTGCAAGTCTGTATCTTTGGCTGTTTTTCCCATAAAAGCCGAGATTCCGCACTTCTGTATCCCTAGATGCCTCTCCATAAGAGCGTAGATTCTGCACTTCTGTATCCCTGGCTCTCCTTCCCATAAGAACGAAGAATTTGCACTTCTGCATCCCTGGCTGTCCTTCCCCTAAGAGGGAAGATTCTGCACTTCTGTATCCCTGGCTGTCCTTCCCATAAAAGTGGAGATTCTGCACTTCTATATCCCTGGCTGTCCTTCCCAGAAGAGCGAAGATTCTGCACTTCGGCATCCCTAGGCTGCCTTCCTATAAGAGCTAAGATTCTGCACTTCTCTAGCCCTAGCTGTCCTTCCGATAAGAGCGTAGATTCTGCACTTCTGTATCTCTGGATGTCCTTTTCATTAGAGCGTAGATTCTGCACTTCTGCATCCCTGGCTGTCCTTTCCATGAGAGCAGATATTCGGCACTTCTGCATCACTGGTTGTCCTTCCCATAAGAAACAAGATTCTGCAATTTTGTATCCCCCGCTTTTCTTCTCATAGGAGCGAAGATTCTGCACTTCTGCTTCCCTGGATGACCTTCCCATAAGAGCGGAGATTCTGCACTTTTGTATCCCTGGCTGTCCTTCACATAGGAGTGGAGATTCTGCACTTGTGTATCCCTGGCTGTCCTTTCTATACGAACGAAGATTTTGCACTTCTGCATCCCTCGCTTTCCTTTCTATTACAGCGGAGATTCTGCACTTCTGCAACTCTGGCTGACCTTCCCCCAAGAGCGGAGATTCTGCACTTCTGCAACTCTGGCTGACCTTCCCCCAAGAGTGGAGATTCTGCACTTCTGCACCTCTACCTGTTCTTCCCATAAGAAAGGAGATTCTGCACTTCTGCATCCCTGGCTGTCATTTTCATAAGAGCGGAGATTCTGCACTTCTGTATCCCTCGCTGTCCTTTCCGATAAGAGCGGAGATTCTGCACTTCTGTATCCCTGGCTGTCCTTCCCATAAGTGTGGAGATTCTGCAATTCTGCATCCCTGGCTGTCCTTTCCATAAGAGCAGAGATTCTGAAATTTTTCATCTCTGGCTGTCCTTCCCATAAGAGCGGAGATTCTGCACTTTTGTCTCCCTGGCTCTCCTTCCCATAAGAACGTAGATTCTGCACTTTTGTATCTCTGGATGTCCTTTCCATTAGAGCGTAGATTTGCACTTATGCATACCTGGCTGTCCTTCTCATAAGAGCGTATATTCTGCACTTCTGCATCACTGGTTGTCCTTCCCCTTAGAAACGAGATTCTGCACTTCCGTGTGCTTGGCTCTCCTTCTTATATGAGCAAGGATTCTGCACTTTTGCATCCCTGGCTTTCCTTCCCATAAGAGCCGAGATTCAGCACTTCTGCTTCCCTGGTTGTCCTTCCCATAAGAGAGGAGATTTTGCACTTCTGTATCCCTGGCTTTCCTTCTTATAAGAGCGGAGATTCTGCACTTGTGCATTGCTGGCTGTCCTTCCCATAGGAGCAGGGATTCTGCACTTCTGTATCCCTGGCTGTCCTTCCCATAAGAACGGAGATTCTGCACTTTTGCATCCCTCACAGTCCTTCCTATAAGAGCGGCGATTCTGCACGTCTGTATCCTTGGCTATCCTTCCGAAAGGGCCGAGAATCTGGACTTCTGTATACCTGGCCGTTCTTCCCATAAGAGCCGAGATTCTGCACTTCGGCATCCCTGGATGCCTTCCCATAAGAGCGTAGATTCTGCATTTCTGTATCCTTGGCTGTCCTGACAATAAGAACGGAGAATCTGCACTTCTGCATCCCTGGCTGTCCTTCCCCTAAGAGCAGAGATTCTGCACTTCTGTATCCCTGGCTGTCCTTCCCATAAAAGTGGAGATTCTGCACTTCTGTATCCCTAGCTATCCTTTCCAGAAGAGCTGAGATTATGCACTTCTGCATCCCTGGCTGCCTTCCCATAAGAACGGAGATTCTGCACTTCTCTATCCCTGGCTGTCCTTTCCATAAGAGCGTAGATTCTGCACTTCTGTATCTCTGGATGTACTTTCCATTAGAGCGTAGATTCTGCAATTCTGCATCACTGGCTGTCCTTTCTATAAGAGCGGATATTCGGCACTTCTGCATCACTGGTTGTCCTTACCATAAGAAACAAGATTCTGCACTTAGGAATCCCTTGCTTTTCTTCTTATAAGAGCCGAGATTCTGCACTTCCACATCCCTAACTGTCCTTCCCATAAGAGCAGAGATTCTGCGCTTCTGCTTCCCTGGCTGACCTTACCATAAGAACGGAGATTCTGCACTTCTGTATCCCTGGCTTTCATTCCCATAAGAGCGGAGATTCTGCACTTGTGCATCCCTGGCTGTCCTTCCCATAGGAGTGGAGATTCTGCACTTCTGTATCCCTGGCTTTCCTTCCCATAAGAACAAAGATTTTGCACTTCTGCATCCCTCGCTGTCCTTCCTATAACAGCGGAGATTCTGCACTTCTGCAACCCTGGCTGTCCTTCCTAAAAGAGCGGAGATTCTGAACTTCTATATCCTTGGCTGTCCTTCCTATAAGAGCGGAGATTCTACACTTCTGCATCCCTTGCTGTCCTTACCATAGAGGCCGAGATTCTTCAATTCTGGATTCCTGGCTGTCCCTCTCATAAGAGGGTAGATTCTGCACTTCTGTATCCCTGGCTGTCCTTCCCGTAAGAGCCGATATTCTGCAATTCTGCTTCCTTGGCTGTCCTTCCCATAAGAGCGAAGATTCTGCACTTTTGTATCCCTGGCTGTCTTTCCCAAAGGTTCGGAGATTCTGCACTTGTGATTCCCTGGCTGTCCTTCCCATAGGAGTGGAGATTCTGCACTTCTGTATCCCTGGCTGTCCTTCCCATCAGAACGAAGATTTTGCCCTTCTGCATCCCTCGCTGTCCTTCCTATAACAGCGGAGAGTCTGCACTTCTGCAACCCTGGCTGTCCTTACCATAAGAGCGGAGATTCTCCGCTTCTGTATCCCTGGCTGTCCTTCCCATAAGAACGGAGATTTTGCACTTCTGCATCCCTGGCTGTCCTTCCCCTAAGAGCAGAGATTTTGCACTTCTGTATCCCTGGCTGTCCTTACCATAGGGGCCGAGATTCTTCACTTCTGCATTCCTGGCTGTCCCTCTCATAAGAGCGTAGATTCTGCACTTCTGTATCCCTGGCTGTCCTTCCCATCAGAACGAAGATTTTGCCCTTCTGCATCCCTCGCTGTCCTTCCTATAACAGCGGAGAGTCTGCACTTCTGCAACCCTGGCTGTCCTTACCATAAGAGCGGAGATTCTAAACTTCTATATCCCTGGCTGTCCTCCCCATAAGAGCGAGATTCTGCACTTTTGTATATCTGGATGTCTTTCCCATAAGAGCCGAGATTCTGCACTTCTGCATCCCTGGCTGTCCTTCCCATAAGAGCCGAGATTCTTCACTTCTGCATTCCTGGCCTTTCTTTCCATAAGAGCGTAGATTCTGGACTTCTGTATCCCTGGCTGTCCTTCCCATAAGAGCCGAGATTCTGCACTTCTGCATCCCTGGCTGTCCTTCCCATAGGAGCCAAGATTCTGCACTTCTGCTTTTCTTGCTGTCCTTCCCATAAAATTGGAGATTCTTCACTTCTGTATCCCTGGCTGTCCTTCCCATAAGTGTGGAGATTCTGCAATTCTGCATCCCTGGCTGTCCTTTCTATAAGAGCAGAGATTCTGCTCTTCTTCATCTCTGGCTGTCCTTCCCATAAGAGCGGAGATTCTGCACTTCTGTATCCCTGGATGTCCTTCTCATAAGAGCGGAGATTCTTCACGTCTGTATCTCTGGCTGTCCTTCCCATAAGAGCATAGGTTCTTCCCTTCTGCATCCATGGCTTTCCTTCCCATAAGAGCGGAGATTCTCCGCTTCTGTATCCCTGGCTGTTCTTCCCATAAGAACGGAGATTTTGCACTTCTGCATCCCTGGCTGTCCTTCCCCTAAGAGCAGAGATTTTGCACTTCTGTATCCCTGGCTGTCCTTTTCATAGGAGTGGAGATTCTGCACTTCTGTTTCCCTGGCTGTCCTTTCCAGAAGAGCAGAGATTCTGCACTTCTGCATCTCTGGCTGCCTTCCCATAAGAGCGGAGATTCTGCACTTCTCTATCCCTGGCTGTCCTTCCCATAAGAACGTAGCTTTTGCACTTCTGTATCTCTGGATGTCCTTTCCATTAGAGCGAAGATTCTGCACTTCTGCATCCCTTGCTGTCCTTTCCATAAGAGCGGATATTCGGCACTTCTGCATCACTTGTTGTCTTTCCCATAAGACAAAGGATTCTGCACTTCTGTATCCCTCGCTTTCCTTTTTATAAGAGCGGTGATTCTGCACTTCTGCATCCCTGGCTGTCCTTCCCTTAAGAGCCGAGATTCTGCACTTCTGCTTCCCTGGCTGTCCTTCCCATAAGAGCGGAGATTCTGCACTTCTGTATCCCTGGCTTTCCTTCCCATAAGAGTGGAGATTTTGCACTTGTGCATTGCTGGCTGTCCTTCCCATAGGAGCAGGGATTCTGCACTTCTCTATCCCTGGCTGTCCTTCCCATAAGAACGGAAATTCTGCACTTCTGCATCCCTTACAGTCCTTCCTATAAGAGCGGAGATTCTGCACGTCTGTATCCTTGGCTATCCTTCCGAAAGGGCTGAGAATCTGCACTTCTGTATACCTGGCCGTTCTTCCCATAAGAGCCGAGATTCTGCACTTCTGCATCCCTGGATGCCTTCCCATAAGAGCGTAGATTCTGCACTTCTGTATCCCTGGCTGTCCTAAAAAATAAGAACGGAGATTCTGCACTTCTGCATCCCTGGCTGTCCTTCCCCTAAGAGCAGAGATTCTGCACCTCTGTATCCCTTGCTGTCCTTCCCATAAGAGTGGACATTCTGCACTTCTATATCCCTGCCTGTCCCTCCTATTAGAGCGTAAATTCTGCACTTCTGCATCCCTGGCTGTCCTTTCTATAAGACCGAATATTTGGCACTTCTGCATCACTGGTTGTCCTAACCATAAGAAACAAGATTCTGCACTTCTGAATCCCTTGCTTTCCTTCTTATAAGAGCCGAGATTCTGCACTTTTGCATCCCTAACTGTCCTTCCCATAAGGGCAGAGATTCTGCACTTCTGCTTCCCTGGCTGACCTTCCCATAGGAGTGGAGTTTCTGCACTTCTGTATCCCTGGCTTTCCTTCCTATAAGAACAAAGATTTTGCACTTCTGCATCCCTCGCTGTCCTTCCTATAACAGCGGAGATCTTGCACTTCTGCAACCCGGGCTGTCCTTCCCAAAAGAGCGGAGATTCTGAACTCTTATATCCCTGGCGGTCCTTCCCATAAGAGCCGAGATTCTGCACTTCTGCATCCCTGGCTGTCCTTACCATAGGGGCCGAGATTCTTCACTTCTGCATTCCTGGCTGTCCCTCTCATAAGAGCGTATATTCTGCACTTCTGTATCCCTGGCTGTCCTTCTCGTAAGAGCCGATATTCTGCACTTCTGCTTCCCTGGCTGTCCTTCCTATAAGAGCGAAGATTCTGCACTTCTATATCGCTGGCTGTCTTTCCCATAAGTTTGGAGATTCTGCACTTGTGGTTCCTTGGCTGTCCTTCCCATAGGAGTGGAGATTCTGCACTTCTGTATCCCTGGCTGTCCTTCCCATAAGAACGAAGATTTTGCTCTTCTGCATCCCTCGCTGTCCTTCCTATAACAGAAGAGATTCTGCACTTCTGCAACCCTGGCTTTCCTTACCATAAGAGCGGAGATTCTGAACTTCTATATCCCTGGCTGTCCTCCCCATAAGAGCAGAGATTCTGCACTTTTGTATATCTGGATGTCTTTTCCATAAGAGCCGAGATTATGTACTTCTGCATTGCTGGCTGTCCTTCCCATAAGAGCCGAGATTCTTCACTTCTGCATTCCTGGCTGTCCTTTCCATAAGAGAGTAGATTCTGCACTTCTGTATCCCTGGCTGTCCTTCCCAAAAGAGCCAAGATTCTGCACTTCTGCTGTCCTTGCTGTCCTTCCCATAAAAGCGGAGATTCTGCACTTCTGTATCCCTGGCTGTCATTTCCATAAGAGCGGAGATTCTGCACTTGTGCATCCCTGGCAGTCCTTCCCATAGGAGTGGAAATTCTGCACTTCTGTATCCCTGGCTGTCCTTCTCATAAGAAGGAAGAGTTTGCACTTCTGCATCCCTCGCTGTCCGTCCTATAACAGCGGAGATTCTGCACTTCTGCAACCCTGGCTGTCCTTTCCATAAGAGCGGAGATTCTGAACTTCTATATCCTTGGCTGTCCTTCCTTTTAGAGCGGAGATTCTGCACTTTTGTATCCCTGGATGTCCTTCTCATAAGAGCCGAAATTCTTCACTTCTACATCTTTGGCTGTCGTTTTCATAAGTGCGTATATTCTGCACTTCTGCATCACTGGTTGTCCTTCCCATAAGAAACGAGATTCTGCACTTCTGTGTGCCTGGCTGTCCTTCTTATAAGAGCGGAGATTCTGCACTTTTGCATCCCTGGCTTTTTTTCCCATAAGAGCCGAGATTCTGCACTTTTGCTTCCCTGGCTGTCCTTCCCATAAGAAAATAGATTCTGCACTTCTGCATCCCTGGCTTTCATTTCCATAAGAGCGGAGATTCTTCACTTGTGCATCCCTGGCTGTCCTTCCCATAGGAGCAGAGATTCTGCACTTCTGTATCCCTGGCTTTCCTTCCCATAAGAACGGAAATTCTGCACTTATGCATCTCTTGCCGTTTTTCCTATAAGAGCGGAGATTCTGCACTTCTGAATCCTTGGCCTTCCTTCCCATAAGAGCCGAGATTCTGCACTTCTGTATCCCTGGCCGTCCTTCCCATAAGAGCCGAGATTCTTGACTTTTGCATCCCGTGATGCCTTCCCTTAGAGCGTAGATTCTGCACTTCTGTATCCTTGGCTGTCCTTCCCATAAGAACGGAGATTTTGCACTTCTGCATCCCTGGCTGTCCTTCCCCTAAGAGCAGAGATTTTGCACTTCTGTATCCCTGGCTGTCTCTCCCATAGGAGTGGAGATTCTGCACTTCTGTATCCCTGGCTGTCCTTTCCAGAAGAGCAGAGATTCTGCACTTCTGCATCTCTGGCTGCCTTCCCATAAGAGCGGAGATTCTGCACTTTTCTATCCCTGGCTGTCCTTCCCATAAGAACGTAGATTTTGCACTTCTGTATATCTGGATGTCCTTTCCATTAGAGCGTAGATTCTGCACTTCTGCATCCCTTGCTGTCCTTTCCATAAGAGCGGATATTCGGCACTTCTGCATCACTTGTTGTCCTTCTCATAAGACATAAGATTCTGCACTTCTGTATCCCTCGCTTTCCTTTTTATAAGAGCGGTGATTCTGCACTTCTGCATCCCTGGCTTTCCTTCCCTTAAGAGCCGAGATTCTGCACTTCTGCTTCCCTGGCTGTCCTTCCCATAAGAGCGGAGATTCTGCACTTCTGTATCCCTGGCTGTCATTCCCATAAGAGCGGAGATTCTGCACTTGTGCATCTCTGGCTGTCCTTCCCATATGAGTGAAGATTCTGCACTTCTGTATCCCTGGCTGTCCTTCCCATAAGAACGAAGATTTTGCACTTCTGCATCCCTCGCCTTCCTTTCTATAACAGCGGAGATTCTGCACTTTTGCAACCCTGGCTGTCCTTCCCATAAGAGCGGAGATTCTGAACTTCTATATCCCTGGCTGTCCTTTCCATAAGAGCAGAGATTCTGCACTTTTGTATCCCTGGATGTCTTTTCCATAAGAGCCGAGATTCTGCACTTCTGCATCCCTGGCTGTTCTTCCCATAAGAGCCGAGATTCTTCACTTCTGCATTCCTGGCTGTCCTTCCCATAAGAGCGTAGATTCTGCACTTCTGTATCCCTTGCTGTCCTTCCTATAAGAGCGGAGATTCTGCACTTCTGGATCCCTGGCTGTCCTTCCTATAAGATCGGAGATTCTGCACTTTTGTATCCTTGGCTGTCCTTTTTATAAGAGCGGAGATTCTGCACTACTGTATCCCTGGCTATCCTTACTATAAGAGCCGAGATTCTGCAGCTATGGACAAGTGTCAATCCCTTCCATACGAACGGAGTTTCCTTAACTATTTATCTCATGAGTTCCATTTATTGATCACGAAATCTCTGCACCTGGTTCTGCTGCAGCCCATTAAATGAGAAGAGAGTTGCTGCAGAATTGTGTCCGATGCAGTTCCTCAATCATTTTTTTATTCTTACTTATATCGGGGCCCATCCGGCGATTGCCTCCTAGGGCAAAAGGCTCGAAATCACACTATAGCCTACTACTAGGCTAGATTAAATGACATATAACAATATCTTACTAACAAATAACAAAGATAAAATGGGAACAAAGGCTAAGTAAGACACAGGCTACAAAAAGCAACAACAACAACAGTAAATAAAAACAAAAAGGCAACAATAAGGAAGCGTGCTCCAGCGTTGGGAGTAGGCTCGCCTCCCCGTGGTGCATGAACATGCGACCTACGGCAATGAGTCAAATATAATTTAGTAGGTCAGCTTACTCCAAATAGTCGTATAGTCCGCAAGTCTGTGTGAACGAACCAGTCCTGAGTACAAGGGACAAGCGGTAGCGACCCAGCCCATCCCAGTACCAGGACAGGTAACGTGCGCGAAGATCACCCAGACTGGGACACTACACAAAAATGTGCCGAACAGTCCGAGGGACAACGCAGACATCACAATAAGGTGCAGGCGAGTGATCCATAAAATGACTGTGTGTCCCGCAAGTCTGTCCACTTTAGAGACGACAGAGAGTAACCTGACATGAAGCCATCGCAGCATTGGGGGATAGGTACATAAGAGCGGTCTCAGCGCAATGGCACGCAACTTTACGTTCCCCTCAGCCGTCTCCCATCTTCATTTTCAGGCAGCCCGGATGGCTGCCCATATTCCTACCATGTAATTGGTGTGAAGAAGAGCGAAACGCTTGCCTGGTCGCCCAATCTTCGCGGACTCTTTGACCCCCCCCCCCCTCTAATCGGCGCGCTCATTTCCAGCAATTCTCACATGTCCAGGAACCCAGCAGAAGTTAATGTGTACATCTGCCCGCTTCGCCAAAACCGTGGCATCACGGATATCTCAACCCAGGGGTGTAGGATATTTCAATGCCCCGAGAGCCCTCACGGCGCTTTGTGAGTCGCTATAAATTACAATCCAGTCTCTGAACCGGGCACATCACATTATCTCCCGTACCAAGCAGTGTATTGCAACCAGCTCGGCTGTAAACACAGACGCAACGCCTGGCAGAGCCCCATTGAATTCAAACAGAAGGGATACAGTGTAAAAACCGCCCACTCTTGGGAGTTGGAGCTATCCGTATACACTGGTACGGTCCAGCGTGACACAGATTGTGCTCCAAAAGAGTAGAATGCAATACTTCTTGCGCTGTTAAAGCTTTGGGCGCTGATGCATGGCTGCAAATATTCCAAGATGGCGTCCTGAGCAGAACTAAGAGACCCCCACCGGCCTGAGAGCTATACCGATCTCTCAAAGGAGTTTTCTAGCCCTAAATCCAAGTGGCTTATGGTAAGAGAGGCGTCTTTTGGCGGCATATAGGCACCGTCGAGATCAGCTGCGGATACATAAGAGCTGTTGGCGACTGAAGGAGGCGCTGGGCTTGCGTGTACAGGCAAATAATACACCGTGCACGGCGTAGAGGAAGTGACATCTCCCCAGAATTGACAAGTAGGCTCTCAATGGGAGGCGTGCGGAAAGCTCCGATCGCCTGCTGAAAGCCGGTGCGGTGGATGGAGTCCACTTTCCGCAAAAAACGATCGGCTGTGGGTGCATAAAACCCAAATCCGTATACGAGGTTCGAACGAACAAAGGATCAATAAAAAGTAAGGCAGTAACCATATCAGTGCCCCAAGTGCTGAACATCACGTAACGAAGAATATCCATGGTACAGGCAAAATATACACTGAGGTTGCAAATATGATCGTCACAGGTGACGCATCGTTCAGAGAGAAGACCAAGAAAACGATGCGAGTCCACCACTTCCAAGCGCACCCCATTTAGAAACAAGTCCGAGTCAGGGTGGAGCCGTGGATGGCGGCAGAAGTGCACCACCTTCGTCTTAGCCAAGGAAAACTGAAGCCTCTGCGCTTCAGCAGAACGAGAGACGCGGTTCAATGCCTGTTGAGGTGACGCTCCAGAGTTGGCATCTAGGCTCTGCCAAAAGAGATCGAAAGGTCGTCCACGTAGAGCGTAACGAGAACCTCTTCCAGCAGCATCATGGTGATGCTGTTGATGCTCAGGCCCAAGAGTGTGACACTGGGGATACTTCTCAGCGGAACATCCTATTCCTGTTCCATTGGGCCGGAGATGATTGCTCTTACCAGTACGTGGAATCGACGATCTCGAAAAAATTCAGATATAACGATTGAAAGGCGTCCCCTCGCCCCCATCTTGGGGAGACTTTCCATGATACCATATCGCGCTGCAGTACCATCGGCCTTCTCCAGATCTAAAAACACCGTAGCGTACTGCTGTCTACAAAGAAAGACCTAGCAGACTGCATTTTGCAGTCGGAGCAAATCATTCAACATGGAATGGAACTTTCCGAAGCCACACTGTGCGGAAGACAGGTGACCTCCGCTGTCAAGAAAAAAGACTAATCTAACAATTACCAATTTTTCCATCAACTTGCACACACAGGAAGTTAGAGAGATTCGGCGAAAAGCGGCCAGGATTAGAGTGATCTCTCTCCGGTTTGAGAAAAGCGAGCACAATAGCCCTTGCCCTAATTCTGTTGAACAAAGCTAACAGTAAGCTATGCCTCGCTCAACCAGGTATCAAAACATGCGTACATCATCCAGACCAGGGGCAGTGTCCGCGCACGAAGCGACAGCTTCATTGAAGGGTTCTCCACCACTGGAAGTAAAGTCCAGTTAGCGGCCTTCCGTGATATCGCGACGTGCATTGAATGCTGCCGAGCAGCATCCCGGCTAGAGAATGCGGAGAAAGCGGTTGCGAAGGACTCCGCCACAGACATGCGCTCCAAGATGGCGGTCTCGCTCTCCTAGACAACAGGATGGGAGTCCTGCGAGACCTTGCCCCAAATCTTTTTGACTCGCTTCCACACCTCTGCTCAAAGGGTCTTACTATTAAGTGAAGACACATATGCCCTCCAGGAAGAGCGGTGGGCGTGTTTCGAATCATACCGAAACCTAGCCCTAGCTCGACTAAATTCACCGACAATGATTTCGTTCGGGCGGTGCTTATAGTGCATGTACGCATAACGCCTCTATTTGAGGAATGCCTCACACTCGGCTGACCATCAGGGAAGCGGTCGGCGTGGGAAACGGCCAGGCGTTCTACGAATAGTAGTTAGGTCGAGGCGATGAGGTTGCCGGAGAAGAACTCAACGGCCTCATCCAGCGACCTAAACTCCTTGACTGAGAAATATCATTTTCTGAAATACAGACCACCGCGCCAGCGTGAGGCACCACCGGGGCGAGCTCTCAGGAGACAGCGGCTTATAAAATTATATTTTATTGGAAAGTGATCACCACTATGGAGGTCATCGACTACCCTTACCTAAAACAAGGCTGTGCATCCAGAGAGCACAGATATAGATCAATAGAGGGAAATGAAGCGGTTCTCGGAAAGTGTTGCGTAAACTCATCCACATTTAGAACACCTATGTCTAGCTCATCGATCAGGTCGGCAAGGACCCCTGACCCCTAGGATTAAAGTGCCCCTTACGGGTGTTCACTCAATAAGAAAAGAGCTTCTGTCTCTCCTGATTTGAAAAAAATATTCTTTAAGATGTACATATTTGTCGTGAAAACAGTGGAGGTATGAGAGGAGCACTGACTGACTACATGACTGTGCTTGTTTAAGGTTAAATTGGTTGGTGTGTGAATGAAAAGACGTAAAGAAGTCGGCCTGAAAGAGAAATTTAGATAGGATGAGAGTAGCTATTTAATATCGCAAGAAACTGCCGTATAAAAACCTCAACAGTCCAAAATTGGCAATCGAAACATTCTTTAAAGTTAAAATATTGGATGCCATAAAATTAACTTCCTATCTTTCTATCTCTGTCCCTCACCCACAAAACTTTGTCTAGAATCGTCAACTCAATTTATGAAAGTTACCTGCGTCTGGCAACGTGAAATATTAATATTAGTAGATGTTAGTTGTGTACCAATAAATAATAAACTTGTTAACTAGTCTTACCAGTTGATTTCATTCATTTGACGTTCCATGTAAAGAGCTTCGTTTAATCCTACTGGGGTTTGTGGCTTGTTTGTCAAAACTCTTCATCCTCTTTTTGAAATACGGACGCACCTTCCTCTTGTGGTCTTGGATATCTGGACTTATAAACTTTTCCTGAATGCTTGAATGCATCCTTTTAATCCATGCATTACCGATTAACGAGGTTGGCTAGCAGAGTCCTTTAAATCGATAATCTCTTTATTCCCCTTTTAAAATTCTTTTCCCTTCATCCTGTATTCCCAAACTTTCTCTCCAATCATATTTGTGAGTCCCCTCATTTAGGTGAGCAAGTACAAATCTTTATTTCGGTAACTGGAATAAATCTGGGGGACGCTAAGAATATTTGAAACGGTGTGTAAAATTCGAGAAAGTCGAGACAAGTGGTGCGGTTAGTATATACAAATATTGACATCCGACATACCTTCCCTCCTGAGGCATATTGCCCGGGCATTCAGATCACTTAAGCATCGTAGGTTGCCAATTTTTGCTCATACTAACCGCAACATTTGAAATGTTATCATTTTCATACTAGAAAACTGTCGAATTCTCCATCAATCGATTGGTATTTTGCTGTCCGAAAGTAAACGATAGATCAATGAAGATAGCGTATGAGGTCATAAATACATGTAGCCAGAAAGCTTTCGATCTCATTCTCAAAAATTTAGGATATGGGCAAAATTTCGCCTCGACAAAGCCACCAGTTTCCCTCGACTGTATTTTTTAAATCATATCAGCCCTCGATTCAGTCTGTTTTAAGTCAGAAAAGGAAGACTAAAAAGGTCTCGTAAGCTCTCGTGTGGTCTGCTAAAACAGATGCGCAAATATAACACACTGACGAAAGGTTTGCGTCCCAGGATGAGAAATTGTAAGGGAATAGCCACACAAAGTTATACCTCTTCGACTGACTGCCTTTTCTATGAGATCTTACAGGTAATTTTTGTCAGACTATGAGACCGATATAATGAAATAGGCGAGGAAAAGAACCTCGATCGATCAGCTACAATAGTTTAGTTTCAGACCAAAATAGTAAACTTTTGAATTGCCTTTTAAATCCAAGCAAAAATCAAACACAGTGGGTCTCTTGTTACAATTATTCATCCTCTCTCTCTCACCTACACTCACACCAGTCTGACCTTAATCAGCGACCCTCGGTGATCCGGTTGATCATCGGGTCTCCATGGCGGAATAAATAATAGTCCGGCGTTCTGAAGACCATTAAGACTATTTATTAGCCCCCTTTCTCCTTGCCCCAACTCCCATTAGAGTTCAATCCCCCTCTTTTGAGCCTCTATTTGGTCTTCGCATCGTAGCCCCAAACTCACAACATTACCATTTGGACCTTCACAACTCTTTCGCACAATTTCCCTTGCAAAAGATCTACCCTCATTGGATTATCACCCTCTCGCTGCAGTTAGCTTTACTATTGCACGCTCATCACGGGTGGTGAAGCAACCTAGTCTATCGTAGTAGTAGTGAGAAACAGAAGCAAACTCATCTTTCAATTCATTCACTTCCTTGGCTCATTATTTACCGCTACCAACACTCAAACCAAATTACTGCTTCAAAAATTCATTAACCGTAATTTAATACTAACCAACATATGAGTGAATAAAACTCTAACGTAGAGCTTTTCTATTATCCCACAGTCAACTTTTAACTCAAACATAACAATATATGTGTCAATATGATTCAATGGCAGTATGATCCTGCCGATCTATCTCAACTTCGCTGGAATTCCATTATGCGCGCAGCTAAAATGCATTGCTTTTCTCTCTCTCCCCATCGTCCAGTTAAAATAAAGGTTATATTCGTCAGAACCCTTCGGAATTTTCAAGACTTGGATTAGGTCTCATCTCAACCTTCTTATTACCACTGAAGTTCAATGAAAATTTTCTCTTTTCATGAGATTTGTAAGGTACGTAAACTGTATCAATTTAGGTCGAGCGATGGTGAACGCATACCCGAAAACTTGCCTCCTTTCGCAAGGGAAGAAAAAGGTGAGGAGTTGAATGAACTCGAAAACAGATTTGTAAGAAGTAAAATCATATCGTTTGATTTTTTAAATTGCTTTTAATAAATTCAAGTGAATTTAGAGAGAAAATGATGCAGGGCTAATAAGGTAACGACGTTGAATTTCTTATTTTCCTATGCGAAAATGAATCTATGAAACTACACTGAAAGTAGAATGGACTTGGCAGATAACAGAAATAGGTTCCAAGGCGATAGAGGTGAGGTCATTCAGGTTTCAAGAGGTGCTTCAGGGATAGGGGGGTTAAATTGTTTCTATACAAATGCTCGTAATCTTAGAAACAAGAAGGATGAGCTATTTAGTTATATTAGCAATGAGGATATAGATATATTATGTGTTACTGAATCATGGGTTAATGAAATAGAATTTAGTGACACTATAAGTGAATTTGATTTACAGGGCTATAATATGTACATTAGTCAAAGGACAGATAGGATTGGTGGAGGAAAAATTATCTATATAAAAAACAACATTGTTTCAAGTTTAAATACTTCAATAAAGCAGGATGGAGTTGAGTCACTTTGGATAGATATTAGGTTCAGTAAAAATAGAATGGTGCATTTGGGAGCTTTTTACAGGCCACCTAGGCAGACCGATGATATGGATGAACTAATGATAAGGGAAATAAGTATGGGATGTGAAACAGATGCAGTTATTATTGGGGACTTCAACTTAAACTATGTGGACTGGGAAAATATGATAGGTAGGGAGAAAACAAGTGGCAGGTTCATAGAATGCTTTGAGGATAATTTTTTGAATCAATTTGTTAATGAGCCAACGAGGGGGGACAATATATTAGATTTAGTACTTTCTAACACTGATCATTCAGTTTGAGAATTGACTGTTGGGGAAGCATTGGGAAATTGGGAATTAAGAAGGGTAAAATAACCGAGAAAGCTGTAAAAGTTCCAAATTTTCATAAGGGAGATTATGTAAAACTCCGAAGCTTGCTAAATTTTGTAGACTGGGATGTAGAATCTAGAGGTAAAAATTCTTATGGGATGTGGAATACTTTCAAGCATATAATAAATGTAGTCCAAGAACAATGTATCCCAATTAAGGTCATTAGGAACAAAAGTAGGAAAACATTATGGTGGAATCAGGAGATAGCTAGAAAAATTTTAGAGAAGCAAAGGGCATATAAAAAATTACAGGTAGAAAATAATATTCAAAATTTAAGTGATTATAGAATGGCTAGGAATGAGTTAAATAAGATTATAAAGAAGAACAAAAGGGTGTCAGAAATTAAATTAGCTCAGGATAGCAACAAAGATCCTAGAAAGTTCTTTAGCTACAATAAAATTAATAATAAGTCTGGCAGAGTTAAAATAGGGCCTATCAAATATGAAGGGGTTGTGAGAGAAACTGATGAGGAAGTAGTTGAGGTACTAAATGGCCATTTTGCATCAGTATTTACAAAGGAGAAACTAAATAATCTTATGTATAGTACTCATGGGTCAGGAAAAGAGGTGTTTACTACCATTAGTGTGGATTGGAGGACGATAAAAGGACTAATAGGTGAGTTAGATGCTACCAAGGCCTCCGGCCCTGATAATATTCATTCTAGGATACTTAAAAAAATGGTAGAAAGTATCTCAATAGCTCTGGAGAAGTTGTATACTAGGTCACTGGAATAGGGAGAAATACCCGATGATTGGAAGAGAGCGAATGTAGTCCCCATTTTCAAGAAGGGTAGTAAAGAGGACCCAAATAACTTTAGACCGGTTAGCCTAACTCCTGTAGTCTGTAAAATTCTTGAGAAAATAGTTAAAAAAAGGGATTTGCCAACATCTAGAGAGGGAGTGGTTAATCAGCGATGCTTAGCATGGGTTTAGATCAGGTAGATCATGCTTGACTAATTTACTAGACTTTCTGGAGTTTGTAAAAGATCAAGTAGATAAGGGAGAGAATGTAGATATAATTTACTTAGATTTTAGTAAAGCATTTGATAAGGTACAACATAGGATACTAGTTCATAAATTAAAAATGATTGGGATATGTGGGGTTGTTTTAAATTGGATAGCTGAGTGGCTGAAAGATAGGAAGCAAAGGGTAGTGCTAAATTGTGTAAAGTCAGAGGGAAGGGATGTTATCAGTGGAGTTCTTCAGGGATCAGTTCTCGGTCCATTATTATTTGTCATCTATATTAAACGATCTTGCGGAGTCAGTTAATAATAAAGTGTCCATTTTTGCGGATGATATAAAATTAGCAGCTGTAGTTGAAGATATTGATGATAATTTTAAAGTGCAGGGAGATTTAAATAAATTGTTATCCTTTGCACATAAGTGGCAAATGAGTTTCAACCTTGATAAGTGCAAAGTTATTAACATCGGAAAAGATAATAGAGAATTTTACTATGAAATGGATGGGCATTGGCTGAGCTCAGTAGAGGATGAGAAAGATCTAGGAGTAGTAATAGATAAGTCATTAAGGTTTTCTAAGCAGTGTATTGAAGCAAGAAATAGGGCAAATAGAGTAATGGGTTTCATTAAGAGAAATGTCAGTTACAAAAGTAAGGAGGTTATTCTTAAACTATATAACTCTTATGTTAGGCCGCATCTAGAGTACTGTATACAGGCATGGTGCCCAAATTTTAGACACGATATTAACCTTCTCGAGTCAGTGCAACGGAGGGCAACAAAGATTATTCCTTCCCTGAGGCACCTTGAATGTATAGATAGACTGAGGGTATTAAATATGTTCTCGTTCAAAAGGAGGTGTGTGAGAGGGGATATGATTGAACACTTTAAAAAAATTTCTGGGATAGATAAATTGGATGTTAGCAAGTTTTTTGAGTTAGATGATGGAAATCGGACTAGAGGTCACCACTTGAAAATTAAAAAGCAAGGGTGTAGGTTGGATTTAAGAAAATATTTTTTCACCAATAGAGTCGTAGACTTCTGCAACAAATTGCCGCGGAAGGTAGTTGGTAGTCCAAATTTAAATGTATTTAAGAGTAGGTTGGATGAGTTTATGGAGAGGGAAGGTTGTGATGGTTCCTAAGTTTTGTATATATTAAAATTGTTTGTATATATCTATAGCTGCATGATTTAGTTCTTGACAAGCCTTGATTGGTGATACCCTTGTTTGTGGACGCAATCCTCTGGATGTAGTTTTTCTGGGAGTTTGGGTGCCTTAAAAAAGAGGCCGTTTGACTCGGATGACCTATGATGAGCCCTTGTGGCTTTTGTCATCTGTTATATTATATTGTGGGGGACTTTGATTTTGTCTTCCCCTGGTGATGGTACTTTTTGTGGGTGGGTTTTGACGGATACGGATGACCTTTGATAGGCCCTTGTGGCTTTTGTCATCCGTGAAATTATGTTATGTTATAACTTAATTTGATTTATTTATGCATATTTTTTATTTCAATAAGGCTGTGTAACTGTATAAACGTGATTTCCTGCGTTTACTTAGATCACTGTAACTTCATCGAATGCACTTACATTGATTTTTACTTCCCATGTCTAAATCTAAAAATTGTTTGGTTTATTTATTTGAAGGGAAATGGAAAAGCTATTCGCATGCAAATCTTTCCTGTTCACGGTTTTCCGTTTCCACCTTTCTTTGCTATCCTAGATCCGTGTACATTCAGCCTTGGTCGTCGCTGGGGTGTCGTGGTATTTGCGTCTTCATTTCCACACACGGAAACAACCAACTCTTCGCATCACATCCATGCAGCAAATGGCCGGCGGAGTATGTACGGCGTAGCTGAGAACGACCTTTTCGAGATTTAAATTGCGATTTCCATAAAATAAATATCCTTCCTGCGTGAGAACAGGACTGAGCTTGTGCGAGAGGAGGAGGGTTGGAGAAGGCAGACAAACAAAGTTCCTTGGGGATTTGCGTGTAATCGGTGCTTTGAGGTCAGGATTTTAGGTTTTTCGAGTATATATTAACAGAAAGAGGGAGGGAGAAGGGAGGAAGCGAAAATGGTGTATCGTATTTCATCTAATCTCTGCTAGCCTCATATGTAAGAAAGATATATTCACACCAAAAGAAATTATTACATAATTATCGTTTTCTGCAAAACTGCGATAGGTGAAAGTATTAAGAATGCTATTTCGAACGAGTTTTGGCGGCTCGCTAGAAATGGCTGACTGAAACTTGATCTTCTCTGGAAAGGTACTACTATGGCGTCCCCCATGGTCCTTAAGCATCAACGATATGTCCTTTATTGCCTCACACTCACCGCACCATAAGTTCGAGAATTCTTCTATAAAGATAATATAGTGTTATCACCTGTAACTTTGCTAGTACTAACATTTACCTTTATAAGTAGCAAAATTTAAGAGGAAAGTAAATAATTTTTTTTTTTTCGAAAATCGCCCGAATAAAGTAGTCAATATAGCTGCATCTTGAAACCCTCGGCGATAGTTAAATGGACCCTTTAAATGGCACCGTTCTCACCCACCTCAATGGACTGGGTCTTCATATATTTCCCTGCTCCCTCGTAAATAAGGCCCCAGAGGGCAATAGGATGGTGGCAAGTGCCATCATATTAAGAATTGGCACGCTTGACGATGCTTTCCCGGGAAATAACTAGTAAGAGTTCATTTCACGCTTTGGGAGTGCCAACGCCTCAGTCATTTATTTATTCTGGCACCAATGTATGTTCGTGTATGTGTTATAATCCTTCTCAATGTACGGATTTGTAATAGAATTATCATTTGAAGATTATCAACTGATAGTCCATACATTCCTTTTATACATGATTGTGTCATATTCGCCCTGATCATTATTTAGGGTCATTATCTGTTCTTATCTTCCTCCGTTGCTTTATTGTCCCTCTATTATCTATTTTTTTATTTTCTATGGTCAGCATTAATATTACCATGCCATTACCTTGAGGACTTGTAAGTCCTATACAGGATGTCCCTAAATGAACGCTCCTAAACGAAATATTTATGATTTTTAGGCGCTTGCTTTCGAGACACCCTCTAATTTATAATCTTCAAAGTGAACTTATTTTGAATTCCAAAATAATAATTAGGTAATGACAACAAAACATTAAAGAACCACTCGTTTTAGTTTAGTTACCATGATGGTTTCATGATGAGGAATAGTAATCGGCTCCTGCAACCTCCTAACACCGTTAGAGCCGCAACTCTCACAGCCCTGCTTAAAATTAAACTGATCTTGTCGTGTTTCGACTTTTCCCCTTAATTTAAGTAGCTATAAAGCAGAATTAATTAAAGCTCCCCTCTCCCTAGACCTGATAAGGCCCACATCTTCAGTCCACTTAACGATCCTACTCCTCAGGCTCCTTAAAGATCCCCCTGCTCCCCTTTGATTCCATGGTTGATCTAGCTCTCGATAAGGGGTGATTGTTTTTTATGCTTAGCGCTGTTATCAGAGGAGATCATGCAGGCAGTATACTCCGACCCTCCATCCAAGATGGAACTTGGTTTCGCGATATCCATCTTTTTCTTCTCATAGATTTTGTATTTACTCCAGACTGTCCACCCACTATATCCCGATGACTAACTTAGGTAACATTTCCAGGGTTTATTTTATCAAAAAATTTTATAGTCCTTCAAGTAATTGGGGTCTATTGCACTCGTAGGGCAAGCGTCATTGTCTTTCCCTTTGTTTTTCTTTTTTACTATAATAATCGTATTATGGAGGTCACCGGTAGTCGGTATCTATATTTTGTTGTTGAATTATTAGTCGTGTGCGACTCTATATCTTGCTATGTCGGTTGCCGTTTTGCTTTATTTTTGTTTTGGTAATAACATTGTAACTATTCTGCTAATTCTAACGAAATTTGAAACCCTTATGTTGTTTTACATTCTCTCTCGAATCATATAATTGCCAAAGTTGCCCCAAATTAACCGGAGAATTATTTGTCAATAACATAACTACCCTTATGTTGTTTTACATTCTCTTTCCAATGATAAAATTGCTAAGGTCCACCCAAGTTTAGTCCGTTAATTATTGAAAGTCTTGAAGGTCGTAAGGTCATAAATCAGAATAAGAGAGAGCACGCGACTTTGGTCAGCAGACCTTGTTTAAATCTAAGTAAATGGGAAGAAATAGGCAATATGTATCCCTTTCTTTGTTACTATGAGGGGTTATCTCAAGGGGTAGAACTTTGCATTCTTTTAAGCGTATTCTTTATTACCGACAGAAATTTCCTTTCCTAAGGGAATTATATATCTAGTTTTTACTAAAGGACTTAGTTAGAATTGAAGGGATAGGTTTATAGTAAAAAAATATCAGCCTACCGAAACGTCGGAGTGCCGAAAAAGTGTTGCAAAGGCGGCCTAAAGTCGAACTTAAGAGCTGTCAAATGCTTCTCGACACTTGGGAGACAGATGACCAAGATCGGAGTAACTGTCGCTCACTAGTGGAAAAAAAGAGTGTCAGCTTTGGAGATTTAGCGAGCTATAGACTTCAAGGAGCGCAGAGAACGTCAGAAACGCGGTCCTCCTCTCCAAAACTTCAGATGCCAGGTTTGTGATCGAGCATATGGCTCTCGCATCTGGTTACTAAGTCACGAACGCGTTCACCGAAGAAGATACAAACCTTTCAATATTCTTTAGAGTGAAAGTTATTATATATATATATATATATATATATATATATATATATATATATATATATATTATGTGCGTGTGTATGTGTGTGTATATATCACGTAAGGAAAAATGAAAGACTGTTTGGAGTTAGTACTTTCGTCTTCTTGACATTTTCAATCTCACAATGGTTTACAAGATAGAGACACACCGCATTTATACAGAGCAAGGTTCCCTATGAGGTCAGATCTTTTATGATCTTTGATAAGTTGGATTTGAGAAAGAAGGATATAACTGGGTCTAAGGAAAAAAACTGGGGCTTATATTTACATTTTTCGCCTCTGTGTTGAGATTAAGAAGGATTCAAGGATATTTCTGTGTATAAAATCATTGATATGCATTATGGTATCTGCTTTTGACCAGTTAATCCGGTGACCTATCTTAAGCCTGTGGACGGCCAAAGATAAGTCCTGGTTTGTTTTTTTTAGACCCAGTTCTATCCTTCTTTCTCAAATCCGACTTATCAAAGATCATAAAAGATCTGACCTCATAGGGAACCTTGCTCTGTATAAATGCGGTGTGTCTCTATTTTGTAAACCATTGTGAGATTGAAAATGTCAAGAAGACGAAAGTACTGACTCCAAACAGTCTTTCATTTTTCCTTACGTGGTATGCACAAATATTTATACTTATTTCGCGTTACCTTTCGTTTATTATTGACTTTTCCTTAATTTATTGTTTTAGTCGTCCTTTTGAACCCTCCATTATTGATTATTTACTATTTAAACTTTCGTGCCTTAGTCTAGTCATATTATTTGATGTTCAATCACTTAAAATTTAACTTAATTGAACTACTTGCTTCGCTCCATTTATTAATATCCGCTTGGATTACATTCCCCCTGATCTAACTTATTTTCGATTGTTCGCCCTGCTCATATAATTCTCTTGCTGTGTTTTATAGTGATTTTTTTTTTTTTTGTTTTGTATTACGCTTGATTCATGTTTACTATTCATATTTGTTGCTCATGGGATTATTTAATCTTTTTTCTGTCTTATTAATCGATTTCTTCATGTCTTTCGACTTTATTGCTATAGTTTATAATTTTTTGTATTTCGATAGTCATTTAAGTCATGTTTATTATGCACATTTAAAAAAACTCGTGGGATTATTATTTAATTTAGTTATTTATTTATTTATTTTTTTTTAAGATATTACATCAATTTCTAATAGATTTTCACTAATTTGATTTCTGTGTTTAGTTATTCTTTCAAAAATAATTTTTGGTATTTAGAATTCGCTGATGATGGTCATCGTCAATGACCGAAACGTCCGGAAAATTAAATGTTCAAAACCATCGCATATGTCTTCATATTCCTACTACGAATAAGGTTCCCAAGGAACGGCTCCATCACTAATATATATATATATATATATATATATATATATATATATATATATATATATGAACAGAAACACTCAACATGAACGTGAGTCAAAATTATGATAAATAACACCCACAATGAAAATGGATAAACGATTCCGAGAGCTTTCGTCTTTATTCTAAAAGACCTCTTCATGGAATAACGAAGGTCAGGACAGACATTGTCCTAAATAGTAAGGAGTTAGGGTTTTGATGCAGGTAGCCGTTTTAACCCCCCACTCCTTACTATTTAAGACATTGTCTGTCCTTACCTACGTTATTCCATGAAGAGGTGGTCTTTTAGAATAACGACGAAAGCGCTCGGAATCGTTTTTCCATTTTCCTTGTGGGTGTTATTTATCATATACGAGGGGCGGTCAATAAGTTTTGCAATTCGGATATAAGGAAAGGTGTTTTATTATTTTTCAATATAACTACCTTCGACTTCAATGCACTTGCGCCACTTATCCCTGAGGCTTCGAATTCCCGACAACCAGAAATCTCCCAACTGCTGTTCAATCCACTCCTGAACGGCGAGCTGGGCATCTTCATTGTCCCCAAACCGGCGTCCACGCAGTGCAGCCTTGAGCTGGCGGAATAAAAAGTAGTCGCTAGGGGCCGGATCTGGACTGTAGGGGGGATGTTTGAGCTCCCCGAATCCGCACTCGCGCAAGGCAGCTTGTGCAACTCTGGCCTTGTGGACAGAAGCATTGTCGTGGAGGAGCAGGACACCGCGTGTCAACTTGTCGCACCGCTTCTGACGGATGCACTTCTTCAACCCAGCCAGTTCTTCGGCGTAATATTGGCCTGTGATGGTCCTTCCACGTGGCGCATAGTCAACCATCAACACTCCCTTAGAATCCCAGAAGGTGGTAGCCATGATCTTCCCGGCTGAGGGTTGGGTCCGGAACTTGATGGGGGTCGGAGAGCCCCTGTGCTTCCAGGCCATGCTTTCGAGCTTGGTCTCGGGGTCCCAGTGATGGACCCATGTTTCATCACCCGTCATTATGTGTGACTCGAATCCCGCCGGGTCTTGGTTGTACAGGAGCAGCAGCTCCTGATCGACATTAAAGTCGATCAGGGGGCGTGAGGTTTCATGAGGTTTCTAGGGACCCAACGGGCAGAGACCTTGGTCATAGCCAAATTATCGTGGATGATGTTGATAACACTTCCATGTGATATTCCAAGTTCTCGCTCGATTTCTTCGACCTTTGCCCGTCGATTTTCGAGGATCATCCTCTCCACACGGGCCACATTGTACTCGTTGGTCACGTCTGACGGGCGTCATCTTCAAGGGACTCACGACCATGGCGGAACTTCCTATTCTAGCCAACAATGGTTGCATAGGAAGGAGCGGTGTCGGTGTACACTGCAACCATGCGTTCATGGATCTCTTTTGCATTCTTGCCTTCCTTGGTAAAAAATTTGATCACTGAGCGGGGCTCAACCTTCTCCATTGTTGAAAAATTTGTGACTGACGATCAGCGATTAGCTACTGCTTCTTATATAGACGAGACAGAAGCGTGCGGCTGCAGGTCCTGACTTGTCATAACTTGTCCTAACACCCCCACAAACGCCATCCCCCTTCATCTGTTTTGCCCTACTAATTCGCAAAACTTAGTGACTGCTCCTCGTATATATATGATTCATATTTTCATTTTCCTGTGGGTTAATTTTCATATTATTGCTTTCCTCACGTGCCACTTTGTGAGTTTTTTGATTATATATATATATATATATATATATATATATATATATATATATATATATATATATATCCAAAAAAGTACGGCAGCGTACGTGTAACTTTAGGGATAAAATCACAGTAATAGGACCAAATTTATATGCGAAACCAGGTTTCGACGGAAACATCCGTCGAAAAGAAATTCCCAACTTTAATACTTCCGACGGCCAAATTAATACTAATACCTTAATAAGCAAGAAATTCATACTTACGCCTCTCAAAAATGCCGTTACATTCCCGCATCACCCACCTTAGCCCCACTGATTTGTGTGTTTATACGTTAAGCAACTTCTGTATTTTACTTGTCCACCAGCGATTGACGATGATGGATGTTTCCTTCGAAACCTGGTTTCGCATATAAAATGAGTCCTATTACTGTGGTTTAATCCATATATATATATATATATATATATATATATATATATATAAATCCTTTGGTTAAGGAATTGGCTGTCGATAATATGAAAGGGCTTTCTTAAGAGATAGTTAGAGATTGAACAATCCATTACAGTTACATGATAATAAATCCAAATGAAGAACTGACTGTAAACAACGCCTATACATCCTAATCGCCAACTACAAAACACTTATTTCCTTCTTCCAAATATACGCACGTTTCGCCACTCCCAGGACAATAAAGAAGTTAACGGATTAATCATTCTCTAAATCCATTTTTTTAAATTCATTTTCCTCTTCTTTCAAAAGAAATTAATAATTTGGTTTCTTCATTTCCAGGAATTACCGTTGACTCCGGGGTGCAATGGTTGGTTGTTCATTTTATTCAGCCTCTTTTCCACCATTATCTCGTCTCTTCGAAGTGAGTTTTCAGGTCTTGATCCTTCTACCTGCTCTCGGGCTAGAAAATGCGACTTAGCATATCGATCTTTCTTTTTTCGGGGGTACAAAAATGCGATTTAGTATATATCGATCTTTTATATTCTAGAGCACAAAAATGTGAGTTATTATATCGATCTTTCAGCTCCTTGGAAACAAAATGTGACTTATCAAATCAATCTTTCATTTTTTCTCGGCACTAAAAATGCGACTTGTTATAAAGATCTTTCATTTTTTTCTCGGCACTAAAAATGCGACTTGTTATAAAGATCTCTCATTTTTTCTCGGCACTAAAAATGCGACTTGTTATAAAGATCTTTCAGTTTCTTGGGGGAAAATGCAAATTAGGTATATATCGATCTTTTATCTTCGCGAGCACAGAAATGTGACTTGTTATATCGATCTTTCAGTTTCTTCTCTTTTTGCTTCACTGGGGAAATATTGAATCTGAGGTTAAAATTTGAATTACTCTTTACTTGCCACTTGCCAATTTTTTCCTTTTCCCTTTATGCACGTGTAAGTGTGCTGGTTGCACATAATTGAGCAGAACAAGATTTCACTCCTCTTATTGACGGAGGAGAATGTTACGTTATCTGCCATCAAACAATTACTTTATGTAAATACATGGATCCTGTGTATTGCGTCTTCGCAATTCCTGAATGTAATCCAGCTTCACCTACTAAATATACACACAGCCATCCGCGCTGGAATTCACATATTTCCCCCATCACCAAAAACTCCTCCTCTCCCACCTAAAATGGAATGTTTATGTAAGGAAAACCACAAAACCTCACCACTTATAACATTCTAGATATACAAAAGCAACCACAGGCATCCATTCGTATTCCCGAGAGAGTAAAAATATTTATAACAAAATTTGCTAAACTAAACATCTCCGAAACTGCAAAACCACTCACACACATAAACCGATTCACCAAAGCATTGCAACAAAATTCAGCAGGAGGTTATTTTAGAAAAATCACGCTACCACAGGGCTTCCTCTTATACACTCACATCACAAGAGCCACTTTGAACCCAGATTAATACCATAAAAACACGAAATATTCTCCCCTCTCAAAGTTCCCATTTTAATGTGAAAACTAAACAAATCCTTAACAAATCTCAAAAGACTGTTTGGGGAAAGTGGACACGGACCTGGGGGAGCGTGGTGTGGATAAAAAAACACTCAACAAACTTTTTGAAAATTCCAAATCTGACGAGGCAGATAAAAATATAAGAAATTATAAAAACAAATTGTCTTAGCATAAATATATATATATATATATATATATATATATATATATATATATATATATATATATATATATATATATATATATATATATATATATATATATATATATATATTAATGTAGTTGGGTAGCAGTTTTTCTTGAATGCAAATTTTGTTGAAGACCATTGTGTATTTCGCCTTAATTAATTTCCTTTAGCAACTTTCTCTTCTTCTAACTATCTTTTTTATTTCATCTTGTAGATGGTGGATCATCATCTACAAGATGGAATAAAAAAGATTGTTAGAAAAAGAGAAAGTTTCCAAAAGGAAATTAATTTAGGCGAAATATACAATGGTCTTCAACGAAATATTTGCATATATATATATATGCACTGTTGAAGTCCACAATAGTGGCAGCGTTATTGATTTTAACTTGTATTATCTTTATTTTTCTTACAAGCTTTTTGTCTGGGTCTTGTAGGCGGAGAAAAAAAATTCGCAAAATAAATATTTTATTCCGAGACGTCTTTCGACCGTGGTCGGTCATCTTCAGGGAATGAACATAAATGGAATGATTTCGATCTCGATTTTGTTGTAAGTGTGTGTGTGTTGAGGGACAAAAGGGGTGTGTGGGTAGATAGTTAAAAATAGATAAGTGGTGAAAAGAGAAATAAGTGTGGTAGGGTGCAAAGAGATGCTAGGCACCTGGTGGTCAGGCTTATCGCTTGCATTTGTTTTCCTGTTTTGTAATTTTCATTTTTGTTTGGATATTTTAAAGTTTATGGCGTTCAAGCCATTTGTTTTCAATTTCTTAATATGCTTGTATGTAAAAGAATGTGCACTTGTTGTTTTTGCTGTTGATAATTTATATTTTAATGCTTAGTTTGTTTGTTTTTGTAGTGTGTGTAATTTGTCTTTATGTTTTTATTTTTCTTCCGTTCTTCTTACTTCTAGTCAGTTTGGTTTAAATAAGTCTTGTTCGTTATATTTTTCTCTAAGTTGGTATTTGGTTCCATTTCGGTGTCAATGGTCTTATTCGGGTTTTTGGTTTCACTTCGGTGTTAAAGGTCTTTTTATGGTTTTGCTCTTTTAGTTTGACGTTAATTTACTACTTTTTCGCACATAGAGCGGCACTTCGTCTCTGTCGGCTATCTGGCTGGCAGAGCTTGGAAATCTGGCACGACTTATAGCTCTTGTGTTCTGGTCAATCATTTGAATGATTTCTTCATTCAATTCTTGATTAACCAGTTCTTGCGTTTTCCTCGCTTCGCGGTGCAGTTCTTTTTGGTGTCTTCTATCTTACCTGCGTGTACCCGTAATGAGATACACGCATTTGTTTTGCACGACTTGTAGTGTTCTCTTTTGTGTCTTCGAGACACAAGAGAGGGCGGAAGCGGGGTACAGCAATGTGGATCTTACAAGTGCGTTTTAGATCTTTTTCTTGTTGATTTCTCAAAGATTTCTAAACATGTACAGAGTCCTGACTGCATTTGAGGCTTTGGATATTCTATTATTGACATGATTCCTGTACCCGGTTGAAGTAATTATCATTCTGAGTACATTGCACTCCGTGGTGTATGGATAATGTCTATCCCCCACTGTGACAGCGAGTAGTCTCCTGTCGATGGGGTCTACTTTGAATTTATCTTGGTTCGTCCGTATCTTCCATCGTGCTGCGGTCATGCGAGCTTACATAGGCGCGTTCCTCCAAGTACATAGTATTATTTGACTAAAATCATCGGCGTATTGAATATTTGGGTAGAGGGATTCATAGGGGCTGGGGCATATGCGGTGTAAATCGAGTAAAAAGTGGGGGACAGACATCCCCCTATGCGGGAGGCTCGTGCACCCTAAACTGACGCACGCCACTCTCTCCATGACGTAGTCACAGAGAGTTCTTTCTAATTTTCACTTAGACGCAGCCGAAGTATCTTGTACTGCATACCCCGATTCCACACCTTATCGAACGCCTTTGACACATCACGACAAATAATATCAACATAACTTCCTTCCCTTTTCGCTTGGGCGAGCTTTTCCGTGATGACATTTATTGCCATCTCCGTACTTCGTTTTTTTCTGAACCCAACCTGGTAGGGGTTGTGTAGGAAGTTCTCCTTCAGGTATGACACCAGTCTTTGGTTGAGGATCTTTACGAAGAGCTTCCCGCCAAATTCTAAAATTGAAATCGGCCGGTAGCTCCCTCTCAACGTAGGGACCTTCCCATGCTTTGGCAAGAAAATCATCTTCGCCGTTTTATAAGCATCTGGGAAGTATCCCGTATTTAGACACACATTAAAAAATTTTCTCATTCCTTCGATGATGTTCGCTGGTGCCTTTACAAAGTGTAACTTTGTGAGCTTCGATTGTCCTGGGGCTCTCTGGCGGAATGAGCAGAACGCGCCGAGTAGTTTCTTTTCGGTGATCTCGATGTATCCGTTGGGCTATCTACCTGGTGGTGAGGGTGTGTCCTGTGAATTTGTGTATTTAGCTCGTCAATGATGTCACTTTCGAACTCTATGTCGTAATCCTTGTTCTCTTCTTAAGTTATACTGAATTTTTTTCCCAATAACTGCGGAAAATTTCTTCTTTGCTTCTTTCTTCTGTCTCCATGGTTCCATCTTCTTTTCTTATTTTATTTTCTTCCTTTTCTCAGTCGATCCTTGGAGGCGCCTGATTTTTTGCCAAAACTCTTTGGGAGATTCATCTCGATCGAGGCTCTCGATTATAATCGTCACAGCGTTTCGACTGCTGTTCAAGGATCAGCTGATTAAGCTCCTCTTTTATTTCTCTGCTTCTTTGTATTGAATTAAATGATGCGTTTCGTATAATATTTTCAGTTCATGGTACAAATCCTTCAGTATTCTGTTTATCTGTAAGTTGAGATGGTCCTATACTCGGATTTTTGGATATAAACTCTATCCGCGTTAATAAAGATGGTCGTTGAGGTTGTCGAGTGCCTCGTCGATCTCCTCAATATCATCCAGGTTTGGTGGATGATATTCCCGTAGGAGATGTGCATACCGTACAGAGTCTGCTTTTGTGTATTTTTTTTTCTAACTACTGTTGGAACTTGTATAGGGTTCCTGTTGATGGTAAGGAGGATCCCTATATTATCACTACATGGTACCTGGACTGGTTCCATGTAGTAATTGAACGGCAGCTGACAATTTTCCAGGCGTATGTCTTGTTTCGTGGCACTTCTTCCTGTGATATAGGTGGGGAAGTCGAGGCCAATCCGCTGGACGATACTTCTCTCTAGCAGAGTTTCGAGGCTTTTCCCGTTCCCGTTTTAGGTTCTGCAGCCGGACTCTGGACATCTGGCATTTAGAGCGCTCATTAGTATCGTGGTAGCTCTTCTGCCACACAGGCCAGTGAAGGTATGGATATGTAAGTATTCTCTCCTTGGCTGTTGATACCTAGCAGCGAGGACCAGTTTTCCAATGTCAAGTTCGACCTCAATCGCGAGATAGGACTCTTCAAGATTTCTTATTTGTTTGTATTTTATCCCCTTCTTAATCGCAATAGCGGCTCCGTCGTACCGCTCTTGCGAGTAATTCGTGACCAAGTGTTCGTAATTCTAGATCTTCATTTCCGAGTTTCGAGTGTCAGTCCGTGTTCTGAGATTAAAATGACTGACATCTGCATCAATCTCCCTGAATACATTTCCATAGAGTGTTCTTTTAGTCGTCCAGTCGTTGGTATTTATTTCCAATATCCTTATGCGTTTCTTTGCATGATGTAGTTTCAAGTAACGATACTTCTTCTTGTTTTTCTTCTGTTTTGCCTGTTTGGCTGCTCGCGCTTGCACAGGCTTTGTATTTTTCGGAGTAGGGCTTGCAGTTTTTGAATTACTCTTCGTCATGTTGCGAGTGCACAGGTCCTCGTCACTTTCCGAATAGGTATCCTAATCTTCTTCTCCGACTGTCTTCTTCCTCTTTTGATTCTGCCGGTGAGGGAGTTTTTCCATGTTTATTCCGGCTTTCCTGAACTCGTTATTTGGAATAATCGAGTTTTTGAAAGCCTTTGAGCATCGTGGGTTCGAGGGTACTATTATGGACTGTTGTCTATCTGCCTTAAGGAGCGAATTGAGGCCCTGATTGTAGCAACCCGGTTGTACGGCGTTTGCCACATTTGCATGGGTGATGCAAATCAGGATGCGACCACTGAGGTCGGTTGAGACGCGTAGGACTGTGGGGGCTGCCCTCGTTGGTTGCATTTCTTCACTCTTTTTAGCTACGCTCGCATAAGTTCCTTATTTTGACTTCTTCGCTTCTTCTTCTATCCACTTAATTATTTCTTTCTTCTTTGGACAATGTAGGGTCATGGTTCTGTGATCGCCCTTGAAATTCAAGCACGTCTTCTTTGTGCTCTTGCATTTGTCGTAGCGGTGGCTTGCGGTGGCGAATTCACTGCACCACATTTTCTATTATTCGGGACAAGTTGAAGTGGTATGTTGTTCCATCTCGTAGCATACAAAGCACATTTGTATGCTGTGGAAGCGTTCTTGTTCGATATTTGCTCCTGGTATTCTCATATTGAATACCAAGAGTCCTTGAGCCGTTGCTTTTCTCGCCATTTCCGTGGTTGCAAAAGTGATTTTGAAAACGTGTGTGTATGTGTGTGTGTTCCCGGAACTTGGTAATTTCACGGACTTTCGCCCCCATGGGTGTTGATTTTCTATTTCCTTCTTTAATTCTTCTGCCGTGTGTCCTCCAACCCAATTCTCCACTCTTCCGCAGATAACGCTCCTGTTAGGTGCCACTTGTGAAGGGATCTTGGCTTTGGGGTAAGAGTCTTTAGTAGAGTCACTCCTTCTTCGGACAGAAGCTTATCTACGTCTCACGCTTCCACGCAGGTAGCCACCAGTCCATTAGGCACCTCGATAAGCTTTACCAGTGCCACCTTCAGAGATGGGAATAGAGATTCCTTGCTCTTTTCAGGGGGTCTCTGGCCGGGCATAGTCCTCAGGGGGACCCTCTTCGTGAGGGTATCCTTCTATCCTCTTCCTTCTTCTCTCTTGATTTATTTCCTTCTTTCTGTAATAAAAGTGCCATTAACTTGTTTTGGCTATGGTGTGTGAAATGTAATAAGGTTGTGAGATGGTAAAGGAGGTTTAGGGTTTATGTCGGCGACTTAAAAAATCTAGGGTGTGGGTGATTCCGTCCACTTTCCAGTTAGTCCCCCGCTCAGATGCTGCCAGGATGATGGGTGATGATGGATGGATGGGATGGATCTCGAGTGGAGACTTCAGACAGAATGACTCATGGTGGACTTGATGGTAGCAGTGGTCGAATCAACGGCCGCTAAAGTATTGTCACCTCCTTCCGGGTACTTACTCCAAAACCGCTTCCACTACATAGACACGGGTGCTACTTCCCTCTATGATTCAGGCCCGGTCCCCCGGGCGATGAGGATCTCTCCTCAGTCCGGGACTTGCGGTTTAGTCCTAGGTTCGAGAAAATTTCTGACTTATGTTTCCACTGTGGGTTAATCCTCAAACCAGCTTTCACATAAGCCCTTAATTATGTTAGTTCAAGTGGACGACATAGTTAAGACGAAATTAATGAATGGCAGACATCCGAGGTAGGTTGCCACGCAGGACGATGGACGGGAGCAGTGATGTGCTTAAGCCCTCATTGAATTATGAATCTCCGATGACGAAAAAAGTAATCTTCTGGAGAGTGAAACGAGATTCACAAAAAGGCCTTTCAGAATAGGCTGTTTTTCTGTCAGCGTTGCTCAACGTCCTTTACTAAGCAAAGTCAAAAGAATGTTTTATCTGCTGGGTACATCAATGCGTTGAAGTCGAATTTATATCAAATGGAATAATTTTCGATTTCGATTGATGTAAGAGTGTGTGTATGAGAGAGGGAACAAAAGCGGGTGTGAGTAAACAGATGAAAATAGGTAAGTGGTGAAGGGAACGAAGTGTGGGAGAGTTGCAAAGGGATGCAAGGGCCTAGTGATTAGGCCTATCACTTTCAATAATATAAATTGTTGTGTGTTTACTTTGTTGTTTTCGTTATTAAGTATGATTTATTATGGCGTTCAAGCCATTTGTCTTAAAAACTTAATTTTCTTGCCTCTGTAAAGTGAATTGCTGATGTTGTGGTTAGTTATTTTAACTTATGTGCTTATTTTATTTGTTATTGGTTTGCTTTGTAGTGAGTGAACTTTTTGTCTTTTTTCTCTTCTATCTTGAGGTCTTGTTCGGTGTTTCTTTGGTCTTCATCGGTAAATTCCTTGTCGTTAATTGGTGATTTTTCGTTAATTGGGGTTTAGATCTCATGATCGGTTTGCGTCGTTATCAGTTTGGTAAATACAATTCTTTTTTATGCGTAGAACGGCACTTCAGCCACGCCGTCCAGTAGTCTGGTGGTGCTCGGAAATCTGGGGTGACTTGGAGCTCTTCTGTTCAGGTTAATCATTTGAAAAATTTCCTCATTCAATTCCTGATTAACCAGCGTGTACATATTCCGTGTCCGTTCTTCGATGACAACGTTAATGGGAGGTATTCCAGCTTACTGTGTAGCTCTTCTTGGCGTTATCTTTCTCGCCTACGTGTACCCCTAATTAGGTATACGCAGTTATTCTGCACAGTTTGTAGTCTCCTTTTTTGCGTCTTCGAGACGCAAGAGAGGGCGGAAGCGGGATCTAGCAACGTAGATCTTACAATTGCATTGCAGATCTTTTTTTGTTGCTTTCACGGAGATTTCTGAAAATACGTAGAGTCAGGGCTGGAGCTGAGTCTTTAGAAATTCGTTCTGCAACGTGCTTCCTCTACCCGGTAGAAGTGATTCGCATTCCGAGTACATTGCACTCTGTGGTGTAGGGATAGCGCCTATCCCCCACCCTGACATCAGAAAGTAGTCCCCTGCCGATGGGGACTATTTTAAATTTCTCCTGGTTAGTTCTTATTTTCCATTGGGCCTCGTAGATGTTTATTCTTCCAGTCTCTGCTGATGTCATTCAAGCTTGCATAGGCGCACTCCTCCAAGGATATATTATTATCTGGCTGAAATCATCGGCGTATTGAATGTTGAGGCGAGGGGTTCACAGGTGCTAGGACATCTGCGGTGTAAATCGGGTAGAAAGTGGGAGACAGACCCACCTCCTCCCTGCGGGAGGCCCGCAGTGAGCTGAAACTTCGGTCCGTCCGTGCACCCTAAACTGACATACGCCACCGTTTCCATGACAAAGTCACAGAGAGTTCTCTCTAATTTTTCACTTAGGCCCAGCTGTAAGATCTTGTACTGCATTCCTCGTTGTCACAATTTATTAAACGCCTTTGATACATCCCGACAAACAATGTCCACGTAACTCTTTTACCGTTTAGCTTAGGCAAGCTTTTCCGTGATGACATTTATTGCTATCTTCGTAGTTCACTTTCTTTTAAAGCCAAATTGGTATGGGTTGTAGAGGGAGATCTCCTCCAGGTGCGACACCAGTCTTCGGTTGAGAATCTTCTTGAAGAGCTTCCCTCCAAATTCTAGAAGTGAAATTGGCCGGTAACTCTCTCTCTCTCTCTCGCACTGAGGTCCTCCCCATGCTTCGGGGAGAGGATCATTTTTTGGCGTTTTGTAATCATCTGGAAAGTATCCCGTGTTCAGACCGGCGTTGAAGATTATCTTCATTCCTTTGATAATGTTTGCTGGTGCCTTTTCGAAGTTCGACTTCGTAAGTCCCGATTGTCCTGGGGCTTTCGGACGGAATGAGCCTAGCGCGCCAAGTAGTTCCTCTTCGGTGATATCGGTGTCTCCGTCGTGCTGTCTATCCACCTGCTGGTAACGGTGCGTCCTATGAATCTGGTCGTTAAGCTCGTCTATGATATTGCCTCCAAACTCTATATCGTAATCTTAGTTTTCCTCTTCGGTGATAATGAAGATTTTTTCCCAATAACTTCGGAATATTTCTTCCACTTTTCCGTCTTCTGTTTCGATGTTTCCGTCTTCTTTGAGTATTTCTACCATCTTCCTTTTCTTCTCAATTGTTCCTTTGAGACGTCTGATTTTGTTCCCGAAATCTTTGAGAGATGCCTCGTGATCGAGACTGTCCATCGCATCGTCTCAGTTGTTGCTCGAGGATCAACACGTTGAGCTCTTCCTTGATCTCTTTACTTCGTTGTAATGAGTCATATGATGCATTCCTGATGTTAATCTCATACAATTATTTAAGTCACGGTAAAGTTCCTTCATGAACTCAGTCCATCTATAGGTTGAGATGGTTTTGTACTTGGACTTAGGGATACAAGCTCTATCCGCGTTAATAAGATGGTCATTGAGGTTGTCGAGTGCCTCGTCAATCTCCTCAAGAATTGCATGGTCCAGGTTGGGCGGATGATAGGCCTCGAGAAGGCGTGCGTACCGTTCCAAGTCTTCTTTTCCGTAGTTCTTCTTTACCGCAGCTAGGACTTGAATAGGGTTCCTGTTGATGGTTAGTAGGATCCCAATGTGATCACTACATGGTACCTGAACTGGTTCCATGTTGTAATTAAACGGCGGCTGATGATTAACCAAACATATGTCTGGTTTTATAGCAGTCAATCCTCTGACAAAGGTGGGGAAGTTTGGGCCTATCTGCCGGACTATATTCCTTTCCAGCAGGATGTGTAGGCTTCTTCTAATTGCATTAAAGGTCTTGTAGCCGGATTCACTGCATCTGGCGTTCACATCCCCAATAAATAGAGTGGGGGTTCTTCTACCAAAGAGGCCAGTAGAGAGTGTATAGGTCAAACATCTCTCCTTTGCGGTTAATACCCCACTGTGATGACCTCGTTGCCTATGTTGAGTTCGACCTTAATCGCGAGATAGGATTCATCGAAGTTTCCTATTTGCTTGTATTTAATCCCTTTCTTTATAGCAATAGCGGCCCCTTCGTACCGCTCCTATGAATAATTCGTGATCAACACTTCGTAATTTCAGATCTTCATTTCCGAATTACGCGTGTTCTGAAATTAAAATGATGTCTGCATCAATTTTCTGAATACATTACTGTCCTTTTTATTGTCTAGCCGTTTGTGTTAATTTCCAATATTTTCAGTGCGTTTCGTAGCATGGTGAATTGTTGTTTTTACAGGTGTTTTTTCTTGTTTTTCTTTTTCTTTGGTGCTGTTTGGGCGGCTTTTCTGTACACGGGATTTTCCTTCTTTGGCGGGTGACTCGGGGTTTTGGGCCTGGTCTTCATAGCTCGCGTACGGGTGCAGGGGCCCTCGTCGTTGGCTGAAGAGGTGGATCCCTCCTCAGTTTCATCTTTTTCTTCTTCTTCGTATTTGTTGTCTTGGGATTCCTCCAATGAGGGAGCTTCGGTGATTTTCTCCAGTCTAGATTTAACATTAGTGTTATTTCTTATTACTGATTCCTTGAACGCCTTGGAACATTCAGGGTCCCGGGCATGATCACTGAAGGAAGATTGTTTGCCTTTAAGAGTGCATTGAGGAACTGGTTGTAACAGCCACATTTGCGTGGGTAATGCACATCAGAATCTTTTCACTCATATCTCCTGTGATGCTCATATGTGCAGGTGTTGCCTTCACTTCCTCATTCTTCTTAACGGCGCCTGCGTATGTCATCTCCTTAGCTTTATTCTCTTCTTCTTTTTTCCTTTTGAATATTTTTCAGCGCTTTGGGCAGTTCAAGGCCATGGTCCTGTGATCTCCTTTGCAGTTGAGACATTTCTTCTTAGTGCTCTCGCACTTATCGAGCCGATGTCCTTCTGCGGCGCATTCACTTCACCCCAGTTTGTTCTTGTCCAACAAGGTCCTGGTTGTGTTGTTCTACTTTATAGCATACAAAGCACATTTATATGCTATTAAACCTCTCCTGCTGAATTTTATCTCCTAGGATTCTCATATTAAAGACTAAGATCCCGTCCGTCATCGCTTTCCTGACCATGTTCGTAGTAGAGAAGGTTATTTTGAGCATGTGGGTGTATTTGCGGAATTTGATTATTTCCCGAAGTGAGTTTGGAATTCGGGTCCTATTATCTCAACTATCCCTCTCTCCAGCATGATATTAAGATTTTTCCCGGCCTTGCTGAAGCATCTCGTGTATCTCGACACTCGGCAACGGGCGTTTAAATCGCCTGCAAATATTGCTTGATTTTTTTTGCCAAATATCTCTAGAAAGTTGTGAAAGGACAAATATTCCCTTCTAGGGGGGTGGTACCCCGTCAGATATTATTAATTCACCTGTGGTTATTCTTATACTGACTGCCAAGTAGTCCTTATCTAGGTCTTTGAGTTTCTTGAAGCTTATGTCTTTCATATAGCTATAGCTATTCCATCATAGTTTATTTCATCGGTGGTTTTCGTAATGATGTTAAGGTTAAAGATTTTAATTGTGTCTATTGCTGGGTTTATATTTATCTCATTTAGTAAAATTATTTTCGGATTGATTTTGAGATAGGTATTGCTAAGTGTGAATCTCTTCTCTTTCCAACCGGCTACGTTGTGAGTGACGATTTTAATTTTCCTAAGCTGCGCCATTATTTCGATGTATTCTCGGATAGGCTTGACCTTCTCTCAGCTTTGTGTCTGTCTCTGCCAATTTGTGATATTGTCCTCCCATTTCTCTTGTTCTTAAATTCATCCTTTTTAATAGTGTACAGGCAGTAATGGGGTATTTTGCGAGTTCCGCTTGTTAGTAATTTGTAGAACTCTCGTTCCGGGCATGAGCCTTTGTATTCATACCTATAGTACCCTTTTTTGACTCCCTGAATAAGTTCTACATTAGTCGCTGGGAAAGGTTTCTCTTCTAAATCAAAGAGTTTTATATGGAACTCCTGTTTTTCTTCGTCGCTTCCACTATTTTCTTTGACACTGGGTACAGCTCCTTCTTTGCATTGACTAGCTGATTGCAGTGGCCTCTCCTGTAAATCCATATTCTTGTAAAGGGAAGCAATTTTAACTTCTAACGATTCTTCCTGTTTCTGTTGTATCTTTTTTCTTAGCCTCAGCTCTCTTTCTTAGGCTGATTTGCATTCGTGAGTTTGCTCTGCAGTAGTACTTTTATGTAGTGCTTGTTCTTTCTTGGATGACGAGGGATTATATTGAATGCTAAGGACTTCCGCTGATGGGTGGTGGCGGAAAACCACATCTCATCGAGGCCATTGTTTTTTAGCATTAAATTTAGTTCTTTTGCGTAAGTTCGTGGTTTAGCCACATTCATAACGTGGGTGTGCAAAATACATGCCAAAATGTTTAGCGATTTGGGCTGTTTTATTTCTAAAATATTTCTGGCCGTCTGCATTTTTTTGGCCGTTGCCTCTACTACTATGGCAAAAGTTAGGTTTTGTCTTTCAACTTCCTTTCTAGTTTTCTCCTTCTTCTTCTTATCTATAATTTCGCGCTTTAGCGGGCAGGCCATTGCCATGGTTCTATGATTTCCATTACAATTCATGTATCTTTTAACTTGTGACGTACATTCTCTCCACGTGGGATTTTTGGCACTGCATTCAGAACACCACTTTTCATCTTTATGAGGGCAGTCTTTAGTGAGATGCTTTTCAAGGCGAAACAATTGAAGCAGGTTTATGTGCTAATAAATTCCTCGTTTTCAATTTGCTTAGGTGTTATTTTTTTATTGAAAGCTAGGAGTCCAATTTCTTTGGCTTTCCTCGCCATATTCGTTTCTCAAAAGATTACTTTGAACACGTGTGTGTATTCCAGGTTCGTATTTTTGTTAGTGAACTTAACTATTTCTTTGATTTGGCCCATTGTTGAGCCCTCTCTATTTCCTCCTTAATTTCTTAAGCATTGTGCTCTCCTATACATGAGTCAATTTGCTGGCAATATAAAGCCTTTTGAGTTTCAATTTGAGTCGGTACCTTGGCTTCTTAACCAATCTTCTCCAATTCATCAAAAGCCTTTTCGGATAAGAGCTTGTCTACATCTTTCTCCTTTTGGCAGAGTGGAATGTAGGAGTTGCTGTAATCCAGAAATCTCACTAAGATGATTCCTAGTTCTCCATATATTACTCAAAAAACGTTGATTCTATCGGAGTTTTGCGCGCTTTTACGGACGCGCAAAGGAACCTATTTGGTGGAGTCAATCTTCTGATCAAACGAGCTTCTTCTTAGTTTTTTCGCATTCTTGTAAGAGGCGAAAATTGAGAAAAATAAGTGAGAGAGAAAGATAGCTAATGGGAGGCAAAAATGCTGTTATATCTGATTATTTTTCGGCTTATTCAGCTGGCAAGTCGGTTTTCCTACCTACCTACCTATCCCTAGCCCTAACAGATTTTGCTCCACCTTGATGAGTCCGCCGCTAACACGGGTTCTAACCCGTCCCGGGCTAAGCTTCAGCCTATGCGCCGAGTTAACCGCCCGGTTCAGATATGGCTCCCGTTTAGCAAGGTATCTAAGAAGACTCAGCTTCCCTACCCGACTTGCCCTAAAAACGGTTGGATAGGAAAGTAAAAGATTTGTCCTTGTAGAGAGTCCAGTCAAAGTCTTGCCTGACAGTGGTAGTCTCTTCCAAAATCTTCTTCTTCAATCAACGATGAAAATCACTTTACTTGCTTGGGTGGATTGTTGTTTGAAATCTTCCTAAGAAAGAATTTTAAACATCTGCTATCCATCTGGAATGACTTACAGTATGCTACACTATGTATACTTTTCTAATTAAACATAAGGGATACAAAATTGACCAATCACAGCTTAGGGAAATTTTAAGGGCAAACTGCTTGTTTTTCTAAAGAGAATACAAGTTAAAATCAATAACGCTGCCACTGCTGTGGAACGACTCAGTTCATCTGACTACTTACAGCGATCTACGCACTGCTAAGTTACATCAATCTTTTGATTTGAAATAACTTTGCAACGAGAGAATTTTCTATATACGTTTGCGTATATACCAAAGAGGAGAAAGAAGAAATATATGCGCGATTCGCACTGATTGGAGAGACCTCCTGTTTTTGATTCGCGGGGATTCACCCCAGAGCGGTGATCTCCTTAAATTTTCCTATCTCAATCTATACCTTTTTATATCTGATACTCTCCTACTTTATTTTCACTTAGCACAGTATAACCTGACCACCAGCAAGTTCGCAGAAGCATTCAGTAATAGGGTGTAGTGAACTCCCAAAGGAGACCCCGTTAGGAGGCCAGAGAAGTAGCCCGGTTATCGGTGAGGAGCCCGAAACTAACTGCAAGACTGCTTATAGGGCTAGGCCTATTTAGGTTGGGTGGTCAGGGAGTTTTCGCTCCAGAGCAGGCAGGCGAGATAGTATTCAGGACAGATAGGGAGCTTCTCCTACTAGTGGAGTGGGGTAAATAATCTACTACCTTATTTTCCTCAGAACCTATCCCCCTTGGGAAGGCATGAAAAAATTGACTATGGTCCCACAGGACTTCACCCAAAGGCCCCCACTTCGGCTCATTCAGAACGGGATAAAACAGAAACCACAGGATGTAGCACAAAACATTTTCAAGGATTTACGAATCGCCCTGATCAAATACACAGAAACACATAATGGATTTTTTGTCATCTGTGCAGAAAACAACGATGTTGAACTGCTACTTTCATCGGCAAGAACCATCAATTTAAGGAAAATCGACTTAGAGGCTAAAGTACCACCCCAGATTATTGTCAACCGAAGCATCGTATGCCTTAAGGTAGAATCATGAATGGGGAAAAACTCCCCAGATGAAATAAAACATGAAATAATGGAGCAACAACCATGGATGCAGATACAAAACATAATCAAATTTAAGGAACACACACATGTGTTCAAATTAGTGTGCAAGTCAACCGAGATTGCAACAAAGGTACTCTAAAAGGGAATCCTCGCATACAGTATGAGAAATCTGGCTTGTAACATTCAAAGGGGCCAGTATCACAATATACAAATCTGTTTTAGATGCTACAAAATGGAAGACTACATCACCGTAAACTGCCTAAGAAAGGAAGGAGAAATATGTTCGGAATGCACTGGCCCACATTCTTGCAGAAGCAGCACAAACTTCACTAAAAAGTGTGTTAATTGTGGAGGGAACCACAGAACAATGGCAATGACATGCCCGAAGCTTAAAAAAATAATAAAGAGAAAAGAAACGGAAACACAACAACAAAAAGAAGTAACAAGAAACACCTCATATGCGGCGACAGCAGCAGTGAAAAATAACGGACAAACTACTCAAGTGTCGCTTGACGGAACTCTGAACGTAAAAATATTGACATGCATTCTACACGCAAAGGTCTTAAACATTGCCCAACCAGGAACATATGCCACCACGTTGAACTACATGCTCAAGGAAAACGAGCTGGAGCCAGTGAAATTCCCGCAAAATATTGACTCATCGGCTATATTTAACATAAAAATTTTAGCAGACACAAAAAAGAAAATCATGGAAGAAACACAAAGAAATGAAAGCGAATCTGAACAAGAGGAAGACACCGAAAACGAGGAAACAGAATCTGAGAGCAACACTAACGAGAATAATAAAAAAAATCTAAAAACAAACACACGCAAAAAAAAACAAAAAAGAAAATCGACTAAGGAAGCATTGCCATGTGACCAAACACCGGAAATACCAACCGTGAAATGTGAAACGGATAAGTCAGACCTCAACAAGGACAGAGAGGAAAGGCAGAAATACCAGAAAAAGATACAAATAAATTTACGTGCAACCTCCACTTCCCCAGAAAAAAGAACCTCTTAAGAACATACAAACAAGATGGATAATAGAAAATTAAGAATTCTACAAATAAATACGAATGGTTGGAAGGATAAAGAAAACATATACGGAAATACTTTTTAGAGAAGTAGATCCCGACATCATTCTAATTTCAGATCACGGGATTAACCTTGAGACTCACAAATTAAAAATATGTAACTACGACGTAATGGCGACTAACCACCCAAACGAACCACACAACGGAGCAGCAATAGCCATAAAAGAGGATTAGAGTACAAAACAAAACAAGGACTAACCGAATCTTACCTCGGAATCGAGGTAAAAATGGAACTAAATAATATAATAATTGCTACAGGCTACCAACCACCGCAACGCCCGGGTCTCCCAATAAATAACTTTGTGAGGATATTTAATAATAGACTACCAACCTTGTTTGTGGGAGATCTAAACACAAGATGCTCAGGTACCGGCTACAGAAGGAGGAACCAAACAGGACAGGACCTACAAACCCTAATAAAAAGAATAATATTGAGAAGACTGGGACCACACTTCCCAACATACATCACACTCACAACGGCAACTACTCAATATATCTGCCTTGCAAACTACAATTTACTTTTTAAATACCATATGGAGCCTCTCGATGATCTTGGCAGCGACCATATAGCAACGCTATTAACCATAAACCAGCAACCAATACAAATACCCGCAAAACAGTGGAAGGCGTATCATAGAGCTGACTAGGGAAAATACAGGCAAGAATTGAATGACTACGAACCGAATAGATTAAATGAAGCAAATTTAGATGAAATCGACGATGAGTTAGAGAAAATAAGGACGCAGATACAAACAGCCGACGAAATCGCTATGCCAAGAAATACCTACAAAACTATTAAACACTTTACATGTACAGATGAAATGAAGACTAAGAATGCATAAATTAAAACGATAAACGAGGACATAATAACAAATGGAATATAAAAAAATACCGTAATCTGAGAACGAAGAGAAGGGAACTACTTAGCGCAATATCGGAAAAACAAAGAGAATACCGGAACACAGCCGTACAAAATATTGAAAACGAGCTAATCCCCGAAATTTTGTAAAAAGGTAAGACGCATGGGAAGCACAAAAGGAAAAGAGAAAATAAAGATTAAGGACAGAAACGGGAATTTAATAGAAGACGAATACGAGATTGAAGGACTTTTCAGGGAACACTGGAAAGGAGTGTTCAACATAAGCGAAGAGGAAAACGAAAACTAAGACATAGACTTCGAAAACCAAATAATTGACGAACTAAATGAACGGATTGAGAGGAAGTTTCCACATTACTTCGTAGAAGAGGAACGGTATGCGAACATAGGAATTTAACAGCGAAATCACAAACGAGGAATTAAAGAATACTATCTCCAATTTTAAACAAAAGGCCCCTGCAAAATCGGGCGTCACCAGAAAAAAAACTATTTAGAAGCATGGGATAATATACTCGAGGTGATAAGGAACGTGTTTAACTCTTGTATAAAGACGGGATACTTCCGCGATGAGTTAAAGATAGCCAAAATGATATTTATACCGAAGCGAGGAAAACTGCCTCCGGAGGTCGAAGACTTCAGAAATATCCCTTCTCGACTTCATTTGGAAGATGTTTGAAAAAATCCTGAACACAAGATAAATGAATATCTCACAGAGAACAATCTCTGGAACAATAAAAAAATTCGGCTTCAGAAAGAACAGGAATACGGATATGGCCCTCAGCGTGATTACAGAAAAAAATAAGCAAAGTAAAAGGAGAAAAATGCAATATAGACAATGTATGCCGGGACGTATCGAAGGCATTCGATAAAGTCTAGTAAATAGGCATACAAAATATAATTCTAAATCCGGAAATGAACAACTATCTGGAAATAATTTTATGCGACTACGTCAGGGAAAGATATGCATACATAGCCACGGGGAATTACCATAGTGAAAGATTCAAGCTTAATGTGGGCCGTGCTCAGGGAGGGTATTTAAGTCTTTCGCTATACTCAGTGTATGCCTCGGATATTCCCCCACCCAGGAACGAGGGTTGTGTGAACATATAATACGCAGATGATTTCACTCAATTAATTCCCTGTATTTATCGGAACACACAGATGCAGTCCAGAGTAACGGCAACAGAAATAGAAAATCTAAACGAGTATGAACGCAAATGGAAAATTAAAACGAATAAAGATCAATTTGAAATTATACCTATGTATCGCAAAAAACTAGCCGACGTTTACTTAGATGGAGAGCAATACAGTCATAACGGTGGATGCAAGATTTTAGGCCTAACTGTTACCAGAAATGGTTACAAGAAACACGTGACCGAAAGGATAAACAAAGCAAGAGGCATGCTAACTTTACTCTACAGATTAAAAAATCTAAACATGAAAAAAAAGAAGATCTACCAGGCTATGATACAGCCTACCTTGATATATCGAACAATTGCCATGTATACGGCTTCAATAAGCAATCTAATAAGAATGCAACGTATACTGAATAAGGCAGTAAATATCATTACCATCATGCGACGATTAGAGAGAAAAAACAGAAAGACTTACACAACGAAGCGAAAATAAAGCCATTAAATAAAATAATTGAAAAAGAGCCAAAAAATAACAGAAAAAAACACAAGAAGAAATAGGAGAGGAATTAAATAATCAAATAGCACAAGGAGCAGGATGGAGATAACATATGTTGTTTCCTAGTGTTAAAAACAAAGCGGACCGAATGGAAGAGGAGGAAACACCATTGTGACAAAAATTTGACGAATAATGACAAAACAAGGAATGACAAAACTAACCAAAACGTGCAAATGAACTAAAAGGAAAAACAACATAAATAAAGAATAGAAAAATAAAAAAATAAATAATCAAGGAACATGAACTCACACAACAGATAGAAATACGAGAATTATGCTACAGAAATCACAGAAACTCGAGTTTTTAACATAGCAGGAAAAGAAATAATGCTAACAACGGTTTGGACGCCTATCTCATACACACATAACACAATAACAAAACCACAAAAATAAACAAACTGACACACTTTCACTCTAACCTATTTCGAACTTAACTCTAAAATTAATTTATAGTACACAGATTCGCGTGACCTCCACGCAACTTGCACCTCTCGGCAAACTTCCAAATTCCTTCCACCTGAATCATCTTCCTCCTTTACCGCTATCCAAAGATGGGCCAAACACTAACACCAGGGACAGGTGCAGTAAATCATAACAATTAAAAGATAGAAGAACATAAAATCACCGCCCTCCGGGTCCCACGTAAAGCAGGTCCACAGGCCAACTTGGTCAACTTTCAAGCCTTTGACTTTATTTCAGTCTGCCCTTTCCTTACTTCTTTCTTCTTCCCCCCTCTCTCTGCCCCTCTCCGATTTCTCTCAGTGCCTTCAGACTCCGAGGGAGGAGGGCACCGGGAAAGCTCGGGGGAACCGAGTCTCGATGACCGGGTCCTACTCCGGTAAGGACTAGGAAGGACCCTTTCATTTCATTTCATTTCCACAGCTATGGACTGTGTCTGACCACCAGGCGCCTAGCACCCTTTTGCACCCCTACCACACTTTTTTCTCTTTTCACCTATCAATCCACACACACTCTTTTTTCTCCTTTTGCATATACACACACTTACATTAATTGGCTGTGGACTTCAACAGTACATGTATACAACATGGCCTCTTACCTAATTTTATATATATATATATATATATATATATATATATATATATATATATATATATATATATATATATATATATATATATCATCACTAACTATAATTTAAAAAGATTTTTTTTCCTCTTAGTTTGGTTAGGACTTATGGTTTTTTTATCAAAGTTATTTCTAATCATTCTTTTATATATTAAAAATAAAATGGTGAAGTTCAGAAATAAATATAAGCAGTGAAATTTTGTGAATTTTTTAAAACCCTAAGATTTACAAATGGTGAAGTTTAGAAAATTTATTTTTATATATATTCTTCTATTACTCTATATTTTAGCCACGTTATATTTTGTAATGGGGGAAATTTAGTTTCTTTTTAAAATTATTATAATTGGCGAAGTTCAGAAAAATTATAAAAATTTAACCATGGCTGCTTTTCTTTAGATTTTAAATTTTAATCTTAGTAGCGAAGCGCAAGCTCCCTCCGTAGGGGGAAAGCCGAAGCTATTGCCTGGTATATATATATATATATATATATATATATATATATATATATATATATATATATATTTCGTTGGAAAATGTTTTTAGGTGTTATTATGAAACACTTTGGCTTGATGATTGCCCCATTAATTTTCGGCTGGTTTTATATAGGCGCTATGTAGACGACACTTTTTTATTATTTAGACATAAGTCACATTGTTCATTTTTCCTGAATTATTTAAATTCTAAACACGCAAACATTACATTTTCCTGTGAGCTCAAAAAAATAATAGCATATCGTTTCTTGTCGTGAAGATTATCCGAATAGACAAGCAATTCACGTCAAATGTTTACCGAAAACCCACTTTTTCCAACTTGGTTTAAGTTTTTTCAGCTTATGTGATTTTAAATTCAAAATTAACGCCATCCTTACTCTCCTTCATAGAGCATATAACTTGTCTTCAACTTTTTCAGCCCTACATTTAGAATTCAAATTCTTAACAAAATTCTTTACCTCCAATTGCTACCCCAAATCACTATTTCTGAGACAAATTAGTCTGTTTCTCAATAAAAAATACTCGACTCTGCCTCCCCTACAAACTGTTAATAAATTAAAGATCTTCTTTTCCTTACCATACTTTGGTTACCAATCAAAAAAACTTCAAAAAAGATTTGTTAAAACTGTTAAATTCAATTATTACCATCCATTGTTCTCATTAATCACTTCAGACTGGAATCATTATTTAAGTTCAAAGATCAACCACCCACCAATATGCAATCTAAAATTATATACGTTTTTCGTTGTACGTGCAGTAGCACTGTATCATATGTGGGGGCAACAAGGCGTACGCTTTACTCCCGCTTCATGCAGCACATGGGTAGATCTGAAAGAACTGGACTACACCTTTCAAAACCTGATCCATCCCCAATTCGAAACCATCTGTCACAATGTGGCTCTAGGGCTACACACGAGAACTTCACGATACTTAATGCGGTAAGAAACATCTCGGGTCTTTGCCTGCTAGAGTCAATTTATATTACAAAACTTCAACCCAGTCTAAATAATAACTCATTATATGTCCCATTAAATATAGTCACTCATTAAAAAACATGTTAATTTGTTTGGGGGGTTTTCATTGTTGTTTTTTTGGGCAAGAATAAAATCCACTGTCAATTTTTTTCCTTCCTATTTTATAGAAATTCCCTCTTTGTTGTTTTTTCTCCGTATTTCCAATGTAACCAATTCGTCTCAAATTTAATAATTTAATATTTCACAAATTTATTGCATGTGTTAACTTTTTAGGTATATATTTAAGTCTGGATTTTGTATTTCTTTAGCACTGATGATGGGATTAGTCATAATCCTAAAACTTAAGGAAAAAATGCTACGAGGCATATATATATATATATATATATATATATATATATATATATATATATATATATATATATATATATATAATATATATATATATATATATATATATATATATATATATATATATATATATATATATATATATATATATATATATATATATATATATATATAACGAAATTTACTGTAAAACAAACTGGGATTTTGGACTTTGCCAAATAACTAAAGAGTGAGGCGAGGATTACCGCCGCGCAGTTCATTAGAACAACTCTCGAAACTTTGGCCGAATAAGAAGAGGCTTCGAACCGCATGAAATAAGGTTTTCCTTCCAGACTTTTTGCAACCGGTATGAGTGTAGGTGGGAAAGAGCTGGTAGAGTGGGTTCTCCTCTCAAATAACCTCCTGCTTCACTTCGATGAAAAGCTTAAATGAATCGGTGTGTATGTATGTATGCGCGGGTAGCTTAGTAATCCCGGCTTAGGTCTGGTTTAACGTATTTTGTTAAAATTATTTTTAATGTCTCAGGAATTGAAATAGGAATTGGGAATGGGAGTGTGTGTGTGCGTTTATTAGCTGAATTGTTATGGCGGGTTGGTTTAGCTTTAGGGTTCTTAAATAAAAAATAAATTTTAAGCTTTTTTTTGCGGGCAAGGATAAGATATTTGTGGAACAGGAAGTGGAAGGGCTGATTACCCTTCACCATCATGACACAAACATAGTAACTATGTAAACTACAACAATTGGTTCTTTAATGTTTTGTTATCATTAACTAATTATAATTTCGGAAATTGGTGTAATCCAACCAGGTTAAATTTCCCTCACTTGGCAATGAATCAAAGGGGATGAGGGGTAGATATAAACAAGAATAGAACGGTTTAGTGAACAGAATGGATATAAATACAATAAATGGGAATCAAGGTACAAAGATTGCCCAGTGAATTTGATTCAATCCTGCGACGGTCGTACGGAAGAGATCGAGTACTCAAATGCGAACTTTGTTCCCTTTCAGATTTTTAAGCGATGGTTTTGTTCCTTGAATTTAAAATAAGCCCCTTTTCAAGGTTATATATTAGAGGGTGTCCCAATAGAAAGAGCCTAAAAATCATACATACTTCTTTTAGGGGCGTTAATTTAAGAACATCCTGTATAGGAACTACAAGTCCTAAAGGTCAAGGTCAATGACCCCAAATTATGATCAATGCGAATATGATACAAGCCCGTACATAAAGAATGTATGGACTATCAGTTGCTAATCGTCAAATTATAATTTTATTACAAATCCGTAAATTGAAAAGGATTATAAGATACACACGCACATACATTGGTGCCAGAATAAATAAATGGCTGAGGCGTTGGCACCCAAAAACCATGAAATGAACTATTACTAGTCATTTCCCGATAAAGCATCGCAAGCGTGCCAATCCTTAATATGATGGCACTTGGCACCATCCTATTGCCCTCCGGGCCTTATTTACGAGGGAACAGGGAAATATATAAAGACCCAGTCCAATGAGGTGGGTGAGAACGGTGCCATTTAAAGGGTCCGTCTAACTATCGCCTAGGGTTTCAAGATGCAGCTATATTGACTACTTTATTCGGGCGATTTTTGAAAAAAAAAAAATTACTTACCTCTTAATGGCGATGAACATCTTAAATTTTTCTACCTATAAAGGTGAAAGTTAGTACTAGCAAAAATTACAGGTGATAACACTATATTATCCTTATAGAAGAATTCTCGAACTTATGGTGCGGTGAGTGTAAGGCAATAAATGACATATCGTTGCTGCTTAAGGACCATGGGGGACGCCATAGTAGTACCTTTCCAGAGAAGATCAAATTTCAGTCAGCCATTTATAGCGAGCCACCAAAACTTGTTTGAAATAGCATTCTTAATACTTTCACCTATCGCAGTTTTGCAGAAAACGATAATTATGTAATAATTTATCTGGCTGTAAATATATCTTTCTTACATATGAGGCTAGCAGAGATTAGATGAAATACGATACACCATTTTCGCTTCCTCCTTTCTCCTTACCTCCTTCTGTTAATATATACCTCGAAATACTTAAAATCCTGACCTCAAAGCACCGATTACACGCAAATCCCCAAGGAACTTTGTTTGTCTGCCTTCTCCAACCCTCCTCCTCTCGCACAAGCTCAGTCCTGTTCTCACGCAGGAAGGATATTTATTTTATGGAAATCGCAATTTAAATCTCGAAAAGGTCGTTCTCAGCTACGCCGTACAGACCCCGCCTGCCATTTGCTGCATGGATGTAATGCGGTGAGTTGGTTGTTTCCGTGTGTGGAAATGAAGACACAAATACCCCGACACTCCAGCGACGACCAAGGGTGTATGTACACGGGTCTAGAATAGCAAACAAAGGTGGAAACGGGAAATCGTGAACAGGAAAGATTTGCATGTGAATAGCTTTTCCATTTCCCTTCAAAAAAAATAAGCCAAACAATTTTTAGATTTAGACATGGGGAGTAAAAATCAATGTAAGTGCATTCGCTGAAGTCACGCTGATCTAAGTACACCCATGAAATCACGTTTACACAGGTACACATCCTTATAGAAATAAATAATATACCTAATTAAATCAAATCAAGCATAGAATATACAAGTATATAGTTTATACCATTGCTACATTTAGCATAGTTTTATAGTTTCTATTTACAATAGTAGAACTCCGTATCACTGTAAAATATGTTAATGGTTAATTGTTAAAAGTGTTAGAGTTCAACACTCAGTTGGAGCAACGGATGTTCTTAAAGGCAACGGAAGGGACTGCCACTTGTCCGGAAAATCTCTCATTGGTTACCACGGGTGTGCCGTATCCAAGGTGACGTGACCGGGTCCAATCCGAAAATTGTTGTCAGGTAGGGGGAAGCAGTGCTTTTACTACTGTTTTCAGTACGGAGTGAAAAGAAAATCCAAACGGAATGAAATTTTTGGAGTCTTTTGGTAAGTTCTTGACCAAATGTGGAGAAAACTTACTCAGACTCGCAATGTCCGTCCGATCTTAAGAGTTAAATTAAAAAGGGGTCAGCCTCTGAATGTCTTTGAGCACTACCTAATTTTTACAAAAAATTTGGAGCTTATATACTAATTTTCAGGAATTAAAAGAGGCTTAAACTGGCGTTTAAGTCCAGCCAACCAGGGAACATTTTGGTACAGAAGGTAGGTTATGCCCGAGGATTTTAAGATCGGATTTATTCGCCTGGTTTCTAAGGTTGACACACTCAAGCAACAGAGAAGGGTGTTATTCAGGATAGAGGGGGGGAGGGAACTGGTTATCCACTTGGAAAGAACTAAGTGAGATTAGGTTGGGGCGACTTACCAAAGGAATGCTTTTAAGGCAAATTAATTACAAGAAAACGAGTCGCGAAGGATGCTCGATTTTGCAACCGTAAACTGGAATTTTGCTAAATGGTCACTGTTGTTGGCAAGGGCTGAAAATCTCTTCTCCGTTGCTTGATTCCCTTTTCCAATATAATATACATGTATACACATACATAGATCTACACGCATACCAAAACACACATGATATATAAATACCTATATTTTCCTAAACACATGCATACAGGTGCGTAATACAATGCTGAGAGTAAATTTATGCCATTAGATCTATGATTTTCTGCATTATTAATTTATAAATTTCAATTTAGCGCTATTTCATTAATCACTGTTATTTTTATTACTTTTAATTATCAGTGTTTAATTAACTCCCCGTTTTATTTTATTAATAGGATTTAACTACTAATGCTTTCTATGCAAATGAACCACATTTACAGCCGATGAGAAATTCAACGTTATTACCACACCAGCCTTGCATTCTTTTTCTCCCTAAATTCACCAGAATTTACTAAAATCAATTTCCAAATCAAACGATCTCGTTCTACTTCCGAAAAATCTGCTTTCGAGTTCATTCCACTTGCGTTTCTGTCCTCATGCGAAGGATATGTATGCATTCACCGCCGTGCGGCCAAATTGATAAACTTGGCGTGCGCTCCAAATATTAGGAACAAAAAGAAATTTGCATTTGTATTCAATAGAAACAAGAAGGTTGAGAGGGGAACTAATCCGAGTCTTTAAATTCTTGAAGGGCAGCAACGAAGTTGGAATAGAGCTTTTATATCCATTGGTCGCCGCAAAAAGAGAGAAAAGCAATACATTCACGCTGTGCGCTTAATGGAATTCAAAGAAAAGTAAGACAGATTGGCATGATCATATTAGCATTGTATCACAATGACACATTTATTGTTATGCTGAAGTAAAAGTTGACTGGTGGGAAATGGAAACGCTATATGTTAGGGTTTGATTCGCATATAGATTGATATTATTGAAATTAGGGTTACTACTGAATTTACTTAATTTGCTGGTTGAGTTGTTTAAATAAAGGTAAATAATAAACTTGTATTTAGGAGTAAGTTTCTTCTGCACCCGTTGATGGGTACAGGGTAGTAAGGAGAAGGTGAGGAAGCAGCGATGATCCGACCTAGGTATATATTTTGCAAAGTAAATAGGCAAAAAAGACGGATCTGATCGTGAACTTCGTGAATGAGATGGCCACGGGGGAAATCCGAAGAGGAAAGATATAATGATAGGCTCACCAAATTGGATGTCTTTGGAGAACCGGAATAACTTAGTGTGCCTATTTCAGGGATTCGAAGAACTACCTCAAATAAAGATTTTAATTATTTTCAACAAAAATTATAGGATATAATTAACATTTAAATGTGGGAGTGTTCTTTTCACCCATGACGATTTTTCATTGGCGGGTGCCTTTGTAAGAAATGAATCACTATCTATGGTGAGAAGTTTACAGTTAGTGATATCGATAGCAGCCGATTTCGCTCAGCTGATTTTTATTAGACTCCTCCCGTTTGTGATTTTAGGCTTTAATATTTTATGTTAATTGGTTTAAGCCAAGTTAAGTTATGTTGGTATTATACCATAGTCACTTAGCCTAAACTAATTAGTATATAAAATAAAAACACCTAAAGCGACAAGAGCCATAACCGATCCAACAAATTTATCTATTTAATGAACCAACAGGGGGGTGGCGTCTCCACCCCTCGTTTAACACTTCCTAATACATGGAATGTCCTTTATAGCAGCCAGCAATATAAAAAGAAGGCGGTGCTGTTCTTATATTTAAGTCATTTCCACCGATCATTTTTTAGGAGGAGTTAGTAGGTATATATATATATATATATATATATATATCTTTTTGTTTTTTTTCGCATCATTAAACGAACTTAAATTTAATTATTTTCTAAAAAAGCAACGACCAACGAGGTCGTAAATTTTTCAGGAGGGATTTAGGGTGTGCTAAGTGGTGGAGTTAGGGGAAGCCAAAAGCTCTGATAAGTTCCAGTTTCATTATTTTTTCAAACTAAGAAGCGAAAACCAATGAGGACATGAGTTTGTGAGGAGTATAGGAATGTGCCGAGTGGTAAAGTTAGGGTAAGTGAAATTTGTAGAAAAAACACAAGAAGAGCGTACCTACGCCACTAGGAATCGGTTCGGCGCGCAACTCTCCCCCGAATGCCATACTTTCAGAATATAGGATAATGGATAACCATGTTGCAGCTCATATCTTAAGGATTGTGCGCCTCCTTCATCGCCCCCTTCCCCTTCCCAGCAGAGATATATGCTAGAAGGTTGGGCAAGTTACAGAGAGTTGCGCTTCAACCTTGCTACGAGCGTCTAGTAGTCTCCTCTTTAGACTAATTTGGCACTAATTTTCTTTCATACATTAACAGATCCCCTTAATTTACTATTATGAGATCATCTCATCACCAACCTGTGGCGAAGATGCCATCGATGGTTAACGCTTGTTAGATTAATGTAAATAACCATTCTAATATGAATATAATGCCCAAAGAGCGAAATAGATAATGATAGTTGCAATAGAGTGGGCCGCAAAAGTTTACAACACACCTTTAGAAATGCAAATTTTCATATTTTTACTTAACGCAGGTCAATGAAAGTTACAATAAATATGGAACTTTATGTAATAAATGCAATGTAATGATCAGAAAAGCATAATCATGAACGAGAGAAAAATTATAGGGACAATAGTAAAATTTGAAAAAGCAAAAGTTTACAACACATTTATAAATATGGTTTAGTCCAGCATAAGGGTGGCTAAGCGGTCTGAGGAACTCCGAGTGGGGAGACTCTGTAAAGAGAATCCCAAGGAGTTCTTTGGATATGTAAACAGCCGTAAACCAATCCGTCGAACGATTGGCCCTTTGAGAAATGAGGAGGGGGCATTAAAGCACTCAGATGCAGAAAATGCTAACCTCCTTAACGACTACTTCTCATCAGGGTTACTGAAGAGTGTGGTCCCATCCCCCAGCCAACGGATTCCTACTCGAGGGAAGAGCTGGAGGATATGGACTTCACCGAAGGGGAAATAAAAAAGAAGATCACTGACCTAATGACGAATAAGTCACCTGGCCCGGATGGGTTTCTACCTAAAGTGTTGAAAGAAGTGCGCGATCAAGTGTCACGACACCTGAGTGCAATCTTCAACTTGTCAATCCTAACCGAATGCGTTCAAAAAGACTGGCGTGAAGCGGAGGTGACTCCTATCTTCAAGAAAGGAGACCGTAGCCAACCGTTAAACTACCAAGCTATCAGTCTGACTTCGATAGTTGGTAAACTCATGGAAAGCATGATGATGGACAAAATGACGTCGTATTTAGAGTCAAACCTTCTACTGAGGAGTTCCCAGCACGGCTTCCGAAGGCAACGGTCATGCCTGACGAATCTTGTGGAATTCTTCCACTTTGTCTTCAGTGAGCACGATCGGGATAAGGCGGTGGATGTGGTCTACTTAGACTTTCATAAAGCCTTTGATGAGATACCACACCGACGCCTTCTCCGGAAAGTGCGAGCGCTGGGCATAGACGGAAAAGTAGCTGGCTGGATCGAGAACTGGCTAAGTGACAGACGGCAACGGGTAGTGGTGAATGGGAAGGCTTCTGAGTGGGTGCCCGTTACTAGCGGTGTGCCTCAAGTTTCTATCCTGGGACCACTACTATTCATCATCTACGTCAACGACATGAACGGTGACATGGTTGCCAAGATTTTCAAATTTGCCGACGATACCAAGCTTGGTATGAACGTTGCAAAGGATAGAAATATTGCCCGCCTGCAGAAAGATCTTCGGAAGATTGGGGAGTGGTCGGACACGTGACAAATGCCGTTTAACGTGAACAAATGCAAAGTGATGCATATCGGCCACAGAAACCCCCAATCTCAGTATATCCTTAAGGGCACTGCTATTGAATCCACCGACACTGACTTGGGTGTAACAATAACTAGTGACCTAAAGTTCTCGAAACAGTGCATTAAGGCGGAGAAAAAGGCCCAAAGGATGCTTGGCTATATAAAGCGCCAGTTTGGATATCGGAACAAGGAGATTGTACTTTGTTTGTACAACTCACTTGTCGGAACGCACCTGGAGTATGCCGTACAATTTTGGAGTCCTTCATTTCGAAAGGACATCGCGAGATTGGAACGCGTACAAGCCAGGGCAACCAAACTGATTCCCTCTATCAGACATAAAAGTTATGAAGATAGATTAAGGGAATTAGATCTGTTCTCGTTGGAAACCCGTAGACTGCGTGGTCAGCTCATCGAAGTTTTCAAAATACTTCGAGGGTTCGACAATGTTGACTACAGGGATATTTTCACACTTGTTGAGAACAGAACAAGAAATCACGCCTTTAAACTGAACTGAAGCGTTACAACCGCGATTTGTGTGGAAAGTTTTTCACGTACAGTATCTGCGGTAGTTGGAACGCACTTCCATTGGAAGTTGTCAACAGTGAATCTGTTGACCAGTTCAAGTCAAGACTAGACAGGGTCTTGAAAAATGGCCGTGAAAGGACGTAAAGCATTTGAGCAGAGATGTGCCCGCTCGACTGCTAGTCCAAAGGTACCCTCATTGAATGGACCGTAAGGTCTTCTAGGGTACCTTCTTTCCTTGTTGTTACTCCTTGTTGTTACTTGGTTACATAACCCTTGTTTTCAATTATAGCTTGCTGCAGGTGGTTCGAGTAGTCTTTTACGACCTTTCTACAGGGCTTTGACTGGTTTTGTCCCATTCCTTAAATCAGAATTTCCTTCGACTCAGATAAAGTTACGTGATCTCGTTTCTGTCCTATGAGTTTCAATTCCCTCCACAGATTTTCGATGGGATTCCAGTTAAGAAATTGACAACTATCGATAGCATCAACTGTAAATCTCCTTCCTGGGATGTTGATTCTTTATTTACCAAATAATTAAACTTATCATTCCTAGATGGAAAATACACACAACTCAATGGTAACTATATTATTTTTTTTTTCATTAAACTAATAAAAACTTCACTCAGCGTATCCACAATGGTAGGTAAATATTAAAAAGAGAAATTCGGATTTTCGATGGGTAACTCTTTATTTTCTGCGTTATATTTTAGTTTTACGAAATATTTTGAGTCAGGACTATGCTCTCAAATATTGATTGGTCCAAAAGTTAAATAGTCTATAATATTAAATACTCGAGAATATTAAGTAGGCTAAATTATTAAATGGTCTAAAATATTAACAGTCTAAAATATTAAGTAGGCTAAATTATTAAATGAACTAGGATATTTAATGGTCTAAAATATTAACAGTCTAAAATATTAAGTAGGCTAAATTATTAAATGGCCTAGGATATTAGATGGGGTAAAAAATATTAACTGGTCTAAAATATTAAATGTAACATCGTTCAGATAATTTATTTTTACTATGGCCAAAAGGAAACTTTGATGACTCATTTACCTAACTCAATTTCATCCACTTCACAATTCTTTTACTTTTATTTGCCCTCAGGTTACACACCCAAAGCCTACATATATTCAATTTTCCATTTATTCACCAAAATCAATCACATAATTCGTGATCCTTCGAAGCTACTGAATATGCGATCCAAACCTACTTCATGAGGATATTCCTAACATTGCCTACATTTTTACATCATTTCACAACCTTAAACAACGAAAAAACACAATATACTCGTAAGAACAATCCTGTTTTCTCTTCATTAATCAGAGAAAAGAGTACAATCAACAACCTTACACATATCAATCATGATCACTTCAAAGCAAGAAGGAATTTTCGTTTAAAAACGACTACCTAATTCCTTGCCATAATATTAATTCATCTCTATCGCTACATCGATCTACCCACATCATTTCACAACCTTACACAACGAAAAAACACAATATACTCGTGAGAACAATCCTGTTTTCTCTTCATTAATCAGAGTAAAGAGTACAATCAACAACCTTACACATATCAATCATGATCACTTCAAAGCAAAAAGGAATTTCCGTTTAAAAACGACTACCTAATTCCTTGCCATAATATTAATTCATCTCTATCGCTACATCGCTCTACTCAGAATAATTAAAACACTTTAAAAAAAGCTGGTGAAAAATACTGACGTAAAAATAAGATTTAAATTTGAAGGAAGAATAGAAAAAAAAGTAAAAAACACCTCTTCTCCAAGTATCAACAAGCGCATATCTCATACGCTGTAAAAATTCCGACAATCATAGGTGGAGCTGATCGACCGATGAATACATATGTATGAAAATAAATGCACACAAATATGATGTACACACTTTAAAACATTGAGAGCTCCCTTTAATCATGTCTTTCCCAGACCAGTAAATAAAATAGGACGAAGTTAATTTTGTATACCAGTCTAATCGCAGAGTTGGGCGGTCCGTTATATTAGTCCGCTACTCCGCTACTTGCGGACTTTCTAAATGGCAGCGGAGTAGCGGAAGCGGTTTCTATAAGCAAAAGGTAGCGGAATAGTGGGTAGCGGACTAAAAAAATATAAAACGCTACCGCTACCTATTTTACGTTTCCTTACAATAAAACTGCTAATTTTGGATGTAATCTACAGTAGTTTTCCTTGAAATTTATTAAAAGAAAACAGTGAAAAGCTGGTTTAGGGGGCAGTGCTTTACAATAAAAAGTAGCAATAGCGGAGTAGCGGGTAGCGGTTTCGCGATTTTAAAAAGTAGTGCTAGTAGGGGTAGCGGTTTCAGATAGCCAAGGTGGTGGAGTAGCGGATAGCGGTTGCAATAATTTGGTAGTGGCACCCACCTCTGTCTAATCACAATATTAACCAATCTCCAGAAGTTATTTTTTCTTGAGATTGATTTCTTCCCGGCCCGAGAGCCCGCAAGAAAGGACTCGAAGACAGAGAGAATCTCCACATTGGGTCCACGTATCGGGAGACTGGTGCGTTCTCCCGGTCCCTTTACCCATATCCACACCGACTGGTCCTTTCTTTACCCATATCATCAGTTGCCATCTTCTAGTGCCTTCTTTTCGAACTCGCTCTCGGTTTTTTTTCGCCTAAATGTCGGGTATGGTGACTACGACGCCTCCGGCGCCTGTTACTAAGCCGGATGCGCTATTCCCACCTGCCTATCACGACATGTGTAGGAATTTTTCTGGCGTCCCCAAAAGAAGTGGCGGAGATGGCGTATACTGCCCGATTTAGGGGTCGGGGGTTTTCCTCCTAGTCTCTTTTGTGGAGATGCCTCCTAGCAACTCTATTCTAGCCGCGGATCCACCTTTGCTTTCTTATGGGCCCTCTAAGAACATGACAAGGCAAAAGAGGCGTTACATCGGTTCTCACCGCCTCGATGGGGGCAGGTGAACCATTTTAACTACCTTAGAGAAATACACGGTGGTTTTGTCCCCAGCGCATTCCAAAGATACCTTGTTGATCCGAGGTTTGTGACTGATGGGAGGCGACATACTCGTTCCCAACTTTTTATCAATATAAGTCGGCGTGCCGGCCCCAATGTCGTTTGCAACTGACATAGTCCTTTTGAGTCCCCGGTTAGGATACCCGATACCTTGAGGGATGGATTTTTGGAGGACAGTCCTGAGGTAGAGATGATCACGGAGGAGCTCTCCTCAGATGGAAGGGTGTTCTTGAGAGCTAATAAAAATTCGTTGGGACACTCCCGCAAACCAAAGTCCGCCTATGTACAAGAATTGTCCAAGTTTGTACATGCCCCGAGGAATGAGGAGGAGAGAAAGGATCTACCCTGAATATTGGTTCCTCCTTATCAGGCAAAAACCACTACATATCGGAGAAGGACGTAACTGAGACGGGGTTGTCCTGGCTTGGGGCCCACTCCGAAGGTGGACGAGGACGGAAGAGATGGGTGGTACCAAAAAAATGCTTCAGTAAGTGGCCCGGCCACGACTGGTAAGGCCAACTCTGAGGCATCCCCATGTGATGTGGAGAGGGCCATGACCAGACAAACACCAGAACTAAAGTTTCTAGTGTAGTAAGTGGAGCCTCGGTGACGCGGAGTGTACTCATTGATAGACTACCTGGAATTCTCGAGCCCACTGGCTTCGAACGCTTCTTAGTTATTAGCTCCATTGATGAAATCATGTCGGCCTAAGAACACACTTCCATCAGATAATAGGAATAGCAAGGCTAATTAGTAGAAAGTCGAAAGTCACCCGTTTCTCGAGAAGAGAAACGGGGGACGAATGCAGCTGACACTGCTTTAACGACCATTATTCTTGCTATTTGGGCACTTAATGGTTTGCGTGTACAAGTGTCACCACATTCTACCATGAATTTTGTGAAAGGGATAGTTTATGCCAGGGAACTTGAAGTCTACTCATAAGAAGACATCACCGAAGAGCTCACCGAGTATGATGAGCTCAAAATTGAATGCTTGATGGGAAAGCAGATCAGGGCTAGAGATACACTCCACCACTCTTGGTCAAGTACGATCGTGACATGCTTCCTGATTCAGTGAGTACCGGTGGGTATCGCTACCGCATCGAGGCATTCGTGTAAAAGCTGCGAAAGTGTTACTACTGTAATCGTTTCAGCCAAACTAAACGTTCATGCAGGAGTATAAAGACGGGTTTACTTGAAATCTGTTCAAATTGCTTCAAAACCATACATGATAATTCCTTATTGTGTAGAGTAAAGTGTATGAATTCCGGAGAGCCACTCCTTTTTTCTTTGGAGCAATGGGAGGTCTATCTCCTAGCGAAGGGGGTCCTAACGATTTAGGTTGCGGATCATCTCTCTTTTCGAGAGGCTAATCACTTGGTCCTGTCACAATCTGTGGATCCTCTCTATCTCGGGTTAAAAAACACCTTATCCTGGCCCAGATATGCTTACGAGCAGTATAGCTTCAATACCAATCTGGAACCCTCCTGCAAATTCTAAGCCACCCAAAAGACGCTTCCATTGTAGAGCTAGTGAGTCCACGGCTTCAAATTTCGCTTCGGCTACAATCAGGGCTGCTCCTCCTCTTCGTTTGATCCCCTATGGTAAAGCAAAGTGGTCGATGGTCTACACAATTCGTTATACTCACAGGAGGAAAACCCCTTCAAATATGGTATGTATAAGTTTGTCAACCGACAGAGGAGAGTATCGTGGGAGCTTCGGCTCCCAAGCGTCCGTCCATGGTTGGACGTGGGTGACAGAGGAAGTGCGGGACCATCCAGCGCCTTCTGCGCTTTCTACTGCAAGCAGCTCCCGAAGTTCTGCCTCCAGCAAGTCTGCGACCATTCGCGTTAGGGTTTCCCATTAAGGACAGCCCCCACATCCCATCTGAGCTAGATCTGAAGGGTATATTCATTCAATGGAATTGCCGTGAACATAGAGTCAGCTGGGATGAGCTGCAGAGGCTCGTATCCTCCCATTCCCTGTTAGCTATCTTTTTTCTAGAGTTTATGCTGGGCACGTACCCTTTGAACACCTTCCAGGGAGGAAAGAGTTTTGTCACCGCACCATCACAGGGTAGGAGCCGGGCAGGATGATGCGTAATTCACAACCGGCATGAGGTCTCCGTTCTTCTCCTGCTATAGAATACCCCCTTTCAGCCAGTAACAGTTTAGTTACAGCTAGATAGGAGGTATACACTTATTTCTGCGTACATCCACCGTCAGCCGACTTCGACTCAAGAAAATTCTGCCAGGTCGTGGCAATGTTGACGAGGCTCTTTCTCTTCTTCTCGACTTGAATTGTAGGCACGTCTTTTGGAGGGAATACATGATCAATCCCATGTGTCAGGTCCTTGATGACCTAATCGAAGAGTTAGATATAGATGTCATTAATTTGTGAGTTGATGGAGAAATTGTTAAGTGTTAGAGTAATCTTTTTCCTAGACAGCAGATGTCATCTGTCTTCTGTGCATTGCGGCCTTCGAAAGTTTAATTCCACGTCGGATGCTCTGCTCCAACTGAAATATGCTGTCTGCGAGGCCTTCCTTTGTAGTCAGCACTACACCGTTGAGTTCTTCGATCTGGTTAATGCCTATATCACCGCATGCTGATAGGGTATCATGGAGACTTTCCACACGATGGGGGCAGGGAGACCATAGCCGATCTCCTGTAAGATAGTCGATTATGGGTAGGGGTGTAAGGGAACCTGCCTTAGCCTAATAGGGCAGGGAGAGAGATTTTCGAAGAAAAGTGCCTTCTGCGTCATACTCTTTATCTTGATCATCAATGGCATCACATGAGTGCTAGTTTAAGACGTTCTCTCTATGCTCTACATAGACAAACTTTCGATATATTTTGGAGTAGCCTAGATGGCATCGAGCCGCATATGTCGCTATGCCGAAGCCAATAGCATTCGGTTTTCCCTGGTTAAGAATAATGTAGTGCACCTCTATTGATATCCATGGCGTCACCTCTACCCGGTTTAAATCCTAAAATGAGCTCATCAGGAAATGATGGATTCACATTGTTTCCTTGTTCTTGTTTTTGGTCAGCACTTCTCTTAGGAGGCTCAAATCAGCAGTCTTAAAATCTCTTGTATCCGCAACATGGACTTTCCTTGTTCCGTGATGTTCAGCACTTGGGTTCTAATAAAGCGACCATTTTTCTTTTCTACCGTTCCTTGCTTTGCTCAAAGCTTGAATACGAATTCAGAATTTAAGTATCCGCAGCCGAGCGTGAATAGCGAAAGGGGGACTCGATCCACCCAACTGGGTTCCATTGTGCGATCGGTCCCCTATTGAGACACTGTTTGTCGAGGCCTGGGAGATTACGCTTGATCTGTGCCATACACAATTTATTATGCGCTTATGCGCACGTGCCAGTCGAATCGTTCAGTCATCAACGGTTCTAATTATATCCGTATGAGATCTTGACGTGACCTATACCGCTGAAAGATGCCAGTCATACCTTCTGCCCTTTGTGTTTGGGACAAGGAATCATTTTCGACAGTTGGTGGTGCTTTTGGTTTTGCTCAGGACGCCTTCCTGGAGGATACCACCTTTTACCATTTATCAAGAGATCTCTGCTCCAAAAGCTTCTACAACGCTGGAAGTATTGTTGTATCCATGCTAGGGTACACGGATGGCTCCAGGTTTGAAGAGGCACTCAGGCTCCATGCCCTATGCCATCTGTTAAAGGGATGGAGGGTTAACAGGCGCTTTCTTTATCTTCACGGACAAGCTAGTTGCAACAAACCACTCGGTACGGGTGGTGATCGAAAGCAACTTACAAAGAACACTCAGTGCTCTCGAGATATTGGAATTTACGCCTACCCTGTTTCGCGGTATCCGTGTCCCCACGGCGCTGCTAGCCGTAAGGGAGCCTTAAGTTTATCTGCTGATGGGTTCCTGGAAATGTAAGAATTGCGGAGAATGAGCCTCTCAATGATGACACCAAAGAGCTTGTGACGTCTGGGCGACCAGAACCTAGTTTCTCTCTTCCTAATACAGACTACTTGGCACGAATCAGGCTGGCAAGAAATTGGGAGACGCCCGATGGAAACTTAAGTTAAGTGCCAGCGCCCGCGACCCTTACCGTAGACTTACACTCTATTTCCTCGGCAGATGAAGGCCGCTTTTATCGTCATGGAATTGGAGAAACTCGGAGGCCGTACGCTTTACTGTAACGACTGAGTGCTTCCTTGAATCTGACTTTTTCAAGGAGGTGGCCCCGTTCCATTTTATCTAACTTTCTGCTGTTGGTCGCATACTCGAACGCCGGAGGCAGGTGGGCCTCTTTTGGATGCCTTACTGTTCTTGTATTTTTTTTTAGTATCTTTTTGTTTTCTTTCCTATTTTTCTTATTGGTTTATTTTTTATAATTTAGCTTAAGATTAGGCTTGAAATTTCGGCGTCTATGCCTTCGATGTCAATCGCCAGATATCGTCTTTAAGAAAGAGTAAGATTGATGTCAACGAGTTGCTATATAGTCATGTAAACTACGCCGATGCACACTGCCAACTTACATGTAGGTTATTATGATAAAACCCTCACAAAGTAAACCCGAGTCGCAATTATACAAAACACCCAACAAAGAAAAGGAAAGCAGATTCCGTTCGTTTTCGTCTTTTTAAATGAAGAAGAAATCGTTTGGAATCTTTATGACTTGTTTCGCGTGTCAATGCGTGTGTATATTGTCCCTTATTCAAGGATCTTAGTGTTTCTTAGCATTTCATTGTGCAGTTGAATATTAATGGCAAATCATTTGTATGGCACTAATCAAATTGTTGTTTGATTTAACAAATTTGTGATCTTAACCCATTGAATTACACCTTGTGAGGGAATCCTAACGTGAAAGATCTTTAGCAGAAAGGAACTCCCATGTGCAGCAGAAGGCCTGGCTAGGCCTAAAGTGGTAAGCCTAACCCCCCCCCCCTTCCAAAAGCAGGAGCCTCGAATTAAGTCCCCACTATTCACCTTTATGCGGGCTAAAATAGCTCTGCAAGAAGATTCGAAGCCCTTCGAAAGTATAGCTGTTTCCCGCTAACCCCCAACTCCGGGAAGAGCCTCGGACATAAATAACGCTCGACTCCCCGGAAGAAACACAAAGTTGAGAAGTCTCGCCAGAACTAAGAAGATTTCCTCATGGTTCCAAGTCAAGTGCTAGCAACAAAGCAAAGTGACAGCTGGACTATTTTGTATATTTGGAATTAGCCCCAGCCAGGAGGTAATTCCACTGAAAGATCGCCCCGAGTGATTTTCCCGACTTCTTTCATCAACTCCTGTCGAAGCCTCACTCATTTCGGGTAGCCCAAATACTCTCCTCTGGACCGGAAGTTACCCCCCCTCCCTCCACTTGCTTTTGGAGAACCGTCATCACTCCAACCTCCCGCTTTGAAGTTCGAGTGGCCTCGCCTCAAGAGCAGAAGACATCTGTAAGCCAACCTCCCTTCCCCCTTCAGTAACCCAATTGAGTTAATCTCCCCCCCCCCTTCGTTTATTAATGTGATTTTTGCCCGTTAATTCTCTGAGGTAATTTTACCCTTCAATTCTCTTAGTAATTTTTTTGTGTAAATAAAATTCTATTTTTATACATGTCTCTTTAAATAACCTTGAACTTTTCCATTGTCCATTATTTACCTGACCTCGTTGCACTCTCTCGTTACTCAGCCCGCCCGAACGCGTGGTTTTCCGTCCCTTTTGTCGGTTCGCTCTCAAGTTATTGGTCCTCTCCCATAGATGCAATATGGTATTGATATAATTTAATGTCATACCACGACATATATATATATATATATATATATATATATATATATATATATATATATATATATATATATATATATATATATATATATATTATATATATATATATATATATATATATATATATATATATATATATATATATATATATATATATATATATATATATATATATATATATATATATATATATATATATATATATATATATATATATATATAATATACATATTATATAAATCTGGTGTCAAGTGTGTTGGGGTTTTTACGAACCCGTGTCATTTTAATTTCGACATTAGAAGTTCCCTTGTTATTCACGTACATCCCTTTTATTTTAATTTTTGTATTGTACTGGCAGAAGGCAAGTTCAAGTTATCTGAAGAGCAGTGGAACGTAATCTATTTAGATTTTGTGTTGGACCCCAGGTAATTATTTTTTTGTTATTGTGTTCGAATTTTGGAGACTCCTGGTTATTAATTCAAAAGAGTTAAGGTCTTGGGGTCCTAATTCCGGTAGGACCATTTTAATTTTTTTCCCGCTTAGAAACAGTAGAGTTGGCAGCTGTATCTTAATATTTTTTGTGATCAAGGCCTTCACGAATATTCAAGTATTCGTTTCGCGTGCGTAGTATCCTAGCTCGTTCGCGTATCAGTGTTCCCTCAGTTAACTGCGTAAAAATGTCATCCTTCGAAAAATTCCAGAGTCAGGGTGAAATGTTAGGTCTTCGGGCAAAGACCTGCTAAATTACGTACAGGAAGAAGAGAGGAACGAACGGGCAGAGCAAAGGGAATTGGAAATGGAGAAGAACAAACTGAAGATAGAGATGGAGGAGAACAAACTGAAGATGGAGATGGAGTATAACAAACTGAAGATGGAGATGGAGGAGAACAAACTGAAGATGGAGATGGAGGAGAACAAACTAAAGATGGAGATGGAGGAGAACAAACTGAAGATGTAAATGGAGATGGAGAAGAACAAAATGGAAAACAACAAACTGAAGATGGAGGAGAACAAACTGAAGATGGAGATGGAAGAACGTGAACAAATTAGGCAGCATGAGCTGGAAATGAGCCGAAATCAAATGGATTCTCAGTCCATCGGTTCCCGGGCTGAAATTCTCCAAACTCCTTTAGTCCACCTTCCCGCTTTCAATGATGGAGAGGACTTTAGGTCATTTTTGGCCCATTTTGAGAAAATCTTTCAGATCAATAGATGGGATCTCGAAAATGATGGCGTCGCTCGCTTACTTTCCCTCCTAAATGCCAAGTTAAGGGATATCTTCGTATCCCTTTCCCCGGAAGCAACTTTGGACTATTCCACGTTGAGGTCCGAATTGTTAGCCGCTGTTGATATGAATATCGAATTTTACCGCTCCCGATTCCGCCAAGAACGGATCCGCCCTGGCCAAACATTTTGACAACACGGGTACATCCTCCAGAGACACCTTCAGTGTTGGCTAGATGCGTGCAAAATTCCCCAGGTCTACGAGTCCCTTCTGGACTTCTTCCTTAGGGATCAGCTTTTAGCTGCCGTGGCTTCCAAAATTCGCGCCTTCATTAAGGATAAACATTGCGCCACTTTCAAGGAGTGCTTGAAAGAGGCCTATGTCTACGTGGGTAGTCACGATTTATGCCCTAAGGATGTTAAAAAGGCTCCCCAATCACCCCTTAAAAATAAATTTAATGGCCCTAAGACCCCTCGCTAATTTGGTTCCAAGATTTACCAAAGTTCCTAGTCCCTCGAAGCCAAGAAACTTCCATCTATCGTAATACCGAGACGTTAAGCCCTTAGTTTCTTCTCCCCCGGTTGTGCTGTACCAAAAGAACCCGATCGTCTGCTACACCTGTGGAGTTCCCGGCCATTACCGCCCGAACTGTCCTCAAAACTCCTGATTCGCGAAATCTCAGTCCCACCAAGTACACCAAATCTGGGCCACCCCTGATCCTCCTCCGTCGCCTCACAAGACTCCCGAACCTCCCTCGCCCGCCAAAGACCCGGTCCATCAGGCAAACTTTCTCTTTAATGAGAACAACCCTGGTGGATTGAAGTTCGAAAACGGAACTGTGAACGGTCGCCGAGTATCCACCCTCGTCCGTGACACCGAGTGCACCTGTATTATAGTGTCTGAGGATCTACTCCCCCCTGTTGGGCCTGGCCACAATAAATTTGCGGTGGTCCACGACTACCTTGGCCGGGCGAGTCGTTTCACAGTAATTCGTTGTCACATCGAGTGTGACTATATGTCCGGTTGGGCCGAAGTGATAGCGGCCCCAATCCAGTTCTGCTCCGTTTTATTCGGTCAGAACCCCGTAATTCACGACCATCGCGTGGCCCAGCCCGCGATTACCCGTACACAGGCAGCCCTGGAATCCCGTGCACCTGTTCCCCTGAAAACCCCTATCAACCCGGAGTTCTAAGCCCTCCGGAGCGATAAGTTTTCCCGTGCCCAGAAGGAGTGTGCAGCTCCCCCCCCCCTTGGGATAAAACTGAAGCCATCGAGCGTGAGTCCACCCGAGGCAACAAACGAGTCTCGTATCCCGTGAAGAAGGACTTATTGAGAGGTTTGAGACCTAATTGGACCTTAAGTCACGAGAACGAAAATTCAAGCCTGGCGCGAAGGTGCTGGTGCTACTTCCCACTGGAAGCAACAAAATCCTTAGCAAGTGAAAGGGAACCTACCCCGTCCCCGAGGATAGAGGACCCTTCGATTACCTCATCCATACTCCGGCGGGAGCGAAGGTTTTCCACGTGACTTGTATATATATATATATATATATATATATATATATATATATATATATATATATATATATATATATATATATATATATATATATATTATATCATCAATGTTCCTAATTATGATTTTTTTGGGGTCCACTAAATTGTTAAGTTGTTTTTTTTGTCCCATATTTGATGCCTCCATTTAATTGTATCCTTTTTGGGTGGCGTTCCACTGAAATGTCGCCAATGTTCTCTTGTGATTTTTCTTTTGTTTAAAATTGTATTAGTTAAATTCTCTATAATTGACCTGTTTAAGGCTTATGTCCGTAAATTTCCCACTGAGCTCAGATTTACGTTACGTTTCTTTTGTGTGTACACCTGTCGTAGGTCAGAGTTTCCCTAGACCTTTGATAATTCTAGTTTGACGGGTTGGGATGATCCTTTCCTACGCAACTGCTCTGTAAAGCATCATCTTTTGGTTCGGAGATGTGTGAGGGAATCCCCACGTGGAAGATCTTTAGCAGAAAGGAACTCCGATGTGCCGCAGAAGGCCTGGCTAGGCCTAAAGTGGTAAGCCTCCCCCCCCCTCCCCCCCACCCTTCCAAGAGTGGTAGCCTCGAATCAAGTCCCCCACGATTCACCTTTATGCGGGCTAAAATAGCTCTGCAAGAAGATTCGAGACCCTTCGAAAGTAGAGCTGTTTCCCGCTAACCCCCAACTCCGGGAAGAGCCTCGGACATAAATAACGCTCGACTCCCCGGAAGACACACAGAGTTGAGAAGTCTCGCCAGAACCCAGAAGATTTCCTCATGGTTCCAAGTCAAGTGCTAGCAACAAAGCAAAGTGACAGCTGGAATATTTGTGTATTTGGAGTTAGCCCCAGCCAGGAGGTAATTCCACTGAACGATCGCCCCGAGTGATTTTCCCGACTTCTTTCATCAACTCCTGTCGAAGCCCTCCTTATTTCGGGTAGCTGAAATACTCTCCCCTAAACCGGAAGTTACCCCCTCTCCCCTGCTTTGGAGAACCGTCATCACTCCAACCTCCCACTCTGAAGTCCGAGGGGTCTCACCTCACGTACAGAAGACACCCGTCGGCCAACCTCCCTCCCCCCTTCAGTAACCCAATTGAGTTAATCCTTCCCCCTTCGTTTATTGATGTGATTTTTGCCCGCTAATTCTCTGAGGTAATTTTCCCCTTCAATTCTCTTAGTAATTTTTTTGTGTAAATAAAATTCTATTTTTATACATGTCTCTTTAAATAACCTTGAACTTTTCCATTGTCCATTATTTACCTGACCTCGTTGCACTCTCTCGTTACTCAGCTTGTCCGAACGCGTGGTTTTCCGTCCCTTTTGTCGGTTCGCTTTCAAGTTATTGGTACTCTCCCATATATATAATATGGTATTGATATAATGTAATGTCATACCACGACACACCTAATGTAATAAATACGTCCGAAATGAACTCCTGACTAGGTAAATCAAACAAAGGCATACCAGAAATCCAAGAAATGGAAAATTAAAGTCAACTAGCGAAATTGAGGGTAAATCTACTGATAAAACAAAGAAAAATCTTTAAAAAAGAGTATTGCCGATAAACCATAAATAAAATTAACTTGTTTCAATGCGTAATGGCCAAAGAACCTCTTCTTGGTGACAGGATTTGAGGAAGGAGGTTTCCCAGTTCCGATTTAAGAATAAATATTGAAGGCAACGAGAGAAAGAGAGGTGCATATAGTCTCCGGTACTACATTCCACGTCTTAAGAACAGAATGAGAAGTATCGAGTCACCCATTAAGCGTAGATGACCCAATTACACTAAAAGAGCGACAGAGCTGCAATGTAAGACGCTTTCGGGTCTGAGGTTTAGTGAAGATAGGTTAAAGGATAGAGCTGCATTTAAGTCATCTTTCACTCACTAGCTAATCCTAAGGAAAAAGTATGTAATAATAATTCTCTTACATTCCCATACTCATCCCAATTAATTAATTTTTAAAAGTTGGCACGGGCCAACAACATCAATCTTGCCTTTCAATATGAAAAAACGATCAGAAATAGTCTGTCTAACAATATATCCACCGATAAAGAACAGGGGGTTTATTATATTCCTTGACAAATTTGCAATCAAGTATACCTTGGCGAAAGCAGCAGATTCTCCAAGAGAATGAAGGAATAGAAATGCGATATACACAGTGGAAGCCTTTCTTCTAGATTGTTTATCTACATGTCAAAGGAAAATCATCCAATTGACATTGATAATGCAAAAATAATTTATAATTCTCACAAATATATATTTTGGCGTCTAATAGAATCAGCTTTTATATAGTAAATTCCAAATTTTAATACTTCTGATGGACAATTCAACACTAATCCTTTGATAAGCAGAAGATTCGTCCTTCCTCTGCTAAAAAAAAAAGCCATTGCTCCCCCATACGGCCGCCCCTAATTTCATTCCGACTTGTAAATTTGTGTGCCTCTAGACTAAGCATCTCTCTGTATTCATTAGTTTACCAGCGATTGGAGATGACGGAAGTCTCCATCGAAACATGTTTTGGCATATATATATATATATATATATATATATATATGCATATATCTCTCATGAACGCGAGATATATAACGGGTGGCCCAAAAGTTACTTCACATTTTTAAAAATTAATAACACAAAAACTTATTGAGCTATAAAAGTGGGTGATATATAACATGAAAGAGAAGATCTTGGATTTTTATTATTTAAATATAATATCCTTCAAATGTTCTCCATTATTGTTAAAACAAAGGCGGATTCTTTGCATCATATTTTCCGTGACATTTTCCAAAACATCAGGAGTGATTTTATTAATGTCTTCAATGATGTTTTGTTTCAATTCTTCAAAATTATTAGGTTTATTTACGTATACCTTTTCTTTAAAGTATGCCCAAAGGAAAAAATCTGGAGTGGTAAAATCAGGTGATCGTGGTGGCCAAGAAACGTCACCTAAACGTGAAATTAACCGACGCGGGAAGGTTACTCTTAGTGTTGCTATGGTTTCTCTCGCTGTGAGTGGTGTCGCCCCATCTTGTTGAAACCACATATTGTGCATATCCAAATCCTCCAGTTCTGGCAATAAATAATCTTGTATCATTTCTCTGTAAGTGTTCCCTGTTACTGTCACTGTTTTTCCGTCAGCATCCTCGAAGAAGTAGGGACCAATGATTCTCTAACTGGTTATGCCGCACCAGACCGTAACTTTCTGTGCATGAAGAGGCTGCTCGTGAATTATCATGGGGTTTTCAGCACACCAGAATCTGCAATTTTTTTATTAGCGTATACAGTAATGTGAAAATAGGCTTCACCGGACATGATTAGGTGCGAGGTAAAAGTCGGGTCATTTGTTAGTCCCAAAAATTCGCGTGCAAAGTTTATTCTTCTTTGATGGTCTGTAATATTTAATTTTTGAGTTATTTGAATTTTGTATGGATTAAGTTTCAATTCTTTTGTTAGGATGCGTTGCAATGATGTTCCAGAAAATCCTTGTTGACTGGAACGTATCCTAGTTTACGTTTGTGGCTGTTGTTGAACACTGGTTAACACACGCTGAATGATACCTGCATTTCGCACAGATCTCGGTCTACCAGAGCGTTTTTTATCACCTGTAGACCCGGATTCTCCAAACCTTGATACCATTGCAAGAATGCAATGCCTCGAGGGACTGTTTCGTTGATTAAATGCTGTTCTAAAGTCCCTCTTCACAATAACAATTGATCCATTATGTTTTAAATAAGTAGTCCCAATTCTCGCTCGCTGGTCTTTGTTGTATCTTGCGATTCTGGGTTAATAATTAGTCGGGTATTATTGTGTATTATATTCTTTATATACGTATTATAGATACACAATAAAAATTTGAAGAACTTTTGTACCACAAAAAGATCTCCTCTTCCATTTTATATATCACCTACTTTTATGACTTAATTAGTTTTTGTGTTATTAATTTTTTTAAAAATGTGAAGTAACTTTTGGGCCACCCGGTATATATATATATATATATATATATATATATATATATATATATATATATATATATATATATATATATATATTAATCCATTAAACCACAGTGTGGTTTAATGGATTAATTTTAATCATTCTCTCGCGCTCCTTTGAGATATATATATATATATATATTATATATATATATATATATATATATATATATATATATATATATATATATATATATATATATATATATAATGGTGGCCCTTTTAACTGGCAGTTTTATTCCTCTTATAACTTGGGAGATTTTTTTAAAGCAATCAAATACGAAACGCAAAAGCAAATAAAAACTTTAGCTCAACGTTTGATTTATTCTTCGAATCGATAAAACGGCGATGGATGGATGGATGAATGCCTTATGAAAGGAATTGCTATAGAACAAATCCGTGTATAAAATGAACGGATTTTCCCGTAGGGCTTCGATTCCACAGGAAGCTGCCATTCTAGCCTAAGGGAACCCGACTTCCACTGTCGTTTTTAGTCGCGAGCGAATCTGGTCGAGGGTGACTCTACATCTCGCTATGTCGGTCGGTCCCGGTTTGCTTTTTTTTTTTTTTTGTAATAACATTGTAACTATTGGGCCGATTATAACGAAATTTGAAACCCTTATGTTGTTTAACATCCTCTTTCGAATCATTACCTACACCATCACCACCATAACCTACACCACCAACGACTGCACCACCTACACAACCTACACCATCAACGACTGCACCACCTAAGCTTACACCACCATAACCTACACCACTACCAACTATACCACCACCACCTACATGACTTATACTACCACCGACTGCAACACCTACGCCTACAACACCACCCACACCTATACTACTTACAACACCACAACATGCACTCCCACCAACACATACACCACTGCCTCCTACACAACCACCAGCTACACAATCACCACCTACACACCATACACCACCTACAACACCTGCACCACAACCACTTACACCTACATCACATACACCACCACCTCCTACAACACCTACACCACCACAACTCACAACGAAACCGCCTAACCTACTACCACCGCCTACACCGCCATTGCAACTGCCTACAGCGCTACTATCTATACCACCACCACCTACACCACCACCACCTACACCAACACAAACTACACCACCACCTATACACCTACATTACCTAAAACACACACCTACAACACACACCTACAACACAACCCCATACACCACCTGTATCACCTACACCACCACATATACCACCGCCACTTACACAATCACCCCATACATCACCTACACCACCATCACTAACGCCTACAACACCTACAATATCTACACCACCATAGGGTGACCAGACGTCCTCGGTTTCCTTCACCGAGCTGTGGCTAGCCTCTGTCCACGGAAACCTGAGTATTTTTAATGAGACCATTAGAACATTTGAAGGCCAAGACCGTTGCACAGTTGAGTCTGCTGCCATTCTGAGACATTTTCAGTAAAAACTGACTGCCATACGTGATGATAGCTTTCTTTCAGTCATGGTCAGAGTTTTTCTTAGAGACCTAGAGGAAAATGGTTTAATCACAAAAGAAACCTTCCTGGGGAAATCGAAGTGCTTCTTTGACACTGCAGTGAAATATCTTGAAGCATGGGGTAAGTATGCCGACGACCTCCAAGACCTCAGCTGTCTCCTCCTGAAAAAGCAGCCTCAGCGGTTGGAAATTGAAAAAGCAGTAGAAACCCTCAAAAGAAAATGCCCTAACGTTACAATTGTCGAAGACATTCTTTTTGATGAGGTGTCTGGTCTCCAGGAGTTCCTTTAGGGGGGAATACTGGAGGAATAGAAGAGAGAGGATATACCTCTGATTCAGAGATGGGGCTCAGTTATAAACCATTTTCAACCAAATGAAATTTCACTCATCAACATTGCTAGATTGGCATCTGTAGTGATCTGTCTACCAGGTAGCAATGCCTCTATTGAGAGGGTTTTATCCATAATAGACCGTTGAGAGAAATCGGTTCACAGTCTCTACCATAAAGGCCCTGCTAACAGTGAATTCCAACTTCAACCATCTGCCATGCCAGGATTTTATGGAGAAGCTGACCAAAAACAAACCGATTTTTAAAAAGATACACTCCTCTGAAAAATACACAGATTAGGGTAGTGCACCAATTAGAAATATTTAATATTTCAAATCTAAACACTGTCCCTTATGATTATGATCATTATACCTCTCATTTTTACTCTTTTAGAATGCCAGGAATAAAGATGAGGCTTTAGTTTGGGTGAAGTGTCTGGTTGATACCTGTTTTTTATAGCTGATTGTATGGATGTGCTTCATCTCAGCTATTTTCATCAGAGAAATAAAAACTCATTGTTAATCAATTGAATTTCTGTTCAATTCCTTGACAATTTAGGATAAATAGCGCGAGGGAAACTTTTGATTGCTGCTTTATGAATGGTAAGTGCAGTGTCCCCGTTTTAGTTTTTCCATGACAAAAAAACTGCATGTTTTGGAAGTTTTTACGCCTCTGAACCGAAGACGTCCCCGGATTTTGTCTCAGAAATCTGGTTACCTTCCGCCACCACCACCTACACCACCTAACCAATTGCACCACGTACACCACATGCACTACCACCACCTAAACCCAAAGCCTTGACCTTCATCATTTACACCAATACCATTTAAACTTACACCCACACCACCACCGACTACACTACCTGCACCAAACCCACCAGAACCACTACCACCTACAACAACAACACCTACAAAACCACTACCTACACACCACCTCATACAACACCTAGACCACCACCACTAACTACACCAACACCTATACCACCACTACCTACACCACCGCTACCTACACCACCACCAACTACACCATCACCACCTAGACCACCACCACTTACATCACCTACACCACCACCACCTACACCACTCCAACTTCACCACCACCACCTAAACAACCACAACCTACATTACCATCTCTTACAACACCTACACCTCCACCGCTAACACTTAAACCACCACCACCACTTGCACCACTAACGCCTACAACACCAACACCTACACCACATACACCACTTACACAACTATTACCTGCGTCAGCACCACCTAAACCACCACCAACTACACCGCCACCACTTACACACCTACACCACCACCTACACCAAGAACAACAACACCAACACCAATCCTCACGTTGTTTTACATTCTCTTTCGAATGATATGATTGCTAATGTCCTCCTAAGGTTATCCGGTGAATTATTGAAAGTTTTGAAGGTCGTAAGGTCATAAATCAGTATGAGTGAGAGCACGCGACTTTTGGTCAGCAGCCCTTGTTCACTCTCTAAACTATGTGGCAATGCTTTATGACACTGCTATAAGTAAGGGACATTTACTGAGTTATGCATTCAACCTTACTCTCCCTTTCATTCCACCCTTACTGAGCCATTTTTTACACTTTACTGCATCCTAATTTTCTCCCTTATTGGGCGCTTGTTTGGTCTCTTACTGCACCACTATTCGTTCTTCATTCCAACATTAGTGAATCTTTATCCCAACTCATACTCGTTTCAACTCCGCACCCTTATTTAAGAGATTCCTGACGCCCTTACTACCCTCATAAACTTATCTCTTTTCCCCCTTCGTGCCATGCCATTACTTACCTCTACAATTAACTCTTATAAGCACTCTTACTTCCTTACAGGATCGCTACTACCACCCTTTCACGCTATCTGACAGTAATGTTAATCGCCATCTTTTTTCTCCCTTACCTACTTTACTGTACCCTTAATCACGCGATCACTGTAACAACATTCGCACTTTTATTCCACCCTTACTGCTCTTTTATTTAAGGAAATACTACACACTCTTAGTGGGCCACCACACTGCTCTAATTCATACTTTTACTTCACCTTTTTTATCATATTACCCGATTTTTGTTCGTTATCATACCGAACCCTTATTCCCCTCTTTACCTCACCCTTAATCATACCTCAATTTCACCCTTATGGTCCTTATTTACATCGCTAGCACTCTCTTATTCGCCTCTTTACTGCACCATTATTCTTACATATATTAACCCATATTCTCACTCTTACTACGTCCTTATTCGTCTTTTTACCTCACTCTATTTTGTACATCTATTACACCATTATTCCTCTTACTGCACCCTTATTTGCCTCCTTACATCACCTTTATTCGTACATCTACTAAACCCTTATTCTACTTCTTACATTACCCCTCTTCCCCTTCTTACCTCACTCTTATTCGCACATCTTTTACACCCTCATTCTCACTCTTACCGCAGAATTACTTGCTCCTTTACCTCATATTTATTCGTACATATATTACACCCTGATTCCCCCTGTCACTGTATCCTAATTAGCCTCCTTACCTCGCCCTTAATGGTGCTTCAATTAACCCTTATTTTATCTTATTGCATCCTTATTAGCCTCTTTACATCACCCTCATTCATACTTCTGTTGCACATTTATTCGTGTCATTATTGCGCCTTCATTCCCCCCTCCCCTCTTATTCTCCCTCATAATACATCTTTACTTTCCTCATTGTACATCTAGTTCCCTTTCATTCTCACTCTTACTATACACCCTTATTCACTCTCCTATTAATCCATGTCTATCTCCTTTACATCACCCTTTATTATTTCCCTTTACTGGCTCTTGGGTTGCCCATTATTCTTACTCCTTCATTTTTACTTGGCCCCTTATTGCACCCTTATTCGCACTCTAGCTCACGCCCTCACTGCAACTTTAATGTATTTTTGCGTCACAATTAATGTAACCTTCCTGTACCTTAACACCCTTATTACACGTTTGCCTTTCGATGTACCCTTATTCCCTCTCACTGCACCCTTATTCGCATTCTTAATAATAATCTTACTCACACTATTACTGCACTCTTATTGTACAGGGTCAACGTTGGAGAAATATATCCCCCACCCCAGAACACTAGAAGGGAATTCAAATTGTGAGCACGAACTCGTTCCTTCATTCAGCCATTTTTAATTATTTCTTTTCGATTTCTCTGCCTTTTACCTCCCTTTGCTTTCCTCAATATGCTTTATCTAGTGGAGATATTGCCCTCGTTGGTACAACCTGTTTCTTTTCTAATCTTTCTAAGGGGCTTAAGAAAAGGAACAGGCCCCTACGCTACTCCCTAGTATTCTCCTCTTTAGATTACTCGGGGTATGTATTTTTTACACATTTTCTCTTCCATCACCACCACCACTTTTTAAAAATATTTTTTATAAACTGTTTGCGGACATGCCACTCAAACTACCTGCCCTCCCCCACCTAAAAGCTAAACCTCAAATTTCAGTCTTGATCCCCAAGGAGACACCCACAAAGACTCCTATATCATTGGTGTTCTCGCTAACCTTGTGGTTATAGCATTAGATTTCTGCCGTCGAAATGTTGGGGTTCAATCCCAAGTTAGAGCGGCCACAAAACGTCAGCGCACGTAGATGTCTAGGCAACGATTGGTGGAGGCACTATGCATAACGACGTGCGGGTAGCTAGATCTTCCACCGATCATTACAGACGTCGCAATCGAAACACGGCAGTCTTTCCTCAGATGTCTCCACAGCACAAAACACATACACTCTTCTCTGTTCCAAGGAACCCCGCAGATGGGGTACTACTCTTCGCCAATGGGGCTTATCATACCCACATAATACTGACGCGGAACCTCGAAAGGTTCTATCATCATTGGTTAGACACAAAAGACAATACCAACCCTAACCCCCGCCTCCCCTTCTTGAGGACACAGGATCCTGTGATTCGACGATGACACGGTCGTTCTCAAAAAAACAACTACCAGGGAATATCGAACGATTCAACGGATATCGATAAAGGATCGATTTGAGACAACGGCCAGTATTTCATATCAAGTTGCCGAGGACAGGAACATCCATGTGTCTCACCAGACTGCCTCACATCGCTTGGTAAGTGTGAGATCATAGCATGCACATTCTCCTGCTAAGAAACCACTCGATAAGTAAAAATAAAAAAACCGGCTAGGTTAGCCTTAACTAACTGATCATTTCCTGTGGAGTACTGAAAACGGATAGGTTTTCTTTTTAGCTACCAAAGCCAAATTAATTTGTTTGGAGTGGATGGAAAGCAGCATATAAGGTATTGTATAAGTGAAAGATTGAATCCTACATGCACGAGAAAGATGGTTAATTTTGGAAGTGGGCATGTTATTGGGTGGGGCATGTTTTCACTCGCTGGATTGTGTTCCCTCACCCGTTTACGTGACAAAGTAATCACTGTGGCATACAAAACCCTGCTTCAAGACCATGTGAGTTCCCTCTCTCCAAACATCAGAAATACGTGAGCCTGTTTTCATACAGAGCAACGCTCAGCGATAAATAGCAAAGACGGAAGAGTAATTCTCGGATGCCTAAAATATTGATGCAATGAACTGACCTACTCAGATCTCTGATTTAAACCCTATATAAAATAAGTGGAAGATACTCGGTGAAAAAGTTATGGTTCGGAAACCAATCAATGTTGAAGGTTTCTGTCAAAGCTTGGCAGAAGAATGGAATAAAATCACACCCGAACAATGCGCCAAATTGTTGAAGTCCTGCGGCCGAAGATGTACTTATGTAGGTCATGCAGAACAAGGCTATATATACTTTTTATTTATATTTTTCAATTGACGATGATACCATTAAGTCGTTTTCTGGTTATGGTTGCATTTATACAGCGCTTTTCAGCCCTCATGGAATATGCATTTGAATTTTGATCTCATCTGCGAAAAATAATTTTAGCCTCAGAACGCGGACAACGTAGAGCGACTAAATCAATCCTGAACGTAGATAAATGAATCAGGTGAACGTAGATTGGGAGATTTCAATTTACTTTGACTAGAAACTATATGGCGGGTCTTAAAGGGGTTAAACTACTATGGGTGTATCGTGTTACCATTTATAGGTGATTAAAGGCACAATTATGAGGTACAAATTTCTTCAATGCAATATAGCGCGTTTTGGAGTAATTGGTTACTGAGCGGTAACCTGGGCTGACTCCATTTGTGGATGACGATCCTCTCGTTTGATTTTGGCGTTGTAGGCTGGGTAAGAGCATCGGTTGATTTTCCGTGGGAAAAAGAAATCCCGGACGGCGGATTCTCGGACTCTTTATCGGACGGAGACTCGGTAGGCCTAGGGTCAATGAATTTGTTTGGTATATGTCGGGTATTTGAGGTTAGCCTACTAATGTCGGGGTCTACTTTTGGCCTACGCTTCCTCTTCTCGAGCTTACAGTTGACCTTATTACTGATGACGGAACACTCTTTTGCGTAATTTTGAATACTATTTATCGTGTAGAAAAATGTAGGCGTGGCCTACTGTTGGCCAATCATGCGATTTGGGCAAAGCTTACAAGGAGATAGAGAGAAAATGAGCAGGGAGCGTTGATTCAGGCCTCTGATAGATAATTTTATCTAGGGGACAGATAATTTTAGGAAATAAGATTTCGTGTTTCACGGCTCTGTCGCAATACACAAGGGCCCAGCGTCTTCCTTGTTTCTCAGCTTGGTGTATTTGATAAATATATCTGCACAACTGTTTCGGCGTCTCCCAGAATTTTGGGCGCGGCCCGAAGGGCCAGCAAAGATAACGCAAGTAGGCCTTTGTTCGTGAGTGTGTATGAGTGTGACCGTGCGAAAGCGTCTTTAATTCATTTTTTTGGCCTATATATCCTTTACAATAATACATTATTTGCATATATTATTTATCTGGTTCCATGATAAAATGTTATATAATTTCAGTAGCTTAATTGCAGGTGCATATTTATGTGCGTGCCCATTTCAAGACTTCATAAGACTCACATAACACTCACTTGTGAGGCTTCTTTGTTGATTCTAATCCACCTAGCAGTCGGGGTACTACAACTACGTCGTTTGCGCGATCCATCGAAGTCTTTAAAATATTAAAAGATTTCAGTACTATAAAGTATGAGTTGTTATTTTAGGTAGACAACCGCGCTAAAACTAGAATTAGGACCTCAAACTTATTAACAACAGATTTAATACGGCAATATAATAGGATTTTTTCTCTTATAAAATTACATACATTTGGAATAAGTTACCCTCAGAAGTCGTTTCAAAGCAATATGTTTAAGGGTATAATTGATATTACTTTAACATGTAAAATTGCTTTTAAAAAGTAACATTGCTTATAAATGATATATAATATGTGTATATCCACCTTTTCCGTGCTCTTTTCTTCTTTCTTTTCATATCATGTACTGGGCTGGAGTGGATTGTAGTCTTTGCTGTTCAGTAAATCTGTAAAAAAAAGATTGCAGAACACTGGTAAAACGGGGAAAGCACGAGGGCTGATCGCTGGCAATAATGGGGTAGATCAGTTGTACCAGGAATATAGATAGGTGGTAAAATGTGGTAGTTGAGTGGTAACATGAGAACTTTCGCTGACAAAATGGGGGTACGTGGGTGGTAAAATAAGTGTTGATCGGTGGCAAAATGGGGCAGATCGGTGGCAAAATTGGTCAGCTCGGTGGCTACACGAGTATTGATCGGTGGAAAATGGGGCAGTTCGGTGGCCACACTAGTATTGATGGGAGGTAAAATGGGGCAGCTCGGTGGCCTCACTAGTATTGATGGGAGGTAAAATGGGGCAACTCGGTGGCCACACAAGTGTTGATCGGTGGCAAAATTGGGCAGTTCAGTGGCCACACAAGTATTGGTCTGAGGCAAAATGGGTAGCTCGGTGGCCACACGAATGCTAATCGGTGGCAAAATGGGGCATCTCGGTGGCCACACGAGTGTTGATCGGTGGAAAAATAGGGCATTCGGTGGCCACATGAGTGTTGATCGGTGGCAAAATGGGGCAGCTTGATGGTCACACAAATATTGATCAGGGGCAAAATGGGGCAGATCGGCGGCCACACAAGTATTGATCGGAGGCAAAATGGGGCAGCTTGGTAACCACACGAGTTTTGATCGGTGGCAAAATAGGGCAGCTCGGTGGCCACACAAGTATTGATCAGAGGCAAAATGTAGCACCTCGGTGACCACACGAGTGCTGATCGGTGGATATGTTTATGATTATTGGATACAGAAAAGGTGGCCAATATATTAAATAACTTTTTGTATCGGTATTTATAATCGAAGACGAACATAATATACCACGGACGAACGATATGATAAACTATAACGAGCATAACTTTTAACCGATTTCGAATTCTTCGAAGCAGAAATAGATTTTTATATCAGTAAATTAAAATTCAGTAAATCTTTAGGTTCTGATTTAATCTATCCGGCGGATTTTTTAACAAATATAACTCCTATTTTTGAGAAGGAAAAGGAAGAAATTCCAATCAATTATCGACCCATAAGTTTAACATCCATCGTAGGTAAATTAAAGGAATCCTTCGTTCGCGATAGGGTGATCGATCATTTGGAAGCGAATAATCTCATAAATGATAGTCAACACAGAAACGTTAGACAGAAACGTTCATTTTTTAACTAATCTTTTAGAATTTTATAACAGCATGATTGACAGCTATGAAGAAAGCAGATCTCTGGACATAGTATACTTTGACTTCGCTAAGACATTCAACACCATTTCTCATAAGCGATAACTAGCTAAAAATTTTCTAAGGAATTAGGAAAACCTCCTACGATGGATAGAGTCGTGGAAACTAATCGTAAACAGAGAATAGTTTTAAACGGTAAATTTTCGGAGTATAAAAATTAAACTAGTGGCGTGCCCCAGGGGTCCGTGTTGGGACCATCGTTCTCCCTATTTATCTAAGCGATATGGGCCCCGGCCAACTTGGTAAATTATCCAAATTTGCCGACGACACAAATATTAGGGGTAGAAATTTAAATGTAAACGATAGCAAATTATTTCAGCGGGATCTAGATAAAGTCTTCGAATGGTCTAATAAATTGAGCATGGAATTCAATATAGACAAGTGTAGAGCTTTGCACGTAGGTCGAAATAACCCAAGTTTTAACTATGAAATGGTTGGTAAAAACCTTATCTCCGTGGACAAAGAAAAAGATTTAGGGGTGAGGGTTTCAAAGGATTTTAATTTTAACAAACAGTGTGATTAGAGGTGTAAGTAGGCGAACCGAATGCTTTGATTTATTGCGAGAAGTTTTCAATGCAAACACTAAGACATAATCATACCTCTATATTAAAGTTTAATTAGGCCGCACCTAGAATACGCAATACAATTCTGGTCAACTTATATACATGTGAACATCAATAAAATGGAAAAGTTCAACAACGGGCAACTAAACTAATTCACTCAATTAGAAATAAGTCATATATCGAAAGATTAAATATATTAAAACTAACAACTCTCGTAACTAGGCGATTGAGAGGAGAGTATATCGAAGTATTAAAAATTTCTAATCAATTTATAAACGTAAATTATGAAAAAAATTTAAGTACGACCATTGTATCACAAATAACAACGGCTTTAAACTGAAAGCACGGGCGGAGGTTTCAAACGAACATAGCTAAAAAAATCCACCTTTAAAATCATCGATAAATGGAACGCACTTCCCGGAGAGGTAGTAAATGCTAGTAGTGTGAATAGTTAAAAAAAAAGACTTGACAGTTATTTTACGAATAATAATATCGTTTAAATACGGAACCCTGTTGTGGATTAAATATCACATGGGTAAACATCGTTACGACAATGTGCAAAAGAAGACTACTATCATATTAGTATGGAATGGGACTGGCCTTTGAACGAGTAAGTAGTCTTTGCTAACTCCGTGTAACTATGTAACTGAATGTCTCTAGCATTACCTGCCATTTAGGAAGGCTAAAATTAATGTTTTTTGATGGCAATATGAGTTTTTTCAAGCTTAGCTTTACCAAGCTAAACGTTGAGCAATCACAAAAATAATAGCAGATTTGAATTCCTAACATGCAGGCATATATATATATATATATATATATTTTGTTGAAGTGAAAACCATGATGTTTTTCGCTTTAATTAGCTTCCTTTGGCAACTTTCTCTTCTTCTAACTATCTTTTTTATTTCATCTTGTAGATGGTAGATCACTTTTCCTGTATTCATCTCTCTTTTAAATGAATGGGTTTGGTAAAAAAAAAAAACTAAATTGCTGCGCTTTCAATCTTATCCGATCATCTTCGGAGCGTTTTGATATGTTCTTGCCTCCTTTCCTGATGTAATGAGTGGAGTGAGGATCTGACAGAATGAAAGAAATGAAATGAAATGTAAAGAGAGGTGGGAGACAAAGAACAGCTTTTCTGACCCTCCCCCCGCCCCCCTTGGCGCTCATGGAGCGGCCAAGGAGGGAGGGGGGTAGACCCGGTACTCCTCTATAGACCCCCGTAGTTACACTGTCTAGAGCCAAAGTAGGCTCTAAGCACTGTGAGTACGGCGGTTAGGAGTGATAGGGAGAGGAAGAAGAATGTTTTAGGATAAGACAGCGAAGAAAAGAGTAGGAGACAAAAGTGGACTTAGTTAGTCATGGGACCTACAGCTTAACGTGGAATCTGAACCACGATGCGTCGCTTGTTTCTAATTACAACCTTGCAGTTTATGGTGACCTCGGTTCCACGTATCACTGTGAGTCCCGTGTGCGAATATGATATTAAAAAACGAATAGATGTTGAAGGCTGAAGGAAGTAAGAGGTTCGCAAAGAGATGCTAATTGACTGGATGTCAGACTTATCTCCGTATATTTTAGGTAGTATAGCTAGCGTGATAAAGTTAGAAAGTAGCATTGTTATTTATGAGGCGTTCAAACCGTTATTATTAAATATTCATACTAAAAAATGGTGTAGGTTTCTATCTTTCTATCTATTTTTTCTTATTCCTATCCTAGTTATAATCGACTATACGTTATTCTCTGGTGTTGCTTCAGTTAATTAATTACTCTTAGTCGTCGTCGAATATTAATCTCTTTCTCCAGGTGTTGGTTTCTACTTGTCGTCTTCTCCCTCATCTATCCTTGAGAAACTTGGGAATAATCTGTGTGATTTCCATCCTTCTCTTTGGGCAATTTGGTTGGTTAATTCAACTCCTACTTCCTTCTGTCTTTTCTAAGACTTTCCTTGCTCTTTTTGCAATTATTCTGTTAAGTCGCTTTATCTTTGCCTCCCTATGCAGGTCTCGTAGTCTTCTTCTTTCTCCTCTTTTGTTTTGGTTATTAAGTAGATAGCTTTTTTTTTAACTTTTTGGAGTCGTAATAGGTTACTTCTCGAGATCGTGTACATCACGATGGTTGGATAAATAATCGCGGACTGTACTATAGCTTGATAAATTTTTCTCTTGTTTTCATGCTTAGGTTAACTAAATTGTGCAGTAAGGTCAGGTCACTCTTCCCTTGATTTACCCTCTCAGTTACGTGCTTTTTATAACCTGACTTCTTAATGGTTAGTCCGAACACCTTACATTCTTTTTCGTATCTGTAGCGCTGTCATTCTACATATGCACATGAGATGCCCCCCCTGTACACGGGTACTATTTTAAATTTATCCCTGTTGGTTTTATTTTTCCATTTTTCTTCGTATCTATTAATGCTTCTTATCTCTTTTGCAGTCATCCTAGCTTGCATTGGGCCGTTCCTGTAGAGGCAAACTATGACTTGAGTGACCTCGTCGGCAAATTGGATGTTCAAGCAGCCTTCATTTCTTGGTGGTGGTATATCTGCTGTGTAGATTGAATAGAGAGACGGACTCAGACATCCACCTTGGGGCAAACTCGCAGCGAGCTCGAATATTTCTCCCTGATGTCGTCCAATTTCCCCATAAGCACGTCTCTCCATTACATAATCACATAAAATTCTTTCGATATTGCTGTTTATTCCTAATCTGAGTATCTTAAGTTGTATACCCCTCTGCTATACTTTTTCGAATGCCTTGGGCACGTCCTGCATGCGATGTCTACGCTCTTTGCTTTCGCTATCTTTCTAATGATGACTCCAAGGGTCATCTCCGTGCTTCTACTCTTCCTAAAGCCAAATTTGCAGCTGTTTCTTTAGCCATTATCACTTGATCTGGAGGTTTACCTGCCTTGGATATGAATATCATCTTCGCCACTTTCAGTTCATCAGGAAAGTATCCCGTATTCAAGCACGCATTGAGTATGTTCGGGGGTGCTTCGATGTAATTTAATCTGATGAGTCCCGATCTGCCTGGGGCTCTCTGTCTGAAGTTCTTTATAGTTTCTTTTAATTCCTCAGATGTAATGATTGCGTCTATTCCGTCGTTGTTGTTTCTCCTTTCCTCGACAAAATGGAAGGGGTATGTCCTTTTGATCTCTCCATTGAATTCTACCACGATCTGATGTTCGAATTCAATGCCATAGTCTTCATTCTCTTCTTTGTTAATTTTGAATACATTTCTCCAGTGCTCTCTAAATAATGCCTCTATTTCTTCTTTATCTTCTAAAATGTTGTTCCCTGCATCCTTAATTTTCATTTTATCCCTTGTTGTCCGTCTTTAATCTGTTGATATGTTTCCAAAATCCCCTTGGTGATATTCCCACATCTATTTTCTCGATGTGCTGATCCTATTTCACTTTCTGTCTTTCATAAATTAGTGCTATTAGTTCTCTTTTCTGTCTCTTGAGTGTGTCGTATGCTTCCCTTGATGTTCCGATTCTTCTTATATTTTCTGCCGCGCGGCCGATCTCCTCGTTCAAAGCCACCATTTATGGAGCCCACCTAAATTGTTTAATGGTTTGGAACGAGTCATTGGGGACGGCCCCCTTCTTTGCCCTTTTAATTTCTTACCTGATCCTATACAACTCCCCGTCGATTTCCTCTAGAGCGAGCTGGGCACGTACGTCTGAAGTAATTCTTTGTACTTATCCCAATCCGCTCTATGGTATGCCTTCCATTTCTTTAAAGGGATTTGTATAGAATTATTGTTTATGTGCATTAGAGTCGCAGTGTGGTTACTGCAAGGAACATCCACTGGTTCCATGAAATAGTTAGAGGGTAGATTGGAGTTAGCCAAGCAGATATCTGGTTTTGTTCCGTGTTCTCTTTGTAAGTATGTAGGGAAATTGGGTCCCAGTCTTTGCAGTATACGTCTATTGATAAGCGTGTTAAGTTGTCTTCCGACTCTGTTTGTATTTATTTACCCAGAAGCCCCGCAATGGGCGTTTAAATCGCCGATCAAAATGGCCGGTATCCTATAGTTGAAGAGTTTAGTAAAGTTTTGTACCGGTAATTGGGGGTGCCTGGGTGGCTGATATCTATTTGCGACAATGATGTTGCTTAATTTCATTTTAATTTCTATAGCTAAATATGAATCCTCCAATCCTTGTATTGTTTTGTACTGCAATTCTTGCTTGACAGCTATTGCCGCTCCGTCGTGTGATTCTCCTGAAGGATTTGTGTTAATAACATTGTAGTTCCATATCTTTAGTTTCTCGTTTTATGTGTTTCTTCCATGTTCTGACATTACTATAACATCTGGGTCAATCTTTCTAAATAAGTTTCCTTACATAATTTCCCTGTCTTTCCATCCGCATGTGTTAATTTGTAGTATTTTTAATTTCTTAATATCGATAAATCCAATTGTCCATTTCTGTTCGTTTATTCGTTTTCCGTTTAGTTTGTCTTATCTGTTAAGTTATTGATATTTCTTCTTCTTTTTGTGGTTCTTCTTTCGTTTTTCCTGTTTCCCCTCTGTTGACTGCATTAGAGGGTCCTTCTGGTAGTTGATCTCTGGGTAATGGACGCCTTTTACTTGCAAATTTAGATATGTTAGTTCTCTGGGCTTTCCTGCGAGTAACCCTTGTGCATTCTTGCTCTGTGTCGTCGGAGGAATTTTCAGTCTCTGAGTCTTCGCTGATTGTGTTCTCTTCTGATTCTTCCACCTATTGGTTTCCGTTCGTCTCTTCGATTAACTCATGTTTTGTCTTTTCTGTGACAGTGATTCTGAAAATGGCCGATGAGTCGACTTCTTTAGGGAATTTCATCGATTCGAGCCCGTTTTCCAGGAACATGCTGTTGACTGTTGTTGATAACTTCCAGGGTTAGCTATGTTCATCACGTGAGCATGTAGTATACAAGTAAGTATTTTTACGTTGAAAGGACCATCTAAATTTATTTGTGTTGCCAATTCTTGTTGATCACTTTTTTCTATTGATGCGTATGAGTTTTTATTTACGTTAGTATTATTTGTGTTTGACTCTGTTTCTTTTTTCTTTATAATTTCTCTTCTTTTGGGACAGATCATTGCCATAGTTCTGTGTCCTCCTTGGCAGTTAATGCATCTTTTAACTGTGTTGTTGCAGTAACGCCAAGAATGGCCTTCAGTTCTACATTCAGAACAGATGATTAGGTCTTCTGGGGGCAATTTTGCGTCGTGTGTTCTTCCAACGCATAACATCTGAAGTATATCTGTAATATCTGTATGCCTGTGAAGACGTCTCTTAGTATGTGGGCAGATGGGATTCTCGTGTTGAAAACGAGAAGTCCCTGTTCTATGATCCTTGAAGCCATTTCGGTAGATTCACAAATGAGCTTGAAAACGTGAGTGTGATTTTTAAATTTGACCACCTCTGCTATTTTGATCATTTCTGTCTCTACTGAGGTTCTTCTCTTATTTCTTAGCATGAGTGCTCTCTTACCCAGGACTCGATTTTTCGGAGGATAATACTTCTGTTAGCCATGATCTGTGGTAGTACTCTAGCTTCCAAGTCCAACTTCCTTAGCATAATGCTCCCAGCAGATAAAAGGAGCTGCTCTACGTCTTTATTTTCTGGGCAAATAACTGTGAATAAAGATGGTGTTTCAATGCATTTGATTAGTGGTATCTCCAGATCTATAAATATGCATTGCACTACTTCTTGTGGTGATCTTTTCCTTCCATTGGCTATGAGTTTAAGGGGAAGCCTTTTGAAGTGCGGTGGGTCTATATTCCCGGGAGTCGTCTCCTCTCCGAATAAAGGGTTTCTTCTGTCGATCTTCAGATGTTGAGTCTTATTCAGGCTCCACTAGTGGGAGGAGCCCCTATATCTGTCCTAGTTCTATCTCGCCTACCTCCCAATTTCCACACTCTCCTTTGTCAACCCTACCTACCTGGCTCTAGCCCTAACAGTGGTCCACAGTTGGGTTCTGGCTCGTGACCGAGAATCGGATCCCCTTTTCTGGCTCCTAAGAGGGTCTTCTAAAGGGTTTACTATACCTTACTACCATCTGCAACTCAGAACTTTCTGGTGACCAAGTTATATAGTGCTAGTGAGAAATCAGTTTGAGGTAAAAAATATTAAAAAAGAGCCAAGAATTTAGAATATGAAAGAGCAATTCCTGTGGAGGGGGGTGGGGCTACTTCGCTCAAGAGGAACAAAAGGAATCTTCAATCAACCCAAGGAGTGCATATATTTCTTCTTAGAAGTTTTCTTGAGAAGGCGTTTATTTAGTCCTGCATAAAACTCTTCCTCCTTAACCTGTGATAGCCTTTAGCAGTTCGCAGCAAGAGAGCAAGCGTACAGACTCAGTAAATCCTTTTTTTTTTGGGGGGGGGGGGTGATAAAAGGTATAGTTCGCAGAAAAACTCCCCACACTTCTGACTCTCAGTTCAAGTAAACCGATAGTGAAGTGCATAATGGGAAGTCCGGAACAAGCTTTAGAAGAGGGTTTATAGCTGTGGGAGACGGACAGTTTTGAATTAAAAGAGGACATATTGGTGAGGAGGCAGATTGAGCAACCTCGGTAGTCAAAGGTATATAGTGTGGAATACCCTTGCCCGAGGGACAAGGAGGACCTGCTGATTAACGTGGATTCTGAACCCCGTCATGCATTTACTCATAATTCATCGTTCTTACTTCCTTTCTCACACTTTAGCACCTATGTTCCTGATACAGAAGCGGGAAGACCGCCTAATCTATGTTCCCTTATTCCCTTTATCTTTCATTCATGTGTTTATTGTAGCATTCATACTGTTTTAAGTTATCTTAGCTTTGAGCTCGGAGCTTTGTTTATGTATTGTTATGTTACTTGTTTTTCCTTTCCTTTCTTTGTTTCACGTTCTCTTGTTGTTATCAATTTAGTTTAACTTTGTTCACTTGTTTTACTATTAACTTCCACTTCATTATCAATTTTGTTTAACTTTTTCATATAGTTCACTTATTACACCTTTAGTTCATTTTGTTCGCATTATTTCTGTTTAAACATTTAATCTGTGTTATTTCCTTAGTCGGTTGTTTATTCCTATTTAGGGTGTTTAAATTCGGTTGTCTTATTAGGGTATCAATCTGGTGTCTTGGTTGGTTATTTCGTTGGTTGGGTTTGTATATGGTCGGGTAAATATCTTTATCATTATGCTTGTTCCTTCTCTTCTTTTTAATTTCTACTTAAGTAAACATCGGAACCTCCTCGATTCTCAGCTGTCGTCTGCTGCTGGGAAATCGAGTGTTAAAGGGGAATCCAGCTCTGGTGTTCGTGTGCTCTGCAAATATCGGAGGTAGATCGTCTATCTTCCTCCATATTTTCTCCGCTTTTTTCTTGATGTTGATACTGAGGGTTTCTAATCCTGCTTCTTGGTATAGATCCTGTAGTCTTCTCCTCTCTTTCCTGCGTGTGTTGGTGATTAGGTAGAGAGCTTTATTTTGTATTCTCTAAGGTCCAATTTTTGTTCCTTGTTTCACCGTTGATAGGGGTTGGTTGGTATAGTAGCACCTCTCTTTCTAGTGCAAGATAGATTTTTCTTATATTTTTCATGCTTAACCCTCTTAGATTGTACAGTAGGTTAAGCATCGGAATCGCCTTGTTCTTCCTCCCGGTTATATGTTGTTTGTAGCCTTTTCCAGTTATTGTGAGTCCTAGCACTTTGCCCTATGATATCTGAAGTTCTAATCTTCAACTACAATTTCAGCTGTTTTGTTCCTGGAGATTGTGATTATTGTAAATTTCCTCCTGTTCGTCCTTATCTTCCAATCTCTTAGGTAGTTGTTGATGTTGCTAATTTCTAAAGCTGTTGTCCTTGCCTGAAAGCGTACGTTCCTGTACGGAGTGACGACAAGTTGGCTTATGTCATCCACAAACTGTATGCTCAGGCAACTAGGCATTATTGGTGGTGGCAGGTCTGCTGTGTATATTGAATACAGCGTGGGGCTGTGACAGCCCCCCTGCAGGAGTCCAGCTTCCAATTCAAATTCTAGTCCTGAATAACTATTAATCTTCACATATGCTCTTCTGTCTGTGACATAATTGCAGAGAATTCTCTCCATATTGCTATTCATCTGGAGATTTACGATCTTATATTGCTTTCTTCTGACCCAGATTTTGTCAAATGCTTTTCTACATCTCTCAGGACCAGAACGATGGAGTTTTTCTCTGCATTGACCTTTGCTATTTTCTCTGTTATTATGCCAAGTGCCATCGTGGTGTCTCTGCCTCTTTTAAATCCGAACTGATAATAATTATAAAAATCCTTTTCTTCAAGATATTCTTTTAGTCTTCTGTTAAGGATTTTCTCGAAAACTTTTCCTATGAAGTTCAATAGCGATATTGGCCGCTAACTGCTGAGGTGGTTTGGTGGTTTTCCTAGTTTTGGGACGAATATCATTTCCGCTAGTTTATAGCTATCATATAAGTAACCGGTATTTAAGCACGCGTTAAAAATAATCTATAATGCTCTGAGGATTATGTTAGGTGCCTAGGTAAGATTAATTCTGGTTATTCCTGAGGGGCCTGGCACTTTCTCTTTGAATGATTGTATTACGCCTTTGATCTCTTTCGTTGTTATGTAGTGCCTTGTACCCAGAACTTTCTTCCTTTCTCGCTCTACACTTGGTGCTGGAGTGATCTTGTTTATGTTTTCTCGCAAGACTGTGTGGACCATTTTGTCTACCTCTGGATTGAAGTCTTCGTCCTCCTCTGGTTTATGGAGAACACTGTTTTCCAGTGATTACGGAAAAGGCTTTCTCTGGTCCTCTCTTCTTGGATCTTTTCTCCCCGTTCATTCTTAATTGTTATTTTTTTCTCTCGGATGTCTGCCTTTAAGTCTATTTATTAGTCTCCAGTTCTCCATGAGTCTTCTTTCTTCGTCTATTTTTTCTATTAGGCTATCCCATATGTGGCTTTGCTGTTCTTCTATGAGATGCCTCAGTTCTTCTCTCCGTCTTCTGATTTCTTTATATCGCTCTTTATTTGGTCTATAAAGAATTATTTGGTCTAGTATTCCTCTTAGTTGCCTTAGTTGTCCATCGAGGATGTGGAAGAGTACGGTATCTTGTCTTTGGTATATATCTTTCGTCCGCCTCAATGTTCGTTCTTGTTAATCTTGAGTTCTCCTCATAAATATCTTCCAGGTTGGCGTCAGTGAGATCCCTTGGGACGAAGTTACTAAGATCTCGTGTGTAACCTGCCTAGTTTGCTCTCTTGTTTTCCTGCCGCGCCGGTACCGGTACCGGTATCGGGTATTGATTCATGAGCAAATTTGTTCCAACATGGTCGCTACATGCAAGGGTAACTGGTTGCATGTGGATGTTTTATGGCATATTGAAACTACTTAGCACCACGTCTGGTTTTGTAGCTTCACTGCCTGTGACATATATTGGAAAGTTTGGCCCTATTCTCTTGAAAATGTTTCTTTCCAACATCATTTCTAATTTGGCTCCTCTGTTGTTCCAGCAACGGTATCTATTTCTTTTTTGTTATGGGAACCCTCCCAAATGTCGACTTTCCTGCATATGATACTTCTGTTTGCAGTTATCTGGGGCAAGATTTTGGGCGTTAGTCCAATTCTCTTTAGTGTCTCTATTCCTTCCTGGGACACTATTTTTTCTACTTTTTTTCCTTACTTGCAATTACCACGTAGCCATTTGGGATGTCGATAATTTTGACGAGAGCTACTTTTATCTGTCCAAATAATGTCTCGCAGAGTTTTCCTTTGTCCGGTTTGATCTTCTGGTCAATTGTCCGTAGAGGTACTCGTAGGCATTCCAGGTTGCCTCCTTTCCCTAAGGGGGATTATTCCCCATCCTTTTGCTAGTCGAGCGTCTAGGCGCTCTTTTATTCGTTCCTTCCTCCGAAGCCTATGTTTGTTTTCTTCCTTCATCTCTAAATCTGTAAAACAGGACAGTGAAAAGGTTCCCTATCACCTAGCAGCCTATAGTTCCCTATTTACCTACTTAATTTACCACTTCACGACCACCCTACCTAAATACACCTAAGCTAAGAAGCGCCTCCACAGAATTTCGGGCTCGTGGTCTTAAGGACCCCCCTTCTTCACGCCCCCTATTGGGGTTTCTTTCCGTGGTTCACTATACCCTACTTTAAGTTGCACTGGGCGCAGAGGTGGTCATTCTATGCTGCTTTTAGTCGGTGAATTAAGTGGAATTCAAAGCGTGGAATAAGGAGGAATTAAGGATGAATTACCCCTTTAGAGTAAGCAACCCCCCCACTGGAAACAGGAGGAATCTCCAATTTTCCAGAGGGCGCATATATTTTTTCTTTCTTGAAGTTAACGTTAACTTTAAGCGCGCTCACAGCTCTCCGTTGTAAAAAAGAATCCAAATCTATCCGTACCCAGTAAATCAACAATTTTTAAGGGGATATTTATTCCGCCTAGGTTGAGCGTAACGTTAGAGGAAACGGGACAGTCCGGTGAGCGGGATTTTAAAATAATTTTAATGTTCGATTCCAGCTTATCGCTTGACTGTTGATGGCCGGCTTATCTTCGTTTATTAATATGGCTTCTAATATATTCAACCTACCTTTATTAACCTCTTTTCTTTTAATAACGGTGTTGTCAACTAGTAGATCTCTCGTTAGGTTAATGTTATGGGCACTCTCCATATGATTTTTAGGCCCTTCGCTTTGTAGATGCATGGTTAAAAGTCTGGAAAGTGTTGTAGTTGCTATGCCAATATATTTGGAGTTGCTATAAAGCTTACAGTCTTTATCTGGGCAGATGAATTCGTAAACTATGTTAGTTGACTTAAGATTTGAGGAGTTTTGGCAGCTGTTGTTTTTCATCAGGAGATTGCTGGCTTTTGTTGTTTAATCATATATGATGAGTTGAATTTTATCCACTTGATTTTTAACCTCGATGTTACAGTTAATAATCTCCTTTATGTTTTTTCATCTATTTTATAGGCCGTGGACATCTGCTTTTTCTAATACTCTTTGATGTTGTTGACTTCTCCCTGATTACTTTCAGTTCTATCCGTATCTTTGCAATGATTATTTAAATACGATTAAAGTTGTTTGTCAATCAAGCGTAATCGGCTCATACATCCGCTGAGCATATAAATGCTGCTCTACGTGGGAACTCTTCCACCAAGAGATAGCACGGGTAAAACAAACACTCGTGAGCAACGGTTTCTCAATGAAGCGGGTGTGAACGCTTCAGCGCGCATTTGTGAGGCGAAAACTCAGAACAATACAGATAGGCCCCACTTTCATAAAAATATATAAAGATTGGACTGTTGAAGATTAGGGCAAAGTGATTTTCTGTGATGAAGGTCCCTTTCGCTTGTTTGGAGCTTTCGAATGATCCTTCGTATGAGGAAAAAAGGGAAGAGCTTTCACGAGGTTTGCGTCGTGTGGACTCTGATGCATCCGGACATTCTCCACACCCGGGGCTGCTTCTTTTTTAAAGGAAATAGAGCACTAAAGATTTTGCCCAACAACAACACTGCCATAAACTTGAAATGATATATGTCTAGGAATAGGTCACCTACCAAGACAATACGTCTATATATACATATATGTATCTATTGGTTAGGAGAAAAAAGATAAAAGCCACCAGAATATGAATATATACAGTTATATACACATATATCCTCTAATGTACGTACGCGTCCTTCTCTACGTACAAGTAAGTTCACTTAGTGAAAGTAATCCGTTGATTACGAGGTATAAGAGTGCGATTTTAATACAGGGGCCGATAGTGATTAATCAGTTTACCAAGTTGCAGTTTAAGTATATATTTAAAGAGTGAAAACCAAAAATATAATTTTAATAAGTACTAGTTAACATATATATACATACGGGAAATATAGGAAATGTAAATAAGGATAATACTGACAGACTATAGAAAATTGGTTCTTCGGTAACGCTAATTACTTGTTAATTAGCTTTTAAATGGGACACTATAAATCAATTCTACAGAAGGAATATTTAAAAGTCCAAAAGTGGGTCGATTAACGGGAGATGCAATCAGGGGTCGTTTTTATCTTAAAGAGAGTCACCTCTAGGAAGGGAAATCCTTTAGCGAGTCGGCGTGGGGGAATGGAGACAGAAAATGGTCGTGATTCTCGGCCGAATACCTGATGGTGACGAGGATGAAGGGGAAAGGACCAGAAGATGAGTTCACGATCCTCCTTAAAGACGAACGATGGCACCTCTGCTCCAGAGAAGTGCAACCTCCAAAAATAGAGACTCGGACGCGGCTCGGCGCGAAATCTCATACGGGAAACAGGAGATCCTTGAGGGGAGGGGGTACAGATGAGATGAGAGGAATCTCGGCCAGTCCTTCGGGGATGAAGCGATGATTCGAGGCTTGCTCTGAACAGAGTAAGCCTTCACAAAAGAGATGGATCTGCCTGAGAGATCCAACCTCGTTGGTATACGCGAATACCAGGGACTTGGGGAAACAGACACGCGACCTGAACCGAAGGTGACGAAATCTCAAACTCAATCTCTCGATCTTTGAAAAAACCAGGGTATTTATATAACGACCATTTTTTTTTAATACTCAATCGCTGGAAGGCACAGACGTCTGAAAGAAAGCTTCCTGCGTCTAGAGGGATTAGCTTTGTTCGCCCGACACCTATCTTAATCGTCTTCAATAATGTGGGTGAAAACTTTCGGCTATCCTTTTCCCGACTACGGAGATTAGCATTTCATCGGCGAGGTGAAAGCTTTAACGGCCAGCTTAACTGATATTCAAATTCTTTCTTCTTTGATTTTCCTCCTTGGATACAGAGCTTAACTCCACGTGGAGTTATAGTTAGGAGACAAAGGGAGGGATAGAATTTAAGAAACAAAAGAAGGGGGTATTCCTTTTGGCGTCCCCTTTCCCTTACATGCCTCCCTTCTAAAGATGGCTTTTTTTCGACACGAAATAAACGCCATTATGTGCCTTTACAAAAGACTCGTTGTCCAGAGTCTCGTACTCAAGGGAAAAATGGGGTTCTAAAGTCACGGGGGGGTGACTCGTTCTTTAAAGCTTGGGCCCTCGTCATGGCAGGCTGAGCAACGGGACTAGGGAAGAGCTACGGGCTCTGGCATACTAATATCTCGCAGAATTCAATAGGCGCTGCTACGGCGTTAGCCCAACTGGTGAAATACCGGCATTTGATGAAACAACGGACCACTGGGAAGCAGTTGGCTTGTCCCAAGTAGTCCTGGACTATTACAAATTTATCGTGGTCGGGGCTCACTGGGGGCAGAAACTTTTCTGATACGAGGATGCACGTGCATCACGTATCTCTTACCAGGGTTGAAACCCGGCAACCATTAACCCAACCAGTTTCAAATTCGAGCCTACAGGGGTAGCTCTCGTTAAATAAAAAAATAACTTAAGGGCCAGAGGGGCTATTCGCTGATGGTAGAGCAGGCATTTCGGGGCGAGGAGACGGAGGAGAAAGAGAAGGGCTTACTTGGTGGACTTGGTGGCTGGGAGCAGAACGCAACTGAGAATTTTGGGGACAGTTTGTCCTCACATGCCCGGGAGATCCACAAGAAAAACAGATGATGGGTCGTCTGGGGTAATCCGACGCAGGAAGATTAAAGACAGGTGGCTTAACACTTATAGGTTCAGACGGGGGATAATTTTTCGGTTGGGAGGAATCTGAGACCTTTACAAATCTGGGAGCGTTCTCTGGGTGCAATTTAGGGAAGTGGCCTTTATTCTTGGGGGATAGAAGATGACTCTTCTTGGGATCCTCAGTGTAAAGATTATGATTGGCCGCGTGCAAATCCGCTTCTTTGATGCATTCTTTGAAGGAAGCAACTCTTTGGTCCTTCACGAATGCACGGATTCCAGAGGGCAGCGTAGCCATCAATTGATCCCGCAAAGTGAAGTGGAACAGAGACTCATAGTCGCCGTTTACCTGGGCGGAGTCCAACCAAAACTGCAGACTTCTTCTGAGGGTGAATCCGAATTGGCGGTAAGTCTAGCCAGGTTGCAACCTTGCCTGACGAAACTTTGCCTTATAGAAGTCCGGATTCATGTTGATCGCAGCCAAGAGTTCGGACTTAAGGGTTGAATAGTCGAGAATAGCCTCGGCGGGTAGCGAAATGAATATATCTCACAGCTGCGTATTAAGGAGTGGCAAGAGTCGGGAAACTCCATCAGTTTGGATAACCCAGTGATTTACCTCAAAAATCTTTTCGAAGTGAGTGAGGTAAGCAGTGAAATCCTCACTGTCCTTAAATGGTAGGAGCTTTAAAGCGGGGATCTGGGGGGCTTCATCCCTGGAACTAACTGAGAAGGTTTCTAAGTTATTCTTATTTAACTTCCTTTCATGGTGCCTCACCCTTTCTCTTTTTTCAGCCTTTCTTCTTATCTCCTCAGCTTCAGCATCTCTTCTTCTCTGCTCAGCTTCAACTTCTCTTCTTCTCTCCTTAGCTTAAGATTCTCTAATTTCTTTATTCTCTACTCCTTCGTTTCTCTCTTCCTGAGTATAGGCGACTAGCTCTTTACCAGAGAGACCAAGCATCTTACCCTGTTGCCTGAATCTCTCAAAGGAGGTCATCTTGTTTTCTTACGCGAGCTTTAACCACTCAACGCGTTCAAGAATCTTACGGCAAAGAAAATGGGGCTCTCGCAATAGTTCCCTAAAACTCTAAATGAAATCTTAATTCTTGTGATCACACACACGGACCAAAGCAATGAATAATGAAAAATTTACTAATTCCTATATGAGTACTTGATATAGGACCTCTCAATTCAGCACGGGGATTACAAGATGGGGAGTTTGGAAGATTTTCTCCCAAAGCACACACAAAAACAATGCTAGTTACTAAATATAGTCTCACAATTACCCCCAAAAGACTGATTACTCAAAATAAAATAAAAACACTTAGAAAAAAATTATTTTACTATTCTCTAAATAAACTTGACCCAACTTGGTAAATTTTCTATTAATTCGACTAAGGGACTTGAAAACGAAAGGGGTCCTAAATTAGCCCTTTATATATATATAAAGGGTCTTTCAATAAAGTCGCTCGATTTTTAAATGTAAATAAAACAAGTTGTGTGTGATATATGCACTCAATTTATTTTAAATTTGAAAGTATATATATATATATATATATATATATATATATATATATATATATATATATATATGTATATATATATGATCCAATCAAATGCCGTTAATCCTGAATTGCAAAAAGAGGTAAATCCTTCTCTGTCACTAGAGTTTATCTACGAAAACACAATAAATAGCGTCTATGATAGAGGTACAATCAATGCCTAGTCCCGCAATTCCTATGCCTAAAAGAGTGCCAAAGACAGAAACCAGTGCCACAGTGCTTGCAAGAGGCTTACAATATTTATAGGGTATGTGTTTAGTACTGCAGTTAATGTTATCTTATCATAGTGACGGAAACCTTCGATAGTGGCACAGTAATTATGGTAGTGTTGCTGTGCAAATGATCATCTCCCCCCCCCTTTCTGGGGTTCAATTCGTAAAGGTCATGTTGATAATGATCGGTCAAGTGGGGATCCTCAGTAACCCCCACCCCTTCCCTTCATCAAAAATTAATCGAGGGGAAAATCTGCGATAATCATCGAATTGAACGCTAATACAAGACCGGGCCATGAAAGCACGAAAGGAAGATTTAGTCCAGTCTCGCATTCCCTGGGGAAAGTGGGGCTCGATGATGGGTTCTATCTGGGGTACGGAATGGAATACCTAATTTATCCAACGATTTAATGATTACTTTAATTATTATCGGTGGAGAAAGCCGAAAGAATAGGAATAAATATGTATTGCTGATAAGAATGAATAAGGAAAGGTAGAGGAGGAGCTAAGTAGCGAGGTATATGAAATGAAGGAGTGTTACATTATGTCATGGTGGTTTAGAATAGTTGTAGTGATTGAGGATAAAAAGAGAGAAAAAATCTTGTGGTATATGATTCGAGTTTTGTCAATTTACTCCTTTCTTTTTAATAAATCCCATCACGTGATTGTTTTCCTTTTTACCTTAAACTTGTTCGTGACACCTCATCTTAACATCAGGGGATCATCACTTTCTTTCACCTCACAGTCCTATTTCATCACTTCAAACTTTATTTAAGATACTTGAAAAGGTAGAGACTTGGGTCATTTCTTACTTGCAAAACCTTATATCCTCATTTAAAGGCATTCCGTCTAGGACGTCTGACGCAATTCATGAATTTCTTAGCAAAATATTTGATTCTCTTAAATTGCTCGAACTCACCATTTCAGTTTTTCTTCACCTTAAAACTTTGCATAAAATAAATCATAAAATTCTTCTTGAGTTCGATAAAATCGCAGTCTATATCATCATTAATCTCTGTTTCACATACTTACTTTATATAACGTCAACAATCAGTAGCCGCTGATGGCATTCTCGCAGCTCTGTCATCTATCTCAATAGGAGTTCCTCAGGGTTGTAGCTTGAGCTCCTCCTCTTTCTAATTTACACAAATAGTATACTACGTTCTTCTAATTTACTAGATTTGATGCACATTGCTGATGATACCTCTTTATCTATGATGCCCAACAATCAACATATGTACATTAATTACTACCTTTAATCCTGAGGTCTCTATTGTCTATCACTCCCTTACTGCTAATAGACTATCTCTGAACATCAGTAAAACCACCTATATGAGTTTGTCCTTATATAAGCCTATCAATATTCCCCCATACTAATAGGTAACTTGACTATTATTCCATCGTTCTCTACTAAATCTTTTGATGTTTACAATGATGATAGACTAAAGTTCCTCACCCATTCACAAATACTCATCGTTAACATTTTCCATTCCCTGCCTTTGAAGAGCAAATTTATGTTATGCAATTTAATTATTTTATCTAAAATTCCTTATAAATCACTATCTCAGGTCCCATTTTCTATACCTATTCCAGTAAACTATATAACCTTATTCTAAGAACATGAAAATCCCTTGTTTTTATTCTCCACCCAGCAACCCAATTTCGAAACAAATTATGGCTGATATTTAGAAAACAGTAATCACTTAAAACAAATTTAATCACTCCTTTCGTCCCAAGCATATTTAAGCACATCCATCTATATAAAATTTATTTAGCGGTTTTATGTTACTATAAATAATATTAGTGTGAATTTCAATAATTTTAACCTTCCTTAATTGTGATGACGTCACAGTGGAGAAGAATTTTTGCAAACAATTGGTAGAGTGACGTCACCTTTTTCCCATTTATTTTTGTTTTGGTTTGGAAGGCTTTGCGTTATGACTTGTAGTGATGTGAATTATATTTCGAACACCTAGTAAAGGGAGTTAGTGCTTGCTCTTCATTTTTGGTGGTCGTAAGGCAAAATCGTGGCTTGTTTTGTGTTTTTGAGTTGTTTTTACTACGAGTTAATTAAAAGAATCTGGGGGTATAGTCGTTTACCCCCCATTGTTAGGTAGGTACAAAGGTTTGTATAGATTCACAAACTAGTAATTTGAAAATTGAAAGTTAGGTTATATTCGCTCAGGTTATTTTTTTCTTGAACTATTTTTTTGTGTTTTGTTCAAATATGTTCTTCATTTTTGGCGGTCGTATGAAAAAATACGTCAAAAATGAAGTTTACTCCAATTTCGACCGAATTGGTATAGAACTGGTTTCGCCCATTTCGCCATCCGACCGCCAAAAAGGAAGCATAAATTTGAATAAAGAACAAAAAAAAATGCTACATGAAATAATAAAACGTACAAAAAAGTGATTAAGGTAAAGTAAATAATAACCAAAATTATTCTCTTTTTACTTGAGTACATTTTCATATCATAATCACATTTTAAAAGATTTTGAACCCCGATAGTTTTGCCTATCTCAAAGAGAAGTTCATTCCCCTATTTGCAATCCGCTTCTTTCAGCCTTAAAATTTTAACATTCCTAAATTTGTTAAATCTAAATCACCATCAACTCCTTTTTTTAAGACTTTATTCCATTACTATATTTAAACGTCTTGTAAAACAACATATTTAACTTAACCAAACTAAATTAGACTGCTAATTTTATAATAGAATAACTTTTGTTTTTATTGTCCTGACTTCTCTTACATAACTGAATGTTATATTAACGGAAAATAATGTTAACCAAGCCAATATTTTATTATTATTAACATTACCTTTATTATTACTTCTAATATTAATGGTTATCACTGATACTCTCGTTGTTCCAACAATATATTTTTTTATTTTCACTTACAATGTTTTGGTCATGAAAGTATGCCGAAAACTGCCAAGCTTTGTCACATCAGCGTTTACGTGTCTAATGGCTTGAAAAAAACGCTTAAGTCAACAATTTCAACAACAAAATCATTAAATTATCTTTTAACATCATTTCAATAAACATTATTATTATTATTATCATACGAATTTCAGCTTCACACTGTCTACAACGCAGCATGATTTGTTATATCGTACCTGCCACGCGTATTTGCGGAAATCCAAGTACTTTTTGTGTTACGTCAATCTGTTATTTAGAAACAAAGTTAATCGTTTACCTTCTCATACGTTGTTTTCGTGGTGTGTTTTTATCATATCTATGTAGCACTCTTATTTGCACTGTTATTCTCTTACCTTATAGGATATTTCCGTTTTATTATAATATTTGGCATTAGCATTTGCGCTTATATCCTTGTGATCTCTCCTTGTTATTGACAAACGGATTTCATCTTTTTACCTTCTAAGAGGTAGTTTTCTTGGTCTGTTTTTATCATATCAGCCACATGTAGGTATTGGTGTTTTTATCCAAATGTTTGTTTGGTTATTTCTAGCTGTTATAGAGGAATAAATATATAAAAATGCTTTCCCAAATTTATATATCGGGTGTCCAGAAAAAAAAGGAATAAATTTAAAGTTGAACGTTTCAGAAATTGTGCAAATGATATTTGGTACACATTAACTCACATGTATGTTTATAATTACTGAAAATTTCGATGATCCTATTATTATATTTTTATCACAGTGAAAAAAAAGAAAATCAGGTATCGAAAATTCCGTGACAGTTTTGTGCCTGGCAGGAATAGCATATATTACTGTACAATTATTTCATGAACGTATTGCGACTTTAGTACGGCTACTACCTCGTTTTCTAGCTATTGTACCGGTAATGTACTTTTATATCAAATTATAAGCGCTTTGACGAGTCAGTTTTTCGTAAGAAATTCACGAACAATCCTATTTCCATTCCAACCTCTATGCTTGAAGCATGTTTCTAGCATGATTTAGTCACATTTACTCTATAGTCTATACCATATCAATATGGATTCAGCGAAAAAGTGAAAAAAAAAATCCATTACTTATTGTTTATGAACTTATCGTGCAGTAACACACGCTATCGCTGCCATCATAATGAATTATTGGTTTCTTGAGTTTTTGAAAATTAGTCGTATTAGAAAGACTAAGAAATTTTAACAACCTATTTTTCTCAATCCCTAATGACTACACCTTACACCTTTCTTAGACTTGCGAATTGTTCGTGTTTTATTACAGGCGAAAGAATTAAGCAAAGATAAATCGCCGTGTTATTACACTTTGCCATCTGGGCATAGCTGGTCCTTATACTTTTAAAGATGTTAAGAAAACTGTGACTTGTCTAGAAGACCGAAATAATAGATTTCTATCAAAGCTAAAGAATGGTAAAATATAAGAATTGTAGAACCAGTTATATGTAATAGGTTCCGTAACAGTTATTTTATATGGTAAACTAAAAACCCATAAGGAAGAGATTCGCTTCGCCATATCTCTTTCGCTCTTAACTCACCATATTGAGGAATATCAGAATTTTTGGTAACTTTATTTACTGAACTTGCCCGTAAGGACCATACTATATGGACTCGTATAAATTTGTTTATACGAAATTGTCCATTTTAAATCTTAGCCCTTTGATTTATTAATTTAGTTATTTCTCTCTTGTTTATTCTTATGTATTCACAATCGGATATGTATGTATTTAGTTTAGTCGCATAAATGTCTACATTATTTGCGCACAGGTCGTAATTTTCCGGAAGTAGACCTTATCTATTTGGTTTTATACTTCACATCCGTCTTTGATATTACTTTTCTATTTTGGCTTCTTTCGTTATACATAGGCGGGGCATTACTCTTCTGTTTCATATATATATATATATATATATATATATATATATATATATATATATATATATATATATGAAATGAATAAATCACAAAGTAGCACGTGAGGTTCGCAATGAATGCAATGTCCCACAGGAAAAATGAAAAGGTGCTTCCAAGTAAGTACTTTCGAACTTTATTCAGTTCATTCTTGAGAATATATATATATATATATATATATATATATATATATATATATATATATATATATATATACACTCGAATTAGCACAAATCTCGGAATAAGTCATCATAGAACTGAAGCCCACACTACAATCCAGAAAATTCCGCTATCAGATAACCTTATCGAACCAAACACCTAGGCCATTAAAAGACACAGAAAACACCACATTAATTAAGAACGCTTAAATCCTTCTACATCAAATGTACAAACGCCACTGTAACTCCGCTACCACTCCCGTGCCTCTAATAATATTATATATGTGAACAACAACGGTCCTTTACCTCCAAACTTCTCTCATCCCAAACAATTAATAAACCTCAAAAGCATTCATTTTCCGCTTTCCTATACAAAGCGGAAACATACAATATGTAAGTCTCTTAACTGTTAAGCACCATTATAACCTTTCTATTTATTTGCACGTAATCTGCTTCAACTTTCTTTATTTTACATTCACTCTTCATATTTTCCAAAACAATTTATAAATGCTTAAGTATAAACTCATAAACGCCTTAATTTACTTAATCCATGAAAATTGGTAGCTAAGAAATAAACAACGATGATGAAAATCATAAATGCAACCATATTATTCATCTTTAAACTATATAAATATATATATATATATATATATATATATATATATATATATATATATATATATATATGCAACTTTTATTGAAGACCATTGTGTATTTTGCCTTAATTAATTTCCTTTGGCAACTTTCTCTTCTTCTAACTATCTTTTTTTATTCCATCTTGTAGATGGTAGATCTCTTTTCCTGTATTCATCTCTCTTTTAAATGAATGTGTTTGGTAAAAAACAAACTAAATTGCTAAGATTTCGATCTTATTCGATCATCTTCAGAGCATTTTGAAATGTTCTTGCCTCCTTTACCGATGTAATGAGTGGAGTGAGGATCTGACAGAGTGATAGAACAAGATACAAGATTTATTACAGCGATAAATATACAATAAGTTTTTCAATTTACAAGTATTAAAATTAAATACATAGATGTAAAACGAAAGAATAGATAGGTGTAGTGGTGAAGTTATATTTTTATGAAAATTCAGCGGAGAAGAGTAAACTATAAGTATGATTAGGAAAACATGAGTTATTTTTAATTTTAGTTATATAAACTTAGTGCAAATTCTTAGGAATCATTTTTTAAAGTTAAATTTGATATAGGCACATTACATTCATAGTTCGATTTAATTTATTTTAGCATTTACAACTTTAGTTGAGTATTTCTTTTAGTCATATCTGGATATATTATAATTTTTCAAAGTAAATATTGATATAATCACATTTCATTTATAGTTCGATTTAATTTATTTTAACACTCACAATTTTAATTGAGTTTTTCTTTTAGTCATATTTGGATATATTAATTATTCTGGTTTTATTATTTCCTTTAGTTGGTTTAACACTTTATTTTGGTAGCACTTTATGTTATTATTATTGACACACTCGAGTTAAACTATTATCTTATCTGTTAGCTAACTATACTGGTATTTTTATTCTCGTAGTTCACTTATTATTATGGCAATTAATTGTTACCTGACTTATGTCAATTATTTAATTTTCGCGTTTTAAATTAATTATAATGGTTTGTTTTAATTAAGTCACTTTTGCTTATTCACTACTTTATTATTCTCTATATTTTACCCTGTTACCCCTTTTGAATTATTATTTTCTCGATTCATTCACTTTTCGCACTTTTGATTGCTTATTCTAGTCACTTTAATTTGTTAATTTATTTATTTATTCGCACTTTCGTTTACTTGTTCTAATCACTTAGATTTGTTCACTTATTTATTTATTCCCTTATCCCTATCATTTCTTACACCTATTTAATTTCTGAAGTCTTTTGGCCAGTTTCTATCTTCTTAAAGGTAAACATATTGACGGTGTGTACGCACGAATCCGGGATGTACATCGCGCGCTCCATCAATAGTCCACATATTTCCTTCGGAGACCATGGTACTTCGTATGTCCATTTGTATTCGCCCTTGTTGATGCCGTCAAGAAGTTTTCCATTGTTCCTCTTAGGGGGGCGACATAAGGGAGGACCAAAGACTTTACGGTCCACGTCTTTGGCGTCGAAGAAACAGCCCCGCAAAAGGATATCCTTTTTCTCCGTGAAGGGAACTCCCGGATACTTTAGGATTTCGTCTTCGGCTGAGCTTTCTTGTGGTTGGTTTGTTTCCTCTTCTTTCTTTGCCTCTTGTTCCACTTCCCTTTTCTTTTTCATTTTTTGTTTTTCTTCTTCGTGATCTTTTTCGTATTACCATTTTTTTCCAAGTCTTCTTTCGTTGTTACTTCTTCTTCCTCCGAGGTTTTTTGGCGGTGATTCGCTACTTCTTCTTTTTCCGTGTTCTTTTGTTTGGGCTCATCGATAAATTGGATTCTTAACATTTCCTGAGATGCGGAGTTGGGCGGAAACCATAACTTTTTCTGAAACCCGTTCCTTTGCAAAAAGCGATTTAACTCATCTGCAAAGAAGCCGGGGTTAGCTAGATTTGCCAAGTGGGCAAAGATGATCATGGTCATAATCTCCTTGGACTCACCTGGCATTACCAGTTTTGGGGCAGAGTTTTCTGTGCCATTGGTCTTCGTTAGTGCCACTGCCTCGACGTAGGCTTGGACTTTGCCTCCTTTACCTTCTTGATCACTTCGCGTTTCGCCCGGATAGTTTCCTTGCAGATGAGACACCTCATGGCCACGGCCCTGTGGTCCCCTCCGCAGTTAACGCATCTTGGTTTATCGGAAGTTTAATCTTTCCATCTGTGACCGAGTCTGGAACAGTTGGAGCAAGTGACATCAGCCGCTATACACTCTTTAGTGGAATGTTGCTCCACGGCAAGGCAGCGTTAGCAGAACTCAAGTTGGATAAAATCTTCCGCTTTGACCTGATCTGGGGCTATACGTAGGAAGAATCCCAGGAGTCCATCCTCATGTCCCTCTGAGCCATCTCGATGTGCGCAAAGATAACTTTAATGATGTTTTTTACGAATTTTTCGACTTTGTCTATTTTTTCCCAATTCTGCTTTTTGGTTAGCTCTACCTTGATGTCCTTACAAGTTATCCGTGAAGAAAGGGTCGAGTCTCCTCAGAATTATGGTACGGCGTGCGAGGATTTCCTTGGAAATAACAGCTTCAAGGCCAATCTTACGTAGGGACTCTTTAGCTTCCTCCGATACCAGTTTCTCGATATCGGCTTCCTTCAAACACACTGGTGCGTAGCCATTGGGGGTGTTAATGAGCCAAATTAGTGTTATACTGAGCATGCCGAAGATAGTTTGCATGCATTTGGGAATTGGTGCTTTGTCGCTCCTCCTAAAGTGCGGAGGCACACCCTCAGGTAGTCCCGGTTGGGAGACGTTATGGCACCCTTGGGGCTTTTTACTCCTCTTGCTTTAAGTGTAGACCGTCTACTTCTAGAGAATATTCTTCTTCACGTTGCTCAAGTATGAAATTGTCTGGTGAGGGCATCTTAACAGACCATCTTCTTAACTTTTCCTTCTTTGACACAACCAGACATGATGATCTCAGAATGGTACTTACTCTACTTTTACATACTCATCTAACTATGCCACAAGGGGCATCAACAAAAGTGCTCACATGCATACTTTATGCCCATGTGATGAATATTGGCAAACCGGGCACCTTCGCTACGACACTCAATACAATGCTAGTAAAAAATGGAATGAAGAAGATGTGGTTCCCTGACAACCCGCTTTCATCTAAACTCCTTAAAATCAACGTCGCTTCAGCGTGGGCACCAACGAGCAACGAGGATCATACTACTGAAGAGAACGCAATTTCAAACATGTCAGGGCAAGGTAATGAAGGAGATAAAATAGTATGCATGGAAGGACAGGAAATAAAACTCAAAGTCTACAGCCATTCTACATATTAAAGTATGAAAAATGGTAGGTTTAAAGGCAACGAAGCAGAACCCAACAAGAGATCGACCCGCCAGAAGTTTAGAGGTCTCTAGATGACCAAATTTAATAAACAATGGAACCAGAAAGGGGAAGAAAGCTCAGCATTCTGCAAATCAACACTCAAGGATGGATCAGTTAAACATCGACATTATGAAATAACTTCCGAGAGATCGATTCAGACATAATATTAATATCAGAACACGGAGTGAATCCAGAAGAAAAAACAATGAAATTGTTCGATTATACCGTCATAAATGCGAACCCTTCAGGCGAGCGTCATGACGGGTGGTCATAGCAATAAGAAGAGAGCTGAAGTTTGAAGAAGTTAATAATTTGGATGAGGCATACTTAGCAGTAAAAATTGAAACATAATTAACGTCAATAATAGTAGCCACGGGATACCAAGCAACAAGAAAAAATTACCTTCTACTGCACAACCTATTCAAAATCTTTTGCACAGGTTTCTCAACCATCCTTAGGGGAGAACTCAATGTCAGGTGCAGTGCAAATGGGTACCGCTCCAGAGACAACAGAGGAGCCAACTTAGAAATGATGTTGAAAAGAAACATTTTCGAGAGAATAGGGCTAGACGTTCCAACATATGTCCCAGGCAATGCAGCTACAAAACCAGACGTTGTGCTTAGTAGCTTCAATATACCATACAACATCCACATGCAACCAGTTATCTTTGCATGTAGTGACCATGTTGGACACATTTTCTCATGAATCAATACCCGATACAGGTACCGGTACCGGTGCGGAAGGACTACAATAGAGCAGCCTGGGCAGGTTACACACAAGATCTTAGTAACTTCGTCCCAAAAGATCTCACTGACCCCAACCTGGAAGATATTGATGAGAAGATCTCAAAATTAACAGGCACGATCATTGAGTCGGACGAAAGATATATACCAAAGACAAGATACCGTACTCTTCCACATCCTCGATGGACAGAGAAAATGAAGAGAAAGAATAGGCAACTAAGAGAAATACTAGTCCAAATAATTCTTCATGGACCAAATAGAGAGCGATATGAAGAAATCAGAAGACGGAGAGAAGAGCTGAGGCATCTCATTGAAGGACAGCAAAGCCACATACAGAAGAACCTAATAGAGAAAATAGACAAAGAAAAAAGACCAAAAGAGAACTGGAGGCTAATAAATAGACTTAAAGGCAGACCCCCGAGAGAAAAAATAACAATTAGAAATGAACGGGGAGAAAAGATCCAAGAAGAGAGGACCAGAGAAAAACTTTATGGTAATCACTGGAAATCAGTGTTCTCCATAACACAAGAGGAGGACGAAGACTTCAATCCAGAGATAGATGAAATGGTTCACACAGTCTTGCGAGAAAACATAAACAAGATCACTCCAGCACCAAGTGTAGAGCGAGAAAGGGAAGAAATTCTAGGTATAGGGGCCTACATAACAACGGAAGAGATCAAAGGCGTAGTACAATTATTTGAACAGAAAGCGCCAGGCCCATCAGGAATAACCAGAATTAATCTTACCAAGGCACCTAACATAATTGTCGGAAGATTAAAGAATATTTTTAACGCGTGCTTAAATAACGTTTACTTCCCTGAAAAAAATGACCTTTATAATGATTATCAGTACGGATTCAGAAGAGGCAGAGACACCACAATGGTACTTGGCATAATAACAGAGAAAATAGCAAAGGCCAAAGCAGAGAATAACTACATCGATCTGGTCCTGAGAGATGCAGAAAAAGCATTCGACATTGTCTGGGTCAGAGGAATGCAATATAAGATCTTTAATATTCAAATAAATAACAATCTAGAGAGAATTCTCTGTGATTGTGTCACATACAAAAGAGCCAATGTGAAGATTAATGGTTATTCAGGACCAGAATTCGAATTGGAAGCTGGACTCCTGCAGGGGGGGCTGTCTCAGACCCAGCTGTATTCAATATACACAGCAGACCTGCCACCACCAATAATGCCTGATTGCCTGACCCTACAGTTCGCGGAAAACATAAGCCAAATCGTCGTCACTCTGTACAGGAACGTACGCTTTCAGGCAAGGACAACAGCTTTAGAAATCAGCAACATCAACAACTACAAAAGGGATTGGAAGATAAGGACGAACAGGAGGAAATTTACAATAATCCTAATCTCCAGGACAAAACAGCTGAAATTGTAGTTAAAGATCAGAACTACAGATATTATAGTGAGGGCAAAGTGCTAGGACTCAGAATAACAAAAAGAGGATACAAACAACATATAACGGAGAGGAAGAACAAGGCGATTCCGATGCTTAACCTACTGTAAAATCTAAGATGGTTAGGCATGAAAAATAAAAGAAAAATCTATCTTGCACTAGAAAGAGAGGTACTACTATACCCACCAACACCTATCAACGGCGAAACAAAGACCAAAACATTGGAACTCCAGAGAATACAAAATAAAGCTCTCTACCTAATCACCAACACCCGTAGGAGAGAAAGGAGAAGACTACAGGATCAACACCAAGAAGCAGGATTAGAAATGGTCAACATCAACTTCAGGAACAGAGCGGAGAAAATATGGAGGAAGATAGATGATCCACCTCCGATATTTGTAGAGTAGACGAACACAAGAGCTGGAGTCCACTTTAAAACTCAATTTCTTAGCGGCAGACAACAGCTGAGAATCGAGGAGGTTTACATGTTTACTTAAGTAGAAATTCAATCTGCCCTCTTTTGACTCAAAATTCTCCGTCTCTGACTATAAGCCCTCTTCTAAAGCTTGTTCCGGACTTTCCATTATGCACTTCACTATCGGTTCACTTAAACTAAGAGTCAGAAGTATTGGAAGTTTCTCCAGGAGCAAGTCGGCCGCGGGCTTCGTCCTCTTCTGTGCCCCCCAGCTTCCGATCGTGGGAGGGGTACAGTGAAGAGGAGTAACTGCGAGCCGTACCTGTTCTCCCCTATAAAAAATTCTTTCATTCTGTACTGCGGTAAATTCTTCGTTATTAACTCCGAGAACTACATCAAAATTGGCAAAGGAGGGAAATTAACGGTGAATTTTCCCAAAACGCCTCAGAAATAACGAAATAGATATACTCATTTTCACCATTCACCATCACCATTAATTTTATCTTTCTTTTTAGAGGCTCCACTTAAGCAGATGACTGCTTAAGCCCCTAACCTCGCCCCCCCTGCGTAAACTGCCGTCGGATGGAGAGGGGATTGCGATTCATGTTTCGTCGTAACTATGCTGGCCCATAGCACGGCCATAATTTGGGGCATTCGAGGAAATTGCTTTGAGGCGTATCCCACAGTCGATAACAATGTCAGAAATAATTTCGGATAAGGTACGGACTGCTACCTCCGCTGCTCATCACAGCAGGGTCCTCTTCCAGGGCCATAGAGTGCTATACAACCGTCTCTATGGTATGTTTGGATGCGGTCGCGATTAAAACACCCTCGGGGTGGTGTTATCAATAAGTCCCCCATAAAATCACACCTCCGAGAGGATCCCACCCAAATTCATATCATCCATTATCACCAATCACCCAAAGGCTAATTCCCTTTTTATCCAGGCGGCGGTTTATCGAGAGGGATACCTCTTCTTCCAAAAAGCAACTTAACAAATAATTTCTTAAATAAATCACAGAAACTCATACACACTAGTGAGTCTCTAAAAGAAAAGATAAAGGCAAAAACACGAAAGAGTGCGCTCCCCTTTTCAAGCGGTGTTCACCACTATAATGGCGGCCTAAAATGCCGCAAGAATCCCACTGAGATGTCTAAGCGGCCAGGAAAGACCAGACAAGGGCAAAGTGTACAAGACCCTATTCGGGAAGCTAAGCGTTGCAGTCCTAAAGCTAATAGATACGCCGGCTGGATACGTCGCAATATGCGAAAGTGAAAAAGATGTGGAAGAACTAACGAAGGAAGAAGGGATTAAAATCCTTAAGAATATAAACCTTTAACCAACCACACGCCTTCTCAGATCCAAGCACACAGGAGTGTGGTGTGCAGAGGCTGGACCCCTGAATCGGCCAGCATAATAAAGAAGGGATTAAGGAAGAGATTGAGAAGAACCAGCAATAGGCGAAGGTGGCTGAGATTATTAAGTTCAGAAATAAGCGAGATAACACAGAGTTCCACCATGTTTTCAGAGTTATCTTCACAGAGACAGAGATGGCGACAAAGGTGAAGGAGAGAGGGCTACTTCTCTTCAATGCCAAAATAAGTGCTGAGCAAATCAAGCGAAAGGAATTCATCCCGGTGCAGATCTGCTTCAGATGCTACAGACTGGAGCATCACACCACGAAGGGCTGCAAGGAGCAGGAGTCGACCTGTTCCAGATGTAGCCAAAAAGGCTACGGCTAGCGTGAATGCCCAGCTAAAGAAGAGAAGTGCCCAAACTGCGGACAGAGACATGGGGCAATGGCGATGTCTTGCCCCAGGAAAAGGAAGAACCTGAAAAGAAAAGCGGAATAGAAAAGGCAGAAGGAATTAGTAGGGCAAACATCTCCTACGCCCAAGCGGCAAAAGCCGCCTCCCCGGGAAATGTAGAGAAAATCGCCGCGCAGAGAACATACTTGAAGATAGGCAAAGAGGATTAAACCTCGACAAAAATAATCACTTGCATACTATATGCCCATGTCCGGAATCTGACGAACACGGGCTGCTTCGCTAAAGAGCTAAACATCATGCGCAAGAACACTGGCTTAGTAGAGATGTGGTTTTCGGAGAACTCACCATCAAGGAAAGTCCTCCAGATGCAATACGGTCCAGAGAAAGAGTCACCAGCGACCACTTTCCCAAGAAACCAAGAAGAAAGAGAGGAAAAGAACAGGATCCCAGATTCAATCCCAGCTCCTCATAGGTCCCCAAACAGGGATCCCAGAATTGAGGCCAGGAAGAAAAGGGAAGCAAGTGAGCATGAACAAGAGTGCTCCCAGCCTCCTAAGGTCTATGAGAGGGCGAGGAGCAAGAGCAAAAGGAAGAGTTCTTTTCAGAACAAAAAATATGATGGTGATGACATCAAAATTAAGTTTTACAGAAATGCTGAAACCTCCTTCCCAGTGGACCCCAAGATAGAGGAAATCATCGAAGGAGTCAAAAATGGCATGCTGAAATGGACTTATAACTCGCCAGACCAGGAAGCGCTAATCGGCAAAGCACTTATGGAGGCCAAAATAAAACTCTATATGGACTCCTGCCTCGCCGTAAGCGAGGCAGAATTTATCAGAATTAGCAACGGAAAAAGACACCTAACAAAAAGCACTAGAAGATCATACACATACACCAACACACAAGCATCAGACTACACAAACATGGAAAACACGAACAACACATTAAGAATACTCACAGTTAACGTCAATAGATCGGAAGGAAAACACATTCCTTACGTAAGCATATTCCGTAAAATGGATCCCAACTTAATCTTCATCACTGAACACGGCGTTAACACAAAAGTTTCGATGGCGCAGCCATCGCGATCCAAAACAACATTATATACAAACACTGCCAAACCTAGATGAGTCATTTGTGGCTGTTGAAATACCAATCCTGGTTGGAAACCTGACCATGGCGGCTGCCTTTCAACCTCCACGACGTAAATACCTGCTGATCCCTAACTTTTACAACCTCTTTGGGCGCGGAAACTAACAATGTTTGGCGGTGATCTAAATGCCAGATACGGTGCATCAGGCTACGGAAGCACCAATCAAAGGGGAAGAAACCTGGAGCTGCTACTCGAAAGAGACAGACTACAGAGGGTCGTGCCAGAATTTCCGACCTTCTTGACACAACGTTCGGCAACTTAACCGGACACTGTGTTAACATCGTCAATGAGCCCGTACCAGTGGTACTGAGCGACCATATCCCGATTCTCACCACGATCTCTCTTGCCCCACTAAAGCTAACTGGAAGCTATATAGAGAGACACTCAGTACATACCATCCAGCTGACCTGGGAGACGCTAATCTCGAAGAGATTGATGAGGAGATAAACAAGATCACCAATCTCCTCATACAAGCCAACGAGAGATGCGTCCCTAGAATCTCCTATGAATTAATCCTCCAATCTTGGTGGACGAACGAGATGAGAGAAATCGCCCGGGAACATAGAGAAATCTATGAATAGATCGGCAGGACAGGAACCAATCGGGAAAGGACAGCCAAAATGAAGCAACTAGGAGAGGAACTAAAAAACACAATAATTGACAAACAAAGAACAATCTGGAATGACATCATTGGGAGGCTTGACAGGAAGAACAATCCTGTAAGGTTTTGGAACAACATCCGAAGAATTAGGGGATTGCCTCCCAGACCCAGAACCCAAATCAAAGATGGAGACGATATCATTGAGGACCCAGAGTGTCTCGAGAGAAAATTTAGAACTCACTTGCAAGAGATTTTCGCTATAACCCCTGAGGAGAACGATGACTTCGACCAGGACTTCGAAGACCAATTGTTCGATGACCTCGGCACAGCGATTCATAGAAACCACCCACAACCGCAAGTATCTCAGGTAAGAGTGATGGTTGACCACGGATGCCCAATAACTGTCGAAGAGATCTTGAACACCATAAGGTCTTTCAAGCAGAGGGCACCAAGTTGGTCTGGGATTACGAAGAATAACCCCGTAAAATGCCCCAAGACAAATTATTCAGGGTTTGGCGAACACAATGATCACTGCTTTGAATACAGGTTACTTACCTGACAGGTAAAAGATGGCCAAAATCATCTTTATTCCAAAGGCTAGCAAGCCCCCAGACCAGGTGGCTAGCTATCGCCCGATCTCTCTTCTTGAGATACAGGGGAAAAATCTTAAAGAAGATTATAGCAGATAGGCTACAAGCTCAACTGAGCGAGTTAGAAATGCATAACCCCCAACAACATGGGTTCCGCAGAAAAAGGGCACATATACCACCCTGGCGCTCCTAACAGAGAAAGTAGCATATTCCTAAGCGAATGGGTTCTATGTAGACATTGTGTTGAGGGACGTGCAAAAGGCCTTCGATAAAGTCTGGCTAGAAGGACTTCAATACAAGATCCTGAATCCCAGCTAGACCCAATCCTGGAAAGGATCCTCTGTGACTTGGTCATGGACAGAAGGGCTTGTCTCATGATTGAGAGCTACAAAGGTCATGAATTCGAACTCAATGCGGGGGTTCCTCAGGGAAGCTGTCTGAGTCCTCTGATTTACCTGGTCTTCACAATCGACCTCCCATCTCTGATGCACAGGGACACGATGTATCTTCAATTCATAGATGACATCACGCAAATTTTCCCATGCTCGGAGAGGAAAGCAAGGGGACAGGCGGTTCGCACAATAGTGGAAATCAACAACATTAACCAGTACGAGAGACGATGGAAGATCAAGACCAACAGGGACAAATTCAAGATCGTCCCGCTGAGCCGCGAGTTGACATGACCCATGATCATAGATGGGAGGGAATACGGCTACTCCTGAGCTTTAAAATCACCAACCATGGATACTCGAGACACTATACAGAGAGGCGGAACCTGGAAAAAAGAGAAATCTCCAAGCTATACAGGTTTAGAGATCTTCGCTCGGCTAACATCAGGAAAATATATTTGATGTATGTCCGGGCTAAGCTCATCTACCCCACAGTTTCCAGAACACTGCATCTCTGCTTATCAACAAAGTCAGAAGACGTGATCGCCTTAGGAAAAAAGATTTGCAGAGGAGGAAACGTTTGGATCACATCAATGAGTAACTTAAAAAACTTGCAAAAAAGGTCTGGTCGACTCTAACAAATGGCGTCATTCCTGAGCTACAGGGAATAGGCGGCAAGATTAATATACCTGTGAGGCTACGGGCAAAAGTTTCAAGCCAACGTCGGTTCCCGAACACAAAACTATGCATACAAGAAGACATTACACCAATTTATACATAGACGAAACACAATACAACATATAAGAACATTTCATCAATACATACTTAAACGAAACAGCAAACAATACAATTAATACAACATATAAGAATCACGAGGTAAATTGTTGGCAAATAGAGCTAACAAAGGCTTGAAAGCTGAATATTTGCAACAAAAATAAATACACCTAATCATTTGAAAACAAACAATAAGAAGAACACTAAAGCTCACGAAATTACACAAACATAGGAGAAAAAGTTCAAACAAACAATAAAAGAAAAGGTAAAAAATAAATAAAAGTAAAGCGATGCCTTCTCTACTAGTTCAAAATACCCACTATATCTTCCACTATCCCAATTTCTACTAAAAGTTAGTATATCAGCTTCTTTCATTCTGGACGAGACAACGAGTAGAGTAGAGTACTGTTCATCATGTCTGGTCGTGGCAAAAGAGGAAAAGTTAAGGGTAAAACCTGAAGACGCCCTTGCCAGACATTCTTTTCGGGAGGAAAAGGAGACAATTATCCGGAAGAGGAATAACGAATAAACAGGAGGAACTCTACGCAAAGGGGGGCACCTGTCATGGACGTTAAACGGATCCCCCTCCGTCCCATCAGTGGGGCAACAAAACCAAGTCGGTTAACAGTCTTGGAAACAATCTTTGGCGCGCTCAATGTAGCTCTCTTAAGACTAATTGAGATGCCCAAAGTCTGGGCAGCATTATGTTAGACTCTCGAGGACGTCGAGAAGATCGTGTCTGATGAAGCTAAAGAGCCCCTTCAGATGATTGGACTTGAAGCTTCCATCCCCCAGGAAATCATGGTTCGTCGAACAGTCATCCTCAGAAAGCTCGACCCCTTCTTTACGGACAACAGCTGTGAATACATCAAGGCCGAGCTTTCTAAGCACCAAAAATGGGCGAAAATTGCCAAGATTGAGAAGTTTGGCAACAACATAATTAAAATTATCTTCGCAAGCACTGAGATGGCGCAAATGGCTATAAAAAAGGGACTCCTGGGGTTCTACCTCCGAGTAGCCCCTAAACAGATAGAAGCGGAGGAGTATATCCAAATAGAAAGCTGCTTCAGATGCCTAGCCGTAAAAAAAAACACCCCACGAGAGAATGTGCAGCGACCGAGGTCACATGCTCTGTCTGTTCCCGATCAGGACACGAAAACGCTGTGCAAACTGTGGAGGGGACCACAGGGCCTTGGCCACGAGGTGTCCCGTCCGCAAAGAGGCAATCCGGGCAAAACGCGAAAAGTCGAAAAAAGAAAGGGAGAAAAGGTAAAGAATTAAGCCGAAGCAGCAGTGGCTACAAGAACCACGGTCATCGGAACAACGGCACCAAAGCCGGTGATGCCAAGTGAGTGTAAAGAAATAATGACGATGGTCATTGTTGCTCACCTGACGAACCTAGCCCTCCCCGGCACCTTTTGGGATGCATTAAACTGCCTCCTACAAAAGAACGAGATTGAGAAAAAGCTGTGGCCCAACCCCGTGTCCCAGGAAATATTAAATATTCAGTGAAAAACAAAAAGACCCAAACGGTAAAGATGAAGATAAAAAACAACAGAAACACACATAGGAAGAAGCAACAATGGAGGAAGAAGAAACGGAAAAGAACGGAAAGCCTAAAAAAGAACCCGAAGACAAAACGTCAAAGAAAAAAGAAGACAGAAGTGAGACAAGAAACAGAGAAGGAAGAGAGTAAAAAAATGGAAAAAAACTCAGAAGAAAATGAAGACGAAATCCTAGGCTATCCTGGAGTACCCCTCACGGAGAAAAGGGCTATACTACTGCAGGGTTTCTTCTTCAACGCCTAGGACGCGAATCTCAAAGTCTTCGGTGCTTCTGTATGCAGAAACCCCCAAAGGGAAACAGAAAAACTGCTCGAAGGCATCTACCGTGGCGACTACAAGTGGACTTACGAAGGACCTTGTTCGCCGAAGGAAATAGGAGGACTACTGATGGAGCGCGCGATGTTCATCCCGGACTCGTGCATTCACACCGTCAATATGTCCACCTACAAAGAGTTAAAAAGTGGCCAAAAACATCGGAAATTGAGTGATAAACTATAGTACGAATTAGTGTAGAATAATGTATAAATAATTGTAATAAAGTGATATGTGCGAACAATAAATAATAAGGGAAAGTGAATAACGATAATAAGTGAATAAATAGCGATAATAAAGTGACTATAATAACGAAAAGTGAATACATAAAGTAGAATAAATAGCGATAATAAAGTAACTATGATAACGAAAAGTGAATAGATAAAGTAGAAAAGCGAATATATATGGATAAAAAAGTGATTAAAACAAGTGACTAAAATAAATTATTGATAAATAATCTTAAGTGAGAGAAGTAAATAATATTAATAAAAAGTGAATAAATAATGACTCTAGAGTGATTTAAATATGTTTATAATAAATAACCAGACATGACTAAAATAAATAACAACGAATAAAAGAATAACTCAAATTAGAATTATGTATATACTGAGGTGATTGAATACGACCAAAAATGGTATATAGTTTTATTAAAATTTAACAATGTTAATAATAATGTGAACAACCTATTCTAAAAATTTAATAATATGATTTTATACGAAAACGAACCCTATTAATGTATAATATCAAAGATAAAAATAACACGTTTAGATTATAAATATAGGAGGCAATGGCTTCGCTACTCCCCTCCTACGGGGGGAGCTTGCGCTTCGCTACTAAGATTAAAATTTAAAATCTAAAAAAAAGCAGCCATGGTTAAATTTTTAAGGAATTTTCTGAACTTCGCCAATAAGAATAATTTTAAAAGGGAACTCTAAAAACTAAATTCCCCCTTTTAAAGTATCACGTTGTTAAAATAGAGAGTTATAGAGAATAATAGAAGAATATATTTAAAAATAAATTTTATGAACTTCACCATTTTTAATTCTTTGGGTTTTAAAAAATTCACAAAATTTCGATACTTATATTTATTTCTGAACTTTTCCATTTAGTTTTTTTAATATTATAAAATAATTATTAGAAATAACTTTGATAAAAAAAACATGTCATAACCAAACTAAGATGAAATTGTTATTCAAATACTCAAAAAAAATCCCATTCTTAAATTATAGAGTTCGTGATGATTCACTGACAATTCCGGTGGAAACCCCTTTATTTTTCTTACTCATACTCATATCTTACTCTTCTCCGTTAATTTAACAAAATATTTCACCACTATTACAACTTATTTTTACATATATGTATTAAAATTTTAAATATTTGGAAACACATATTGTATTTCTGTCTCTAAATATACCTTTTATACCTTTCATTCTGTCAGATCTTCACCCCACTTATTACATCGGTAAAGGAGGTAAGAACATATCAAAACGCTCCGAAGATGATCGAATAAGATCGAAAGCTCAGCAATTTAGTTTGGTTTGTACCAAACATTCATTTAAAAAAGAAATGAATACAGGACAAGTGATCCACTATCTACAAGATGGAATATAAAAGATTGTTAGAAGAAGAAAAAGCTGCCAAAGGAAATTAATTAAGGCGAAATACACAATGGTCTTCAACAAAATTTGCATTCAGGAAATAATGCTACCCAACTACACTAATATATATATATATATATATATATATATATATATATATATATATATATATATATATATATATATATATATATATATATATATATATATATATATACATATATATATATATATATATATATATATATATATATATATATATATATATATATATATATATTTGTATATTTAGGTAGGAGTTTTTCTTTTATGCATGTTTTATTAAAGACCAGGTCTAGTTGATTCTTGATTAGCTTCTCTCTTTGCTTTTCTAATTTCCTTATTATTCTTTTTCCGTCTTGCGAAAGGTTATAGATAAGTGTTCAGATATTCATGCTTTATTTTAGCTAGCTGAGCTTTCGGTCACGTTTGACCATCTTCGGAGCGAATTAATTTTACACTGGTTAAACATTTAAAGGTATTACATTTATATACTAAAGATAATTTAGATAATGAAAATAAAGGGGAATGTGGTTGACAGGAAGTAGTTAGAAAATATTCATTTGGGAATGAAATTTTGTTCATTCTTGACCGTTAATCCGTAAAGAGTTTTAAGGTTCACTGGGTGGCGGTCAATTGGGCATTAATCTTCGGTTTTTCTTCGTGGATTAGGATCGCTTCCAGGATATGAAGGCGTGTGCGGTCACTTCTCCTTTTTATAATGGTGTTTTATACTAAAATTTCTCGTGTTAGTTGAATTCCATGTTGCCGGTAGTGGTTCTTGATGGCGCCGTTTTGCAGATGCATGGTGAGGGATGTGGTTGTCATTCCAGTGTATTTATTTGAATTATGAAGCTTGCAATCTTCATGCGGACAGGTGAATTCATAAATTACATTGGAATTTTTCAATTCATTTTTCGTACTTGTGTCGTTGATAATTAGGTGATTACTTATTCTTGGGTTTTATAATATATTGTGACCTGTAGCATTTCTTCTGGATTCGTGCATTTTGTATTTCGGTGTATAATATTCTTGATTGTTCTTTCGTCGATTTTATACGATTCACTCATTTGGTTCATATAGAAGATATTTATTGGGTGTTTCTTATTGTCTTAATTTTTATTATTTTTATTTTCATGTAAGTTTTTCAGGAATGTATTTGTTTGTTTGTCCACCATAGTGTTGGAGAAACCATTATTGATGAGGACTTGCTTTATTCTTTGAATTTCGTTATGGAACAATGCCCATGACGAACTGCATTTGTATGCGCGTCTAATGTATGTTCTTATGACACTTTTTTATATCCTTCTGGACATTCGCCATCTCCATTGAAACAATTCCCAGAATTCGTTGGTTCAGTACTCGTATATACCTGGGTTGTGTATTTATTTTCCCTTGCTGTCACTTCAATATCAAGGAACCGTAATTTTCCTTTAGAATTGAGTTCATACGTAAATTTTAGTACAGAGTGCTCTTTCATTCTTGTTTTAAGTCTTTTCAGTTGATTTTCATCTATAATTACAAGACATATATCGTCAACGAAACGGCCGTAGGTTGAAGGTTTGAAATGATTCTCCGTCAATATTTCTTTTTCTAGGCAACCCATGTAGAAGTTTGCAAAAGTGGGTCCGAGTGGTGCTTCCATTGTGTACGCCTTCAAAAGATTTTTCAATATGTTGGGGTCTAATTTAGGAGCAGGTTTGTTCGAGTTTTTATGTACTTCGTCAATTATTATGTTTATTGTTTCTTCGGTGGGTACGTTTGTGAAGAGGCTTTCTACGTCCAATGAGGCTATGATTCCATCTGGTTTTGTAGTGCGAATTATATCAATAAATTCATCTGTTGATTTAATAGAGTATTCATTTGGAATATAGTCACTGATAATTTTGTTGATTTCTTTTGAAATTTTGTATGTTGGCATGGGAATTTGCGAGATTATCGGTCTTGAGGGGTAGTTATTTTTATGTATTTTAACATTACTATACATGTATACTGGAGTAAACTCGCCTGTGAGTTTTTGAAAATGTACACCTCCTTTCACTTTATTCCCTTCATTTATTAACCGGTTGATATCTTTTTTGAGAGTTTCCGTAGGGTTCCTTTGGATTTGTTTGAATTTGGACGTGTCTTCCAGTATGTCTTGTATTTTTGAGATATCGTCTTCTTTCTTCAGTATAACGTAAACTTTTGATTTATCAGCTCTGCGGATGACTATATCCTGGTTGTTTTTAAGTTGTTTTATTGCATCGCGGCCTGTTTTTGTGAGGAGTTTTGAAGGGCCAAAGTTTCGTTTTTTCGTTGATTCTGCAGGAAGTTGTTCCTTTATATTTGGATTTATTTCTATTTTGTTTTCATTTTGTGATTTGACGAGGGACTGGTATAGTAATTCAATTTCGGTTTTCTTCATGGTTTGGTGAAACTTTGACTGTGTGTGACAGTTAAGTCCAAGGTTTAATACTGCCTCTTGATCGGTTGTTAATTGAAAGTTAAATAGATTTACGAAGTTCTTTTTTTCTGGTAGGAAAACGTTTCCATTGTAAATTTTGGTTTTCTTTGTCCTTTCCGAATTCGTTGTTTACTCTGCCATATCGGTAAGTACCATCTCGATACTTGTTTTCAGTTGATTGTCGATGTTAAGATGGTTGAATTTGGACACTACTTTTTCAAGTTCTTGTTCTAATTTGGGGATGCTCGCTGTTGTAGCATAATTTGTCGCTCTACGAGACTTTCTCTGAAGGCGATGGTGTTAGGGTCTTCAAAAAGTTTGTTAAAAACGAATATTGGAAGAAAATAGGATACCCAATGAAAATTCTATTACGCTAATTCAAACTTCTACTAATGTTTTATTAGTCAAGTACACAAATATTACTTTGCTTCAATTCGAATGACTTACCAGTACTTTAAATTTGGAACCAGCAGTGTTAATATGGAAAACATTTGAAATGTCTGGGCCTAGTGTCGAACCCGCATCTCCCAACTGCCAACAGGGTACTCAAATCACTGAGCTATCAGGCACAGCAAATCACACTTACCCAAAGCGTCACACTATCCAAACCAGTATATATGCGGGCTAGGAACCTCCAAGGGGTTTTTATACCGAACGAAACATACCCAATATCTTACGCTTACAAAACTCTGATTTCCTGTCTCATGTGTTCATTCACATTTAATTTCTCCCTAGTGAACTATATGAATATACAGTCTTCAACTGTTCGGTTTTTACATATTGTTTTTTTTTGCCTTTAAAGGGTTTTTAAAAGTTAGAAATTAAATATGGCGAAAGCCTGGTAGTAGTTTTTACTACTCACAGAACCTGTGTTCACTTTTTTTTATCAGCAATTGACCACAGTGAATTGCTATCAATCGTTGCAGGAAGAAAAAGTTATTTTTATACTAAAGTCATCAAAACGAAGATCGTTTCATTCCTTGCAAGGATTAGTCCTTGAAGATATCTGAGAAAACCGAGCTCGCCTACAAGATTCTCCATTAGAATCCTGAGCCCCTGCGAGAGCACTTACATATACAGGGTGGCCACTCAAAAATTAAACCGTGTTTGAGAAGCAATATGTCAATAACCATTGCAGCTAGGAACAGGAAATAAAAACAAATGAAAGATGAATCTTTTATTAATAGATACTTATTTATTTTGTAAAAATAGTCTTAAAGTCATTTAATGAGTCAATTATCCTTTAAAAAAATGTAAAAAAGCATGTTTTTTAATTTTCTAAATTGCAATCTTTCAAAAATTTCAAAATTTTACACTAAATTTAAATTTTAATGAAAGGTTCAATATGCCCTCATTTATGACCTACCACAGCCTGTAATCTTGACTTGCGTTTTAAAATTGCCTTTTCAATCTTTATTCTGCTTACTATTGAAATGCAGTTTGGTCTCTAATGGTATCAGAAATAAAGAAAAAAACATCTGATTTTGTGTTTATCCAAGATGGAGCTCTTTCTCATACATGCAAAGAAACCTCAATACTAATTTTCAAGCTTTTATCGAACCAAATAATTGGTCCCCGATGCAGTTCAGATCTAAATACCATTGACTACTTCGCGTGGATCTGTCTTGGAGAAAAAAGTCTACTACGGTCAGAAAATCCTTGATGTAGGCCATCTGCGTGAACTAATTCAGGCTGCAAGTAAAGGTTTTCACAAGAAATAAATAAGACGATTTTTACAAAGAAATAAGTATCTATTAATAAAGGATTCATCTTTGATTTGCTTTCAATTCATGACCCTAGCTGCAATGGTTATAAAGATATTGCTTCTCAAAAAACGACCAATTTTGATGGGGGAAGGGCACTATATATATATATATATATATATATATATATATATATATATATATATATATATATATATATATATATATATATTTATATATTTTAAGAACGTGATTTTTTGAGATTATATGAATTATGAATGGGAAAAGTTTAGAGGTCCTCCCTCTGCCCCTTCCTCTCCCTTCTTCCCTCTCCCCCCTTACTTCTCCCTTTCTCCTTCTCCCCTCCTCCTTCTCCTCTGATCCTTCTCACCCTCCCACCTTTCCCCCACTTTCTTTGACCCTTCGCCCATTTTCCCTCATTCACCCTTAACTTCCCCTTCCCTCGTTTCCCAAACTCTTCATACCCTCTGACCCCTATTTCACCTCTCTCTCGTCCCCCTTCATCATTTCTCCATCCCTCGTACCCTCCCCTCTAACTTTACCCTACCTGCTTTTATCCCTCCCTCCTTTTAGCCCTCCCTCCTTTTACCCCGCCCCTCCTTTTACCCATCCCTCCTTTTACACCTCCCTCCTTTTACACCTTCCTCATTTAACCCCTCCCTCCTTCACCCCTCCTTCCTTTCACCCCTCCTTTCTTTTACCCCTCCCTCCTTTTACCCATCCTTCCTTTACACCCTTCCTCATTTTCCCCATCCCTCATTTTCTCTACTTCCTTTTCGCCCTACCTCATTTTCCCCTCCCTCCTTCTTCTCCTCCCTTATTTTCTTCCTTCCTCCTCTTATCCCTCCCTCCTTTCCCCTCCCCTCATTCTACCACCATCCTTATCCTCCCCCTCCTTATACCCCTTGCTTCTATCCCCAATAACGAGTTCCTCACTCAATGGGTTAGAGAACCGAGGAGAGGAGACAATATCCTCGACTTGGTCTTCACCTCTGAGGATGATATCGTTGAGGATGTCTCTGTAGGCGAAGAGCTCGGTGGCAGTGATCACCAGCTAGTTATATTTACCGTCAAGATCCCGAAGGTAAGGTCTGTTGCCAGTCAATCAAGGAAACATGACTTGAGAAGAGCAGACTTTGCCGGCCTTCGTGCTGGGCTGACAGATGTAAGGCTAGCGGTATGCGAAGAGGTTGAGGATTCGTGTAACAATTTCAAAAATAAGTTCATGAGTCTTCAATATAGTTGCATCCCTCTGAAATGCCTCCGTCGGTCTTCTGTTCAACCAAAGTGGTTTAATCGAGAAATCGGCCAACTGCTTAGGGAGAAGAGAAATGCGTACCGGCGATCGAAGATCTCGGGTGCTTTTGACGAGTACCGGAGGCTAGCCAAGAGAGTGAAGTCCAGCATAAGGGCGGCTAAGCGGTCTGAGGAACTCCGAGTGGCGAGACTCTGCAAGGAGAATCCCAAGGAGTTCTTCGGCTATGTAAATAGCCGTAAACCAATCCATTGTAGGATTGGGCCCTTAGTGGACGAGGAGGGTGCATTAACTCAATCAGATGCAGAAAATGCTAACCTTCTCAATAACTACTTCTCCTCAGTGTTTACTAAAGAGTGTGGTCCCATCCCCCAGCCCACGTATTCCTACTCGGGGGAAAAGCTGGAGGCAATGGACTTCACCGAATGAGAAATAAAAAAAAAGATCGCTGACCTAAAGACGAATAAGTCCCCTGGACCGGACGGGTTTCTACCCAAGGTTTTGAAGGAAGTGTGCGATGAAGTATCACGACATCTGTGCGCTATCTTTAACATGTCAATCCGGACCGGATGCGTTCCTAGAGACTGGCGTGAGGCGGAGGTGACTCCGATCTTCAAGAAAGGAGACCCCAGCCATCCGTCAAACTACCGACCTATCAGTCTGACTTCGATAGTCGGTAAACTCATGGAAAGCATGATGGTGGACACAATGACGTCGTATTTAGAGTTCAACCTGCTACTGAGGAGTTCCCAGCACGGTTTCCCAAGGCAACGGTCATGCCTGACGAACCTTGTGGAATTCTTCCACTTCGTTTTCAGTAAGCACGATCGGGACAAGGCGGTGGATGTGGTTTACTTAGACTTTCAGAAAGCCTTTGATAAGGTACCACACCGCCGCCTTCTCCGGAAAGTGCGAGCGCTGGGCATATACGGAAAAGTAGCCGGCTGGATCGAGAACTGGCTAAGTGGCAGACGGCAACGGGTGGTGGTAAATGGACAGTCTTCTGAGTGGGTGCCCGTTACTAGCGGGGTGCCTCAAGGTTCTGTCCTGGGACCACTACTATTCATCATCTACGTCAACGACATGGACGGTGACATCTTTGCCAAGATTTCCAAATTTGCCGACGATACCAAGCTTGGTATGAACGATGAAAAGGATGGAAATACTGCCCACCTGCAGAAAGATCTTAGGAAGATTGGGGAGTGGTCGGACACGTGGCAAATGCCCCTCAACGTGAACAAATGCAAAGTAATGCATATCGGCCACAGAAACCCCCGATCTCATTATATCCTTAAGGGCACGGCTCTTGAATCGAGTGACACTGAGAAGGACTTGGGTGTTACTATCACTAGCGAACACAAGTTCTCGAAACAGTGCATCGAGACAGAGAAGAAAGCCCAAAGGATGTTAGGCTACATAAAGCGCCAGTTTGGATACCGTAACAAGGAGATAGTACTTTGTCTGTACAACTCCCTGGTTCGGCCGCACCTGGAGTATGCCGTACAATTTTGGATTCCATCGTTTCGAAAGGACATCGCAAGGTTGTAACGCGTACAAGCTAGGGCAACCAAACTGATTCCCTCTATCCGACATAAAAGTTATGAGGATAGACTAGGGGAATTAGATCTGTTCTAGCTGGAAACCCGTAGACTGCGTGGTCAGCTCATCGAAGTCTTCAAAATACTTCGAGGGTTGGACAATGTTGACTACCGGGATATTTTCACACTGAGTGAAAACAGAACGCGCAATCACGGCTTCAAACTTGAACTGAAGCGTTACAACCGCAATATGTGTGGAAATTTTTTCCCCTACAGTATCTGCGGTAAGTGGAACGCACTTCCAGTGGAAGTTGTCAACAGTGAATCTGTTGACCAGTTCAAGTCAAGACTAGACAAAGTCTTGAAAAGTGGCCGTTTAGGGACGCAAAACAATTGAGCAGCCATGTGCCCACTCGATTGATAGTCAAAAGGTACCCTCTTTGAATGGACCGGAAGGTCTCCTAGGGTACTTACTTTCCTTGTTACTCCTTGTTACTCTCCCCGCTCACTCCTTTCCTCCTTTTACCCTTCTTCCCCTTCTCCCCCTCTCCCCCTATTCCACCTCTAAACTTTTTCTACCCTCTAACTTTCTCAATCTTCCCCTGTCCCCCACCCCCTTCCCTTTAGAAAAGGGGTATGCTGGTTAATTTCTTGGCGAGAAATGGTGTCTTTAGTGGGAGTTAGGTTAAAGGAGAGAAGTGGTTGAGTACTTCACCCAACAGTTACTTGAACAAATATTTACTAAATCAATGAGCTAGTTCACAGCTAATACTAGTAGGACTAACTCACTGTCAGAAAGAATGTACGAGAGCTAACTAGGCAGTTGGCTTCCTAGTTGAAATTAAGATTTGAATAATTCAAAAGATACTAAATTAATCAAAGCGCAGAGCTGTGAACCGACATACGATTACCTTACCGAAACAAAATATGACCTACTTAATAATTTAATTAATAATAAAAATATTATTTGAAAGCAGAGGGCTTAAAGTTAGCAAACTAAATCTGGGTTGATGGCCCAGATTACTATATTACACAGTGCACAGATGCAAGCTTGCTAGTCATAAAGAATCAAATTATTGGAATGAACAAAACCACTCAACCGCCGGTCCGTCATTCGAAATAGACGGGGCGTTTTGTCGCCGTACGTTTCATTGTAATGGGTGATAGCGGAAAGTTCAAAATTCCTATGTTCGGAAATTTGGAGCAGTAAAATATACTGCTAATTATAAAAAAAAAATGTTGACAAATTACAAGTCGTTTGGCGACGAGTTGGATTTTCTTTGTAAATACATTGCGAGTAATGGATTTCCAACCAATGTAATACATAACGCGATTAAAAAATTCCTCTAGGATCGATTCTGCTTCAAAGATGTGACTGAAAGAAGAAACAGTTTCTAAACATTCATTTTATTTTAAACCTCCGTATTATGGTCCCGATGAGGTCATTTTGAAGAAAAAAATTGTAAAACAAGTCGCAAAACTTTAACCACAAATTAAAGTTTTATTTAGTTTTGCCATAGAACGTAAGTTGAGATCCTTCTTTAGTCTGAAGCACCGAATTCCTGACCTTCTGTGCTCGTCGATCGTTTATCTTATGCCTTGTAGTGACTAGTGTTATACTATGTTAGTTAAACTAAGCGGCAACTAAAATCAAGGATCAATGAGCACAGAAATGTGTCGGTATTCGAAAGGGTCCCTCCCTTCTATAAAATTTCGCTTTCCTCTATACAAGATCACGATTATTAAGTTGATTGTCCGATAAAACCGAAAAACTTTAAAATTTGGCCTATATCTCCCCCGTTTAATTTGGCCCTGTTCGAAACTCATTAAATATTCACTTATAAACCCTCCCTCAATAAGTATTTCCCCCTTCGCCTTTTACACATAGCTCGTCGATTTCTTCCTCATAAATATTAATGCCGGAAGTCTCTTCCTTTCTTACGGCGATCGCTTTTTCAGTTTTCCCCAAATTGTTGTTTGACTACGCAAATACTCGTGCAGTAGTGGATGCGATCATAATATGTGTGATTGAATTATTTATGGTCTTTCGCGCTTTATATTTAAGTCGTTTCTTACAAATTATCAATATTTATATGTGGTATGTCTCTTAATTATGTATAGATAATACTGAAGATAGTAAAAGGATTTACCGAGATCTATGATTGTTCCTTAGACGATTAAGATTCACCAAGAAGCGCTCATTGACCTAATATATATATATATATATATATATATATATATATATATATGGCATGAAGTTTAATATAAAGTGAACGTACCATTGGTGGGGACTTAAAAACTTTTGTAAAGTTTATAGATTTTGAATAAATTTAATTCCTGGTTTTCAAACTCATTTGAATTTCAATTTCAAATTATAAATACCCGCAAAAGTTAGATAAGAAAAAAGTTAAGATGGCCTGTGAGTACATATATATATATATATGAAATGATGAAATGAATCCAGCATACCGCAAGAAACAGAAAAACAAGGTCATCTTTTCTTCGGAAAAGTTATTTCCTAATTCGAAAAATTCCGTACAGGGGTGGGATTCGAACGAAGCACACTTAGTTAGCAAGTAGCCGCTTTGATCTCAATTAAACCGCCCCTTAGACCACTTGGCTACGCGGAAGACCAAAAGTTCCTCCGAATAAATAAGCTTTTAAGGCACGCTTAGCAAGGTCGATCAGAACTATGAAAGAGAGAGAAATTAATTGAGAATTCAAAGGACAATGTAGAAATTGTTTATTCGAAAGAATATACCACGAAAATATGTTAAAGGATGATAGGAACAATGTTCAAGTAGCTTATCTCTTTTGAGCTTTGACAGGATTCAATTAATTAATGAATAAAGATTATATATTTTTTAGTTCGAGAGAACTGAAATCAGAAGTTAATAGAATTAAATGCATTGTTATGGTTTTGTGAATATTGAATATTTGATGAGAATTCATGAAAGAAAAGAGGAATACTGAAATCTTACATTTATTTGAAGGAACTTCTGGGATACATAGCGACTTTGGTCGGTCGCAAACGTAAATTTATATAATGTATTGTAGGCACAGCTTTAAGTATTAATAATCTTCTCTCTGTGATTCTTCATAATATATTTTTCCAAGAATTCTGTAAAGAAGTATTTACCTCAAAGAAAGTTTGGCCCTTTTTATCGTGTTAAGATACGGGGATGATAGTTTCGCTGGCGCTTCGTTAATCTTCCAAACTTCAATAATTTCTTCCAAAGTCTGAACAACTTTGTTGAACTTAAGGCCGAGAATGAAAAAAAATTGATTACCTTTTCATGATAACAAATTAATTGGGTCAATCGATCTATAATGTTTTTTGTTACGTAAACCAACAAATAAAAATTCTTACATTTTTATTTGTGCCATGATAAATACATTAAAAATCTGGTTGTTTTGTCCCATATTCAGAGTATATCTCTTCGTAGGTCTTTCCTACTCTAAAATATACTTAACTTTATTATTTGTTTTTTTTATTATTTTATTGTATCCTGTATAGTTTATTAAAATGTGTCATTCCTGATCAAAATATATACTATAGTGCTTATGATCCCAGTAATACTTTTTTCGCAAATTTCATAAACTTTTGAAACTAAATGAAATATGGCATTTACATATGAAACCATTAAAATATTTTTCAAGGAGGAAACTAGATAATGGCCACCAGGAAGGAATTTATTTCCATGTAAAAACTGTTCAAAATCATATAGAGATGAAAGTAAAAATTTTAATAAATATACCTATGGTCATCGGTGGGATATATTACGGGGAAATATAGCTTCGAGTATATTTCCCCGCTCAAATAAGTGTAACAACGAAATAGCTTTTAACAGGACAAAGCTTATATACAAATATAAAACTATTATAAAAAACGAACGCTGAAATCTATAATAAATAATAAAACACAAAGTTATAACATGTCTAAAGAACCTTTGAAATTTCCAATTTATCCCAAACTCCTGGTTCCAAACTGGCATCTAAAATTGTGACAAAATTTACTTGTTCTTTAACCGTCTAGTATTTTTATCTTAAAACTGAAGATGGTAGTGTATGGCAAAACTAATTTTTTACTAAATTATTTCCACCTTTGTGATTTCTAATATAGTGAATTAAGTTCATGGCATCGCGAAGTGATGATGACAAAAAAAAAACTTACAGAAAATGTAACAGATTCTCAATGATCTTTTAAGGTTTATTTCTATACAGAAAAAAAGACCCGTTAAAACTCTACTTGAGACTCAAGGATAAAATCATGAGACTTCGTCTAACTAACAAGAAATCTGAGAACTCGTGAAGACACTTATAGGCAACCCCACGCTACAGGTTCTACCTATGACCAACCTATAGATTCTATAATTACCAAACCGCTAAACTCATCCCCCCCCCTATATCTACCTCCTAACTGAAAACCAATATATTTTAAAGAATTTCCTTAACCTCAAATAACCGTAAGTACTAAACCTTAACCTCTTTACTGCATAATGTGACCAAGCAAAGACAGGAAGATCCACTCGAGACAAATTTATAAAGGAGTAAAAAGTGGAAGTCAGAAAGGAATGAAAGGTAAAGAAAGAGAAAGAGGATATGGATAAATAATTTCATAACTCATTTCTGAAAATTAATATTTATCCATTCTAAATATTCTTAAACATATTTACTGTTTTAGCTAAAACGATATTCCTAGGCAACCTATTCCAAATTTGTATTATTTTATAAGAAAAGAAACTTTGTATTATCGCAGTGGTACATCGTTTGTTAACGAACTTGAAACATTATTTCTACTTGCCACTGCGTTATCTTGCTAGAATATTGAGTCATAATTTCTGTTAGTAAACTCTTATTATTTTAAATACTGCAATAAATTGCCTGCGTAGATGTCACTTTGCTCGACTCTAGGGACATTCCAACATTACAATGTCATTTCGCCTCTGTGGAGACGAAATATGCACAGCGAATTCCAAATGAAATATTAAAAGCGCTTTATGTAAAACACTATTTGTTTTTATGTTTCGCCAGCATGTCTACTTTCTACTCAGATCTCGGCTTTAATCAGAATTAATTATAGAATATTATGTTTCCGTGTCGGTTCGTCTACTTTTTATCCTTTAGAAGTTCTAGAAGTCGATTTTCTGCATTATCTGTTGTTTATTTAAATAATCTACGTTTTGAATATTAAAGTCACCGGAGAGGAACTTCACTCTTTACTAATTAAAATTAAGGTCGAACGCATTTCAAAAACATAACATCGCACTCTTTCCTTAGTGGCCCAAAGACCACATTTTCTTTTTCTCACAAACTTGACAGAGAAATTCTGCAACGTAATATAAATAATGATGTCTTTCATTATTGGGATTAGTGCGATTTTTATGTATAAAAAAACGCCACCACCTTTTCCTCTAGACTTATCCCGATGAAAAATTGTATTTTCAAGTAAAGATAACTTTTACAAATTTCTATCCATATCTAGAAATTGCATTATATTAAAATCATTTGCCGCAACTAATACCTTAAATTAACCAATCTTTATTCTTAAACTGTAGACGTTAGTGTATTATAATACATGATAATTTCTTATTATATTTCCAGCAAATCTACTGTGTGCTTGATTATGAACTAGTGCGGACAACACTTTTTTGATGCCCCTGTACTGATGCATTTCATCATCATCATCATCATCATCATCATCATCATTACTAACTTTATAATTGAAGAAAGGGATTTTGGGGAGTATTTGAATAATAATTTCATCTTAGTTTGGTTATGACTTATGTTTTTTATCAAAGTTATTTCTAATAATTATTTTATAATTTCTAAAAACAAAATGGCGAAGTTCAGAAATAAATATAAGTATCCAAATTTTGTGAATTTTTTAAAACCCAAAGAATTACAAAATTTGTTTTTATATATCTTCTATATGGCTGCCTTTTTTATTTTAAATTTTAATCTTAGTGGCGAAGCCATTGCCTGGTCTATCAAAACAGACATTAAAACATCCAATTGAGTATCTGACCGAGCAGGCCTCGTTCGGGTGCAGCCCATCTATCGAGAATAACCCTCGGCGCTCATAAACTTCGTACCATAAATGCATCCTTAATTCCTGGGATCGAAGACTAAGAGATCTGTTAACGTATGAAACTCTCAAAGAGAAAACTTCGACCTCACCTTTCTCATCAGTGGGCAGTACCATGCCAGCAGTTCATCGGCCCTTGATGATAATACATTATTAAATTCTACTTGACTAATATAAAGTGTCATGGATAGATTCATTCGGGAAATCTTTCAATGATTGGACTAAATCATCTACTCTGCCGGGTCGATAGCAGTATATCCTCCTTGGCTTACTCCCACAGAATTCCTCTACTTTACCCTAAATGTTAGTTCCCTACAACGTGAACCTTATAAACATCTTCATATTGGTCGGAACCTAAACCTGAAAAATTAGTTTTGGCAATCAAGGCTTTGGCTGTCTCGTTGGAGCTCCCTCACGAATCAGAGTGAAAGCGTTGCCCTCGACTGCAGAATGCCTGACTAGCTAGATTAGCCGTGATTTAAGCTCTGTAGTCCTCATCGCAGTTACACCCAAAGGCGCACCCTTTCATTTGGGTGCCGAACTGCCTCCTCAGCGCCCCCACATCGAAATACAACACATACAATTCCCGTTGGAGGGAAATAATTTAAACTTAAAATTCTCTTCACATTTCGCACCACTTGTAGCTAGCTATCAACACGTTCAACGTGGTGGGCTAGCAAGAAACGGTCACTAGATACGCTAGAAGTTCGAATCTTTGGAGCCATTCTTTTAGAAAAAAACCCTAATGAGAGATGGAAAAATAGATGATTTTCCTCGCTGTTTGTGAGGGAAAATAAGGTATAAGCCAAATATCTGTAACAAACAAGTTTTTGAACCTGGAAAATATTAGTTTATTCTATTTTCAACCAAACGTAACGGTTTTCTGGTAATAAAAAGGGATGGGGGGTGCTTAATCGATCGTTAAAACCCTTCCCGGAACCTTTTGAGCTGAAGTGCAGGTAGGGAAACGACCTTCAACAACTCTGGCAAATTTGATGGGATTTAATCAGGATTAAATTAATGTTTGTCGCGAAAATCCCTGGGGTTTCTCAGATCCCTCGCCTGAAACAGAGGAAACCCAATTAGAATCACTTGCTTCCCCGTTACTAGAGAAGCAATCAAGACGCCTACCAGGCTCTAGGTCCAGGGAATTCGTAATTAAATAATACGTACGACTGTACTTCTACAGAGATAATAAAGAGAACGATCCTCCCCTCGTCACCAAACATACTTCTGGTACAATAATAATTTAAGTACCTTAATCAGTCTGAAGGTTAACCTTTGCATATAAATATTTAAGTCCTACACAAAAGAGCAATCATAATAAATAATTAAATTGGAGTGACGATCGACTTTCATCACACAAGTATCATTTAATCAATTAATGTCAGTATAAACTGTGAAATGATAACGAGTCAAATTAGTCTGACGCAAACAACATGAAAAGTCAAAATGTCAGATTTTTTTGAGCGGAGCCTCATGAATATAGTGACGAAACGCCGCTTGCTGTCCTCATGCAGGCGAGAGGAAAAAGAGAAGAATTCTGCTTAAAAATCGGTGATTATGATTATATATAAGAAAAAAAATTCTCACATGTTCTTTGAAACAGCTACTTTTCACTTGTAATTTCAAAATATATACCAAGTTTAGCAAAGAGTAAATAAGCAACAAGACAACTTAAGAACTAAAAAATATAAAATAAATAAACTCGGAGTGTGGTCGAAGAAAGATATCTTTCCTGATACCATTTTTTGGGTAAACATCCCATTCCTCACACCATTTGGGGGGATTATCTATCCCAATTGGGAACAGATAGAGCAATATAGTTTCTTTCAGGTGTATCTAAGGAAAATAGTGTAATTTAATTGCTTTATCTGTACAAGATTATATTCATGATCGATGATCGAAGCAGAGTGGTTATAAAGATGCCGTACTTTGCGTGGGTTTTGAAAAATGGGTATAAAGTGTGTGGTGGGAAAGGACACCCCATGCCCTTATTTTTTCACATCTAGGGATTAGCCACATAGCTGAAACCCCTCTCGAATTCTCTCTGATCCGATTACATTGCAAAACCAGACATCCACACCACCAACCCACCTCATATAACTTTTCAATTAAAGACAGCCAGCGCCGAACACTGGAATCCCTTTACATTAAATTTGCAAACCCCACTTTGAACTGGGACACAAGCTCTTTTCCACTATTACTACGCTTATAAACACCCGCAAACCACACACGCCCTACCCACTCTCACCAGAACCAACCCATATCTTTTTCATGTTTTCATTCTTACCTCCATCTTTTACAGCGAAGACGCACAAAACAGGTCAGTCTCATGTTTTGTTTAAAAAATAAACGCATATTTCCAATTACTCCCGGTTAAAACGCCTGCATTTTCACTATCTCACATTCTACATTTGTTCATTTTATTTCCCATCTTATAAACCGTATTTAGGGGCAATTTTCTACTTAAAAGTCCATGAGAACAGATTCTCTTATACCCAATTTGAATCCTCCCACCTCTGCTTCCTCACATATGATTTCTTTAATCTAATAACTATTCTACAAATTTCTTATGTATGTATATTTCTAATTTTAGGTCCTTGAAAATAGGTTCCTATTCGAAACTTTGGTATCTAGGAATTAAATGACTATAATGGAAATCCTAAACGCAGCCTCGTTATTTATCCTCAAACTATTAATATAGTTTGACTCCGTTATTAGAGATGTTCTCGCCCACGGCCAGACGTGAGTGAATGTATCTGAACCTGACCAGTTTCCTCCAAATTCTGATCACTCTCCCACTCTAGAACGCGGAGGCCGAGCGTTCATCTTGGGGCTAAAAACGACTGAAAACGTACTTAAGAATAATATGGGTCAATAACGCCTCAACAGCTTGGCGCTAATCGATGTTTACAACGAAATTGATGTTAAAATAGCGTAATCATTTGCCCAGAGGAAAAATGAGGTTGATGTTCCTGTGAAATACGATTACCAATGTTGTGTTAAATGTTGTTATTAACCGTTTCAGACGCGCTTATATTTATATTTCATTATCAAGTCCTACTTGTATTCTGATGTTCAAAAAGAGTTATGTAATAATATAGAATATATATAAAACCAGTTTTTAAACATTTACAATCGAATTACCTAATATGATACATGTCTAAAATGAAGGTAAATCTCAAAAATAATTATTAGATTCATTAATATACTAAACCTACGTCCCCAAACTACAATAAACTACGATTCATACTTTTCATTTTAGAAATAAATCGGATCTGAAAGAATTAGTGCTCACTCTTGTGTGAGTTGCTGTTATTTATTACACAGGATGCGTTTGAAAAGGAATTTTATGTTCCTCAGGATTTCTTTGTGGTTTCTTAGTGAATCCAACCTCCTGAGCTCAAAAATGAATAGATTTTTGTTCAATCAGGTCAGATTTTCTCAGTACAGCATATACCATTTTCACTGAGATTACCTCATTTTTCCTGAAAAAAAAAAATCAAAAACCTTTCTTTATCTAATAATGCATTATTATTGTTATATCATAGAAACAGGAATAAATGTATGTAAACTATAATCATTTCAATAAAACAAAAAATAATTAAATAATGCAACATAATAAAGAAAGTAATTCTAATTTCCAAGAAGAGACGCCCTTGAGGATTTTCGTTTGTGACTCTCATCTGGTGCATCACGCTTCAAACGCCAACAGTAGTCAGCAAGCATGTTTACATCCCATTTACCCTGGTACCTGGATTCCATTGTTTGTATGTCCTTGTGGAATCTTTCTCCCTGTTCTTGAATGTAATCCTTGCAGTTGTCGGGAAAATAATCAAGATGTGACTGTAAAAAGTGTATCTTTATAGACATTAGAGCTCCCAAATGTTTGAGACATTTTAGTAGCTGATTGACCAGGGCAACATATTCTGGGCTTCTTTTACTGCCTAGAAAATTGCTAACTAGAGCTTTGAAAGTTTTTCAGGCATCTTTTTCTATGTCCGTCATTGATGTCTCAAACTGTTGATCTCTCATCAAGTTCCTGATCTGAGGTCCATCTAGAATTCCCACATGGAGCTTAGCGTCATTGATTTGTGCAGATTTTTGAAGAAGAAATTTAAAAGCTTGGCCTTCTTTATTAAGGGTTTTGACATAATTTTTTATTATGCCAAGCTTTAGATGCAATGGAAGAAGCAGTATTTTGTGAGGAGGCACTAAAGGTTCAGCTATCACATTGTTTGATCCAATTCTAAATGCTTCTCGTGGAGGCCAAACCTTCTTTTCATAGTGCATACTATCTGCACGACTGTCCCATAAACATAGGAAACAGGGATGCTTCGTGTAGCCTGTTTGCATCCTAAGTATAAGAGACACTACCTGAAAAGATATTTAACAAGGTATGTAAATTCATGGTGTGATATTTCTAAAAAACAAATTCAAAGTAATATTTCTTAAAACAATAAGAATATGAATATGTATTGAGAAATCTTGTATGCCTATGCATTAAATCATTGTATTGGAACTAATTGGATATATTTACATCTTATTTTGAGTTTATTGAGTTATGTTGTATAACTTCTTAATTAGGATAAGTTGCCCACTAACCCAAAAGGATGCACTAACCTATAGGGACAAACTTCAACAAAAAATATAAATAAAAATGACTCATGATTTCCAGATTTGCTTTCTTGTAAAATTTAAGTTGACCAAAAGGTGTATACAAGTATTAACAATTAAAAATTAAAATGTTAATTTTAAAAGCTTAGAAATTTCAAGTGTAAAATGATCTTACCTTTAAGTAACCACATATCCTCCAATTGTGGGTAGAGTATTTATTACATCCAGCAATTTTTTCATATTTTCATAACTTTCAGTAAGTTGGATTGAATGGCTTATAGGAATGGAAGCTATCTAATTAACAATATTCACTAACACAGCTTTTAAACTTCTACTGGAGGAATCTATGAAAAGTCTCCATTCTAATATGTTATAGGGAATTTTCTCGATTTTTCTACCAAAAAAAATGTTGTTTCCTTAGCGAGAAGATTACTTTCACGAAGTCGAGAGCCAAGAAGTTGTGCATTCTTCTTTGAAAACCCCAGATCCCTCTTCAAGTCATTCAACTGAACTTGAGTGAATGGTCTTGCGACCGTATCATGTGTTCCTAAATGATAAGAACACATCCACTGGACACTTCCAGATTAATTTCTTCATGGACCTCTATATTATTCAGGGGGAGAAGGTATAGGAATTCCTGGACCATAGGCCAGGGGGTTTATGGCAGAAGGAACATCCGGATACGCCACACTATGTTTATTCTTCTTATTTATACCTGTGGAAAATATAATTGCATATTACATAAAGGAATTGATTTGGAGTTGCAGATAGTACATAAATGTTTAGCAAAAGATATGTTTATGCTGAAGTGGACTATGTTAGTTTTTAATTTTATGCTAAGTCTATGCATAATAATGACATTTTCAGGAGCCACTATAATACAGAAAGCTTAAATACTTGATACAATGCTCACTTTTAAGATTTATCATGCAAAAGTAGTAGTCCGTAGTGTGGTCCTTGGCCCCTCTCCACACCAAGGGAACACCAAAAGAAAGAGACGTCTGTTCGCCCTGACTCTAGCATCTTAAACTTTTTATAGCATCCCTTGCAGCAGATATGTGTTGCAAAACTTTTATCTTGATCCCCTAACCTTACTCCAACATATGCATAATGCAAAGATATAATTACAGGAGAGATTGTACATTGCTGCTCAGAAAAAAGTCATTTTTAACTCATCCACTATTATTATTATTATTATAATGCTAAGCAATTTCTAACCTGCAAAAATATAAATTTATTAACATAATTATTTAAAATTTACACAAAATTTACTGCGAATACAGTAGTGCAAAAACTATTGAAATTTTGATTTAATATAGGACATGTATAAACTATAATCACCCCTTGTATCGCAAAACCTGGACCTGATAGAGAAAAAGAGATGCTATATTTGGATTTAGGAAGTCAATTTTATTAAGAGACACTACAGAAAACATAAGGTACATTTTTGACGCATACCACTGTTATCAATGGTGTGCAAGATAACCATTATTAATAATTATCAATACCTTTTTCTCAGACTACTCAGAGAGAGGAATTCAGGTTAGCCCCCCCCCACCCCTCAAACTTTTATGCTGGATCCGCCGCTGCACTTACCTATACTAAGATAACTACACTTGCTTATGTTAAATTTAGTTTGCCATTTATATGGCCATTGTAATAATATGGTCAATTCATCCTGTAACACCTCAGCATCAGAGTCAGACCTTATAATCCTAACTAACTAATACCATCGACAAACTTGTCAGGTTGCTAATTGTGCCTAAGTAAAGATCATTTATATAAATCAAGAACAACAATAGATTGAATAACGACCCATGAATACACCTAAAAAAGCCTTAATAAAATCTAAGTAAACAATATCTTAATTCTAATCTCTATCTAAGTGATCCTTAATAGATTTCGTTATTACAGATTTTATCATTTCCTCGCTCACTGTCCGTATTAAACAATCGTTTTATTCCATTCTAAAAGATAAGTATGACATTAAATTTATCCAAAGCTCTTTCCTTTTCAGGCCATCAATTTTCTAACCATATTTCAAAACTATTGCAAACTAAGACCCTATTTTAACACCAAAATATGATACTAACACTGATTCAATCCTCGATCATTTATGAATACAACTGTTAGCGATCTAAACCGAGTCCTATCTTGGATCAACGCAGTGTTCATTACAATATTACATATTCGTATTTGTACACATCTTTGCATATATAAAGGAATACAAGACCCTATCATTAACTCATCATACTGTCTCTCCATCCATCTCATCATACTCTCTTTTGATGATTTCCATATATATCACACACACACTCGCAGCGATGAAAGCAATTTAAGAATACATGAATCCTTTTATCTTAAATTCAAAAACACGACTCTAAACTCTGGTACATGTTTCTTCCTCCTATTTATACAAATCCAACCAACTATCATCCATCCCCAACCAAAACATGCATCTTTTCATTTTCCATCTCGGATATTGTAATACAAAGTTCTTGATTAAGAAAACACTTAAACTTATTATGTATATTCATGCATATATAAGATTTGAGTCACCTTTTTTCTTTCTTATTATGAAAAGAAAGAGTTTGAAATAAAACAAAATTTCAACATAAATTCTTCAGTTTGTCACTATTCCACTTTCCATTTTCAATATCGGATATTTTGACTTGTTATTTATATTCATATATGGCTAATATTGGCGTCTTGTGTGTGTGTGTATACATTAGTGGCCATAATGATTCGGACACAGGTTTACATCACAAAACTTACAGTAGCTTCAAACCAAATGATGGTAAGTAATGCATGATAAATTGCAGATACTAAACTAACCATAGCTAAAAGTTGTGCAATATACATGTACATTGTACATGGTATGATAGATGAAACTGCAAGTTTCGAGAAAAGAGCATTTTTATTACGAAAATATGGTGGTTAAAATAATCTGGACAGATAACACAACATAAGTAGATGAGAAGGTACAGAGATATAAGTCACTCAACAAATAATTTTCGGTTGTTCCAATATATTAGTATTTGAATTGTAGAATTTTACTATCAATCATGCACTGAGATTTTCTGCCACACGAGTGCAGTAACTGAAGGCATTCTTCTGGTGTTATTTTTCTCTGTTCTTGTTGTAATATTTCGCAAATTTCTTTGGCGGTGCTTTGGTTTCTCTCCTAATTTCTCTTTCCTAGCGTATCCCACAAATTCGCAATCGGATTAAGGTCCGAGCTCTGAGCAGGCCAGTCTATCACACTTACTTCCTCCTGATGCACGAAATTCTTCACCACTTTGCCGTGTGGCAAGGTGCATTATCTTGTATAAAAATGGCAAGATGGAAGAGACGGCTCTCATATCGGGTACAACATGCGTTTGCAGAAGTTCTTTATACAGAGTCCGGCAAAAACGCTGTCCCGATTTCAAAGGATAATAAAAAACAAACACATGAAGATACAAGAAAAACTTTTTAATTTGGGGAAGTGCAATAAATCCCATTTATTTTGTGTTTTAGTTAGCAACCCACGATGGCCTGGAATGGAGAGCATCGTGCATTTGATGTTAAAGAGTTTGTTAAGAACGGTGAATCCGTCGTAACGACGCAACGTTCCTTCCGAAGACACTTGGCGCTTCGTTTTCATGATCCAGAACCGGATGGAAAAACAATTCGTCGGTGGGTTTCCAACTTTAGACAAACATTATGACGACGAAGCACCAAAGTGACTTCGGAAGGAACGTTGCTACTTTCCTACCACACTTGACGCTGTCTTCTCATAGCTCAAAGATGATTGTCGAGGAATAGGCCGAGGGGTGGTTGGAGTTTTCCCCGACTCTTATATATATATATATATATATATATATATATATATATATATATATATATATATATATCCTATTATCTCGAATGCGGAGAAGTCGTCGTACTACTCCTTATGATTCGTTCGGCCCGTGCCCTGAATGGGTTTATTGACTCAGAGTGCTTAGAGGTTGGCTACGGAGGGATTGGAATGAACTTGGCCAGCAAGCGACCCAAAGGAAGTTAGATACACAACAATATGAAAATAATATATATATATATATATATATATATATATACACAATAATGTGCGTCGAGAGATAAATCAATAAGTGAATCTCGGATATCTCACTTGGCTTGTAAATAACTATTCACTATGTAAATTCCTAAACACTTGTAATGTTGGTAAGCTTAGCGGGGAAGTTGGGGAATGTGACAGGGAAAGGTTTCCTTGGAACCTGATGTTCGAGTGGCGCTGGTGAGTGAAGGTGGTGTGATAAGGGGTGGAGACGATGAGGTAGGTTTTCCAGGGACCGACCTGATCCCACAATTCCGTCTCGATTCTGCTGGAAGAATGCGGTGACGGGAACTTCTTGTTAAAGAGGGACCTAATCTCGTGAACTCCGAGGAATCTTGGGTGCCTCTGTGAGGGAAGGGGGCGAAGTGACCTATCGACGCGTAGGGTCACGGAGAAAAGCCGAGATGTAGTTTTCTCGCTTAGGGAACCAGAGTGAGGCTGTTTGTAGCTTCGGCTCTGACACGTGAGTACGAGCTTGGGTCCGCACTGACTTGAAGACCAACGGGATAAAGAGCCTCCCGAACTGGGACCGATCTCCTCTCTGAAGACTTGGTGATTCGACGATTTACCACTACAACGAGATAGATGGCAATTCCTGCCCAGCCAGACGCTGTGCAAGCTCTACTACCGAGGGTTAAAAGAATTCATCTTTTATACTCGAAACTCGGGAGAAGCTCACATGGCTCCGGGAGTAGATTTGATATCAAGCGTCCTTCTTCATGTGAAAGCGGCTTAATTATCACCGCCATTTCGTCCTTTGCAAACATCCGGGAACCACCGGAAGCCAAGATGGGCTCCCATCTATCGATAACCAGTCGAGGATGGAACTCGGTGGTTAGCTGAAATGGGCGGCGGGTTTTTCAGGGGAGAGGGGGACCAGACATCAGGCCGGAAGGGGAAGGTTTGATAACCGGCCCGCCCAGAAGGGAAGTGGATAAACGAGGGTACATTATGCTATTCTCCTACAAGGGTCTTTCGCTAGATCTTCGAGGGGGTACGAACCTTCTGACATCTGAACAAAATAAATTGTACTTCGATTTATCGCTGAAGTGTACTTTGGACCATTGGTCTTCTATCTATATAATGTGCTTAGTTGCGAATGATGATCTAGCTTTCTTGTTCATAAAGCTAATCAATGACTTGACTTGTGGTGTGCAAGATTTTGAAGATCTTTCCCGAAAAGCGGCATGATACTAATGCCAATAGTTTCATTTACTTTGGGGGAAACCCTGGCTCCTGTCTTTTATCGGTCGTCTTTTGAGATATGGACGATGGTTGGTCATCTCTCTCTGAGATTTTTTTAAGTTTACCAGGAGATATTCCACTGATACATGAGCTCGTGGTATTGTTACGTTATATAATATTATGTACAGCACTTTGGGGGCGTTTAACGCTTTTTGCTATGGTCTGATGGAGAAATGATCATCTTGACGTAGCTAATCAATTAGCTCCTGGATATAGACATGTTTAGTGGGTCCCCTAGATATGTTTGCTGCTCGGAACCTGACAATGTAATGACCAAAAGTGCTAAGAATTCAGGGAAGTTAGTTAGTACCCTAAATTAGTTGGTTGTCTCTCTCATAGGGTGACCCTGAACACCAGACACCAGAATATAATATAGATGTCGTAGGGTGACCGTGAAGAGGGCACGCCAGAGAATCGGGGATACAAATCCCAATGCGAGGGTTAAATGAACAAAATCGAGTACGGTTTGCCGGGTACCAAACAGAGAGGAGGGGATACAAATGACTCGACAGGTACGAGAGTCCGAGAGAGGATGCACGGTTATTGCTTCCAAAGAAATGGGAGAGTGCAATTATCGGGGAGACTCACGTAAAGCCTAATTGACTGGAGGCTTGAATACGCCGAGTAAATGGGGCGCTGCAAAGTTGAACTTGCAAGATGCTTTCTTCTTTAACCTCGCTGAGAAATCAGCGAGGGAGTACTCCAGTCGTTGAACAAAGTCGATAACCGAGTGATAGATGCCTGTCTGTTTCTATCGTCTGTCGGCGGGAACTCTGGCCTTAGATACGAGCATGGCCGGGTAGAGATGACGCATCCAGTTCAGAGCTGGAAGCAGTTGTGAGACGAATCAGGGTGTATGAGACTGTACGTGGTTGTTAACCAAGACGGTGCTGTATGGTGCTGCTTTCTCAAAGCTCTTCTCGAAGTATTTATACTGCTTTGGCGGGAGTGGGTCGCTGAGGGCCCCACAACGGCGGGCTGGAATCTCATTAGACATGGCGCACAAGTGGGTGGAATAGTCTCGGCGGTCTCACAGCTTTACGAAAGTGTCCTTAGCGCCGTGGGTCTGGCACCGATCAGACCGTGAGACGGGAAAATAAAGAGAATCCAACCCGGGTTAGCCGACCGCGCGAACTTTCGATGCTCCTTTGGGGTGGTCTTTCCGTGCAGGTGCACCTTTGAGGCGCCACGGGTAGACGTTGGGTTCTATAAGTTGGGGGAGTAACTTTCTCTCTCTGACAGTCTCAAAGATAGATGTAATAGAATTACGCTGTCTGGATCATTTTAACCACCATATTTTAGAATAAAAATGCCTATCTACACCTAACTTGTATTTTCATCCATACTAACATGTACAATATACATGTACAACTTATAACCATGAATCCCTATAGCCGCTATTGCATATAAGAAATAAAAATACCGTTACCAATTTTTAAATTCAAATATTTTGGTAACAGGTATTGCTACACACTTGGTGTAGAGTATCATTGAAAAATTTAATAGGTTTTGCTTAAATATAATTAAACTATGAGTCAATGAACCTTTTAAGTGTGAAAATTGAGTATGAAAACGGTAATATCAAAACAGATATATATTTGGGGGGTCATTCTACACTATACTCAAGTACCATTTCCAGATTTAAGAAGACAGATTCGAAAGAAAGAGATAATTAACATCACCAATCCTTACGACAAGAGAATTAAATGGCTTTTACACAGATTATGAAATAATATCGTGATTAAAATTATAAACAAAATATTGTTGAGGTATATTTAGAAAGCCTTACGAAACTGTAAGTATCGAACGTTGTCCCGGAAATAGTAGGCAACCAGAAGTGCAGAAAACAAAACAGCGAAATTTTTAATGAACTTGTTCTACTTCAAGAAGATAGAGCAAGCACAATAAAAGGTGGAGGTGAAGTATCAAAGATAACTAATATTTTCCGTTCTTCAGTCAAAAATATAAACAACTTTATACATTTAAAAACGTGCTAGAGTAACCATTCGAGCTTTACCCAACTCGGTAAGAAGAAAATGAGTGAATCGGTGACCAAAAACACTTAAAGAGATTTCGATTTGATAAAACAGTAGAAAATAGTTGGCTCTTTGAAAAAATATTACTTTTAAAAAGCCTAAAATCATCTAAATGATCATGTTCGCCCTTAAAAATCTAAAAGAAAAGAGATAGAGCAATAGAAGACTCACTGTCCTGAGTCTGTAATTGTCTCTTTGGCTGCATAAAATCTAAAAATAAAACTATTAATTTACATCAATTGTAACGGGAAAATTGATGCAAAATACTACTGTGATGCAATCTTCTCTTAAATGCTACTTAAATAAGGGAAAATACAAATGTATCTATGCAAGATACGTCCCGTTTTGTGCCTAAGAGGCACTAGCATACCTCTAAGCTCTCAGTGATTTTAATCTCATCTATTTTTTCCTATGGTCAGCTAATATGAGCAAACCATAACTCAGCTTTCTCCATAACCTCAGTCGTATCCGGTCCCACTTTGATCAAAACACTTTTGAGATAACTATCCATGTATTTCTTACATTTTTTCTTGATTACTGTAACTCTTTTTTAACTGGAGCCACCAACACTACAATTCTTCCCCTTCAACTTTTCTAAAACTTTGCGGTTCGAGTTTTCCTCCGTAGATGACGGTTCTCTCGTGCCACAACCTTGCTCCGCGAACTCCATGGACATTAAATTTCAAATTACTATTAACTTTCTCCTCACATTTAAAATCATAAACACCGCACTTAACACTTACCTACCTCCCACACGGGCTGTGTTCAGACAACAAAGAGCCTATCGCTTGGGAACTACCTTCCTGCTTTCGGTTCCTCTCACTCATCTCTGCTGCATGGGTATTACTGCCTCCTCTGATGTTACATCTAAGCTGTGGACCTACGTAAGAATATTAAAAACGTGCTTCATCTTCGAGAGCAAATTCTGAAGGCCTTGAAAATTCTTCCACAATTTAGAAGCTCAAATGCTATTTCTAAGTTAAGAGCTTGAGTGCTGCCATAGATCAGGAGGAAGTTGATTTGGAATATTGCATTTAAAGCTGAACTTTATTCTTATATTTGTTTCCAGTTCGATTTACCACACTGTATATGATCGAACATCCTTGTATGGTTGCTGCTATGCACATGGATGTAAAAGGATTAGGATTCAAATTCATTATGCATTTTAGTTCCCCATGTCCCTAATGATGAGCTCGTAACAACTCTATTAAGTAGCCATAATTAACCCCAACACATGGCCTCAGAGATCTCTGATCACGACTCTCTTATCACTACTTGACACGTTGGCAAATATACATATGTAAAACTTCTATGTACTATAAAAAAATTCACTATGGATTTCCTGCACCCTTGTAGAATATGTATGTATGGATAGAGTTCCCTAAAAATACTATATACTCTTTCTAGCATCATATATTTTCTAATTAAAAATAAACAAAAACGATATATTGTTAAAGCAATTGCCCCTACTCAAAATTTAAATTTTAATCTACGGGTTCAAAATATTGTAGCGAGTTCCATGAATATAAATTTAATTAAGTCCGTCAAGTGCTCAAAATGTTTTCAAACAGCTTGAATGCGTTGACCTAGTGATTTGCAGCCATCAACTAATGTGGATTCTGTGAAGGCAACACACTTATCTCTAATTGCATCTCTAAAGCGTTTGAGTGTCGCAAATCCTGTATTATAAACTGCATCCTTCAGATCATTAGTAAAACAAGGCCAGAATTAATCGACCCCCTTGAAAAACGTATCCCTCGGGCGACGGAAAACATTCTGAGAATTTGACGTAATTAATTCCATTTGATGTTCAACTCTCATCATAGAACGAGGCTAATGCGGGTGGTTTCTGGCCCTATGCATAAAGGTGTCCAGTTTAAGATTTTGTCCACAAGTCGATTGCCACTATTTTTTTTTTCAAACGCCCTTACCTCGTCAAACATTCTCGATTACAATCTCCTCCACACCTTTCTTCACACCATAAAAATCTCTTTCATACCCATGTTTTTTTTCTATCTAACAATTTTTACTACAAACATCTTTCTCGAGTCTTTAATTTGCAAGAGTCTCCTTCTTGATATTTTCTTCTTCTAAACCAAAGTTTCATTCCTATAAACTAAGAAAATGAAGAACTAACAAACACACTAAGATCCATTCGAGACGAGTTCAAGAAACAAGGTCAACAAACCTAAGTCGCGTGTTCTCAATTATTCTGCTTATGACCTTATGCCCATATGACCTTACGACCGTCAAAACTTTAAACAAAAAAACATTGAAAAGTAAAATGGTTGCCACCGACATAGTAACTTATAAAGTCACCGGAAAAGGTGAAAGATTAGAAAGACATGATATGGATAAAGAATTAGTTTTATAGTAATATTTATCGATGTTATTCTTAAAATATTCTCGATATTTCCGGAATAACTTTGTGTGCGTTATTCCAAGTTTGTGTTGTTATAAGAAAACAATTTTCGTACTATTAATCGTTTGTTTACTTAACTTAAAACCGTTGATTCGAGTGATTGTTCGGTTATCTAGCTAAAAATATTGACTCCTAATTTAAATTAGTGAACCCGTTTAGTATTTTAACGACTTCAATATGTTCACCACGTTAATACTGATCTTCCAAGGAGAGTGAATTAAGGTGCCCTAGTCTGTCCTCCTTCGATATATTTGTAAGTTCAGGAATTAGTTTCTTCAATCTCCGCTGAACGTGTTCCGATAGTGAAATGTCCTTCATTTCAGAGAGCAGAATTGCACCATCCCCCCCTACCGCCTACACCAAATGGGGTCCTATAACACTAGGTTACAACAAAAAGTCTTTGCAAGTCATCTAAGTCTTTTCAACTAATTTGAGACAATTTTGCACCGCTATATCCAAAAATGACGTCCGTTTCCTCTGATCGGGTCAGGTTTTTGTGCGAAGTCGATATAAAAAGAATACTATCTTACGAGTATAACTAAGTCAATTACATTTTTGTGACATTTTCGTTTGATTTTTGTTAATATTTCTCATCCATATAAGATTTTAAGATTAAAACATGGTCTTCTAGGAGAATTTATTAACTAAATGTTAAAAAGAATTGATTAGTGTATATTGAATAGTATACATTGATAAAGATGAGTACATGTAAATTGAATATTAGGTCATCATTGTTCAGACTTCAGGGCATGAACTTGTGTTTCTTCGAACGCCTAGAATGTTCACAGTGGTAGGGATGGCTCTCTTCAGGGTCCAACAGTAATCAGCCAACATGGTTGCATCCCAGCATCCATGATACCTGCGCTTCATCTCTTTCATGTCCTGATGGGATGTCTTCACCTACTCGCCGCTTATTGATCCCAGATTCTAGGGAAACCGATCCATATGTGAGCATAAATAATGCATTCTGATGCTCATGTTGCATCCGAGATTTCTGAAAGCAGTCAACATATTCATAACAAGTTATGTGTAGTTCCTAGCCTTTTTATTGCCAAGTGCGTTCTTCACTACCAAAACAAAAGACTTCCACCCTTACAGTTCCACTTGGTTTATTAGGTTTTCAAACTATGGTCCAACGACACAATACTCGATGCATGTCTTGCATACGACGTGTGTCGCCCATGCTTTATCCTGGTAACCAAGTTTAATACCAAAATAAGCGAGGTAAGCTCGTTTTATGAAACTTGTTACTGGATTTGTGTTAGGAGCAACGGTGTATTCGCAGGAGATTTGGCAGAATACATAGGGCACATATTTGCAAGATCTTTCGTCCGAAACAATTCCATATACCTGGAAAATAAAAATAAAAGTTTGTCAAAAATTGCTGCATGTAAATTGTTCAAAGTTCATTTATTTAAATAAATAAGAACTTTTTCTACATCTTATTAATAGAAAATACCCGTACATAGAAATAAAGTAAAAAAACAAACATGTGATAAATCAAAAAGTTGACTTGATTGAGCAAATCTAATGTGATTTTGGATTCATTATATAAACATTGTCCTAAATCACCTAAATAAACTTAAACAATAAATTTAGTGTTGGCCAGTGCAATCTTATTATATAAAGGAAGAATTATATTCCTTGATTTAAACACAAAATGTATGTCTATGTGGTTTAGAACCTTATTCCTTTTCTGTTCCTCTACAGTGATAAATTTAGATTACTTGATATGAAGACACATATTTCTTTCCCATGCTGTCTCTATTTCAAATTTGACCAGCCATATTGTAATGTCCGAGGGACAGAGTTGAAGATCACTTGGATAAGCATAACTTGATTAAAGGTAGCTCTTACGGATTCAAATGACGTCGGAGTAGAGCGCACTGGCTAAGGGGTAATCCAGTGTGTTTAATCGAAAACTGTCTTATTAAGCGTAAACAAAGAGTGTTGATAAATCGATAATTGTCTAATTTGGGCAAAAGCCCCTAGTGGTGTGCTACATGGATCAATTTTGGGTACTATATTATTTTTTGTATTCTTAAACGACTTAGATTCAAGACTATTGAGAAAGATTGCCAAATTTGGGGACGATACTAAACTAGGTCATATAGCGAAACAGGAATCAGATTGAGAGGAAATACAGCAAGATCTAAATGAGATTACTGATTGGTCAGTTAAATAATAGGTGAATTTTAATTTCAATAAGTGAAAAGTTATGCAAATCGGCTTTCAAAATGGAAACTTTTATTATACATTAGATGGTCATCGACTAAAAAATGGGTCAGAAAACCCTGACCTAGGTGTATCCATTTTGAGTGACAAGTTTTCGAATCACATCGTCCAAACAGAACACTAGGTTTTATTGCAAGAAATATATAATATAAGAGTAGAAAAATTATAATTCTTCTATTCAAACTATTCGTTTGTTCATAGCTGGAATATGTAGCTCAATTCTGGTTTCTTTATCTGCAAATGGACGTCAATGCAATGGATAGAGTACAGCGAAGAGCCACAAAGCAAATTTCAAAGCTGCGAAAAAGACCCTATGAAGAGGGGCTTAAACAATTGAAATTGCTCTTTCTTGAAGATAGCCGTCCTTGCGGCCAGGAGATAGAAGTCTTAAAAATTATTAATGGTTTTGATAATATAAAATTCGATTCAATTTATGAAAATACTAAGAAAATAAATGGCATAAATTGAAATTAAAGTATCAGAAGAATATATTGGGAATTTTTTTACTTAGAAAATCGTTTCAACTGGAATTCTCAGCCAGCATTTGTAGTCCATAGTACAATTATAAATAGGTTTAAAAATAAATCCGATGAACACCTATTTATTTACTTATTAAGCACATGAAATAAAACAATATTATTTTTACTTTTTTAACTTTAAAGGTTTTTGCAAAACCTTCCTTCCGATCTTCCCCACTCTTTCACGACTAGCCATAGAACGGATCTTAGGGACATGATTTTAAAATTCTACATTTATAATCGTTACCTTTGTGCAGTACCCTACAATTTCTTACAATGAATTGCATATCCTATCTTTCGACCATTCGACTACTACTATATTCACGTCTTTTTACAAGTATTTGCACTCACTAGGAGATTTTGCCCTAAGATCTAATTTTGTGTCATCAGCAAAATTTTAAATTTTACATTAGAGATTTATGTTTAGTTCGTTTATATTTATAAAAAAAACAAGAGGCCAAGAACAGATCCGTGACGTAAGTCGCAAGTAACCAATATCCAGGAAGAATTATGCCCATTGACAACAAGTCTGCCTGCAGTTTTTCAACTAATATTTAATCCATTTTAGTACGCTGCCCTTTATTTCGTGTGATTTTAGCTTTAACAAGAGTCTTTAATGATGAACGGTTTCAATACTTTTTTTAATTTAAATTAATTACATCAGCAGCTTTATCTTGCACAAACGTTGCGATCATTTCATATAAACAATAAAGAAAACTACTTAGACATGGCTTCCGCGTCGAAAGTCATGCTGTGAGTGATTTATTAAGTTATTTATCTCTAGATGATACACGATCCTGTTTCTAATAATAGACTTCGTGAGTTTGCCAACGACCGGAGTAAAGGAGATGGGACGAAAGTTACCAAGATCAGCCTTTATGCCTTTTATGAAAATTAGTGTTATATTTGCCTCTTGAACTCCTTAGGAACTATTTCCTCCGTAATAGATTCGTCGAAAAGTATAGAAAGGGATTTTAACAGGTCACTTTCTAATTCTTTAAGGGGGATTGGAAGGATTTTACTGGAACTTGACAGTGTAAATTAAATTTTCTTAATATAAAAGTAATTTTATATAGGGTTATATGAATATTTGAAAGAGAAGAGTCTTCTTCAAAATTTATTACGTCTTGTATCCTAAGTATGTTATTTGTATCTTCGATGGTAAAAACGTCGCAAAATGTTCATTTTTTTATATGGTCCAGATATTTATTAAGGACACCCTGACATTCTGAATGAGCCCAATACACTCTCTAATTGGCTTAAGATAATTACATATTTATTAAATTGCCCACCTCGTTATTTTGCAACGAAGCTAGGGGTATTTAATAGTTCCTTTTGTCCGTTCTTATTTCTCGTTTGACAAGACAATGATAATAATGGTATTAGTTTCATTTTCCACACAATTGCTAGTTTTCGAAGTTTTATACACTCGGTTATTTTATTTTATGCACTTTTTAATCTTGCTATTTATCCAAGCCCCTTGATTTCATCTATTAGCTATATACTGCACTATTTAGTTATTTATAGTGAAAATTAAAAAGTAACACTCAATATAGATTTCTTGGTCATTTTTTTAAGATTTCACACATTTTAAAAGTTCTAAGGCCCCCCCAGAATTCAAAGTTGTCAGACTTAAAGTTCATTATGTCGTGAAAGCTCTGGTACACATTTTTAGGAATACATATTTAGATTGAATCGAATTATTTTATGATCACTCTTCCCGAGTGTTTTGCATATATGTATCCTTTCTCTTCACATCTCAGTAATAGTGAAAATTAGGTTTAGGATATTATATTCACGTGTTGGTTCGTCTACCTTTTGCCGCAAGAAATTATTGTTTATTAATTCTAGAAGTCCGTTTCTTACTTTGTCCGTTCCTTCATTTAAAGAAAAGAAATCTACGCTTAGAAAGTTGAAGTAGCGACATATAACCATTAATCTCTGTCTAGTTTAGTTCGAAATCGATTTAGAAAAATACTAAAGTACTCTCTTCTATCTGCCCTGGTTGACCAAGACAAAATTTAGTTCATTACTATTTATCACATATTCGATAGCTAAAATTTCAGACGTAATATTAATATCGATGTCTTTCATTATCGGGACTAATTCGTCTTTTTATGTATAAAATTATGCCTAAACCTTTCGTCTAGACCTATCATTAATACAAAATAAATGTCCAGGTAAGTAAAATGTTTTTTTTAATTCGCTATTAAAACTTTCCAGCCATATTTCAGTAACTGTGAGAATATCAATATATTTCGACGAAATTAAGATCTTCATTTCATCAGTTCCGTTCCACAAACTTCACTCCCTCAACATCTCTCTTCTTTTGTGCTTTCGAGTTTCTGATACATTTGTACCTGACGGAAAATCCATCACAATAAAATTTTATTGTTTCCCACTTCTTGCAACGCCTATCAGCCGTTGAGGTTATAGCTCCTCTCGCTAGAATATCTCGGGGCGCTTGTCGAACTCACCAAAAACTCGTAAAACTCGTAGGTAAATTTAAGAGAGTTTACTATATGAAGCACTTTCGTAGAAAGTATTCTCCACACCTATTTTCGGAAGAATATCTGCACAAGAGAAAAATATGTATGCAATTAAACCACTTAAAAACGTTTTTGAATTACAACTAAATCAATTTGGTAAGAAAAGTTGTCAACAAAAGGAGACAAAATATCCAGCTGTCGCAGACACAACACCAGTCAAAACAAAAAGAAAACAAAAGAAACGGGATTTTTTGCTGCGGGTTTTTGGGTGTAACCTTTCTGTAAGGAAGCAAGTAAGCTAATCTAAGTGGTATAAGTTCGTAAAACAACCTGACACATTTTTCAGTTAAACACTGCTTTCAACAATGCCCAGAACCAAACTAACCCTCTAATCTCTCTATTTCTGCTTCATCCATGCAACAATCATTTAACACTGGCATTATATCGCCCCTTACTCTTCCATGAACATTTTAACACCCCTTCTTCCCACATATCCTAACAAATTATTCGATAAACATTTGCATGTCCCATAAACTCTGTCACTAACACAATCTCATCATCACATATCAACATAGCCAACACCCATCCTTCAGTATATTTCAAGAATCTCACAACCATGACCCTCCCTGCCACTCATACTTCTCTCAGTACTCCAGCCCTGAAGATATTAAACGATCCACGCGTGTCATACACTTTTGTTTCAAACCTTAACTTTTTTAAAACACTCACCCCAATGAGTTCTCGCTCGAACGCAAGCCTTCTTCCGGCATAAAAACTTACAGCACTATCCAACTATTTGCAATCTATGCCACACATTCTTATAACCTACTATAACGTTTGTTAATGACACGACCATACGCCTTTTTCTATATTAATAAACCAAGCATATATCTTATATCTCTTATTCCTTGTGTTCAAAGCTATTTCTTTCAGTACAAACAAATAATCGATACGCACACACCCTTCCCGCTCTCAACACATCTTGTATATCATGTATTCTTCCCTGATCCCCTTCTTGTATACCCAATCAGAATTTTTTAGTACACATTGCCAACAACACAACAGACTTATTCACCTGCAGTTCTTGCATTCACTTTTCTCCCTTCCTCATATACGATGGTAGTGTCACAGCTTTCTTGACGATTTAGGCACTGTTTCACATTCAGAATCTTTACACAACCCAAACCAAACCTATTTTAGAATATTAACACAACATTTTTTCTCATTTTGTTTCCTATATCATCCACATGAGAAGCCTCGCCTCCCCTTTTTTCCTATCTCTCAAAACACTTGGCTTGTAGTTCTTTATTTTTTTCCTGTACCCTTTTTTAAAGAGATACTTTGGAATCGTTATGCCCTGCCGTTGGAATATTCTTTTTCCATATACATTTAGTAAAAAGAATGGTACTCTAAGGCTGGCATTTATAAAGTTCAGTCTGCCATCTTTCCGGGGTAATTTAACATTTTTCAGGCTTTTAGTTACGTGCAAAATTTACTGCTTAACGTTTTATCTCTCATTTCTGGAATAGCTTATTATATATTTCACTATGTAGGGGAGTGGAGAGCAGATGGATCTGTTAGAGACATTATAGGGTTTAATTTGTAAGTTTTAGAACAAAAGGTTATTTAACTGTCCTTGGCTCCATTAATTGGGTCATGAACCTGGTAGAAAAAGTAGGTGTAACTGAGTAACATGAGGAAAGGTTCAACTTAATATTCAGTAAAAAGCCGATTACCAGGAGAATAGCAAAGGTCCTTCAATCGAATGATTGTTTCCTACGTTTCCTGCTAACACACTCATCCTCCGGAAATATTCTTTAATGCGAAATAAAAGTAATGTAGTTATAAAATTTAAATGTAACACTTTAAATACATAATAAATAGTCATAGTAATTAAAAATATTTAAATCAACACATAAGAAGTGACTTATAGTTAGGTAAGTCATTTAAAACACAGACACATATGAATCAAGGATTTGAACAACACAGCAATCGAGACACTAAATAATTTCTGCAGAGGTACATCGGAGCATATAATAAGAGACTTTAACCAACTGGATTTTGTTATAGGACGTCATAGATTATTTATTTGGTAGTGATTATGAGATTAATAGTGGAATAGAGTTATAGTCGGAGTTGAGACATGTTTACAAATTTTATGTAAAGAGATTCGGATAAACGAAGCATATTTGGGCATTTTTAGTATATAATACCTAAATTTAAGAACTAGCAGCTAGATTGTGGCTGGGAGATAACAGTTTACTCAATGATGCCGCCCTCAGCTTCCACCAGGAACTCAAGCTGGCTCCGAAACCTGATGCGTGCGTTCTTCAGTGTCCATGGGAAGATCTTAGAACACCTTGACCTTGGCCACTAACTCAGCCTTGGTATTGAAGGCAGAGTGCTTAGTGTCTTTCTTAACCGAGACACACCAGGAGTAACTCTCTCCTACCAGGAATAGGTCCATTTTCCAGCAGTTCCCATAGCGATCTGAAGGGCTCCCATGACCCTACTCAAAGATGTGGGGTGGCATGAATTACCCTCAATGGAGACACACCAAAGGCCATCACAATTTGGGTGAACTTGGTATTCATGAGACGTGAAACGCAACAAGGATTGTAGGCGAGCCACCTGTTGTTCTGGGCGTTGTGCAACTGGTCCTGGCGGTAGTTCTGTTGATCTGAAAAGAGCCAGATCGTCCCCGGCTTAAAATGATGCTTCAAGTTGTTCAGGAGCGTCTTTTCCTTCGTCAACCACTTTTTCTTGACATTGGCTGTCAGAAGGTGTCCCTTGCGCTTCTTGTACGGGTGGTAACGAAAGTACCCATTCAGGGTCAGCATCATGGTGGTGACTGCAACAACTATCTCCATCGCAACATCCTGTATTCCCTTCTTCGGCTCTTTCATCACCTTCTTCTGCAGTTTTTGGATGAATTCGGCGTGCAGGCGGAATCAAAACGCCTACTGTTTCCCTTTCCGCTGGTATCAGCTTCGTATTATCCGTTTCAGCTGTCCACGTCACGTCATACAACTTTCACAGTGTTTGTTGAGCCTTTAGCAGTATCAGAACGTCAGCATTTGATACCCGGCGCAAATTCACGTAAGACAAAAGATGGCGTCCAGTGCTCCATTTCAGTTAACTTTCTCTCGAATAAAAGTTTACTCTGTATGGTCTCCAACGCATCGGCCAATTTAGCCTGAACATCCCCTTTACATATAATATATGTGTATATATATATATATATATATATATATATATATATATATATATATATATATATATATATATCCAGCATATCTCAAAGAAAGAAAGATGAACGGAATAATTTTATTTTTTTCTTCGGAAAAATGTTTTTTCCCAAATACGAAAAAATCCATGCGGTGTTGAGGATCGAACCTAGCACATTGAGGCAGCGAGCAACCGCTTTTGATCTCAAAGTGGTTGCTCGCTCCTTCAATGTGCTTGGTTCGATCCTTACCATTGCACGGATTTTTTCGCAGTTGGGAAAAAGCATTTTTCCGAAGAAAAAAATAAAATTATTCCGTTCATCTTTCTTTCTTTGAGATATGCTGGATATATATATATATATATATATATATATATATATATATATATATATATATATATATATATATATATATATATATATATATATATATGTGTGTGTGTGTGTGTGTGTGTGTGTAGATCCATAGATAAGTAGATAGATAGATAGGGGAATATATTTTTCCTTCTGCCAATCCCGATAGTGTTACGTCATAGCTGGCGCCGATTACTAAAATCCTTCGATTTCTGCTCCCAAATTCTCCCCCCCCCTCCCTTCTCCCCCTTCCTCTTCCTTTTGGAGAATCCAAATGGCGTCATTTTCTCTTCTTGATGGACTCGATTTTCTCCTAAATTTGAGACTGCGAATAACGATCATTAACGATCGACAAAATAATGCTAATATTTTGCATCTCGATGGATTTCGCTTCCAAAAGCGATTTCCCATCCACCAAATTGGAAAAAAATAATAAATAAATAACGCGGAAAAGTTAGCAACCCACACGAAGCCATTATTCATTCCTATTTTCTCTTCTTCGACCCCCGCGCGTGCTGGTCTGTAAGGGCATGTCGTTGTGTGCATGTGTGTGCGTACGTGTACGCGTGTGTATGCCTGGCTCCGTCTAGCTATCGTCCCCTACCTAACACGACTCGTCACCCCAATAAACGACGCTAATTACTAGCATCCACGGAATTTAAGGTCGGACCAGCCAACGCCACCTATTTAGGGCACGGGCGACTCAGGAGAGAATGAAAGAGGAGTAACGAGGGAAAAATGGGAAAAGGGATGCTAAGATGGAGATGATATCAAAATATCTCCCCCCTCCCCCCATTTGACCAGATTCTGAGGAGGGGGAAATCGCATTTAACAAGCCATTCATTGTAGAACGATGGTGAGTTTACGAGAGTTGGACGTCGTTATCATCATCATCATCACTAACTATAATTTAAGAAGAGGATTTTTTTTAGTATTTGAATAAAAATTTCATCTTAGTTTGGTTATGACTTATGTTTTTTTATCAAAGTTATTTCTAATAATTCTTTTATAATATCAAAAAACAAAATGGTGAAGTTCAGAAATAAATATAAGTATCGAAATTTGGGGATTTTTTTAAAACCCAAAGAATTACAAATGGTGAAGTTGAGAAAATTTATTTTTATATATCTTCTTCTATAACTATATTTTAGCAACGTGATATTTTGAAAGGGGGATAAATTTAGTTTAGAATTCCTTTTTAAAATTATTATAATTGACAAAGTTCGGAAAATTGATTAAAATTTATCCATGGCTGCTTTTTTTTAGATTGTAAATTTTAATCTTAGTAGCGAATCGCAAGCAAGGGGTGAAGCCTGATTGGCTTATATCGCCTTAATTATCGCCCTATTTTGGCTATTCTAACTATGTCCCCTCTCACTTCCAATCCATAACTACCCCCCCCCCCATACACACTTAAAAACTGTATTTCGAAATACCACCGTTGGTTTACTCAGTGTACGCACTCCGGAGCCACAGTCTTTAGGGAGAGCCCAGGATTTCATTTACTCCAACGAAAAGGAGTCCCAACCTCCCCTCACAAGGAGAAGATGTAGCCTGCCCTCTCCTTCCCCAGGCCACCAGAAGATTCTCTATCTTCTATTATTTTCCCTTTTCCTTTACTAATTTCTTTACAAATCACTCCTTAGTGATTATCTGCTTGGTGTGACCTCGTTGTTATTACTTTTTAAATTCGGGGAAAAAACATAAGGAGTGGCCAAATCGGTCTTTATTATTATTTTATTTTTCCTTTTATTATTTTACTACTATTATTCATCATTATTATTATTATTATTACTATTTTATTAATACTATTATTATCATTATATTAGAAGTGCTTAAGAGAACCAACTTTGCCCCACAAACGCATCAAATTGTCCTCTCCCTCGTCGTAATATTTCTCCCTCGTTCGTCCTTTCCTCGGATACTAAAAGGAAACCAAATTTATTCAAATTCGGCGCCAAGCTTTTGTATTTTCCCCTCTGCTACGTCATTTATGAGAGGGGAAACCTCGATGAATGTTCTATCAACGTTCCCCAGATTTGACTGCCATTGTCAATCAAGTGTTTTCCCCCTAAATTTGGACTGCCAATCAATCCGCGGAAAAAAATATCCTCATATTTAATGTTCTGGTTGTTTTTTGTTGATTTTAGGTCCCAGCTTTTAAGTTGGTGCTCGCATCGAGCTAATAAACGATGGCTGCATTTCTCGCTGGAATCACTATGTCCAATCGGGAAGAAAAAAAATCTGTACATTGATAAATGAGGCATTTTTGTAAGTAATAATCAAAGGAATAAAGAAAAAACACCTTGAATTAGATATAATTCCATAGCTTTACCGTGATTGAATACCAGAATTTGTAGCCATCTTTTATGTAGTATTGTTAAAAAAGATGCCCATAAAACTAATGTTAACTCACAAGAATGGCTTTCTCTTACTCATAAACTTAGACTCTTATGCAAATCTTTGAGTAAAACAAGTTGTAATCGTGTTTATATACAAGGTTAAACAAAATTAATTTCTAGACACTTCTAACCAATGGCGAGTTAACAGTACAGGTCTTATTCCTGTGCCAATGTCACTTGTTGTTAACAGATCATAATTACGAGTTAAAAACAGTGAAAAATTCTTTTGATTAAAAATCAGGGAATTTTCCAGTAAACAAACACCAGATTCATTAAAATCAAGATAATTTACATAAAAACACAAAAAATTCAAAAACGTGTCTCACCACGCCAGACAACGCCTTATTTACTCTCCTTTAGATGCCAATCCTCACTAAAACGAAGAAAAGCTGGAAGTTTACTTAAAAAGAACCAAATGTAAATTTCTTTCATTTACTCTCTATCTCTCTCTCTCTCTCTCTCTCTCTCTCTCTCTCTCTCTCTCTCTCTCTCTCTACTTCATGCTAAACTTCCTTCACTTCTACATTCACTCGTTCCTTTCCTGGACCTTAAATTTTCAATAGTAGAATGTTCTATTTTCTTGTTAGGGGTCTAACACCCAAGGGATTTGTACATATTCCCCCACCAGCAAACTTGGTTGATTCTTTCAATCGAGAATAATATGTTTCATTATAAACTTCGCTTTAGAGATATCAACTATTCTAACGCCGAGGAGGGAAAAAGACTGGTTCCCCTTCATCCTGTGATTATTTAATCAGCTTTCGTCAAACTGACAGAAATATTGATCCAAAAGAGGCGAATATTCGGCAGCTTATCCCGCGTCCACGAGATTGACAGAGTATAACGTACTTGCTCTTAGGAATAACGTCGCGAGATTAAGAACTACTCTTGTTTGTTTCATCTCCTTATTTTTCTTCCTACTGGATATGTATATCTGTATTAGTTAATCCGATTTTATATGCAGGATTCTTTCTTTCTTTTCAGTAAGACCAACTACCTGATTTTTCGTAAGTGGTATCTCTCTGATTTAGTGATTAAGAATAGATTTTCCTGTATAAATATTTAGATCATAGCCATTTCGGTAGCTTTGTCATGGTTATGTGTAGGTTTGAATAAACAAAACTGGTTCTCTGAGTTCATCCATTAAGGCTAACAAACAGGGAATATTCCTCGTCGAAGAGACATCTTGAAGGAATTCCCTTTGACGGATACAAGGGGTAAAGAATGAGTTTCATCTGTTGTGCAGCGAATAATAGAGGACGACCCTTATTTATATCCCTATAAATAAGGGTCACGGACACGATAGGATCTTCTCCCCAAATGGTAGGAGCCTAGAGGTTTCTTAATCTACTCCTGGCTAGCCTTGCGTCTCCATGGTTCGCTATATTTACTGAAAAGAGAAGGGACCTTTGCCACCGCCAACGACGAGGGGGTCATTCAGGCGAGAGATAACGAATGGAGCAAAGCAGAAATGAATGAGTAAAATGGACAAAGTTAGGAAGAAGGAATTTAATGTCATTTTTTCCAATACGCAGCCTTGAATTAACGCTTCTGCAGCAAAACAGTTTCGAGCGACAGCTTTTGCAGTAGAGATTAACTTAGAATGAATAGGCAAGAAGTAATTTAAATCAATCTGAAGCAAGTTACTATGAAACAGTCCGGATTCCTTGATGAATCTAGCACTAAACTTAGAAGACAAAAACTAGAAAATATTCGTTTCCTTAATTTCGGCAAAGCGCCTAAAAAAATGCCATGAAACGAGAATAAAAGTTTCCCCCAAATGATAAAAATGAATGCATCCAATTTGTTTGCAAACATTATGACAAATATACGTTTTGTTTGATTTAGATTATTGATTTTGAAGCTGATTTTAAAATTATTTTGACCTGATTTTGAAATATACTTTGAAATCGATTTAAAAATTGACTTTGACTATATTTTTAAAATGAATTTAGATTAATATTGAAATTGGTACAAAAAACTGATTTCGATATTGATACTGAAATTAAGGTTGAAATAAATCTTGAAATTGATTTATAACCGATTTTGAAATTGAATTTAGAACACATTCTGCAATTGTTTTTTTAAATTGATTTTGAAAACTAATTTTGTAATTGATTTTAGAATTAATTTTGAAAACTGATTTCAAAAATGATTTCAAAAATGTTTTGAAACTGATTGTTAGAATAAGTGATTTGTGGACAAGTATCGACTGTCCTCAGAATCACATTTTCATTGTCAACAAAATATGAGGTCATTTTTACAAAGGTTAAAACCGCATTCTGGGTGGCTTGGGCATTCTGACAATAAAGTTCGAATTGTTGAGGTTCTGTTAAGAACTGTTGAAAGTTCTGTTAGGTATTGTTTAAGGTTCTGTTAAGAACTGTTGAAAGTTCTGTTAGAAAATGTCGAAAGTTCTGTTTAGAAGAGTTGAAAGTTTTGTTAGGAACTTTACACGTTCTGTCAGGAACTGTTAAAAAGTTCTCTTAAGAGCAATTCTCATTTAAAAGTTTCTTCATAGAGGGAGGGAGAGTGAAGAGAGAGCGATAGAGAGAGGGGGAAGGAGGGAGAGGGGGAAGGAAAGAAATATGGGGGAGAGAGTGAGAGATAGAAGGAGGTAGGGAGAAAGATAGAGGGAGGGTTAGGGGGAGGGAGGTAGAGAGGGAGGGAAAGATGGAGGGAGGTAAAGAGGGAGGGCGAGAGGTATGAATGCATGGAGAGAGGGAGGGAGAGAAGCATCTCACTGACTCCTGACTCCCTCCATATTAAGAGTGACATCCTGGCACACGAAATGTGCGGTATAATTCATTTGCGACTAAGAAAGGGCTATAACACAGAAACGTTAAATCATTAAAACCATACTTAGCATTCGGTAGACAAACACATATATACGTTAAACCTTGCTTGGAATGTGTAACTTCAGCCTCTGTAAGCAGGCCTAACACGCCACCCCTCTTCACTGACGAAGCGGGCACCCTATTCGTGCAAAGTTTATGTATATTTGCCAAAGCGTCCAACCGATGTTGCTTTGTTGTTTGTTCACTTAAAATTGGGGATACCCGTGCAAACGAAGCTACATTCAAGAATTTGTTAACTACATCGAGAACAATGGGCCCCACTAAAGCGAACGGATTTCTCGTCTAAGAATCAATTAAAGTTATGTACTTTAGCTTCTCAGCGAGAAGTCTTTGTTTACCATAGTTTGGAGTTCAAAAGGACTGCGAATAACTTACGGGGGTGAAACTTTGTTGTTATTATTGACTTAAAAATGAGAGGCGAAAAGGAACGAGAGGCATCTCTTGAGGGGAGTTTGTAAAGAGAAGTCTGGAAAGGAAAAAATGAAGTAAATGAAAATGGTTGGAAGATATATAGCCTCAGATCAGTCTAAGAGCATTGGGGCATGGAGGGTACTACACAATCTTCCAAATATCAACTGAATGGTTACCATTGGTGGTACTCTTGAAATCCACCAGCAGCTTAAGGGAGGGAGAGGCGAATTCCAGTGATCGCTACGTGTTTCCTTATCCTTGCTACAAAGAGCGTACTTGGAGGGTCTCGATGTTGCCCTTGAATTGAAGAGATCAACCTCATTTGTCATCACTTTTCCACTATTTGCTTTACCCGTTTCTGTCTCACCTCTCTTTTATCATCCCTCCGAGGCGAGTGAATATAATTACAGTTCATTTTACCACCCAATTCCCTCAATATTGTTACTAGATGGTCTTCTATGGTACATTTGCGGAAGACATTTGATCTAGTGGTAAAATAATAAACTCAAAACCCTTTGGTCACTAGTTATACTCTTACTATCATCCCTCAAAACCCTTTGGTCACTAGTTATACTCCTACTATCATCTCTCAAAACCCTTTGGTCACTAGTTATACTCCTACTATCGACCTGGGAAATGAATTTAAGCACATGCTCCCTCACCCCCATCCCCATCACCAGGCGTTTAATTACTCCTTCTGGACTTGCGAATTAGGCAGTAACATTAACTTGTTTTGAGAATGGCCTCAGGCAACAATAACATATGGTAACAAAATTTAACTTTTTTCTTATTCCTGAGTTAAAAGTGTTATTTTACCAATTGTTCGTAACTAAAGTAAACGAAAAAAAAAGTATATTTTGATCCCGGTCTTTGCTTTTTTAGGTATGGCACTGAATTTCTAAATTTGCCCATTTGCAAAATAATGCTAGGGTATTATTAATTTCGCAAAGAAAATTGAGAATATATAAAAGACTTTAATTTTTTCCAAAGCGTGGTAGAAAATTGTAATTTTTTTTTAAGAGCATTTGAATGTTGTAAAATAATATTTGTGTTAAGTAAACCTTCCAAAACATTCTAAATTTAATGAGAAATATTTAGAATTTAGTAGAATTTTCTGAATTTCAAGAATGTTCCAGAACTTGCCAGAACACACTCCTGGAAACTTCCATAACATTCTGGAATATTATTTCAGAAATATTTATATGGGCCTTCACAGATCTGCTATTACTTCAGCTTTAGCTACTATAGTAAGCACATCAGAGGAGAAATGGTATCAAGAGGCCCCAATCATTCTCGAGGTGCATCCTGTTAAATCTAAGGAAAATTCATCAAAACAAGAGCAATAAAGTTCGGTGTGTCAACATCTATGAGAATGTGTAAAACTTACCAAGCATACTTTTGTATGCCATTTAGGGACCGAGACAAACCCTGGGCGGCTCATTTTGCTTGTAAACACTCCAAGAAAACTTTGGAAGGTAAGAAAATCATTTGTTATAGAGTAAAATATTAAAAGTCACTATGTTTGTTTGTAAGTCAACCCAGTGATAAAGTATATTGTTATACTTTGAAAGGAAGGTATAGAGGAAAAAAAAGAGCCAGGCAGTCTGCCATTCACAGGATTTTGGCGTGAATCCACTGGCAAACAAGCAACTGCTATTTATGATGGTCTACACTTCCAAATGTCGAAGTTGCAAAAATATACCTGCTATTTTCTATCCCGATCTTATATCCTCTCTTGCACCAGGACCACACAGTGCTGAACTTCCTGGGCATATTCCTCCTAAAAGGAATAAACCACACTCAGAAGAAAGGAACAATTTAGAAGCTTAGAAGATCATTGAAGATTTAGACAACAGTGTCAAAGATACAGCTGTTGAGATAAATCCATACTATCCAAATCAAAGAGACCCTAATGACTTTGTCAGAGATCTTGGCTTGTCAAAGTTAAATGCTAAGCTTTTGATTTCCAGGCTCAAAAAGTGAGATTTGCTAGGGGAAAATGCGCAAGTGACAAGCTAAAGGAAACGTTTTAAACATTTCGCAAGATTCTTTACTTATCAAGTTGGGATATGATACTGCACTGATATATCTGTCTTGTTTGATACAATTTGAATTACATGTAATCTAGTTGAGTGGAGGCTCTTCAGAGACAACTCTTCAAGAAGCATTAAAGCTGTACTTCATAATTGGGAAGATCATCCTTTCCTTTCTCGACTCATTTAGCAAATCTCAAGGAGGACTACAACTGTCGAGATTTGAGTGAGTGTGTAATCCCAGTCCCACTTCCTGGACATATATTTTAGTATCGCACCGAGGTGAAGCGGGGTTGAAGCGTATCCAATACACCTGCCTTAGCCACTTCCGGTGACTAAGAATAACCCCGGTGCGTACCCTTTTGATCAAAACTAAGATGATGATCCCCTGAGTGTGTTCTCCACTCAGTAAAAGCTAACCATGGGTGGGTCGGTTGAATATTGAGATTTAAGCCGAGTGGGTTGCTTAATAATTGCCAAAGGATCGTCCAAATTAGTTAAACACACAGATAAAAAAATAATATTTAATGTACATGCATTTGAAATAAGCATCAGCGAATATAAATATAAATATTATTAATCTTGCACAAAATAAATAAGTCTACAAAAAGTCGTGGGGATTAATTAAAGATAACTCACTGGGATGTTTGCGTCTTAATGACACCAGACAGAGCGAAGGGGATATTATTATTGAGTTAAATACTGAATTAAGTAAGCACTTCTAATATTCGAGGGTATGGGCTCGGGATGAGAATTCTAGTTCACAAATAAACTGGTGAAGTTAGGGGAAAGATAATTCAATTAACGATAGCTTTGAGTTCGAAGTATTTTTGAAGGGGGACGGTGAAGATCTTCTTCTGGTGAGAATGATCGCACCTAGTCCGGCCGTCCGAGGTTACCGAATGAGAGGGTAATCCTAGACCAGTGATATGCTGATCCTTTGCCGGATCATGAAGGTGAGCCACAGGGTGACTCAAATCGGACTTCTTCCTTGAAGTACCTGTCCGATTATTCGGCTCCTGGAGAGGGTAGCCAAAACCGATTACCTAGCTACGTCTAGGGTAATCCGCCGAGGGAGGTCCTGTGTAACCTCAGACTCTGAAGCGGGGGGGAGGGGGGGCTGCTAGAAGTTTGGCACCTACAAGTACAGTGACGGCAACAACCAATTCCCCGAGAAGTACCTTCCTTGCAGCGGGCAAACGGTTTCTTATGTGGATTGAGTTTCACATAAATTTGACGTAGGTCCAAGGTCTTCTGTGTGATTCCAGGGAGAAGTCTTCCTTTTATTTCTCTCACGAGCAGAATCTAGAGAGAGAATCTAATTCTCTTAAAATCCGTATCGTCGCGCGAAAGACCTTTTTTCATCTTTGGGCTGACGGTATGTCATTCACGGCTTCGAGCCATCTCGGATTTTACGGCGGTGCGAAAAAGGGTGACGGAGAATTCAAGGCGAGAGGGCACGCAGCTTTGTGTCGGAGTGTTTCTTCGTACACTTATGTACGCGTTTTTCAGACTTCTACAACAACAGAGTCAAGCTTCTGCTACAAGCTTTGAATTATAAGAAGTATGGCTGTAAAGTGATTAGAGACTTTATAATGGTGGGATTTTTTATGCGTCTCCAGGAAGGTTTTACCAACTTTACATGTCATCTCTGTCTTTGGGATAGTATGAATACCACATCAGATTACCACAAGAAGCACTTGCCACAAAGGAATGAGTTCTGTGCTGGAGGACATAATTTCAAGCATCAGCAATTGATAGACCCTCAAAAGGAGTTGTCCCTCCCATTGCATTTTAAATTAGGGCTCATAAAGCAGTTTGTTATGGATCTTAGCAAAAAGGTGTTAGCCTTCGAGTACTTTCAAATTGTCTTTCCCAAACTCTGTGAGGTAAAGAAAAATCATAGTGTTCAGAATTCTCTAAAAAACTTACTAAAAAGGAAAAAGAAGCGTTGAAGAGTTTTGTTTCTGTGTCTCAGTGTTTGGAGGGTAACTACAAGGCTGACAATTGTGTAAAACTAGTTGAGAACTTAGTGAAAAGCTATTGGCAAATGGGCTGCAGGATGTCCCTGAAGGTGCACATTCTTGATGCCCATCTTGACAAGTTCAAGGAGAATATAGAAACATACCCAGAGGAGCAAGGAGAGCACTTCCATCAAGATATACTGAACTTTGAACAAAGATACCAATGAAAATGTGATGGGGGACTGACTACATTTGTGGGCTTGTACGTGAAAGTAATTTACTTTACAAACGTTAATCGATAAAAATTGTCCACTTCTAACTTATTTTTTACGTCATCATCATCACTAACTCTATAATTTGAGGTGATTTATTTGAGTATTTAAATAATAATTTCATCTTAGTTTGGTTATGACTTATGTTTTTTTATCAAAGTTATTTCTAATAATTTTTTATAATATATAAAACAAAATGGTGAAGTTCAGAAATAAATATAAGTATCGAAATTTTGTGATTTTTTTTAAACCCAAAGAATTACAAACGGTGAAGTTCAGAAAATTTATTTTTATATATCTTCTTCTCTATAACTCTATATTTTAGCAACGTGATATTTTGAAAGGGGGAAAATTTAGTTTAGAGTTCCTTTTTAAAATTATTATAATTGGCGAAATCAGAAAATTGATTAAAATTTAACCATGGCTGCTTTTTTTTAGATTTTAAATTTTAATCTTAGTAGCGAAGCGCAAGCTTTCCCATAGGGAAGGGGGGGAGTGAGTGGCGAAGCCATTGTCAGGTTTCTTTATATATTTCTTCTGGAAGTTTCAATAAAATTGTAAAAAAATACCCGTTTTTGTTTTTAGCTTTACAATGGTTGAAAAATTATTAAAAATTTGCCTATTTTTAGTGAATATTTCATCATACAAGACGCAACCGCAAAGTTTAAAACAAATAATGGCTATTTTTTTATTGTTTTGCAAAAAAATAGGTGTTTAGAAATAACAATGGCAATGAAAATAAATTGTGTTAAATCCGTCAATGAAGCAAGTCAAAGATGCCTAGGAGCCAGAAAAGCTTATCTCATCATTCACCTCTCAAATATTTATTCGTTCAACCCTGTAAATTCTGGGTTGAAATTTCTTCCGTTCGAGGCTAGCAAACACCTAACGCATCTTACAAAACTTCCACCAATTTTATAGCATTAAAATAGCTAATTAATGGGGCAGAATAATTTTGAAATATACATGAAATGTTTTTAATTTAGATAGATTTATTGGAGACCATTCTTGCCACACATTTATTAATCAACCGCATGAAAGACCGAGATGGCCACCCATTTCGTGTTCAATCATCTTACAGCCCGAGATTGAGACACATTTCAAGTTCAAGCATTTGATCGACCGAGATTGCTAGACATCTCGAGATCAAGCACCTGTCAGTCTGAGATTAAAACTCATTTTGTGCTCAAGCAATTGACAGACTGAGATTGCGACACGTTTCATCTCAAACACTTTAGTCTTTCAGGCAGGGCCTACAATACGTTTGCGACCTTCCCAAGAATGGTAACCACAGACCTGTGATCCTTTTAGATTTCAAGGGAAGCCCTACTGCAGGTTTGTGAAATTGTCAGGTCTAAAATAAGTTTCTTAGACCAGGATAGACAGTATATTGAAATTAGAAAGGCTTGTAGGGCTGGTCTACCATATGCTTGCAAGTCTTCAAAGGTGAGCCTATCCCACGTGCCGAGGCTTTCCAGGAAGGTCTACCAGTTTTGCGACAGTTGTAGGAAGTAGCTCCCGGAGTTTTGTGGCTCGTGAGGCCTAACACAGATCCTACCTATGGAATGTCTACCATGGATTTTGTACCCTTCCAGGAAAGTCCTACTTGAGTTTTGTGATGCAAAGTTTACAATAGGTGATTAAGCATTCGACGCTTTGGTGACAGATGAAAGGAGGGTCTACCACACATTTGAAAGGCCTGTAGGGAAGGCCTACCACAGGGCCAAAATTCCCATGAGTGTGAGGGCGGAAGATCGCATCCTAAGACGAATGTTTATCGTCACCTCCCACACATCAGTGTCGTCCTTCGTGGGTGTATGAAAGTATGTGTGTGCTAGCGTGTGTATGATCGAATGTGTGTGAAAGAAGATCTTTCCCGCGTGCGGTTGGGAACAAATGGCCACAGGAAATTCTATTTCTTGTTCTTCCTAATCCACGGCCCCCCATCACACGACAACAAAAATGCGAGATATCTCAACAAAGGAGAAAACAATAGGCCTAAAGGTGTTCCTCTCTCTCTCTCTCTCTCTCTCTCTCTCTCTCTCTCTCTCTCTCTCTCTCTCTCTCTATTCACGAGCACACACACAAACAAACATACCCTCTCTCTCTCACTTCTCTCCTTTTTTATCTCTCTCTTTTCTTCCCTAACTCTTTCTCATTCTCTCTTTCTTTTTTGTCTCTATCTCTTTCTATCGCACGATTTTTCTCTTTATTTATCTCTCTTTCTCTCTCTATCTCTCTCTAATTTCTTTCTCTATCTTGCTCTCCCATTCTCTCTTTCTCGCTCTTTCTCTCTCTCTCATTCTTTCTCCCTTTTCTTTCACTCTATCACTCTCTCTCTCTCAATTTCTTTCACTTTTCTCAATCTCTTTCACTCTCTCTATCTTTTTTCTCTATCACCTCTTCTCTCTCGTTCTCTCCGTTTCTCTCTCTCTCTCTCTCTCTCTCTCTCTCTCTCTCTCTCTCTCTATCTTTTTTCTCTATCACCTCTTCTCTCTCGTTCTCTCCGTTTCTCTCTCTCTCTCTCTCTCTCTCTCTCTCTCTCTCTCTCTCTCTCTCTCTCTCTCTCTCTCTCTCTCTTGAAAGAATGTAGAGGGAGAGGTGACGCCCCCTTGTCGCGGGAAGAGAGCTTGTGTGTACCTTTGACTTTTCGAGCTATGTCGGCGGGGGTACCTCTTCTGGGTACCCCTGGTAGGGCTTCCCTTGTCGATTTGGTCGAAAACGAGATTCCAGACTAAGTGCGTCATTCCTTCCTTTTTTTTTACTCTATCCTTCTCTTTTTTTACTTTTATTCTATCCCTCCCACTTATACAAAAAGAAAAAAAACAAAAAAAAGCCTACTCCTATCATGTCCCTGTTTCTCTTTTCTTCCTCTATCTACATATAAGGACCTGGCAGCTACCTCATGCGTCAGAAGAGAGGCTTTGGAACCTCTATAAACAACGCCAATCGACGCTCACTGGTTGCGAGAGACTAGGACTAGAGGTGTCCTAGGCGTTGGGGCACGATGAATGGGATGAGGGTAGTGCCCCGTTAACCCCTTCCCTGGCGCGTAATTATTGACCGTTCCCAGTGCCCGTTGACGGGTGCCTCTGGTAGCATCGGTCCGAGGTGACGGCCCTTTGTTCCCAGGTTGGTTGCCAGGCCAATAAAAAGCCTTGGGTCGAGTCTTTTGGTGGGGCGGGATATCCATTGAACGCTGCTCCGAGATCCTGGCCGTTGTGAAGGGAACTAGTAGGAGTTTAGTAAGGGGCGTGCTTCGTTGTTGTTCACCTGGTGACAAATCGATGGCCCCTTCGGGGACCGTCTGTGCTGCTTGGTTGGGAGCCACGGCACGCCGAGGCTTGACGACTCGGTCGGACGAACAGCAGCACATGGAGCGTGCCTTCTGAAAGATCCGAAACGTCTCCGATCGATAGGCGGGAGCGACTCACGCGGGGAGAACTCACCAACCCCCTTTTTTCTATTGATTGGTCACAAAGTTTTGAAAGAGAGAAAGTGTTTAAAATGACAGGGAAAAAAGGTCCAGCTGCACTTAAATATACATGTGCGATATGCCAGAAGGATAAGTGGTGCGTGGACTTCCCGGAAGGATGTTTTTCGAAATGCCACCCGGGAAGTATATGCACCGATTGCATCCTTAAAGGAGAGATCCGAGAGGCAGTGGCATGCTGCAATGAACTCAAAGATCTCTTCACAGCCTCTGAAGAAAAATCTAGGGCGCTGGAAAATAAACTGCAGACCCTAGAAACGCAGCACGCGCTTCAGATTCGGCGTCTCGAGGAAAAGATCCTAGAGCTAGCCTCTAAACTAGAGGCCCTATCGGCTCAAGCTCGAGACGAAAGTCTCACTGACTTGGGTGGTTCCGCCGATGTGACTCCAGCCCAAGGAGGTGAAACTGCATTGGCAGTCCCACTTCTGCCATGCGGAGCCAATGAGAAGAAGAAAAAGAAAAAGAAGAAAAAGGACCATAATGCAGCTCACCCCAGTGTAGAGGATTCGAGCGCTACTGGTGCGCATGGGAAAGTGGAAAGAGAAGAAGAGAAAAGAGAAACGGAAGAAGAGAAAAGAGAAACGGAAGAAGAGAAAAAAAATGAAGAGAAGAAAAATAAGATGAGGAAGAAAAAAAAGAAAAATGCAGAGATACAAGAGGAAAGCGGCAAGTCGCTTCCGAGAGGAAAGAATAAGTCGCCTGCTGACAAATGTGCAAGAGTCACCCTTATTGGTGATTCTCAAGCACGGGGCTTGCAGTCCCTGCTAGCGGCCCGCCTTCGCACTAGTGTGAAGGTAAGCTGCCTGCCAGGATGTGGTAACCACCACATCAGAGTAGAGGCTGAGAAATCACAGATTTCTGAGAGCTCAGTCGTTGCTCTGATGGTCAGTGGAAACGACCTGTACCTGAGAGGAGGTAGGGTAGGCCCTACAGATAAAATCCTCCACACGGTCATGGGTGCCGTGGACGACTGTGGGCTGAAAACCCGCAAGCGTGTGGTAGTCGGGATGCTCCCGAGGAGAGGTCCAACACGGACCGCTCACTCGATGAATGTGTCTCTAAACCGGCGCCTGGCAGATTTGTGTACGGCAGAGGGGGTCTTTTTTGTGGACCCGTACCGCACCTTTTATGGTAGAAATGATCTCTACCAAAGGGATGGGGTACATCTTTCCTTTAAAGGAAAGGCCTTTCTGTCGAACATGATCCAGAATGTCGTAGAGAGGACCGAAAAGAGTATCCGGCCCAGAGTGAGGGCGGACGTACGCCAGTACGCCCGTGTCACTCCAGGAACGACCTTCTCAGAGGTCGCAAAAAGGGGTGCCTCGCCAACAAAGGAGCCGGGAAACGGAAGAGCATAGGGAGTCCTACAGTCGGGGACTCCCTGAAAGTTCTTCTGTTCAATGCGAGGTCAATCAGGAACAAGTTTCCTGAGCTCCGTGGCCTCGTAGCGACGGAAGAACCCGAAATGGTAGCCATAACAGAATCGTGGATAAAAACGTCAAACCGAGACTTTGAAGGCGAATTCACGGTTCCTGGCTACCAACTCTTCCACAAAGATAGGCCAGACAGAGAGGGTGGCGGTGTAATGTTGTATGTCAAGGATACAATCAAATCTACGAACTCCAACATTATATCCGATCACGAGCTCCTAGGCGTTGACCTAGAGATAGGTCCTGTCAGATACAGGACCCTGGTGCTTTACAGACCCCCTTCCCAACCCGTTGAGAAGGACAGGGAACTGTACCAGCTGCTGGGTGAGCTTGTTCAAGGCAGAGTGTGCATCGTTATGGGCGACTTCAACAGACAAGTTGACTGGGAAACCAGAGCAGCCTGTGGCGATAGCGCGCTACTCCTGGAGTTCGCCAACAACGAGTTCCTCACTCAATGGGTCAGAGAACCGACGAGAGGAGACAATATCCTCGACTTGGTCTTCACCTCTGAGGATGATATCGTTGAGGATGTCTCTGTAGGCGAAGAGCTCGGTGGCAGTGATCACCAGCTAGTTAGATTTACCGTCAAGATCCCGAAGGTAAGGTCTGTTGCCAGTCAATCAAGGAAACTTGACTTCAGAAGAGCAGACTTTGCACGCCTTCGTGCTGGGCTGACTGATGTAAGGCTAGCGGTATGCGAAGAGGTTGAGGATTCGTGGAACAATTTCAAAAATAAATTCATGAGTCTTCAATCAAGTTGCATCCCTCTAAAATGCCTCCGTCGGTCTTCTGTTCAACCAAAGTGGTTTAATCGAGAAATCGGCCAACTGCTTAGGGAGAAGAGAAATGCGTACCGGCGATCGAAGATCTCGGGTGCCTTTGACGAGTACCGGAGGCTAGCCAGGAGAGTGAAGTCCAGCATAAGGGCGGCTAAGCGTACTGAGGAACTCCGAGTGGCGAGACTCTGCAAGGAGAATCCCAAGGAGTTCTTCGGCTATGTAAATAGCCGTAAACCAATCCATCGTAGGATTGGGCCCCTAGTGGACGAGGAGGGTGCATTAACTCAGTCAGATGCAGAAAATGCTAACCTTCTCACTGACTACTTCTCCTCAGTGTTTACTAAAGAGTGTGGTCCCATCCCCCAGCCCACGGATTCCTACTCGGGGGAAAAGCTGGAGGCAATGGACTTCACCGAAGGAGAAATAAAGAAAAAGATCGCTGACCTAAAGACGAATAAGTCCCCTGGACCGGACGGGTTTCTACCCAAGGTGTTGAAGGAAGTGTGCGATGAAGTATCACGACATCTGTGCGCTATCTTTAACATGTCAATCCGGACCGGATGCGTTCCTAGAGACTGGCGTGAGGCGGAGGTGACTCCGATCTTCAAGAAAGGATCCTCCAGCCATCCGTCAAACTACCGACCTATCAGTCTGACTTCGATAGTCGGTAAACTCATGGAAAGCATGATGGTGGAGAAAATAACGTCATATTTAGAGTCAAACCTGCTACTGAGGAGTTCCCAGCACGGCTTCCGAAGGCAACGGTCATGCCTGACGAACCTTGTGGAATTCTTCCACTTCGTGTTCAGTGAGCACGATCGGGACAAGGCGGTGGATGTGGTTTACTTAGACTTTCAGAAAGCCTTTGATAAGGTACCACACCGCCGCCTTCTCCGGAAAGTGCGAGCGCTGGGCATAGATGGAGAAGTAGCCGGCTGGATCGAGGAACTGGCTAAGTGGCAGACGGCAACGGGTGGTGGTGAATGGACAGGCTTCTGAGTGGGTGCCCGTTACTAGCGGAGTGCCTCAAGGTTCTGTCCTGGGACCACTACTATTCATCATCTACGTCAACGACATGGACGGTGACATGGTTGCCAAGATTTCCAAATTTGCCGACGATACCAAGCTTGGTATGAACGTTGCAAAGGATGGAAATACTGCCCGCCTGTAGGAAGACCTTGGGAAGATTGGGGAGTGGTCGGACACGTGGCAAATGCCGTTCAACGTGAACAAGTGCAAAGTAATGCATATCGGCCACAGAAATCCCCAATCTCATTATATCCTTAAGGGCACTGCTCTCGAATCGAGTGACACTGAGAAGGACTTGGGTGTTACTGTCACTAGCGACCTCAAGTTCTCGAAACAGTGCATTGAGGCAGAGAAGAAAGCCCAAAGGATGTTAGGCTACATAAAGCGCCAGTTTGGATACCGTAACAGGGAGATAGTACTTTGTCTGTACAACTCCCTAGTTCGGCCGCACCTGGAGTATGCCGTACAATTTTGGAGTCCTTCGTTTCGAAAGGACATCGCAAGGTTGGAACGCGTACAAGCCAGGGCAACCAAACTGATTCCCTCTATCCGACATAAAAGTTATGAGGATAGACTAAGGGAATTAGATCTGTTCTCGTTGGAAACCCGTAGACTGCGTGGTCAGCTCATCGAAGTTTTCAAAATACTTCGAGGGTTCGACAATGTTGACTACCGGGATATTTTCACACTGAGTGAGAACAGAACGCGCAATCACGGCTTCAAACTTGAACTGAAGCGTTACAACCGCAATCTGTGTGGAAACTTTTTCACCTACAGTATCTGCGGTAAGTGGAACGCACTTCCAGTGGAAGTTGTCAACAGTGAATCTGTTGACCAGTTCAAGTCAAGACTAGACAAAGTCTTGAAAAGTGGCCGTTTAGGGACGCAAAACAATTGAGCAGCCATGTGCCCGCTCGATTGCTAGTCCCAAGGTACCCTCTTTGAATGGACCGTAAGGTCACCTAGGGTACCTTCTTTCCTTGTAACTCCTTGTAACTCTCTCTCTCTCTCTCTCTCTACTTCGCTCTCTTTTTCTTTTCTTTGAATTTCTTTTTCTTTTTCGCTCTATCTGGCTTTCTTTTACTATCTTTCTTTCTCTTTAAATTTTTCTCTTTTTCTCTCTTTTAATGTGTATCTCTTTCTCTCTCTTTCTCACTCACTCATTCTTCTCTCTCTTCTTTTCTCCCTCTCGGTTTCTCTCTCTCTGTTTCTCCATTTATAACCCTTATTCTGTCTCTTTTTCTCTCTTTTCCTTTCTATCTTTCACTCCCCCTATCTCTCAATATATATATATATATATATATATATATATATATATATATATATATATATATATTATATATATATATATATTTATATATATATATATAGATAGATATATAGATATATACATTTATCTATATTCAGTCATTTACTTTTCATATGAGTTATATCATACTTTTATAATTTCAATGTATCATTATTATTATTATATAATTTTTTAAACATAATTGCATTATTTCGATTGAATTATGCCATTATTTTTATTCAAATGACTCAATTGTTCTTACTTTTATGTCATGATTTTTCTTTCAATTAAATATAGTATTTTTATCACATCATAAATGTAAATACATTTGTCCATTCAGAGGTTGGGTGATTTTGTAGGAAACCTACATAGTTCAGTCCAAGATCACACACACTTAAAACTTATGCACATCTCATCTTTCCAAACACTCTTCCGTCTTACAAGGAAGATGTACCATTTGGCCATTTCCTTATATTTATTTATTAACACCAACCTCCTAGACATGGAATCCTATAAAAACATCTTTCCCGAACTTCCTCTAGACCATTATCAATCCTTTTTCACACAGTTATCTGCACTCCACATAAATTCATTCATAATAATGAAGGCCACCGGATTTCTCTCTCACTAAATCTCTCCCTCCCTCTGCCTTAAGCAAACGCCCCAATACATACTCATCCATCTTCAGACAAAGCTCCTCTCCGAGATACCCAATGGTAAAAGCAGACCCGCCGACTTTACCTGAACACAGAAATACCAATTTTATTGTAGAATTATTTCATTATTATAGAATCAATCATCATTAAGTCACTCTTTCTCACTTATTGATCACTCAGTCATTAGACTATAGTCTATTCGACTTGCTTCGCGCATTCGGCTGCTTAACGTTAAGCACACTAAAATCTGATGATTCATCCTCGACTATCTCCAATTTATCAATTACTCGTTTGAATCAAGTTCAAGAATAAAGTTACTTAGAAATCCAAGTACGATTTTATTTTGTGAAAACCTACGATGTACAATAATGCCGAATTGGATTAGCAACAGAGAGACCTATTGGTTCATACCGAAAAACAAAACTCCTTTGTTCCTATAAGGAGCTGATGACCCCGCTTCAATCGAAGAAAACTACCCTTGTCCACCCCTACCCCCACATACATAACCGATATATATATATATATATATATATATATATATATATATATATATATATATATATATATATATATATATATATATATATATATATTAGTGAAGACGATACCAAAGTTTTTCAAAATGATACTGATCAGATAGCTATGTGGTCCTTGCAGTGGAATTTGCTATTAAAGCTAGAAAATGCAAAATAATGCAATACATGTTGCCAATAATAATCCCAGAGCCGAAAGCAAGTTATTTGACAGAACAATGGCAGTCGCATAAATGGAAAAAGACCTTGCCATTTATGTGTCAAGCAATCTTAAATCTTCACAACAATGGATAGAGGTGGAAAAGTAGAATTTAAAAATACTTGGTTACAGTAAATGGCAATTCAGTTTAATAACGATACAATAATTTCAAACAATTATGACACATAGAAAGAGACCATTTAGAGTACTGTTCACAAGTTTGGTCATAATATTTGAAACAAGAGGGAAAGTCCCTCCAACGACCTGAAGGGTTTTGCGATAAGATGATAAATGGTTATGCATTGATGGTTTCCCTTGGTTCAAATAAAAAAAAGGGCCTCTGAATGGCTAAATGAGGCTTCTGCCACTAGATGGCGCCACTCAGCGCCAAATCTGATGGCAGATTTGAAATCTTCAGGGGGAATAACCATATGTCTCATGGTCATATGTGTCATTTCATGGCTCTAAATGAGTACAATTGACTTTACTCCATTTGACAAAAAAAGCGACGCCTTGACCTGGCGCTTCGCCGTAGGTTAAAAGTTATTGAAAAATTAAAAAACGTGCAAGCGAAGGCCATTAAACTAATCCCATCTCTAAGAAACCAAAATTATGAAACACAGCTAGAAAGGTTAAACCTTATCAGTGTAGAAAATAGACGCATGAGATGACAATTAATTGAAGTTGTTAAAATTTTTGAGAGTTATAGTTAAGGAGGACCATTCAATCTGGTTTGAAATTAATACAAATCTTACACGTAATAATAGAATGAAACTTGTCCCTAAGCCATTTAAAACAAGTTTATGTGGATTTTCTTCTCTCAAACAAAATAGATAATGTCTGGAACATGTTTGCGGTGGATATTTTTTGAGTAATAGTGTAGAAACACTTACAAAAAGGGAAGATAAAGTTATCAAAAAATAATAGTTATAAAATTCAAGTGACAATACTAATTTTTCCCTTTGCTATCAAATTTCCTAGATGTAGTCATTATTTCAACTCGACCAAGTATCTTTTCAAATTTTCATACCCGTTGAGGTGGGAGGGAGAAGTGTGTGGGTGAGAAAATCCTTCGTCTTTACTCTCCACTTTTCTCATAACTCTCAATGTAAAGGAACATATGAGAATGGTTGTTAAGGTTCGCCTCTCGAAAAGGGCACCTTCTCGTTAAGGACAGTAGGTCTATAAGGTACATAACTTCCTTGTAACTCTCTCTTTATCTCTCTCTCTCTCTCATTTTTCTGTCTTTTATCCTTTTACTTTTATCTCTTATTCTGTATCCCTCTAACTCTCTTTCTCTTATGTCTCCTTATCTTGTCTCCCGCCCCCTCTTTTCTCTCGCTCCCGTTTTTTCTCTGCCTCTTTGTATTCCCCCCTTTATTCCTCTCCTCTCTCTTTTTTTATCGCTGTTTCTATGTATGTATGTATGTATATATATATATATATATATATATATATATATATATATATATATATATATATATATATATATATATTATAACTATTTCTATATGTATGTATATATAGATGAAAAATCTATATCTATATATCTGTTCACCTAGCCATTTCTCTCTTTCAGTCTCTCTCCTTCTCTCTCATCTAAATTTATGTTTCTTTTTCTATATTTTTGGTTTCTCCTTTACTCTCTCCTGTGTCCTCTCTGCTTCTCTCTCCTCTAACTTCCCCACATTTCTTCAACCCATCTTAATATCTAAAAAAAGGGGGAACTATCGTGTCTCTCTGTATAAATGTATGTTTCTGTATATCTGTGTATGAGTATAACTGTGTGTATATGTGTATCACCCCTACTAACAACTCTCATCTATCCTTATCTATCATCTCTTTGCTAGTAACAAGTAAGGACCTGGCGGCTACATCATACACCAGAAGAGAGGCTTTGGAACCTCTATAAATAACACCATTTGACGCTCACAGGTTGTGAGAGACTGGGACGCAGGATCTCAGGCCGACAAGAGACGGAATAATGTGATGAGGCTAGTATGCCCTGAAAAGCCCACCACTAATGCATAATGCCTGACCAGCCCTTGTGATCGTCCTTAGGTGATTTAGGTTGAGTTGTTACTGGTGCAACTTCCTCACCTAGTTGGCTACCAGGTTAACTGAAAGGTCTCGGGCTAGGTCACTAGTCATGGCAAGATATCCGTTGAATGCCTGGGCTAAGAGTCTGGCCGCTCGGTAGGGCCTAGTACGGCCCCGACCTTGGCTTTCCTCCTCCTGTCGCTCCTGGCGAGAAACCAGTGATAAATCACTTGTGGCTGAGGGCCATAAGCTGCGCAACGCTTGGGACTGTCTAGCCTATGGGAAAACCTTTTCGGCTAGTGTCGCAGGAAAATAGGGAGGTCTGCTGGAGAGGGGCTGGAAAGACTTGCGGGGTAGGTGGATGCAGCCGGCGCGAGACCCAGCACTAACTATTTCCCTCTCATTTTAGTGGTCACAAGCATCGAAGATATTAGCGCGCGCCTAGTCAGCTAACAAAAGCACAAAAGTAAATAGAGAAAAATGCCTGGTGCCCAACAATTAAAAATTGAATGTCCTAGGTGCAGAGGTATAGGTGGTGTATAGATTTTAAAGAGGAAAACTTTAAGAACGTAACACGTCAGAGCGTCTGCAAGTTCTGTTACATAGAATTGTTAATGGAGAGGAAGATAATGGAAGCGGAAGAACGTCACCACCGCGAACTAGTCGTCGTGAGAAATCAACTTAGTTAATTCGAAGAAACCTGAATTGAGGAATTGACCTACCTGAAGAATCAGGTGGGCCAACTTCAAGAGGCAGTTGACGTACTCAGGAGACGTGTCATCTCAAGGTCACCTCCAGGAAATAGGAACAAGACTAGAGGAACTGTCGTGGCGAAGAGTAATGCCACAGGTACGATGCAAGAGAGCATTACCACCCAATTTAGACAGGAAGCTTGCAAAAAAGACCAGGGCAGGGCTAAAAGAGGGGATGGAAGAAAAGAGACAAGTTATGCTGACGTTGTTAGATCCGCGGCAACCCTGGAGACGGTGGGAACTCCTGTGTCGGGCGCAGCTCGAACGAACCCACAGAATATCAAGAACAATAACACTAGGGCTGCAGGTGCTCCCATTGAAGCTGCTGCAGTAAATCTTCGGACCAATTCGAAGAAAAAGAAACGAAGAAGAAAGAAGAAAAGGCAGGTAGTAGCTGAGATGGAAGCACCAGTGAGCAACAATGAACCGACTGAGACGAGCACATCGGCACTGGCAGTGGATTGTTCACTGGAGGTTAGAGGTGCGAGCTCGAACGAAGGAGAGTTTCGGAAAGTGAGAAGGAAAAAGAAAAGTAGTATCAAGAGGAAGAGGCAGAGGACGATCTCCCATGCTGCAGAGGACTCTTTGAGAACCCTAAATCGCTTTGCCGTCATATCGGACGAGGGCGCGCAATGCGTAGTCGTGGGAGACTCGCAGCTGCGAGGCCTTCAGTACCACCTGGGTGGGGTGAAATGCCACAGATGGGAAGTACGATGTCTTCCCGGGAGGAATAACGAGGCGCTACAGGAAGAAGTTAAGAATGTACGAAATTTCTCTATGAGCTCCGTATTTGCCTCAATGGTCAGTGGAAACGACCTTTTCCTTAGAGGAGGTAGAGTCGGGCTAACGGAACATATAGTCCAGACATCGATGAAGATTGCAGAGGATCTTCTTTTAAAGACTAATCAGGTCATGCTCGTGGAGATGCTACCCAGGAAGTTTGCTACAGCGCACGCAAATAGCAAAATTCTTGGCATTAACGAACGTCTAGGTCACCTTTGTGCCTTGACAGGAGTTAAGTTTGTAGACCCGGTCGACTTCTTCTTCGGACGAGATGACCTATACACGGAGGATGAGGTCCACCTAAACGATTGAGAAAGAATGTTTCTGGTCGAGTTAATCATGAGGAATACCTTCTGGCTGTTGAGGATTGCACGGGACGAGCCAAGCGGCAACTCGACGGGTACCAACGAGCAGGAGACTCAAGGTGAGCCCAAGAGCAAGTCAATGCGGGACATTCTACTGCAAGAGGCCGTGCTGCATCGCAACGAGAGAGTAATGGAAGCCCTGCCGGTGACAAAGAATCGATCCCAGGTGGAGAAGATCCAGGCAACTCTGAGGAAGCACATGTTAATACGTCCTTTTCTGACAACAACACTCCATCCGAGTCGTCGGGAAACGCGTTAGCGGAGGGAGCGTTAGAAACTAGCCAGCGTTCTCTTAAATTTTTATTTTTAAATGCAAGGTCGATACGGAACAAGTCGGACGAATTTGTGCTGTATTGGACTCCGATAACGGGGTACATATCGAGGCGATCGTAGAAACGTGGATCCATACAGACAAGCGAGATTTCGAGGGTGAGTTTGCTATCCCCGGTTATACAATGTTACACTGTCACCGAACTTGTCGAGAGGGCAGTGGAGTTATGGTATACGTCCTGAACTGTTTCCCCGCCGACGAATGCAATGTGAGGTCTCATTACGAGATTTTAGGGCTAGACATAGATTGTACTAACTCCTCTTATCGAGTAGTGATGGTTTACAGGCCACAAAGACAGCCAGAAGAGTTAGACTCAAGCCTGTACGCAAAGCTCACCGACCTGGTAGATAGTCGCGCGGGTTTGTTGATTGGTGACTTCAACTGCCGTGGGACTGACTGGAGGAACTGGACAGGAGATGTGGAAGGGAGAAGATTGATTGAGTTCGCTCAAAATAACTTCCTGACATAATGGATGGAGGAGCCAACGAGGGTTGAGAACATGTTAGATTTGGTGTTTACTACCGACGACGGCATGGTATCTGGACTCAACGTGGGAGAGTGTCTGGACTGGAGCAACACCGCACAGTCACGTTTTCCGATGTGAGAGACGCTCTCAGGTCGCTATCTTTAAACCCGACTTCCGACGCACGAACTTTGTGGGTTTTCGGGATACGATAGCTCAGCTTGGGCCCGCAGCAGAAGAAGGAGTCTTGCACAAATGGTTGGCGTTTAAAAAAAATTCTATGATCCAACAGTCTGCGTTTGTCCCTAGCAGTAGGAGGAGCGGCAAGCTTCTCCCCCTGAGATTGTTCAATCGAGGTATCGCCGCAGTGACAAAGAACAGGAAAACTCCCTACAATAACTGGAAAGCCAAATGAAGAATGGCACCTTCAATACAAGAAAAAGTGTAGGCAAGTTAAAGCACTGGTGCGCGGAGCTAAGCGCAGCGAGGAAGTTCGGGTTGGCTCCCTCTGCATGTTAATAACCGCAAGCCGATTTGCCATAGTTTATGAACGCTGAGAGATGACAATGGCGTGTTACGGAAGTCAGAACTAGACATCGCCAACGTGGTGAACGGCTATTTCGCCTCCGTATTTACGAGGGAAGTTGACGGTTCAGCTCCGAGGCCGAGAGTTCATCTCGAAGAATGCGAAAACCAATACAAAATAGTAGCCAGACTAGGAAACCTTGTACCGTATAAGTCTTTAGATCCAGATGGCTTTCTTTCTAGAGTCCTCGGAGAAGTTAGTGAAGAGATTGCTCCACACCTCACCACCATTTTCAACAAATCTTTGGAAACTGGAGAGATCCTGGAAGACTGAAGAATAGCAGACGTAACTTCCATCTATAAGAAGGGTAATTACCGGCCTATTAGGCTGACATCCATCGTAGACAAACTACTCGACAAACTAACCGCAGACTGTACAGTGCAGCACTTAGAGTCGCCCAACCTCATCTTGGATTCCCAGCACGAATTGATTTCGCAAGAACCGTTTATGTCTCACTAATCTACTAGAATTTTTCTACGGTATTTTGAGTGAGTATGACCGTATTGAGCTGTGGATATCTTATTCATGGACTTTCAAAAAACCTTCGATAAGGTACCACACCGCAAGTTGATAAATAAAGTCTGCGCCCTTGGCATTACCGGCAAGGTAGCCAAATGGATAGAAAACTGGCTCTCGGAACAGAGGCAACTGAGCCCCAGGGCTCAGTGTTTGGGCCTCTATTGTTCATCGTCTACATCAATGATATAGACGAAGGACTAATATGCTCGATAGCCAAGTTCGCCGACGATAGCAAGCTAGGAGGTAGTCTGAGCTCACGAGAAGGAGTGGAATACCTGTGAAATAGCCTTCTCGGGATAGGCGAGTGGTCAGAAAGGTGGCAGATGCTATTTAACCTTGACAAGTGCAAGGTAATGCACATCGGCCGTGCTAACCCTCGGGAAAACTACTTCTTGCTAGGCAAACAACTAGATACCACTGACCTTGAGAAAGGTTTAGGCGTGCTAATCAGCAGTGATCTAAAGTTCCTCAGGCAGTGCCTCCAGGTGTAAAAAAAGGCTTAGCGAATGCTGGGGTACATGAAAAGGCATTTTCGCCTCCGAAAAAGGCAGATTGTCCTCGCTTTGTATAACTCTCTAGTCCGGTCACACCTTAAATACGCCGTACAATTCTGGTCCCCAACCCTGAGGAAGGATGTTGAACGGCTGGAAAGGGTAGAGGCCAGAGCCACAAAATTGATGCCCTCCCTTAGACATAAAAGTTATCAGCATCGGCTACGAGAACTAGGGATGTTCTCCTTGGAGACGCGCTGGTTAAGAGGCCGGCTGATTAAAACTTTTAAGATAATGCAAGGAGTTGAAAACGTAGATCACAGGAGGCTGTTTATGTTGAATACAAATGCTACGCGTAACTACGGTTACGAACTGGAATTACCGCAATTCCATACTAGTATTTGCGGAAACTTCTTCTCGTACAAAATCTGTGCAACGTGTAACCGTCTACCGCCACAAGTTGTGAACAGTTTGTCAGTCGAACAGTTCAAATCTCAAAAAGGGAAGATAATGCACACCCTGACCTAGATGGTACTACTTTAGTATAGATTATAGATCTGAGTAAAGTAGATAGGTTTCAACATTTTATAAAAATTTCATGTTTATGTTCTTTTTTCAGCACATTCAGGTATCGTTTCTGCTTTCTGGTCCGCAAATGCGTGTGGAAGAGCCTTCATCTATGCTATACTTTCTCTTATGCTAAAGGGTAGGGCCTTCCCAAAATAGTACTCCACGGTATGGTCAGCAATGTCCTTTGGGGTACTACTATTCCTTGTGACTCTTTGTAACTCTTCCTTACTCCCTCCCTCCACCCCTCTCTACTTCCCTCATTATATATATGAACTGCTGTATTAACAGCAGCGTCGCTCGAATGATAATAATTGAAGACTTTCGTCAGCTCTTGGGGTAGAAGCTTCATTGGCGCGAGGGAGTTCTCGTTATAACTTTCGTTCTTTTTTCTAACTTTTGATCCTTTTTTTAAGTTTTATTTCTCTTTTTAAGTTTCTGCCGTCTCTCAAATTAGTATAGAACCCTGATTTAAAATCCGAGCTAAGTGGCAGAGAAGCTTCTCTTCGGTGCTCTCTGAGATACCTTTTTTCGTAAAATACAATGAAAACTGTAGGTATGTAATTATGTTAGAGAGTATATTTTTATGCTTACATTTTTCTTCGATATTACTGGTGACTGCATGTATGAACCTGTCTGTATGAACGATCTTGTGAATGTTTTTGTATATTTGTTTATATTTATCGTTTATGGAGGCTGCATTTGTCCATATATATATGGCTGTGTATGAGTGCTTGTGATTTTATTTTTGTGTGTACGTCTTTCCTGTATGCTTATGCAGAAGATTATGAGTCAAAGAGGTAATAAATAAGGATGGAATGAAGATTAATACGAGCAGTTTCTGCCATCTAGTGTTAGATGGCAGTTAAGGCAGTCAGAAAGAGGTGATAAAGAATTAAGTCACTTTTAATCTTCCAATAAATATATATATATATATATATATATATATATATATATATATATATATATATATATATATATATATATATATATATATATATATAATTGAGCTGATGGGCCGATTCCTCGGGAAACGAAATAGAAAAACGAAGGGTAAAGCCAACACGATGGATTGTAACATTTTCTTTCTTTCTTTCTTTAAATCTTGAGCTGACCAACCCCATAGAAAAAGTTAAAAGACTATATACCCAAGTGGCTCCAGAGGGAGATCAGCCTGCAAATAGTGATACGATAGAGACAAAAGAAGAGTAAATATTAAATATGAGGATAGAAAAAAAACAATAACACCGGAAATCAGGTAATGTTAGCAGGTAATAAGAATGAGTTAGCTCCCCTCTTAAATGTTTGGAGATCAGTAGACTCCACAACAGAACTAGGCAAACCATTTCACATCACGGTTGCACTCAAAATAAAACTCCTGGCAAATTTAATAGAGATATCTGAACGTTTCGTACATCGACTGTGTACATCATCAACAATTTTCTGTCAATTTTACAAAATAGAATAAATAATAAAACCATACTTAAAATATAACATACACAGTTAAATGGACAAAAAAGACACTAAAGGAAACTATGCTAACAGATCATTAACTACGCCTGAATCTTCTTCTATTCGAAGCTATTCTATGCCTTGCAACACACAAATTTCAGATAGTGAATTCTCTATTTTGGATACGTGTCCTAATAGTCGTGATCTGGAGATTTTGGAGTTTATATACATTTCCAAACTCACCAACAGTCTTCAATTTCCTTATTAATTATTTAACTCCAACCAACACGCCACCAATAACTTTTTAAATCTAATTTCCCCCACAAGACCACAGTCTTCTCAGGAACACCATCCTATACAGGAACCTCTGCCGGGTAATCCAATTCTTATTCATTTATTTATTTAGTCGTTAGTTGTTTTTTTTTGTGTGTTCGCCTTTCTATTTTGCCAAACATCAGTCTCCGATGAACTTAGGTACGCTTATCCACAGGTTAAACAATGAAGAAAAGGCGTATATAAGACAAATTGAGAAGATTGAAAAAAGAATTATTAATTCGAAACTAGCGGTCGCTTTTAATAAAACATGCTATAATGAAAATATAATGCCCAAATTCACACACACACACACACACACATATATATATATATATATATATATATATATATATATATATATATATATATATATATATATCTCAAAGTAGCACGAGAGAATGATGAAAATGAATCCATTAAACCACATTGAAAGAGAAAACGGAATAATTTTTCCTTGCAGTAATATTTTTATTACCTTTTTTCGAAAAATCCGTGCAGGGAAGCGATTCGAACCATGCACACTGAGGCAGCGAGCACCGCTTTGATCACAGTTAAAAGTATGCCTTTAGTACACTATATATATATATATATATATATATATATATATATATATATATATATATATATATATGAAACAAACGACAAGGGTTTATGACACAAAAAAAGAAAATGCTTGGAGATAAATGAGAAAATGTTTTAAAAAAATAAAGGACTCAGTTCTCAAAAACAACTGAACCTGTTGAGAGAGTTTAAATACCCGACAACACTCACTCATACAAACATTCCCAGAAACGAGAAACGCGTTCAAAGAAACGATCGCCAAGAATGTTTAATGAACAAACTTGTTTCATGTATCCTCCCTCCCACACGAGACTGTAATGAACAACCGTGGCCTGTTACCCGTCTCTCCCGTCTCAAACGAGACAGTTATCACTGAAATCTTCTCTTTATGATGTGTCTGCCTCTCTTTAAATAACAACTACTCGCATTTATTGTTCTGTTCACGGGTTTTGTCGCCAGACACGTTCGAATCACGTTCGGCGGGAAATTTTTCCGCCATTTTAAATGGCGCCAAAATACAAAACTGGAAAAATGAGAAACTCTCGGCTTTAATTGATTTACACTGGAGAAAAGAGAGAAAAACGTAAACAAAACAAAGAGGACAAAAAAAGTCTATTTAATATTTAGAAAAACGAAAGAAAATTTCGACAAAGCCAATCAGGTTTAAGGGATATTTTTAGTTGCTTGTCCATCTGTTTGTTTGTTTAATTTCCACACTTTTTGCTGACTTCTCTTGCTCAGGAACACCGGGAGAGATGATGGTTTGAAGGGGACAATGGAAAAATTAGTTTGCTCGGTTTCTTTATTGCCAGTGAGGGACTAAGTTCGTAATTTAGGCAGGGGCGGATTAAGGTTGCACGGGGCCCCTGGTTGTAATTCAAACCGGTGCCCTTCCATCAAAATGACTACTAGCGTAAGTAAACACAGAGTTCTTTCGAAATAATTTTAATTATATTGAATTTCATATAGATCGCCTACTTATTAATTACCTTAATTACATCGTACGTTTACGAACTTTTCTAGACGCGAAGTCATTAATCAAATCAGTGAAGCTCAGTAAACTTACAATTTCACTTTCAATACTCATAAGTGAGAGAATATTGAGACTTTGTTGTCCTATGCAATTTCTAACTTTATTTTTTAGTCTTTTCAACTTAGAAAATGATCACTCTCCGCTGCAGTTTGATATCATCAGACAGAGATAGATGCGCACTGCGAGGCAAACATTTGAAAAGCTTTGAAGCTTTGTGCGCACTTATACTCATTTAACAGCAATAGTATTTTGAGCTCTGTGCTTGTGTTTTATGCTGCGCACTGCGCTTTTTTCTGTTCTTGTTTATTAACAGTCTTGAAATTCTCTGAAAATTAGACTAATTCAGGAGGAAAACCGTCTTCGAAATCATTTGAATACTCTTCCATTAACTTATCTGCTGCCTTTCTGATGCCATCATGACTCAGCTCAGTTAAGTAGGAAAGAAAACAAGAATTTTCCTGGATGTTCTTATACATGTCTAAATGATGTTGTAGAGCTGAAACGAGTTCGTCAATGATTGTCAAAAATACCTCAACCTTGAATTTTTCTCTGGGTGTAAATCCTGTTTCAGTTGATGGACCCTCATCAAACGGATGCTTTCTCTTATGCGGTCGATTTGAAGATTCTTTATATTCTTTGACAACTGATTTTACCTTTCCTTTTTCTTCGTAGCATTCAAATTCAGAACGTTGACTTTTAACAAATTTAAGGAGAGATTTCAATAAATGAACTACTGAATTCAAAGACAGTCCACTTTTTCGAAGGGTAAACTTGTTTTCTGAAATCTGTCTAAAATTGTATCCCATATTTCAAGTAAGATAGCGACTTCCAGTCGTTGAATTTTTTCCAGAAATCCTTCTGCTTCAAGTCTGCTGTCTAGTGGCGGATTTTGATCAGCTGCAAATTCTTCCAGTGCTGAAATATTCTCATTGTAACCTTTGCTAAGAGCCATTACAGCATCATGGCGGACTGACCATCTTGTCTGAGACAATACCTTGTTACCAGGCAACCCTTTTTGATGTTTTTGATGTACTTGCCAACGATGGGTAGATGTGACAAGCCAGGCATAAAGGCTTTGCAGAAAATCAAAAAATCTGGCTGCAACAGGACAACCTTCTGCTGCACTTTTCACACCAAATTAAGGGAATGTGCCGTACACAGCGCATAATGAGAAAACCTACATTTCTCGCAAATGATATATTGGACGCCGTTGTATTTCCAGCTCATATTTGCAGCGTTGTCGTATGACTGACCACGGCAATCTTGAATGTTTATGCCATTTTCTTCTAATAAATGAATAATAATTTAGGCGATTTCTGATCAAGTGTGGGAAAACATTGGTATGAATTATATAAACCGTTCAGCACAGCCAGATTGTAGAAATAGCGGGAAATCACAGTTAGCTGATCCATATGCATGACATCGGGCGTGGAGTCTCAAAAATACAAAAATATATAAAAATGTTTATATATATATATATATATATATATATATATATATATATATATATATATATATATATATATATATATATATATATATATATATATATATATATATATATATATATATATATATATATATATATATATATATATATATATATATATATATATATATATATATATATATACAGAAGTTGCTTAACGTACCTATACACAAATCAGTGGCGCTAAGGTGGAAGATGCGAGAATGTGTCGGCATTTGGGGGAAACGGAAGTATGAATTTCTTGTTTATTAAGGTATTATTAGTATTGAATTGGCCGTCGGAAGTATTAAATTTGAGAATTTCTTGTATAAATGACGACTCAATTAAGCGTTGGTGTATATAATTGTGAGACTTATAAACTATTTTAGCATTATCAATATCAATTTGATGAGTTTCATTGGACATATGTAGAAATAAACTCGAGGAGAGGGCACCACGTACTTTTATATATATATATATATATATATATATATATATATATATATATATAATATGAGACCAAGGAATTAGATGGGAGATTTATAAACTTTTCATGAAAAAAACAATTTTTTTTCTACAATTTGGAGAGGCCCGGAAATATGAGTAATCCCTGGTTGCATCTTAGTCATCTCCCATGATAGACCGGGTAAGTTCGATGAGAGAGGTTGTTTGAGTTCTCTCGGGATCACACGTTTAATTAAACAAAAAGTCAATTGAAGAATGACTTTCTTCTACGGTTTTTTGTTGTTGTTTACTTAAAAAAAAACCCTGAAATGTGAGAGGAGCGGCGAAGGAGATGAGGTTAGGGAAAGTGAAAATGTGTGGAAGTTAAATGTCTGAGTATTCTAGAGAAGAGAAGTCGCGGCAATCGGGACCGGCGCAGCACCCAATTTCCCACTCAACTTCTACAATTATCTTACCTTTTGGGAGTTGAGGTTGGTGATGGCAAGTAACTTCGCACAACCTTTTCACTCTCCACCACCTGCGGGTGTTGGGGCAAGGGGAGCGCTGTCCTCCAGTTATGAATTGCAGGATGGTTGGCTGTGATATACCTGACACCCCAGTGCTGAGGTCCATCGGAGGTGCTATCCCGAAAAGTGGCTTTCTTGGTTTGCTATGTACAGTTGACCAAATTAGTTATGTCACAGTTTTTAAAATGTTTCTGAAATGAATTAAGTTAACTATGATATAATTATTTATATTTTTTTATAAATCATCGAATATTTAGGAATGATTGCTGGTAGGCTTTGTTTTGCTGTTTTGCCAAGTAATAAAGGGAAATTAGGGGCAAATTTGGACATTCGCTTTTGAAACCAAACCGTTTCAAAATGTTTCGACAAGTTCAAGTCAAGACTAGACAAAGTCTTGAAAAGTGGCCGTTTAGGGACGCAAAACAATTGAGCAGCCTTGTGCCCGCTCAATTGCTAGTCCAAAGGTACCCTCTTTGAGTGGACCGTAAGGTCTCCTAGGGTACCTTCTTTCCTTGTTGTTACTTCTTGTTGTTACTGCTTGAAATACCTCAATAACGTTAAAAAAGCAATAAATTCAATTCATTTTATTGGTACATGTCCTACCTAGTTTATTTATAACTAAATTTACCCAAACCACGCTATCACTCATCAAATAATAATAATGACTTATCACTCTCTGAACAAATTTCACCGTAAAGTCTGCCATGACTAATTGGAGCAACTGTATAACCACTTCATAGTAGCTTTATAATAGGAAACATTGCGATGGGATTCAGCAATACACGATGCAACAGAACTAGTAACAAAACTCGTTGGGAGCAATAACGCAACGGTAAACTTAGTGAGCCATAGCGATGGTCTACCCCTTCTCCCCCCTGATCAAGACTCGCATTCTCGCTAAACGTACCCGTCATCTCTCTCTCCGAGCGCCCCCCGACCGACCTCGAAATGCGTTCTGTAGTTATTATCAATAAACCATATATGTATTACTATTAATGATATTCTACTCGTAGCATTTATTCCTCAAAGAAAAACATTTCTCTAACAGGAGTATTACTTTATCTTATTTTCTCATTCTCTACTTGGACTTGGATTGTATGCATTTGTACTTACATTTATCTACTTATGGCTTTGGGAAGTCCATCGAGTTCAGATAATCAAACCTGTACTAGGTTTAAACGGGTAGGAATGTGTGCAGTCTTCGGATCCATATTTTGACCGAAGGAAGAAGGACCCTAGTGGTAGGAGAGGCTCAAGACGACCATGCTTCATCCTCGCCTGCAGGAAGCTGCCGAGTCTGTTGGCACTCGCTTATTGGCACTCCCGATCCTGGTGTGTGATCAAGGTATTTTTCCTCTAGCCTTTGCCTAAAAGGGCAGAACCCAAAAGGCAGTGCAGGATTCAGTAGTTGGTAGGCACCAGGGCGTGTCCACAAACCAGTGTGCCTGTACTCTAGTGTTAAGTGCCTACTTTGCCTACTTTCTCGCTGGCAGCTTCTGCCGCTGGCTAGCCCTTGTGATTAAACCGTGATTAATATTATCAATAGGTTATAGTATTAAAAGGCATTTGGAATATCCTATTTCTTTGAAAATATAACCATGGTGAATTTTGTTTCAAACCTTCTTAAGTGGCGGAACATCAAAAATTCTCGCGTCATTTAGTGATTCCCGAGACTGAGCAGGAATTGCAGAAAAAAATGTATTTGTCTGAAGAGGACTCGACATCCGAAAACAAAATTCTTTAGCATTTAGGTTGAGTCTTTCTTCTCGGATATGTCTCATCGTTTCTATGAGCGATTTTATCATATTATCTACTTAAATGTTCTAATTTCAATCCAGTTATTTTCAAATCATCCATTTTAGCTATGAAAGTGAGGTATACTACCAGTGAACTGATTAAACACAATGATACGAAATTCCTCTAAAAATGATGAAAAATCAACTAATATATCTTTACAAATCGGAAAGGTTTCACTTCCAATGTTATTACAACTGAGTATTTTCTTTTGGCAAAAATTAAAATCTTACACAATTCACATTAACATAAATTCTTTTCACACAAATTGGGATCGTGCTCATCAATTCGCCCCATTTACCTTCCGCCCTACCTCCTTTCTCCTTATTAAGAAGAAGACACCACCATCTACCTATCCCCTGACCTCCTTTCTCTTTATTAAGCACCAAGATACAAATTCAATTTCTGAAATATACATGTGAGTGTACATGTATACTTATATGTACATGAAGCAAATTAAGTCATTATACTCTATAATCTTATCCATAGTATTGGTAATGTGGCATAGACCGATGGATCAATCTTAGGTGATCTATACACAACAATTTAATTAAGTTCGTCTATACATCTCCTTTTTAAAAAAATACACTTTTACCTATAATCATTTTCCCCACAAGAGATAGGCACTCATTAACGCTACATAACATACTCATTCTTTCCCATTTTTATAAGCTCTGTAAAGGAGGAGGCTACCCATCATTCAAGCCAAACATAAGTTAAAAAAAGTAAAATACAATTACTAGAAAAAATTCACATAACCTCCTCTCCCCCCGTGTTTTATGGGGACCAACAGAGGGGGTCGACCTGCATCGCTGCCTAGAAAATACCCCTCCTTTCCACCCGCTTATAAACAATAAAGCACTCGTTTACTGACTACCACATTAACAATCAAGGTCTGCTGACCAAATAGTAACGTGCTCTCACTTATTCTGATTTATGACCTTACGACCTTCAAAACTTTCAATAATTTAAAGGCAAACCTTGAGAGGACTTTGGCAATTATATCATTCCAAAGAGAATGTAAAGCAACATAAATTTTTCAAATTTCGTTAGAAAGGGCCGAATAGTTATAATGCTATTACAAAAAAAAAGGAGACCGACCGACCGACATAGTGAGATGTAAAGCCGCCCACGACTAGACTCACACATGACGAAAGATAAATAATGGTAAAATACAGTAACTAGAGAGGCTTCATATCCTCCAATCCTCCCTAAGTCTCTTGAAGGAGGGGGGAGAGGCAAATAATTTTGGTGCCAAGCGCATTTCGACGTGGTTAGATCGTCATCAGATCATTTTAACTAATCAAACGATGATCAATACCCTTGTCAACGCATCGATAATCAGGATCCGCTCAGGAAGGGCCCCCTAAGAAACAAGGGGTCCTTGCCCTCATCAGAGGGGAAATGAAAGGAGGAATAGAGAGGGAAGGATAAGGGGAAAGAGAAAGAATCTCATGAACCGAGAAGCCAAACGTGATGAAGGAATCTTTAGACAATTAAGAGAATTTTTTTTTTTTAGCGTTTTCGCTGCCATTATAACTTTTGCCTTAACGTGACAAAGCGTTGGGACAGAGCTACTTCACAACATCCACCTCTGTCTAAAGAAATCTGTCTGAACGAATCTGCGAGGGAAACAGAACTCCTCGAAAGGGGTTTCTTGAGAGAAGGGAGTGATGGATTACAGATCAAGAGCGTCCTTAATCAGACAAGGCGCGATTGATAGTGCAGTGAAAGGGAAATTTGTCGGAGAGATAGATAAACGAAACCACTCAAACGCGCTTGTAGTAGAACAGACCCAATCAGGAATGAGTAGATATGTAGGACAGCTAAATGGTATAATTTTTTTTAAAACGTACAGTAAAAAAGATTCCATTGGTATGACTATTGAAAGAAGGAATATATCACAAAGAGAGGTGAAAGCTATGAAAATGTATGTAAAAATTTAAAGGAAGAGACTGAGAAGATGAATATCTTGTCAAGCTCAGCTTGCGTTTATTGAATCTTCTCTTCTTGATGGTGTCTAAATGAATTAGTGAATTTACGTAGAATTCGAATCCCCCAGTTGTGTATCTAGTTCTAAATTTTGTTTGATGATTTAGGTAATGTTGAATTAGGATCATAAACTTGCCCAAATTTTACTAATGATCTATGAAAGATTTTCATAATAAATGGTATTGTAGTGCTTAGGCATTTAAAATATACTTCTTCGCGATTTAGGTCTGTCCTTCCACCTCTATGCTGATGACACTCAGATATACCTTTCCTCATCCCCTGCGTCTTTCTCTCAATCAATTACCAAGCTCCTTTCAACCTACACCTCCATAAACGAATGGCTATCTGCCAAATTTCTCAAACTTAACCAGGATAAAACTGAAGTTCTCCTTGTTGGTACCGCTTCGATGGTGGGGAAATCTAAAGCTCTCTTCCCTTCACTTAACCTTGGGGAAACCAATGTCGCCTTGTCTGTTACCGTCAGTAATCTTGGTGATATTTTCGACGAGCAACTCTCGTTTAAACCGCACATCCATCGTATCTGTAAATGTTCCCTCGGTTTCCTCCGCAACTTTTCACGTGTTCGACCCCATTTTGATCCACGAAGCCTTGAGACTGCTATTCCTGCCTTCGTCACCTCACGCTTAGACTACTGCAATTCTCTTCTAGTGGATCTCCCTTCTTCGTCACTTTGCCCCCTACAACTAGTTCAAAACTATGCTGGCCGGCTCCTCCTTCGCCGCCCCCATTTCTCTCCTTCGATGCCTCTGTTACAGGAGCTACAATGGTTAGCTATTTGCTTCCGTACCCACTATAAAATTCTTCTCGTAGCCTACAAGGCCCTAAACCTCGAGGCTCCACCTTATCTCTCGTCTGCCCTCTCCCGTCGTCAAACTCCTCGGGCACTCCGGTTTAACCTCGCTTCCCTCCTGAACACTCCTTGTTCTGTCGTCTTCTCGATGAGTGACCTTTCCTTCTCAGTTTGTGCTCCTAGGCTCTGGAATACTCTTCCTGTTGAAGTCCGATCCTCTCCCTCCATTGTTACTTTTAAACGTCTCCCGAAGACTCATCTCTTCAGAATTGCCTTCTCTCCCCTGTAAACTTTCTCCACACTCACTACAAAACCTGCACTCTGCGAGGGGTAACAGCTCTGAAGGGCGCATTATAAATACTTATTATTATTATTATTATTAATACAAAAAAAGGCAGGGGGTTTGCCAAAATCTGCACTTATTTAAGATGATTTTTACTTTTCAGTGTGGTGTGGGCATGGAAATTAACGTGGGTTCCAAACCACCACGGAAGCGAAAGGATAGGGCAGCCGCCGTGAAGGCGCCTCGAATTTGGACTCCAATGGCTACTTATTACATATAATGTGACTTAAATTCAGTGGAATCGGCAGCGGTGTTCCTAGTTAGTTACCTAAGCAGGAGCCTTAAATTGAGTGAGTTGCAAGTAAAACTCTTTCAAAGTCAAGTCAGAAACAAAAAAACCGAACGATATTTCTAAAACTAAAACCAATCGATACTTTAGAAACCAAAACCGATCGACATTTCGGAAGACAAAACAAATCTATATATCAGAAAACAAAAGCGATAGATGTTTTAGAAAACAAAACCGATCGATATTTCAGAAGAAAAAACAAATCGATATTTCAGAAATAAAAAACGAACGATATATTTTAGAAACCAAAAACGCTCGATATTTCAGAAACCAGAATCTAACGATATTTCAGAAACAAAAATCAATCGATATTTTAGAAACCAAAACAGATCGATATTTCAGAACCTAAACCAGTCGATATTTCAGAAACCAAAGCTGATCGATATTTCAGAAACAAAAACAGATGGATCTTGCAGAAAAACCCGATTGAAATTTCAGGAACCTAAACCGATCGATACTTCAGAAATCAAAACCGAACGATATTTCAGAGACCAAAAGCGTTCGATATTTCAGAAACAAAAACCGATTGATATTTCAGAAACCGAAACCGAGCCATTTTAGTGAAACCAAAACCGATCGATATTTCAGAAATCAAAACTGATAGATATTCTGGAAAACAAAACCTATCGATATTTCAAAAACCAAAACTGAAAAATATTTCACAAACCTAAAACGAGTGATATTTAAAAAAACAAAACAGAACGATATTTAAAAAACAAAAACCGATTGATACTTTAGAAACTAAAACCGTTCTATATTTCAGAAATCAAAACCAAACCATATATTTTAGAAACCAAAACGATCGTAATTTCAGAAACCCAAATCGAACGTTATTTCAGAAACAAAATTCGATCGATATTTCAGAAAAAAACGAGCGATTTTTTAAAACCTAACCCTATCTATATTTCAAAAACCAAAACAAATCGATATTTCAGAAACCAAAACAGATCGATCTTTCAGAAAACAAAACCGATTGATATTTCAAAAACCTAAAACGATCGATACCTCAGATATCAAAACCAAACGATATTTTAGAAACCAAAACCGTTCGATATTTCAGGAACAAAAATCGATTGATATTTCAGAAACCAAAACCGAACGATTTTTCAGAAACCAAAACAGATCGATATTTCAGAAACCAAAACAGATCGCTATTTCAATAATCAAAACTGATAAATATTTCAGAAAACAAAACCTATCGCTATTTCAAAAACAAAAACTGATCAATATTTTAGAAACCTAAAACGATTGATATTTTAAAAACAAAAACCTATTGATATTTCAGAAACTAAAACCGAACCATTTTAGAAAAACCAAAACCGATCGATATTTCAGAAATCAAAACTGATAGATATTTCAGAAAACAAAACCAATTGATATTTCAAAACACAAAACTGATCAATATTTCACAAACCTAAAACGCGTCATATTTCAGAAACCAAAACCGAACGATATATCAACAACCAAAACCGATCGATACTTTAGAAACAAAACCGATCGACATTTCAGAAAAACAAAACCGATTGATATTTTAGAAAACAAACCTGCCTGATATTTCAGAAGACAAAACCAATCGATAGTTCAGAAATCAAAACTGAACTATATATTTCAAAAACCAAAAACGAAAGATATTTCAGAAACCAAATTCGATCCATATTTCAGAAACCAAAACCGATCAATCTTTCAGAAACCTAAACCAGTCGATATTTCAGAAACCAAAGCTGATCGATATTTCAGAAACAAAAACAGATGGATCTTGCAGAAAAACCCGATTGAAATTTCAGAAACCTAAACCGATCGATACTTCAGAAATCAAAACCGAACGATATTTCAGAGACCAAAAGCGTTCGATATTTCAGAAACAAAAACCGATTGATATTTCAGAAACCGAAACCGAGCCATTTTAGTGAAACCAAAACCGATCGATATTTCAGAAATCAAAACTGATAGATATTCTGGAAAACAAAACCTATCGATATTTCAAAAACCAAAACTGATAAATATTTCACAAACCTAAACGAGTGATATTAAAAAAACCAAAACCGAACGATATTTAAAAAACAAAAACCGATCGATACTTTAGAAACTAAAACCGTTCTATATTTCAGAAATCAAAACCGAACGATATATTTCAGAAACCAAAACGATCGATATTTCAGAAACCCAAATCGAACGTTATTTTAGAAACAAAATTCGATCGATATTTCAGAAAAAACCGAGCGATTTTTTAAAACCTAACCCTATCGATATTTCAAAAACAAAAACAGATCGATATTTCAGAAACCAAAACCGATCTATCTTTCAGAAAACAAAACCGATTGATATTTCAGAAACCTAAAACGATCGATACCTCAGATATCAAAACCAAACGATATTTCAGAAAGCAAAACCGTTCGATATTTCAGGAACAAAAATCGATTGATATTTCAGAAACCAAAACCGAACGATTTTTCAGAAACCAAAACAGATCGATATTTCAGAAACCAAAACAGATCGCTATTTCAATAATCAAAACTGATAAATATTTCAGAAAACAAAACCTATCGCTATTTTAAAAACCAAAACTGATCAATATTTTAGAAACCTAAAACGATTGATATTTTAAAAACAAAAACCTATTGATATTTCAGAAACTAAAACCGAACCATTTTAGAAAAACCAAAACCGATCGATATTTCAGAAATCAAAACTGATAGATATTTCAGAAAAAAAACCCAATTGATATTTTAAAAAACAAAACTGATCAATATTTTACAAACCTAAAACGCGTCATATTTCAGAAACCAAAACCGAACGATATATCAACAACCAAAACCGATCGATACTTTAGAAACAAAACCGATCGACATTTCAGAAAAACAAAACCGATTGATATTTCAGAAAACAAACCTGCCTGATATTTCAAAAGACAAAACCAATCGATAGTTCAGAAATCAAAACTGAACTATATATTTCGAAAACCAAAAACGATAGATATTTCAGAAACCAAAATCCAAGGATATTTCAGAAACCAAATTCGATCCATATTTTAGAAACCAAAACCGATCAATCTTTCGGAAACCTAAACCAGTCGATATTTCAGAAACCAAAGTTGATCGATATTTCAGAAACAAAAACAGATGGAGCTTGCAGAAAAACCCGATTGAAATTTCAGGAACCTAAACCGATCGATACTTCAGAAATCAAAACCGAACGATATTTCAGAGACCAAAAGAGTTTGATATTTCAGAAACAAAAACCGATTGATATTTCAGAAACCGAAACCGAGCCATTTTAGTGAAACCAAAACCGATCGATATTTCAGAAATCAAAACTGATAGATATTTCAGAAAACAAAACCTATCGATATTTCAAAAACCAAAACTGATAAATATTTCACAAACCTAAACGAGTGATATTAAAAAAAACAAAACCGAACGATATTTAAAAAACAAAAACCGATCGATACTTTAGAAACTAAAACCGTTCTATATTTCAGAAATCAAAACCGAACGATATATTTCAGAAACCAAAACGATCGTAATTTCAGAAACCCAAATCGAACGTTATTTTAGAAACAAAATTCGATCGATATTTCAGAAAAAAACCGAGCGATTTTTTAAAACCTAACCCTATCGATATTTAAAAAACCAAAACAGATCGATATTTCAGAAACCAAGACAGATCGATCTTTCAGAAAACAAAACCGATTGATATTTCAGAAACCTAAAACGATCGATACCTCAGATATCAAAACCAAACGATATTTCAGAAACCAAAACCGTTCGATATTTCAGGAACAAAAATCGATTGATATTTCAGAAACCAAAACCGAACGATTTTTCAGAAACCAAAACAGATCGATATTTCAGAAACCAAAACAGATCGCTATTTCAATAATCAAAACTGATAAATATTTTAGAAAACAAAACCTATCGCAATTTCAAAAACCAAAACTGATCAATATTTCAGAAACCTAAAACGATTAATATTTTAAAAATCAAAAACCTATTGATATTTCAGAAACTAAAACCGAACCATTTTAGAAAAACCAAAACCGATCGATATTTCAGAAATCAAAACTGATAGATATTTCAGAAAACAAAACCTATTGATATTTCAAAAACCAAAACTGATCAATATTTCATAAACCTAAAACGCGTCATATTTCAGAAACCAAAACCGAACGATATATCAACAACCAAAACCGATCGATACTTTAGAAACAAAACCGATCGACATTTCAGAAAAACAAAACTGATTGATATTTCAGAAAACAAACCTGCCTGATATTTCAAAAGACAAAACCAATTGATAGTTCAGAAATCAAAACTGAACTATATATTTCAAAAACCAAAAACGATAGATATTTCAGAAACCAAAATCCAAGGATATTTCAGAAACCAAATTCGATCCATATTTCAGATACCAAAACCGATCGATATTTCAGAACCTAAACCAATCGATATTTCAGAAACCAAAGCCGATCGATATTTCAGAAACAAAAACAGATGGATCTTGCAGAAAAACCCGATTGAAATTTCAGAAACCTAAACCGATCGATAATTCAGAAATCAAAACCGAACGATATTTCAGAGACCAAAAGCGTTCGATATTTCAGAAACAAAAACCGATTGATATTTCAGAAACCGAAACCGAGCCATTTTAGTGAAACCAAAACCGATCGATATTTCAGAAATCAAAACTGATAGATATTTCAGAAAACAAAACCTATCGATATTTCAAAAAACAAAACTTATAAATATTTCACAAACCTAAAACGAGTGATATTTTAAAAACCAAAACCGAACGATATTTAAAAAACAAAAACCGATCGATACTTTAGAAACTAAAACCGTTCTATATTTCAGAAATCAAAACCGAACGATATATTTCAGAAACCAAAACGATCGATATTTCAGAAACCCAAATCGAACGTTATTTTAGAAACAAAATTTGATCGATATTTCAGAAAAAAACCGAGCGATTTTTTAAAACCTAACCCTATCGATATTTCAAAAACCAAAACAGATCGATATTTCAGAAACCAAAACAGATCGATCTTTCAGAAAACAAAACCGATTGATATTTCAGAAACCTAAAACGATCGATACCTCAGATATCAAAACCAAACGATATTTCAGAAACCAAAAACGTTCGATATTTCAGGAACAAAAATCGATTGATATTTCAGAAACCAAAACCGAACGATTTTTCAGAAACCAAAACAGATCGATATTTCAGAAACCAAAACAGATCGCTATTTCAATAATCAAAACTGATAAATATTTTAGAAAACAAAACCTATCGCAATTTCAAAAACCAAAACTGATCAATATTTCAGAAACCTAAAACGATTGATATTTTAAAAATCAAAAACCTATTGATATTTCAGAAACTAAAACCGAACCATTTTAGAAAAACCAAAACCGATCGATATTTCAGAAATCAAAACTGATAGATATTTCAGAAAACAAAACCTATTGATATTTCAAAAACCAAAACTGATCAATATTTCATAAACCTAAAACGCGTCATATTTCAGAAACCAAAACCGAACGATATATCAACAACCAAAACCGATCGATACTTTAGAAACAAAACCGATCGACATTTCAGAAAAACAAAACTGATTGATATTTCAGAAAACAAACCTGCCTGATATTTCAAAAGACAAAACCAATTGATAGTTCAGAAATCAAAACTGAACTATATATTTCAAAAACCAAAAACGATAGATATTTCAGAAACCAAAATCCAAGGAAATTTCAGAAACCAAATTCAATCCATATTTCAGATACCAAAACCGATCGATATTTCAGAACCTAAACCAATCGATATTTCAGAAACCAAAGCCGATCGATATTTCAGAAACAAAAACAGATGGATCTTGCAGAAAAACCCGATTGAAATTTCAGAAACCTAAACCGATCGATAATTCAGAAATCAAAACCGAACGATATTTCAGAGACCAAAAGCGTTCGATATTTCAGAAACAAAAACCGATTGATATTTCAGAAACCGAAACCGAGCCATTTTAGTGAAACCAAAACCGATCGATATTTCAGAAATCAAAACTGATAGATATTTCAGAAAACAAAACCTATTGATATTTCAAAAACCAAAACTGATCAATATTTCACAAACCTAAAACGCGTCATATTTCAGAAACCAAAACCGAACGATATATCAACAACCAAAATCGATCGATACTTTAGAAACAAAACCGATCGACATTTCAGAAAAACAAAACCGATTGATATTTCAGAAAACAAACCTGCCTGATATTTCAGAAGACAATACCAATCGATAGTTCAGAAATCAAAACTGAACTATATATTTCCAAAAAACAAAAACGATAGATATTTTAGAAACCAAAATCCAAGGATATTTCAGAAACCAAATTCGATCCATATTTCAGAAACCAAAACCGATCAATCTTTCAGAAACCAAAACTAATCGATATTTTAGAAACCAAAACTGATTGATATTTCAGAAACCAAAACCGAACCATTTTTCAGAAACCAAAACCGATCGATATTTAAGAAACCAAAACCGAACGATACTTCAGAAACCAGAACTGATCCATATTTCAATAACCAAAACCGAACGATATTTCAAAAACCAAAATCGATCAATATTTCAGAATCCAAAACAGATTGCTATTTCAGACAACAAAACCGATCGATATTTTATAAGCCCAAAACCTATCTAAATTTCAGAAACCAAAGCCGAACAATACTTCAGAAACCAGAACTGATCGATATTTCATAAAACATAACCGAACGATATTTCACAAACCAAAACCGATTGATATTTCAGAAACCAAAACCGAACAATACTTCAGAAACCAGAACTGATTGATATTTCATAAAACATAACCGAAGGATATTTCACAAACCAAAACCGATCGATATTTCAGAATCCAAAATTAATTGATATGTCAGAAACAAAAAAATGAATGATATGTCAGAAACAAAAAAATGAATGAAATGTCAGAAACCACAACCGATCGATATTTCAGAATCCAAACAGATTGATATTTCAGAATCCAAAACAGATTGATATTTCAGAATTCAAAGCAGATTGATATTTAAGAATCCAAAACAGATTGATATTTCAGAATACAAAACAGATTGATATTTCAGAGTCCAAAACAGATTGATATTTCATAAAACATAACCGAACGATATTTCAGAATCCAAAACAGATTGATATTTCAGAATCCATAACAGATTGATATTTCAGAATACAAAACAGATTGATATTTCAGAATCTAAAGCAGATCGATATTTCAGAATCCAAAACAGATTGATATTTCAGAATCCAAAACAGATTGATATTTCAGAGTCCAAAACAGATTGATATTTCAGAATCCAAAACAGATTGATATTTCAGAATCCAAAACAGATTGATATTTCAGAATCCAAAAACAGATTGATATTTCAGAATCCAAAATAGATTGATATTTCAGAATCCAAAGCAGATTGATATATTAGAATCCAAAACAGATTGATATTTGAGTGTCCAAAACAGATTGATATTTAAGAAACCAAAACCGATTGATATTTCAGACACCAAAACCGATCGATAATTTAGAAACCAAATCCTATCGAAATTTCAGAAACCAGAACTGATCAATATATTAGAAAACAAAACCGAACGATTATTTCATAAACCAAAACCGTATATACACGTGATTTTCGGTAGGCCGCTTCTCATCCCAAAACCTTATCGACGGCTAGCCTCCATTTTCCTCATATCCCTCTTTAATAATGTTGCCTCTAATTCACCCCCTCCCGACGCTCTCGCCTCCCCTGACCAAATCCTCTTATCCTTGGAGCAATCCCTCCTAACTTGCCTTAATTCCCACTCTCCTATTATTACTCCTTCGTCCTCTCGCCGTCACCGCGCCCCATGGTACTTGCTGGAACTCCTACGCTCGAGACAGTCTTTACGTGCCCATGAAAGAGCTCTTCGTAAAGCTCGCTTCCGCGGGCAAGATACAACTGCTCTTTCGCTGACTTACCGTCTTGCGACATCTCTCTACTTGGCTAAACTGAAATCTGCTCGTGAAGCCCATTCGCGTAAATTGCTAGCCGACAATTAGAATGACGCCCGTGCCGTTTTCCGCCTGCTCTGTTCTCTTACCTCCTCACATCAAGTCCCCATCCCCATCAGCCCCACGATCCTCTCGAAATTCTTCGCTGATAAGGTTATCAACCTTCGTGCCTCCCTCCGGCGACTGCCTGACCAGGCCTTTCACATTCTCTCTGATCCCCCCCCCTCTCCCGGCCGCTCAACTTACTTCCTGCCGTGATTGCCTCTGAGCTGTCTGCCTTACTCTCGCACTCAAAAAAATCTGGCTACCCTCGTGACTCGTTCCCTCCCTCCCCCAAGCTATTAATCAAAATATTGCCCGTCATACTCCCAATGCTCCTCCACCTGTTTAATACCTCCCTTGCCACTGGTGTTGTTCCTTCTTCCTTCAAATGTGCCCAAATCCGTCCGATTCTTAAAAAGCCGAAGCTTAACCCTTCCGACCCAGCTAGCTATAGCCCGATCTCGCAACTTCCCCTCCTATCCAAGGTCCTTGAGAAAGTAGTTGTTTCGCGCATTAATTCCCACATCGTTGCCTGTAATATTGATGAGGTCTACCAATCAGGTTTTAAAGCTGGGCACTCTACCGAAACCGCTATTATCAATGTTACTGAATGCTTACGTAGAAATGCTGACCGGGGTTGTGCCTCGATCCTAATTCTACTTGATCTCTCCTCTGTCTTTGATACTATTGACCATTCCGTCTTGCTTGATTGCCTCCACTCTTTCCTTGGCATTTCTGGCATTGCTCTCGATTGGTTTCGCTCTTACCTTTCGTCTCGCACCCAATCTGTAGTGATTAATTATGTCTCCTCTGACCCCCACTCTCATTCGCTTTGGTATCCCTCAAGGCTCTGTCCTCGGCCCTCTCCTCTTTCGTATCTACTCATTCCCTCTTAGCTCCCTCCTACGCAATGTCGGTCTATCCTTCCACCTCTATGCTGATGACACTAAAATCTTTATTTCCTCTTTTCCTCGACCATTACCTCCTATCTGTGACCTCCTATCTGCCTATTCTTCTATCTCAAAATGGCTATCGGCTAACTTCCTCAAACTTAACCACTCCAAAACTGAAGGTCTTCTGGTTGGTACCCCCGCTCTAGTATACAAAGTTAAATCCCTCTTTCCCTCCCTCCCTCTGGGTGGAAACTCTTTCGCTTTCTCTGACTTTGTTAGAAATCTGGGCGTTGTGTTCGATGAGCATCTCTCCTTCAAGCCCCACATCCACAATATTAGTAAATCTTCCTTTTGTTTCCTCCGTAACTTACCCCGCATTCACTCTCACTTCGATCGCCAAAGTCTTGAGACTGCTCTCCATGCCTTCATTACCTCCCGCCTTGATTACTGTAACTCTCTTCTTGTAAATCTACCATCTTCCTCCCTACGTCCCCTTCAGCTAGTCCAGAACTACGCTGCCGGACTACTCCTCCGTCGCTCTTGCTTCTCCCCTTCTAAGCCGCTGCTTCAGGAACTGCACTGGTTACCTGTCAGATATCGTTCTCATTTCAAGATTCTTCTCTTCACTTTCAAGGTCCTTCACCAAAGAGCCCCAACCTACCTTTCTTATGCTCTTCCCCAACGTCTTGCCCCTTGGGCCCTTCGATCATCTCATGCTCCTCTCCTGAATACTCCTCGCTCGTCCCTCTGCTCAATGGGCGACCTGTCCTTCTCAGTCTGTGCCCCCAAGCTTTAGAATGCTTTTCCAGAGGTTATTATGTAGATCTTCTGCCTCACTTACCACTTGCAAGCGACTTCTGAAAACGCATCTGTTCAGGATTGCCTACTCACTCACCTGATCTTAGCCCACAGCTGAACGTGCGCTCTGTGAAGGCCTCCGGCCTCGAAGAGCGCATTATAAGAAATTTATTATTATTATTATTATTATCAGGAGGAGGTTCTACCTTCTACATGGTGCTTTTTCTAATTTTGTCGCTGTTTGCAACTAGGAATTACGCGCATGCGTGTTATCTAGCGTCATTTTTCCCTTCTTCCTATCATAGTAGACTCAGTTGTACTGATGGTACTCACAGCGGAGCTCCAGTGAGAAGATCTCTGAGTGGTTAGGTATGAATCTGAAGACGGTGCAGAGGAGTGAAAAAGAGTATGATGAGTGAGGGTGAGGGTATGAGGGTACTACAGCGGCTCAGAAACCTCACTCTAATCGTTCTAACACGAAAAGAACCCCCGAATTTATCGCGGAGATCCAAGTCATCATTAACAACGATTTCAACAAGTCAATGAGGTGCATAGACAGGGACGAGAGAGTGTCAGAGTCTCTCGTCAGGCAGTTTATGCATGACGATATCCACTAACTACTACACATACAAGATGAGAAAGAGCCAAGTTCTGTTACATACGATGAAGGACAAGAGGAAGGAATGTGCTACGAAGCTTGGATCAAAATAAAGCCTTCACACCCTCAAGCATGGCATGCTTTGGTTCTTCTTAGACGAGAAGAATTTCGGCCAAGAAGAATTTCTGCCAAGAAGAATTTTTTCCAAGAAGAATTTATGCCAAGAAGAATTTAGGCCATGAAGAATTTCTGCCAAGAAGAATTTATGCCAAGAAGAATTTATGCCAAAAAGAATTTATGCCAAGAAGAATTTATGCCAAAAAGAATTTATGCTAAGAAGGATTTAGGCCATAGGGAATTTATGCAAAGAAGAATTTATGCTAAGAAGAATTTATGCAAAGAAGAATTTATGCCAAGAAGAATTTATGCCAAGAGAAATTTATGCCAAGAAAAATTTATGCCAAGAAGACGGGTGGTGAACTCGCAAAACAACAGCTGGGTTGATGTGCCCCCCCCCCCACCCAAATGTAACGACAAACATGAAGACCAAGTTCTCTGTCCACATTATGATGTTAAGGCTGGTCACTAGCGAAGGCCACGTTATGCCTTTGTTGATCTTTGTTGTTGCCCTGGATCCAGTAGGCAGCTACTGGTAGACCGTAAAAGTGTCACACAATTTCTTTGATCAAATCACTCCGAACATCTGGCCTCCTAACTCTCCAGAATGCAACCCCAGGGGTGAGGCGTGGTTGAGAGAGAGAGAGAGAGAGAGAGAGAGAGAGAGAGAGAGAGAGAGAGAGAGAGAGAGAGAGAAAAATCAACAAGTCTTAGTGTACCATCAAGGTGGAGCTTACGTCCAAGGTCACCACAATTTGCTCCCAGTTAAACAGGGGGCCGTCTATAATAAAGCCTGCAGTAGGTTATGACGCTGCCTGTAGGCCTTATTTGAGGCCAACGGCGATTCAATTGAATAGTACAATCCTTCAAGTCTTTAACATATAACTTTCCTAAATAAATCTGTATAAATTAACTCTGTTATTTTTTTTTAGGTTGAAGTTGAACGACAAATTACCCTACCACATGCTGTGTATCTGCAGCTGTTCCTGGTACAACAGAATGGTTATCGCCGGAGTCATTCTCGGATACACATGGATTTCAATAAGTGATTTAGACTTTTTGATCAATTCTTTTTGCAATTTTCAATCCATCTTTGTTTCACAACCTTCATAGAAAAAATAATAAACAATAGAACAGTAATAAATGGTAATACGCATAAAAAATCAATGTAATTGTTAATCCTTGATGACAATATTGAAAAATATAATTTTAGAAACATTATTGTAAAATCTATTGGTAAAATCTCTATAGTAGCAAAGTTCCGGGCCTACAAGAATTGCGTAAACTTTAAAGTTCTAAAATTTAACATAAAATATATCAGCATCAAGTAATTGCAAATAACAGTTTAAAAAAAAACTGCAATTGAATTAACATATAAAAGACACCAGTAAACTAAAATATTGAATGAATTAAATTGAAATAATATAATATCCATAGCACTTGTCAACAAACATTGAAACATATCAAAGCGATAACATTTACTTCCTATCAAAATCACTTATCTTGAGATGATGCAAAAAATAAAATAAATTTGTTTGTTTCACTTATCTGCATTTATTAATATTTTATCTGTATCAAATTTGAAGTAATCTTTAAAATATTTTCTATCAAAGGGTTTCCCCCTTGACTCTATACAAGAGCTATTCTTTAGCAATGGATCACCCACCCTCTTCTATCTATTTGTTAGGAGAAATAAGGCCACATCAAAATCGAGGACCAATACCAGTTATAATATATTTACTATATTATGTATGAGGAAGAATAGGGTAGGAAAATTATCGGAGAAGAAGTTTTTGCAAAGTTTAAAGTGATGTCTGTTTGTGGGGGTGTTAGGACAAGCTATGACAAGTCAGGACCTGCAGCCGCACGCTCCTGCCTCGTCTATTTAAGAAGCAGTAGCTGATCGCAGATCGTCAGTCACAAATTTTGTTAAAATGGAGAAGGTTGAGCACCACGCAGTGATCAAATCTTTGATCAAGAAAGGCAAGAATGCAAAAGAGATCAATGGACGCATGGTTGCAGTGTACACCGACACCGCCCCTTCTTATGCAACCATTGCTCGACCCCCGTCCAGGAAGCCCGTCAGACGTGACCAACGAGGACAATGTTGCCCGTGTGGAGAGGATGATCCTCGAAAATCGACGGGTGAAGTTCGAATAAATCGAGCGAGAACTTGGAATATCACATGGAAGTGTTTTCAACATGATCCACGACAATTGGGCCATGACCAAGGTCTCTGCCCGTTGGGTCCCTAGAAACCGCACGCCCCATGATCGACTTCAAAGTCGTCAAAGTCCACAAGGCCAGAGTTGCACAAGCTGCCCTGCGCGAGTGCGGATTCCAGGAGCTCAACCACCTCCCCCTACAGTCCAGATCTGGCCTCTAGCGACTACTTTTTATTCCGCCAGCTCAAGGCTGAACTGCGTGGATGCCGGTTTGGAGATGATGAAGATGTCTAGCTCGCCGTCCATGAGTGAATTGAACAGCAGTCTGGAGATTTCTGATTGTCGGAAATTCGAAGCCTCAGACACAAGTGGCGCAAGTGCATTAAAGTCGAGAGTAGTTATATTGAAAAATAATAAAACACTTTTTCTCATATTTCGTTTTCTTATATCCGAATTGCAAAACATATTGACCATCCCTCTTAGATAAGGAAAATTAAGATGTTTTAGATATTTATTTTATATTTGGGATTAGTTTTGTAGGACTGTAAAGCTATGAAAGTTGCGCAACAAAGTAGTTAGAAATAAAATCCAAACCATTTACTGACTTTTTAGTTATGACAGTCAATGTGAATCACTAAATGCTGGTATATTGTTCGGTCTATCTAGAAAAGTGAATCTACATAAAATTTTGTGTTGTTAGACTCAAATAATTAATTAGTTCATAGACACAAAAGCTAGAGGAAGGAGAAAATTAAAAAGCGGGTTTTTCTTATTCGAGGGAATCATATCTGAGAATTCAAGAAAACACCTGTGCCTTTATTCAAGTTCTAATTTTAAACTATCTACGATTTAATTAAGTTCAATCTATAACCTTGTGCCATTTATCTAAGTTCTATCGTTAACCATGTGTCATTTACTTAAGTTATATCTTTAACTCCGTGCCATTTATTTAAGTTCTATCTCTAACCTTAGGCAATTTATTTATGCTACCAAGGGCATAGGTCGCCGTAATCAATTGTAACCTATTACTAGGCTACATTTCAAAATAAATAAATAGACAACAATAAAAAATACACACCTACCAAAGGAACCAAACGGAACAGCAAACAAGAACGAAACAACAGCAAGAAGAAGGAAGCCCAGAGATCGGGAGGAAGATGTGAGTGTCAGTGTTGCAAATTGCGCACATGCGCAGCCGCGTATTGGACTAATCTACCAACGCACTCTATTCCTGCGTCTAGATATAATATTTATTCAGACCTCTAATATCCTTAACCTGGTCTGATTAATTAAGCTGCCTCTCGGAAGACAATGAGTTGTTCCTCTGCTTCTATATTTAGGAAATATCGGTATGCATAAGGCCTTTTTATTTAATAACGAAGGGGATATTTATAACATTCTTGTAATTAATAATGAAGGATTGTATACAAAGTTTTGTCCTATAAATAATATTAATTTAATAAAAACAAACATAATTAATCTTCAGCGGGAGAAAGATTCTTGCTGTCATCACCTTTATTTGTAAAACATTTTCGCCATCTTTATGGCAAATTCATTGGCATTGATTTACGGGTTATCCTGGTATTTGGAACAGAAGGATTTCTTTCTGCACATGAAAACTTACATATCTCGAATTTAGAATTTGAGAGTGAAGAAAAGGTAAAATCCAGTGCTGAATATGGCAGAGGAGGTAATGGTGATCCGATATAGCGTTTCTGAACAGTTTTTGCAGCTGTCTAGGGCCTCTCCATATTTTGGTGTTAACGGAAAGCAAGCACCTTAAAATACTTTGCAATCCATTTTGAGAAAGTGCTTTTATAGGATCCTTATCATTTCTAATAAATATTTACCAAAAGGATGAGCAAAGAGGTCAATAAAGATTAAAGCTCTCCTCAATTACCTCTTCCAGCCTCTAAGGCAGGCAAATGTTTTTTTACATATGCAAAAACATAAATTAGAATGAAAAAAAAAGACAAATAAGAATATTCTAACAGATAGCCATACAAGAATTCTAGGAATCATGTAATTTTAATTTTACATGGATACATGTACCATATCAGTTTTGGTGCCTCGGTTACCATCTTTCAGTTGTACACTGCTCGCTCAATGTAAAAACGAGTAGTGTATAACTGAATGATGGTAACCGAGGCACCAAAACTGGTATTGTAAAAATTTAATAAGTTTTTTTTAATATATATATATATATATATATATATATATATATATATATATATATATATATATATATATATATGCAAAATTCCCACAGGAAAATGAAAGGCGGATTCCAAGTACTTTCGAACTTGTTCAGTTCATTCTCAAGGAATAACGAAATATTTTACAAAGATGGTATAGATATGAGAAACAACACGCGTCAATTCAACTACAACTTTCTCCTATTCAACTTCTATCCATTTTATCCGGTGTTGAAACCCATTGTTAAAGGGTATCGTGCTGCTTTTCTCCGTGCGTAGGAAGGGAAAACTTTCCTTTCTTGAGAAGTGCTTTGCTGAGAAGGTTGTACCTACCTCTTTTATTGGTCATTCTTACAAGTGTATTAATGGTTAACCTTTTGGAGATATTGAACGTATTCTTCTCCCCAAACCTATCTTGCTAATGAAGTATTTAACCTCCATTGGCTTCAAAGAAGTCAACGCTCTCCGCCATGCTTTTACCTCCAACATCCCTGCACAATGGTCTAACGTGATCCAAGATTCCATCTTCCACATTCTCAGAAAACGGTCGAGAAAATTGGAACGTTGGTTGGATCTTAAATTACAACGCCTCATCTCCAACATCTATTGGACTAAGAACAGCACAACTTCTGCCCTCAGATTTGGCCTAAACTTCTCCATTCCGTCCAGACTTTCCAGTGTTTCTATTGCTAAAAGTTTGGCCAGTTTAGAAAAATCTAGTGACATTCCTTAATCTTTTGTAGTCGTTATTATGGATAAAGTGTCTTATATTGCTAAAATGAATCTATTATTAAATGCCCATTCTACCTATGTCTCTATAGATAAAGATCCTACGATTCAGGTTAATAGTGATTTCCATAAAAAAAGGTGCGTTCCCATCTTAAACATTTTCCCGATTTAATTGCTAAATTTAAATCTAGTAATGCCTCTCTGCCATATTTATATGGTCTTGTAAAGACTCATAAGCCTTATAACCCTATGCGCCCTATTATTAGTTATGTTGGCTCAGTTTCATATTCCTTATCTAAATGGCTCACTCCATACCTCACTCCCCTTGTTGGTACCATTTCTAATTCCCATATTAAAAATAGTTACTACCTTATTGAAAAACTAAACTCCATCCCTTATTCTAATGACTTGTCCCTTGTTAGTTTCGATGTTTGTTCTCTTTTTACTAAAGTGCCTGTAAATGAGCTTTTCCCCTTCCTTAGTCATAAATTGCGTAACTTTGATATTCCCTTGCCAGTTAATATTTTCATTGAACTCATCTCAATGTGTACTAAAAACTGTAAGTTTCCTTTTAAGGGTAAATTTTACCTTGAAAAGTTTGGTTTGCAATGGGAAATTGCTTATCTCCTGTTTTTTTCCATAACAAAATATTCTATAATCAATTTATAAAAGTTTAGAATTTAAGATTATTCAGTCAATGAGAAAATAAATGTAATAATCACGCTATGCAAAGATTATAGAATTGCCTGCATTATTTGTGGCCTTCCTCTAAGGATACTAATGGTTTTCTTACTGAACTTAATTCTCTGGTTCCTGCTATTAAATTTACCTTTGAACTCGAACAAAATGTTGTCCTCCCATTCTTAGATCTACTTATTCATAGAACTCAATCTGGATTTAAATTTCCCATCTATCGTAAGCCTATCAACGCCGGTTCTTATATTTACTTTTGCTCAGGTCATAATAATAAAGTCAAACGTTCTGTATTTATTTCAATGTTTCTCCGGGGGTTGTGGGTCGCCAGCCGAGAATTCTTGGATCTTGAGATTTCCAAGATATTTGAAATAGGTAACAATCTTTGCTATCCTCAAAGATTTCTTGCAGGATGCCGAGATTTGGCAAAATAATCCTTTTACAGAACTGAAATCTCTGCCACGTAAAATTTTAAGAACTCCCTTGTTTTACCGTTTTCTGACTTCTTTTCCTTGCTTCCCCGCTTCTCGAACAAGTTAAATATTTCTGTCATACTCAAGTATTACTCTGCAATGTGCAAAATATTAATTCATAATAATAATAATAGTATAGGGGGGGGGTTATTCTGTTGATTGTTCAGTTTGCCCTAAGTAATACTTTGGCAAACCGGTCAATTTTTAGCGTACGCTTGACGCAACATAAATACAATATTAGGAGAGAGGATAGCAGTAGTGCTTCCTTTGTCCATTTATCTGAAAACAGTCATCCTATCAATTTGAATTGGCTAAATCTATTTACAAATCCGATGACTTTGTTCAAAGAAATATTGTCGAATGCTCATTCATTAATTTTTCGCCTAATTTAAATATATATCTCCCGGTCTCAATAAAATGACCCCTGTTATTAAAAGGCTCATTTATAACGAAATTGCCTATTTTAAATCCTAGCCCTTTGATTTATTAATTTATTTTTGTTTCTCGCGTTTATTTTTATATATTCAAAATGAGGTGTGTATGTATGTAGTTTACTGAACTAAATTTCTACATTCTGTTCTCACAGTTGAAATTCCGGAAATAGACCTTATCTATTTGGTTTTATACTTCATATCCGTCTTGGATAATATTTTTCTATTTTGTGTCCTTTCGTTGTACATGGGCGGGGCATTACTCTGTTGTTTCTCATATATATATATATATATATATATATATATATATATATATATATATATATATATATATATATATATATATATATATATATATATATATATATATATATATATATATATATATATATATATATATATATATATATATATATATATATATATATATATATATATATATATATACCAGCTTTGTAAAAAATTTCGTTATTCCTTGAAAATGAACTGAACAAGTTCGAAAGTACTTGGAATCCGCCTTTCATTTTCCTGTGGCATTTTTTTGCACTTATTGCTCTATTCACGCGCTATTTTGTGAGTTCCTCATATATATATATATATATATATATATATATATATATATATATATATATATATATATATATATATATATACCAGCTTTGTAAAAAATTTCGTTATTCCTTGAAAATGAACTGAACAAGTTCGAAAGTACTTGGAATCCGCCTTTCATTTTCCTGTGGCATTTTTTTGCACTTATTGCTCTATTCACGCGCTATTTTGTGAGTTCCTCATATATATATATATATATATATATATATATATATATATATATATATATATATATATATATATATATATATATATATATGAGGAATTGAACCACATTCTCCGAAGACAATTTAATTCAGAACAGTTTCGGTGTATCTCACACCCTTTTTCAACTGACACTGGATAGAAAATATAAGAAAAATGCATACAAACATAACACAGGGTTAGGTTGTGAAAGATCCCCTCTTTTTCCCCCAATCCCCTACTTGTGGCTAATCTGGGGGGGGCGGGGGGGTTAGGCCTAAACATATTGAAGGGCTGAGATTTTACTATTTTGTTTATTTGCTTTCTTATTACAGGATTAAAAGAAAATTGACCATCAGATAGATTTAAATTAGGAACTGACGATATCAAGCTCGATTCTACGATTCTTCTCTTAACATAGTTAGCCGATTTAAATACCATTTTACTTCCATTGAAATCGATCGTATGATTCTTGTCTCTAACATGGCAAAATATTCCACTGCTTTCGCTGCCCACTCTAATATCTCTTTTGTGTTCGTACAATCTCTTGTCTAGATTTCTCCCCGTTTCCCCTATATAAACTTTATGGCAACCTTTTCCTTAGAGCATACAAAATATGTCATCCTTCCTATTTAGATGAAGAAATTGTCATTATCAGGACCATTTTTTCTAATTTGTATTACCCCGATTGGTTCATATCGTCTGCCCATTTTGCAGCTAGGAAAACATTCTATGGTAATAAGCCTTCCCGCACTAATGACTTCAACAAATGTATAACATTGCCATTTAATAATAAATTAAATAGTTTAGAGGACATATGTGAAAAGCGGGTATTAATCTAGCCTTTAAATATAATAATTCCTTAAACCAATTGATGATGGCCAGGAAACCCAAAGAACATCATAACATAGGAGTATATGCAATACCATGCAACGATTGCCATAAAGTTTATATAGGGGAAACCGGGAGAAATCTAGACAAGAGATTGTACGAACACAAGGCCGAGTTGTTATGTAAAATCGTAAAAAATTAAAGTAATTAAAATTCATTGTTTTCTTGAAAAAATAGATTTCTATAGATATTAAGATTTAAATTCTATTCTATAAAAGGTTTCCGTTTTACAAAATTCTTAAAGAAACGGAAATTTATTCAGCAACTCGGGCTAATACGAACGACGAGCCTGGTGGGTGTAAAAGACTAACTGCCATCTCTTGTCAAGAATACAGTATAGGCGACAGTCAGATCGGGCTCTGGCTAATGTTTGTTGCGCACGCCGCTTTAGTTATTTGATTGTTGTTATTATATGCGTTTGTGTGTAAAGATCAGTTGTGTTTTGCAGGGTTGCTTCATTTTTACCCTCAAATTAGAAATAGAGAAAGACATAGTGCTCGTATTTCCATCGTGAAAAGCATTTTGAACGACTTGGACAAGAACAAGGATCTGTAAGACAGGATATTTTACGAGTTCGCCATCAAACAAGACGACTGGAGTTCATGTATAAATGAAGTGAGTAATTTTTATATTAAAACTATATTCCTGCCTTATTGTTAAATAATTATCAGTGCACAGATCAGTATGCGAAATCTGTCATGAGCCCGAGTGACGCTGATGAGTTGGAGTCGCCTCCGAATATATATATATATATATATATATATATGATAATAAAATCCTGCAATAACCGCAGCACTAAATTGAATTGTGTTCAGCTTTGATTGAAGAGGAAACGTTTGTTTGTCTCGAAAGTTCGCTGTTTTATTTCCTTTGTGGATTGCTAAATTATATATATATATATATATATATATATATATATATATATATATATATATATATATATATATATATATATATATATATATATACGAGAGAGAAAGAGACTTGGACGCGAATGAACAATGAGACAAGAAACAGGAGTTATTTTAGAGGTGAGAGAAAGGGACATTGGAAGAACAGTAGGATCAAAGAGATCAGAGGGCGACACAATAAAGGCGATTCTTTACCGAGAAGACAGAAATAACGCCAGGGAAAAAGGTTTGAAATTCTTTTGCCGGCACTCGAACCCGGGTCTGCTGATTGCCAGTCAGATGTTCTACCACTAAGCTACCAGGCACAGTAACTATATTATTTCGCCCAAAGCGTTATCCCATCAAACCCAGTATCTCCCTAAGCTAGGAACCTCCAAGGAATTTTGATACCACATCCTCTTACCGGCTCACAAATTAACGGCTCATTGTCCATGTCACATACAAAGAAAGAGCAAATGCAAGTTCTGCGGCTTCATATCACCCGCAGAACTTGTATTTGCTCTTTCTTTGTATATATATATATATATATATATATATATATATATATAGAGAGAGAGAGAGAGAGAGAGAGAGAGAGAGAGAGAGAGAGAAACGAAGGAAAGAAAATTGCTAGACGAGGTAAAATAAAATGTTAAAGAGGTTGAAGCAAAATGGCTAAAGAGGACAAATGATTGGAAGAGGTGACAGGCAAAATGCTGAAATAGGGTGGAACACAACTTTTAGAAGCTAAACGAAATGGTGAAATAGGATGAAACAAAATGACTAGAGGCTGAAACAAAATTGTTAAGGTAAAACCAAATGGTTAAAGAGGGTGGAAAAATGACTAAAATGGGTGAAAAAAAATCTGATATAAGGTTAAACGATGACGACAAAAGAGAGAAGAAAAATCAGAGGTGGCAAAAACTAAAAAGGGTGAAACCAAAACCCTAAATATGATGAAATGAAATGGCTGGAGAGGGTGCGCCAAATCAGCGGATTTCTTCAGAAATTCTTTAGTGATCCCAACAAAACCCCAAAGACTGCAAAAACCCGACAGTGAGACTCGTCATTAACATTGGCCTCACCCGCGACGCGCGCACAAGAGGGGACGTGAAAGATTTTGGCGCGAACGACCCAAAACATGGGTTGGCAGCAGATGTTTTCTTTCCCGCCAAATCGGACTTGGCACCTAACCTGGAGAAAGGAAATTGATTTGAATTGTGTAAATTCTGCAATTGAGCATAAAATCACAATAGAGTCGTCAAAAGGGGTGAATAAAATAACTTATTGTGAGGAATCTACGTCCAAAATCCTTATAACCCCAACACAGATGTACGCACAAACGAATCACGTCCATATGTCTGAATTTAGATATCTTGTGAGAGTACTTTTACTAACAAAAGGGGAAGGTTAAGCGTGTTGCATGTCTTCCGGATTAATAGTGTTTTATGGAATCTCCTCTCATGGTTACTCGAATGAGAGACCGATCACACGTCTTCACTTCCCGTATTATCGCCATTTCATCACAAATTCTTTCTTAATCCCCATCAGAATTTAAGAACACTCGTCGGTTTTCACTTTTTTAAATAAATAATAAACCTAACGATAAACACATCACTACACCTCGTTAAAATTTGGGTCTGATTAGCTACCGGATGGGAGACCTCGACTCTGGTCATCTTAGGTTAGGCTGCTGTCAGGTACTACCACAGCCTGTGATGAACCAAGCCAATAACAGACCTCGAGGGAATTAACATCATTGCGAGCCGAGTGTTGAGAGCAAAATAAGAACTTGGTGAAAGAAAACCCCAAACTTAGCACAATTTGATGGAATAATCTAAAGTTTTATATTCTAGGGAATGCTATGTTGTTGATCGAGATAACTACATGATGAAGGCGGGATATCTATGTCCCTTGGGTCACGAGGAATGCATAACTCGCATCAACTTTCAGAGTTTGGCTTCGGTTTGTTGAGTTTCCTTTTGCATTGAGAAGGATCCACTATAAAAGTTGGATTCAGTAATTCATTAGGTGTATGGATTAGTTATATCTAATTTGTTCATCCAATAGTTTCATCTAATAGAAATTTGCGTTAGTTGTATCCCGTAGTTACATCCATTATTTGTATACAGTTATATCAAATAGCTTCATCCAATAATTTTATTTTAGTTGTATGCAAGAGTTGCATCCATTTGTTGTACACATTAGTAACATCTAATAGCTGCATCTAATAGTTTCATTCAATAGAATCTTCCTTTAGTTGTATCCAAGGATGATATTTGATAGTTATATTAATTAGTTGCCACGCTAGGCTGTATCCATTCGTTGCATATAATAATTACATCCATTAGATACATCCATCAGTTTGTATCTCATGATATAATCCATTAGATGCATCCGTTTTACCGAATTATAGAAATATATAAAATTGTATACACAGTTTTGCCTGGTGAATAAGCGCAGATGAGTAACGAATATGTTTTAGCCTGGTGAATAAATGTAGATATTCGTGTATTTAATTGTTGAGTAAAAGTCAAACTATGAGCGAACATGTTTCGGATTGTTCGGTGAAATTTGCTGCAAATGGATTCTAAGGACAATCGATTACCATGGACTAGGTTTATATATATTAGGACAATGTCGGCAGCTATCAGCAAATGAATTGGAGAAAAGCGAGTGATATCATAAATGTTGAAGGTCAAAGGACGTTCACCATTGGTGGACATTTACAGTACCGTTCAAAACTACAGAACAAAATACTAAAGTCTACATTTTCTTGAAATTACTGTTTTAATTTCCATGTAAACTGTACAGAATATTCCTTGAAATTTACTTCTGGTAGTGTTCATGTTTAATAATAGAACCACGGCTAAAAAGAGAGCTATAAAGCAAGTAATATATATTAGAAAAATGCGTCTAAAACTAGAAAACGATAACAAATATCTTCGTTTTCAAGCAAAAACTTCGTAGCGAATGTATGGCAGCAGAATTCTACTGTTGGTATTTCAGAAAGAAAGTTGTCCTATGGCAGAGTGCAGGAATGATACTGTCTGGAATTCGGAGGTATTGTGATTAGTTAAAAAATCTAATATCATGCATAATAAAATCACATTGGGATACCAGGTCCTATGAATTGACGAATAAAACTGGTCATATGAATAAACCATCCCATAAGTAAAAAGGATAAAGCGGCTAAGTTCGCCTTCGCTACGGAGTATGCCCCGAGGAGTGCTGAAAAGGTGGGAAAGTGTTTTTTAGCTACAAAAACAAATTTACTTTGTTCAAAACGGATAAGAAACAGAATCTAAGGCGTCCCTTCTTTACAATATTTTCACAATCTTTAGACATCTTTTACACCCCTTTAAATTATTTTGTCTCTACCTTTATAGCGATTTTGTTTCTCCTCGTCAGAAACTTTGCTTCACCATACCTAGCAATTTGGTTTCTCACTGTAGATTTTCTTTCGCCCTATTTAGTCATTCTGTTTCACCCTCTTTAGCCATTTTGCCTCACCATCTTAAGTTATACATATAGTTCCTGACATTTATCTACATGGCTTCACCCTTTTTAGCCATTTTGCTCCACCATCTTTAGTTTTATTGTTCCCAAATTTAGCTCAATTGTTTCACCCTCTTTGATCTTTGGCTATTTTTCTCCCTCTTTAGTCGTAATTCACTATCTTGGGTCGTTTTGTTTGGCCCTCTTTAGTCGTCTTATTTCACCACCTTTGGTCATTTTGTTTCACCCTCTTTAGTCGTATTTCACCACCTTTGGCCATTTTGTTTCACCCTCTTTGGCCATTTTGTTTCATCCTCTTTTGTCGTATTTCACCACCTTAGGCCATTTTGTTGTACTCTCTTTAGTCGTTTTATTTCACCACCTTTGGCCATTTTGTTTCACCCTCTTTTTTCGCATTTCACCACCTTAGGCCATTTTGTTCTACTCACTTTAGTCGTTTTATTTCACCATCTTAGGCCATTTTTTTACCCTCTTCATAGGTACATTTTTTTAAACACACTTTCGGCATTTTCCTTCCATCTCTAGCCATTTTGATTCACCACGTTTAGCCATTTTCTTCATCCTGATCTTCCGATTTATTCCCCTTTTGCTGATTCCTCTCCATTTTGTTCGTCTCTAAATTGGGCGCCGTTGTATTTTTCTTAAAATCTGACGAAAAGAAATCTGGTATAATCCAATGAGGTATATTTAGTAGAGATAGAGACAACGGGGTGGGCAGACACAAACAGAAAGGAAGGGGCTCAGAAGCGAGAACAAGAAGCATTTTGCCTGTTCGCTTTCTATAGAAGAACAAGCTACATAAATTCATAGACGCACATAATTAGACTCACATGTGTACACATATATTAATTTCGTGTATGAGTGGATTAAGCGTTAGATTTACACACTTGAGTACTGGGCTCAATTCTCAGCGAGAGAGAAATAAAAAGGGGGTGCTCTAGGAGAGCAGCCGCCTATTAAGCGGTGCGCCGAGTCTAACGCACAGACAATTCCGTTCACATACGTCATTACATACATATCCAATTACGAAACCACTGCCTCTTCTACTCACTCCTCCCACACCCTACCATTCATTACCGTCTAGGACAGGGATGACGAGCCATTTTAATTGAAGGGTCATTTTTAGTACTTTTATTTTTTTTTTAACATAATTGGGTCACTTATTTATTTACTGTATTATTTTTAATGAGAGATTCGTTGCTGCACTTTAGCTGCTAATTCGAGGTTCATAATTCGTTGTCTTCAGTCTCTCCCATGCAGCACTCATATCTAAACCAAAACGATTCCTGGTGCTTGATTTTATGAAATTCATGATTGAAAACAACGTTTCACAGGAAGAAGAAGAACCACACATTGTCACTATAGCTAAGACCAACTTTTTCATTGACACAAAAGAGTTTGTTAAAGAGTTCCATTCCGCAAGTCTAAGGTTTCTTACTCTGCTTTCTAAGTCTTCATGTTCTTTCATACATTCAAAACTAATGCCTTTACTTCCTTCACTTGCAACTTCAGGTTAAGGCAACTAAAATTTACTTTGCACTCTGCACTTCCTTGGAAGTCAACTAATTCCATTTCCAAGTTACTAAGGTCAAGACAATGGAACTCTGATAGCTTAAGATCTTCAAACAATAGAGAATGGGGAAATTGACTGAATTGTAAAGTTGCATCTAGTTCTCGAAATTGGAAAACCCTCTCTGAAAGTGAATGCTTGGCAAATGTTATTACTGGAGGATATTTGCTGAGTACATTTTCTTTCTTTTCTGCATTGATAGTTAAAAAATTGTAAGTTGAGAAGTGCTTTTGTAAAAATAGAAAATACTTCCTATTGTTTTGTTCAAGATCTCTTCAAAAAATGTCTCGGTCATTTTTCGGAAACTTTAATATGCTCAAAACATTGACGGTACGACACATCCACAACTTTGCAATTTTTGATTCATTGTATTGTAATTCAATGTTAAATCAGTAAAAAATGTAAGTTATTCAACCAATTTATATCAGCCAGTTTTGGATAGTCGTATCCCTTTTCACTTAAGCAAAGTCTTATTTCTTCTAACATCTCAAGAAATCGGTTCAATACTTGACTAGGGCTTAACCAACTGACATTTTTATACATGATTAACCCCTAAAATTGAATGCCAACCTCGTTAAATAGCTTGATAAATTGACGTTTGTTAAGAGCGTGAGCCATTATAAAATTCGCAATCTTTGTTACAATGGACATAACATCTTCAAATGAGTTCAAACTGCCTTTTTCACACAGGATTTTTGATGCAAAATACAATGAAATTCAAGTAAATTGTGATTTACTTGCCATTTCAGTAATTGTGAAAATCCGACATGTTTTCCAATCATACATGGGGCTCCGTCAGTTGTCACAGATACAATATTTCCGAAGTTGATGCCAAGTTCAATAAATTCCATTTTTAATTCATTCATAATAGCTTGACCTCAAGTTTTTTTTAGACAGTGGAATCAATTTAATTAGCTCTTCCTTCATTATATTTTGGGAAGGAAATCCTACAATAGCCACTAAATGGGCAAGCGATGTAACATCTGTACTCTATTCCAAACAAATTGAAAACATTCCTACATTATTCTAATCGATTGAACAAGAGTAGATGATAACTCTAAACTAGCTGCTGAAATATTGTTATTTTATTTAAACATCATTTTTAAATTGTTGCATTGTTGTTCCTGTTTTGTTTCTCTTTTATCCGATTAATTTCATTACTTCCATCATCTGTCACTGACTACAATTTTGATGATTGCTTTTAAAATGGCGTGAAATATTATATGAGCGAGCTAAAACTGACTCCTTGCAAAGGCACCAAAAAGCATTTTTATTTTATTCAATAACACCATATTTTACACGCCACTCTTCATGAAATAGCCTTCCACTTCCCTACATTCCTATCTAATTTTCCATTTCTTTATTAGTCATTTTTTTATGGGTTATAATTTAGTCACTCTTGAAGGAACGATCAAAACTGAATTCAAAATATTTACAAAATTGGAGACAAGAAAACGCTGTTAGAGAATGTGAATTAAAACAAAGATAGCTTAAGCTCCTTAAGCTGCGAGGGACGAGAAACAGATGCATACAAATTTGTCATCAAATCAGTTAAAATTGGCTAAATATTTTAAGATTATGTTATTTTATTCTTGAAAAGGAAATATCTAATTATTTGAATATTTCTCTAAAAAATACTAACAAAATGTTGACTTTTAGAAGACAAAAGATTTATTTTAAAAAAAGGATTACGAATGTGCGAATTGCATTGTCAAGTTTTCGTTCCGAAATTCTTTGATGATTATTCAAATTAAACCGATTTATTATATATGATCTTAAACAAGTTTATCTTTGAGGGCTGAACAAAACGTTATGAGACCACAAACCTCAAGCTAGTGACAAGTAATTTGCAGTTATGCCCCAAATACCAACTGTTTATTTTGGTATAAAAATGAAATAATTATCAAACGGCACAGAAAACTATGTTGAAAATTGAAAACCTTTGAAGAAAACATTAAAAATGAAAACGTTCGTGGGCCATTAGAAAATTGGCGTTGGGTCAGTTGGTGAACGCGAGTTTGCCATACCTGGTCTAGGATATCTGCCATGTGTTTTCAGTCCACCCTTCCCTGCCCTATAAGGATTGGCTCTAACCCGAGCCACGAATGGTTGCAAACGCTCGATGGTTGTAGCAAAACACGGTATTACCGCTCCTGCCCCTTTCTCGACATGGAGAACTGGCCCCAGCCGCCCTCATGCTTGATAATGATGATCATACTTATCTTTATGTTGGTTTCATTATTTAGCCAGGTGGATAATGGTTATAATAGACAACATACGTATACGAAATCATACACCCCAGCACTACCGTTTCTTTCCATTTCTGGTACTCCTTTCCCCATTCCACTTGAACCCCTCACTACGCTCAGGCCTTGCGATATACTACTGGAGTAGATCATTTTTACGGTCGGTAGAAATCTCCAACTTTCCTTCAATGTGGCCGTTGAGGGGGGGGCTAATTTTGAGTGGTCCTTGTCAAGTTGCCCGGTGTCCTCTTCCGCAAACCCCGTTATCGACACGTCGCCGTTACATATTCGGGGACCCCACTCCGTGGGAGCAAGAGTGAGGCTTCATTTGTCCCATACTACGTGGGGGAGGGCGTTGATTGACGCAAGCTGTTGCGCCCCTAATGTGCCTTAGTTCCTGATGACCTGGAGCTTGGTTGTGAGATGTATAACTCCGTCATTCGGTCAACTTGACCCAGTTCCGCCTTAGAGCAGACCATCTTCATCCATTGCTCCAGATCCCTTCACAGATTGTCTGCCACCGTAGTGGTGGAGTTCTGCCTTCTCCTGGTTGTTCATTATACTCAACATGGCTATGTGGCACCCGGAAGTCCCTCCCTATCACCTACGTACTATATTCCACTGAATTTGTGTTGTGTACTAATCCCATTACCCCCCCCCCCTCCCCTGCCATTTGATGCGCTATATCCCGCTGTCCTTACATAAAGTTTCGGCCTCGTCCCTCAATAGTGTCACTTTGGTGGCTGCTTTCCCATGTGTGGGTGTATCAGAATGGAGTGAATGATCAGGCGGCTCGGTCAGTCTGCACACAAGCACTCCCAGCCCACCTCCCATTCACTTATCTCGTTTCGCATGTGACGAACATCCTTAATGAACTCATCGTAACATCCACAACATCGGTCTTACACGAACTTCTACCCATTAAACCCGGCATGAGCCACCACCCCCACCATAAAGAGGTGGTGCTGACCAGCCTCCGTCAAGGTGATGCCAAGCTAACCGATACACATCTTATGCCTGCCATCTCTCTCACAGCTGTACCACCTGCCATAACAGACTTGCCGTAACCCCGTTTATTTGTTGTGACCCCTCTTCCCCACACTGTGTTCATGGCAAAATGACCCTGATTCCACGCATCATCTCTTCTACTCTTTCCCTTTGATGTAATTGCACTTCTCTTCTTCTGCTTCCCCTCATTCTCCTTTCTTCTCTTTCTTTATAATAATCAGTTTCTATGGGTGCGTTGCTCTATCATCACTCGGTGGTCAACCACTTTTCCCATTATACCTACCTACGAAAGCCGGGGAGGAAAGGTTGTGGTTTTAAATACCAACCAACCAGCAGGGAAAGAGAAAAGGAAACGCAGTGGTGATCATTACAAATTGGATACGACACCACCACCCCATCTTGGATGTATTCTGTTTGAGGTTTAAGTATGAGTAGAACTCCCACTTTGTAGCTGTTGCATGACCCGCTAGCACAGGGATGGGGTCTTTAAAATTCCCACAGCATGCAACAGCCTCCCTCCTCTATAACCTGGTCCCTCAGGACAACCACACCAAAAGCGTGTCTCCACTTAATTGTGGCAACATTGGTGGGGGCCGACAGCACAGGCTGTAGGATCAAAGGCCTACAGCACAGGCGGTAGGCTCAAAATCCGAGAGCACAGGCTGTAGGATCAAAGGCCTACTACACAAACTGTAGGATCAAAGGCCGACAACACAGGCTGTAGGATCAAAGGTTGGCAGCACAGGCTGTAGGATCAAAGGCCGACAGCACAGGCTTTAGGATCAGAGGCTGACGTTACAGGCTTTCGGAATAAAGGCCGACAACACAGGCTGTAGGATCAAGAGCCGATGGCATAAGCTTGTAGGATCAAAGGCGACAACACGGGATTTAGGATCAAAGGCCGACAGCACAGGCTGTAGGATCAAAAGCCGACAGAACAGGCTGTAGGATCAAAGGCCGACAGCACAGGGTGTAGGATCAAAGGCCGAAACCGCAGGATGTAGGATCAAAGGCCGACAGCACAGGCTTTAGGAGCAAAGGCCGACAGCACAGGCTGTATAATCAAAGGCCTACAACACAGGCTATAAGATCAAAGGCCGAAAGCACAGGCTATATGATCAAATGCCTACATCACAGGATATAGGATCAAAGGGCGACAACACAGACTGTAAGATAAAAGGCCTACAACACAGATTGTAGGATCAAAGGCCTACATCAGTCTGTAGGATCAAAGGCCGACAACACATGCTGTAGGATCAAAGGCCGACAGCACAGGCTTTAGGATCAAAGGCTTACACCATAGGCTGTATGATCAAAGGCTGACGACACAGGCTGTACGATCAAAGGCCCATAGCACAGGCTGTAGGCCTCAAAGGCTGAAAGCACAGGCTGTAGGCTCAAAGGCCCTCTCCCTTAATCTCTCAAGCGGTCGAATAAAGCACAGAGATTCCCTCTTCTCCCAGGCAGCTCTAAACAACAACACCCCTACGAACACAATGGCGAACCTGCCCTACATCGAGTATTTTTAATAATAACAAATTAAACCATAGATTTTCATCAGTCACAAATAATCTAGCTTTGTACCGATTTTCATGTAATAAAAATTATAGAATCACTATTAATTGGAGGAAGTCCCCAATTTAAACTTTTGGAATGGGAAATTAAATGCAGCCTTTTTGTCTGAAACTTGTTCTTAAAACGATTAATATCCACAAATTCACACCTCTTCCAATTAGGATCAACATCAACCTGATTTTTTTTGTGTGATTTAAGTATATAAATCTGTGGATATTCTCAAGATACGACTGACAATGGTATGGTGAACATACAGAGACGTATTAAGAAAAATATTGCCCTTATATAGTGGCGTTATTACCCATAGTTACATATATACCCTCATTAAAGTATACATGCGTAAATACATAGGCACATACATACATATATGTATACATGCCTGATTAATTGAATATGCACATACAAAGATACATGCATAGACGTCTAATTACATCGGCGAGAGCGAGTTCTTTGGCAGTTTGGTGGACTCCTTCAAGGGATGCAATTTCTCCTTCAGATGTCACTCCCCGCCCCCTCACACACCCTCCCTTCTAACGTCATCCTGTGCATCTCCATTGTCTTCATTAGTGAAAGACCGCCCCCACCCCTCTCTTTACATCTCCGCACTCACCGTGCTTTCCCCTTGGAAATGAGGGGAGGTGTTGTGCTTCTAATATCAGACACTCACACAATTTTCCCCTCGAATGTGAAAAAAACTCCCTTAGCAAGAACAAGGGGGGCTTTCCCCCTTCCTTCCTTCAATTTCTCTTATTCCTTAATTTCCCCTCACGGAAAAAAGAGGGTCTTTCCTCAGACGAGCAAAAAATCTTTGTTTTCTATTTCGATAAAACTTGGAAACTTGAGAAATATATATATACGAGTATATATATATATATATTGATCTAGGGAGTATCTTGCCTCATTTTTAGCCCTGGAAAAACAAAAAAAAAACTTTTTCGGGTTAAATACGATCGAGAAAAAACGATTTTTTCTCTGCTCTCCATCTTTTTTTTGATAACTACATGACCAAAAACATGGGCAGATGGAGAAATACTATTTTTTGTAATATCCCCTTTTCTTTAATGAAGGATTAGTATTTTTCTCGGGGTTTTTTCTCCAAATAACAAAAAAAATAAATTCGCGAAAAAACCTGTTTTTTGAAAACCCACTCGTTTCTTGTATAATTTTGAGGCTGTTTCTGGTTTGGGGGTCGGTAGAGTGGACTTCCTTTTGTAGAATGCTATGTACCCTCTTTTGGCGGTGTTAAAATCAGAGGCGACAAAAATAGAATAAATCAAACAATGAAGAAAACAAGAGAAGCGGTTTCAGCATCCCACCTTACAGGAGGACCTTGCGCTTCGCTTACGACCTAATACCTTTTCCAGCTTTGGAAAAGGTATTTTGGTCTAAAAATAATAAAAGAATTCCAGTACATATTACCTAATAATTTACTCTTAGTCAATTTTTTTCGATCGAAGTTTATTTTCTAGGCCTAAAGCCCAGAAAAATCTTTTATCGGGTCTTTTTAAATACGAAAAAAAAAAGCATCATGATTCTTTTTTCTCCATCTAAATTTGTTTTAATAATTTCATTTTTGCTTTACTCGTTTATAAGGGCCAATATCTATTTCCTCTTGATAAAGATTAAAATTTAAAATCACTAACTCTATAATTTAAGAACGGGATTTTGGGGGGGTATATTTGAATAATAATTTCATCTTAGTTTTGTTATGACTTAAGGATGTTTTAAATGCCAAGAATTTCTTTAGAGTTTGAAAAAACAAAATAGTTTAGTTCAGAAAAAATAAATATGATTATCTAATGCTTTAGAAAATTTTAAAAGAAAATGAATTACAATTGATGAAGTTATGAAAATTTATTCAAATTTAAGTAAGGGTGCTTTTTTATTTTATCTATAACTATATTTTAGGAACGTGATTTTTTGAAAGGGGGAAATAGTTTAAAGTTCCTTTTTAAAATTATTATAATTGGAGAAGTTCAGAAAATTTATAAAAAATTAACAATGGCTGCTTTCTTTTAGATTTTAGATTTTAATCTTAGTAGTGAAGCGCAAGCTCCCCCTGTAGGGGGGAGTGGCGAACCCATTGCCTGGTCTATATTATAAATAACTTCCTTAAAACTTTCGAATATACGAAAAAATAAAACCGCATCTCGTTTGGGGTTTCCCGTCGTATATAAAGCTTTTTTTAGTAACCTCACATATTTATTAGTTGGATTACATCGTTTCAATGTTACAGTGTAAAATAATCTACATCTATGTACGTTTAAAGGTATATTTTTGGCATTTGGTGTCAAGTTTCACGTATCTTAATTTAGCTCCCGATTATTTTTTTGTTCGTTATCTGTGTTAAAAGAAATGATAACTGATATGTCCTTAATGAAAACTTTCGGATTAAAAGTAGGTAATCCTTTGATTTTTGTTTTCCCAATTGGTTCCATCTTCGACCCAACTCTTTTGCAAGGACTTCAAAATGTAAAGGTTTGCTCCTTTTGAAATTTAAACTAGTAAACTTTCTGAACTTCCACCATTTGTAATTTTTTTTTGTTTTAAAAAATTACAAAACATTCGACAATCACATTTATTTTTTTCTGAACTTCAGTTTTGTTTTTCAAACTCTAAAGGAACTCTTAGAAATAACTTGTAAGAAATTAAAATATACCTCGGTCATAACCAAACTAAGAGAAAAAACCTGTTATTATTCAAAGGCTCAAAAAAATCCCGTTCTTGAAGTTTAATGTTAGGGAGGATTAAAAAATATTGATACAACAAACGCCATCGCGCCTCAATACTGAAACAGGATTAGCGACTTTGAAACCTCTGAGACTAACTCATTAATTGACACTGGTACTCAAAGCCATGGCTTTGAACACGCAACCCGGGTTATGGCTTCTGTAGTTAAAAGAAACCATTTGCCCCATCCAACTGTGTTACAGACTTGGTGTCAACGAGGGCACGGATCGGTGTAATTCGAAGAAGGTATCTTGCATTTCACCAAACCGAGATGAAAAATAGGGGGAGGAGGATGTTGCTTATTCCTGTTTTTTTCATGTTCCTGGTTTTTGTGTGCATGTTTTTCTTTATTCCAGGATCTTGATGTTCCTGGTTTTTCCTGTTTCTGGTTTTTCATGTTCCTGATATTTTATGTACAAGGTTTTTCGCGTTCCTGGGTTTTTGTGTTTCCGAGTTTTCATGTTCCTGTTTTTTCATGTTCGATTTTTTTTTCATATTTTGAATCGTGTTTTCGCTTTTACACGTTCCCGGTCTTTCATGTTTTCGTTTTTCATGTTCCTGGTTTTCATATTCCCTCGTTTTCATGTTCTGCTTTTTTCGTGTTCTCGCTTTTTCATTTTCCAGTGTTTTCCTGTTCTTGAGTTTTCATGTTTCCTTTTTTCATGTTCTCCATTTTCATGCTTCCAATTTTTGTTTCCCTAGCTTTTCGTTCTTTGCGTTGTCCTATGTTCCCGTTTTTTCAGGTTACCGGTTTGCAGATTTCCAGTTTTGTGAACTCTAAAATATCGTCTCTGAATTAGACTGATCCGTGCTTTACTCGACACCGAGTATGTAAAACAGGTGGCTGGAGCTAATGTTTCTCTTTAAAACCAATGCCAAAAATCTGGAATGGCTTCGAAATCATGCCTTTGAATGCCCAGTGTCAATTATGGATTTGTTTCGGAGGTTTCAAATTCGCTGATTCAGTTTTAGTATTGGGGATTGATGGTATTTGTTATATTAATATTTATATCATAATTTCTTCATTGCTTAGCTTATTCGACGTTTATTTCTCTGCCTCTTTCTTCATTTTTTGTTTGTTTATTTTTTATGTCTGTTATTTCTCTTATTTTCCAAGCGTGTATAGACCCGAATAAAGGTCAAAGAGGATGTTCTGTCCCGTCGAAATGGGATAGCCTCCCATGAAGGCCATCAAATTTTCCTTTTAAGATTGGAAGTTTGTTTTTATGTATGTTTATGTGTGTATGTATGTGTATTAATGTATTTGCGTGTTATTGCTGTATTTGTAAGTATGTGTCTGTAGTCAGGCTTTATTTGTTGTGAAGGTGCGTGTTTGCTTGTTTTAGTTGTTCTTCTGATTAGCGATCTTATTGGGGCACAAACAGACCCATAAGAGATGAGAGTATAATCCTACGAGGCAATCAGGAGGATAAGAATAGTAATCCAACGAGGGTTTCAGAAGGACGAGAGCAGTTGTAGGCCACATGTTGTAAGATATGTAGGCTTGTGGCACCTAAATTGCAGGATTTAATAGGCCTAGCGAGGAACTCCACAAATGAACGCTCGGTGGATCTATTAAATTATAGAAATGGCTATTTCATAAATTAAGGAAGTAATATGCTCAATGTAATAAAGAAAGAACATAAGAGAATTAGAAAAAGACAAAAAATATATGAAAAATTGTACAAATTGTTGCGAGGAAAACGGTCGTTAGAGTCGCACGAAAACACACACCTGAGTCCTGCGCGCACACAAGCATACACGAGTTAAGAATAACTATCTGCAATATGTCACAATAGGCAAGCTAAAAAAATACATGCTTTGACCAGAAAAATTTCACCAAAATCTGTAAGAGACGAGCGATTACATATAATTAAGATAAACCTTAGACATGGAAATATGTAGTTAAAACAAGTGCACATAGATTACGGAACTCCGCCTAAGGGGTGGAAGTAACGAACAAATTTGATCACTGGGTCCGCCCCCACGGACAAGTCAAGGTCACGCCGCTTGGAGACGACATGTAACAGTTATAGAAAGAGATCGAGAGGCATTTGGGCAGTGAAGACATTTAGGCAGTTAAGTCATTTAGGCAGTTAAGTCATTTAGGCAGTTAAGTCAATATTCGGTAGTCAAGAGAATAGTCGGCAGTTAACCAATCCGATCGTTAAGTCTGCCCGAAGAATTAGGCCTTGTTACCCGTTATGGAGTAATCCTCTACCAAGGTAGTAGGCCCTGTGATCGGTGACACCTCGAAGGACAGATAAGAAAAGTCCTGGTGAGTTTGTCCCCTAAAAATGAAGAGTCCGCCATCTCAATCCTCGGTTGAGTCACCCTCTTTTTCCAATTAACCTCCCTCATACAGTAATCCAATGAGTGCATCGAAGAGATGGGAGTAGTAATCCAACAAGAGCCTCAGAGAGACGAATCAGTAATCCAACGAGGGCATGTTCCCTCTCTGCGAGAGAAATAATGGTAGGAGGCAGACAGAGGCAAAATGGACAGAAAAAAAGTGCCATATAAAGACGAGTGTTGAGGGGGGAAACGTAAAGTCCAGTGCCTCGGGGAGTGAGAGAGAGAGGGTGGCGCAAACCTTGTGGCAGAAGTTCATAACCAAAAGCACATACACTCGAATGTATGAACTCTCCCATTTGTTGAAATTGGTGGGTCTCATTTTTTGTCTTAATGAGTTCTTTGTAAATAATAACGTAACAGCTCGGAATCTCTTTGCTTTTTTCTTGGAAAGTTGTCTGGCATAAAGTCAAAACCACACCAAATCATAAACGACTATTTGGAAAACTAATTCAAGTACAGGGTGAAGTAGAAATCTTCCCCACTCCACACCTCCCACCACACAAAAAACGAATCACGTTTATAGATAATAATTATTAGGTTTACTTTTTTATTCTCTATGTATTTTCTGAACACAGAAGAACGTTGTTAAAATGCTTGAGTGTTCTGGTAGACTGAACTTTTCTACTCCTCTTTTAAGCTTCTCTTTACAAACTTTTATAAATCACAAAATTCGGTGTTTATTTTTTTCCATAACATTCTTCCCGAAGTCCACCGCAAATCTCGTTACGCCAGACATAGATCTGTCTCCACCTTATACATTGAATGAAAATAAAATAAAAGTCAAAGGCAAACTAAAATTATGTTGATATAATGTGAAATGAGGTGACGTACTGTGAAGTAAGCTTAAAAAAATGGTTTTGTGCTAAACATAGGAAACGAGTTGATTTTTACCGCATTCTCCGGTAGGCGGGGTTCACGGAGGGCGGTGACCTTGGGAATAAACCGTAGTTATGAGCAACTTAGCCCTTCTTCTCAACTCTACATGTTACACTTCAAACAAACCCATATAATTCACACTCGTTTTTTTAATGTTCTCGAACGGTACCTGTATACCAGCTTCCCTAACAACATGAGTCTTCAGTTACTTTTTTTTCCTATTTGTCGATGGTCAGAAAGGGCAAAGTTAGCCTAATCTTACTTTCTATCATAAAAAATAAAGCAAAAAAAAGATCAATAACCACAAAATAAAACAATGAACCAAGGAAAAACAAAACAAAAAGCATACTCAAGGGTCGTAGGGAGCCGAGTCTTCAGTTACCCACAAACACTAGTCGAGTAGGAACGTAATTCATTTTATAGCCACATGTTAAGAATTTAAGGCGAGACATTTTTTCCTTTTAAATATTTAAATCAAGAGAAAAAGGGCTTAATGAGATGCTTAAGGTCGGAAGCCGAATCCCCCCTTTATATCGACCGAGGCAGAAATCGCAGATTATAATTTAGGGATAGTCGGTATGATAATAAAGCCTCCGTTGGTTGCTATGACGATCTTTTAGAATAATAATAATACAGTCCAAAGTCTTCAATCGGTTTGAAATAAGAGATATACTCGTATGTCAATTTATGCATGAAATATGATTAAGCTGACCTGTTTCAAACGTGAACACACCATCTACCATTACGCATATACGAAATTACACATAAAAAAGGCATACACAACATATTTAAACATATAAAAGCACACAGGGAAATAGAATATTGAAAAGAATTTGTGCCAAAAAAAAAGAGATATACACGCACATACAGATATGTATACAAACCTCTTTAACACATCCGACCAGCTCTATCTCCCTGCGATATTTCGAAGTCCATAACAGATAAATCATAGGAGGAAAAAACGCGGTGTTTTTTTTTTAATGAGGGAACGGCGGGAGATGGAATGAGACTTAGTCACGCCTACACACAGACAAACACACGCACAGATGGAGCGGGTGAGGGGGGCAGAGAGGGGGAGATGGAAAAGGGGAGAGAGCTAAGGAGTGGAGGGAGAGAAAGAGAGAGAGATAAGGAGGAAGGAAGAGAGAGAGGGAGGGGAGGAAGAGAAAGGCAACGAAAGGGAGATAGATAGGGAGGGGAGGAAGAGAAAGACAAGGAAAGAGAGAGAGAGAAAGATGAAGGTAAAAAATAAAGAACGGAAGAGGAGAGACAGAGAAAAGAGAGAGAAAGAAACAGAAAGAGAGTGTGCGTATGTGTTTGCTTGAATTTAAAGCGCAATAGAAACGAAGCCGAATTGTGCAGAAAGGTAGTAGGGAGAGAAATCTGTATTGAAAGTGGAGAAGAGAGGGAGTGGAAATGTGTGGAAGATATGTAACCGCAAATCTTCCTGAAAGTATTAGGGCTGAGAGGGCACGCACGTCCCCAAATATCACTGGAAATTACCCTGCAGGGGAGAAAGAGAGAAAGAGAGAGAGAGAGAGAGAGAGATAAAGAGAGAGATAAAGAGAGAGAAAGTGAGAGATAAAAAAAGAGAATGAAAGATAGAGAAAGAGAAAGAGAGAGAAAAAAGAGAGATATAGAAAGAGAAAGAGAGAAAGATAAAGAGAGATAGAGAAAAGGAGAGAAAGAGAGAGAAAGAGCGATAAAGAGAGATAAATAGAGAAAAAGAGAAAGAAAAAGAGAGATATAAAAGAGAAAGAGAGAGATAAAGAGAGATAGAGAAAGAGAGAGAGAGAAAGAGATAGGGGCAAGACTAAACCTTAGTCTGTAACCAAAGACAAGGGGAAACAGAGAGAAAAGGAAAAATAAAAAGGGAAAATGAAATATACTCGAGACTAAATCCCTGCAAATTAAGTTGGATAAAATTGGCAATAATGGGAACGTAAGTGAAAGAGGAATAAAGGGAAGCGATAAAAAGAGAAACATACAAAATGGAGAGAAACTTTGAATAGTTAATATACTTTTTGAATAGAATGGAAAATATAAGCGGGGCTTTATTAATAAAGGTATATTTCTTTCTAATTTGAACTTCTCTCTACCTCCCCTATTACAAACAGACATAAAAGCCATTCAAATAACTGAAAATTAACGCAAGAATATAAAAAATTAAAACACCCTCCACTAAATAAATAACCATAGCTCATTTCAAAGAACGCAAACAATCTATTACTTATGAAAATTAGCTCCCTGACGGAGTCACAAATGAACGAACGCCGCCACTTGGATACACACATACACACACGCACGCGCGCGCGTTCAAGATGATTATAGCTGGAAGAAAAGATCAGAGAACAAAGTCGCATTGGTCGATCGGATGGAAACTTCAGAGTTGGGGAAGAAAACATGGAAGCAGATTAGTAAAATTTGCAGAAGGAGCGAACTATTCCATCATGAAATCCATCTTCGAAAACAGGCAAAGCTGGAAATGGACATACATGAGTTGAACAAATTAATGTGAACACTATGTTATATTTCGTGCATTTTTAAATATTAACAAAACTTTTTAATCTCTGTATTTTGTATTTCCGTGCACCCTACCTCGTTGTTAATGAGGGTCACGGCTGGCAGGGGAAAATAATGCCTGACCTATCAGACTTCCAAAGAGAGAAAATCGTTGGAGGTCGATTAACGGAAGCGTCTGGACCCGCTGAACTTTTTAATGTTCAAAAAAGAACAGTGACCACTGTTATGACAGCATACACAAAACATGGTAATCGTTGATCTTTGAATAACCCCAGTGGGCGAAACCTAAAGGTAACTGACAATGGTCATCTAAAAGTATCAAGGATTGTGACCAAACTTCACAAAAGTAATAAAGCAAAAGCAACAGCAGAACTCAATTGACATCTGAAGGACAATGTTTCGATAAGAACCGTACACTTGGAACTTCACAAAGCAAACATTCATGGAAGGGTAACAATTCAAAAACCACTAGGAACGGAAATCTACGCCAAATTCCAAAAGAACTGGTGTCACAATCATAAAATATGGACATTTAATGACTGGACGAATGTAGTATGGTCTGAGGAACCATCATTTATATTTTTCCCATTAATGGCCGTATTTATTAACAGAGAACTCCTAAAGATGCCTACAATCCAGACTGCGTCTATTTCCAAACGTCAAACATGAGGGCGGATCCGTAATGGTTTGGACGGCTATATCCTGCTGCTATTCATTGCCATCAATGGTCGAGTTACTGGGAACAAATATCTAGACATTCTCAATGGCGGGGTTTTTAATATGACTAGCACACTTTTTTATACACCGCCATTTTTTTCAAAATGATTATTCAACCATACGCAGCAACAAAGTTTCAGTCGTGGTTTAATGAGCATCAGAATGTAAACCAATATCTTCCCTGGCCAGTACAGTCACCTGATTGATCTAAACAGCATCAAACGATTATGTGTAGTTTTGGAGCAGATTGCGAAGCAGATTTCTACCTCCGTCTTTACTCAAGCAACTAGTAGACGTTTTGATAGAATAATATAACAACAATAAACTGGAAACCATACAGGGGTGGTATGATTCTATTCCGCGATGATTTGCAGCTATACTAAAAGCAAATGGCGGTTCAACACCTTATTGATCACCAAATATACTGAATCTGTCTAATGTTCATATTATTTTGTCAAATCCCTCTATATGGGGTCAAATAGAGCAAAAATGAGATTGATTTCATACTTTTTAACATATAAAATTTTATTAAGGACATCTCAGTTATCAGGTATTTCAATAGAAGTAGCGACCATAGACAGATGAATCAAGAGAAAGATCAAAGTAGATCTAAAATAAGAGAGTGTCTCATCTCTCAAGATATAGATGCAGATTCTTGAGGTGGACATCCTCCACGGATGAACACTCGGCCCGTATAATATATCTGATATACTGAAGCAATATACAATGAAAGAGCAGGGGAGAGTAGAACCACTGTCGTTGTAAGGTGCTAATGGTTTTACTGAAAATGGCTATGAAAAATAGCTGGAAAACTAAAGACGAGAGTACCCGACAGAAGCAGAGAATTTTTTCATAGACAGGAAGGAACGCCTGTGTCGTAGAATGGACTCTCAACAATATACCATATATAACTATTCGTTGAGGGAACTATTCAATTATATTTAGAGTGCGTGGTTATCTGGTTGACTGATGTTATTTATCTTCAATATGCTTAAGAAGTGGAACTGAGCTCAAGGATAATAATATGGCTATCATTAATAAAATAGAGTTTTATTAATTAAACTATCAACAACACACAAAACGGAAAATGTTTACATAAACAGAGAATGGAAAGGGTCGTGAGAATATCTGGCTAATCCGAGGATTAAGATTTGGGAGAGATTTAAAAAAGGTAAACAAACAAAAATTAAAGGGATGGAATGGTTCGCTAAACCATTTAAAGCCCAGGATAGGGTTGACAAAAAGGTTAAATACTCAAAGGTAATGTTCAGCTTACGTAATTAAAAGTTGTTGTGCAAAGCAAGGCAACGCGAAGGAATCTTCGGCCCGCTGGCGAGTTCCAACCGAAGGCGGGGGGATTAAATGATCCTGACGTGACGTCTTGGGAATGAGGACCGTTTCTTGACGAACGGGCTTGAAGAACAATGGATGTTCTACGTTGTTCTCTTCTGAACAACAGGGGGGGTGAGAACCGTATCTTGTCTACGGGCTCAAAGAACAATGGCTGTTCTAACATTGTTCTCTTTCTGAACAACAGGGGGGAGGGGGAGAACCGTTTCTTGTCAACGGGATCAAAGAACAATGGCTGCTCTAATGTTGTTCTCTTTCTGAACAAAAGGGGGGGAGGGTGAGAACCGGCACTTGTCTACGGGCTCAAAGAACAATGGCTGTTCTAATGTTATTCTCTTTCTGAACAACAGGGGGAGGGGGGAGGGGGAGAACCGTCTCTTGTCAACGGGCTCAAAGAACAATGGCTGTTCTAACGTTGTTCTCTTTCTGAACAATAGGGGAGGCCTTGTGGACTTGGCGTCTTGAAGGCTCGAACCTTGGCACTCAAGGGATATTGTCCTCTTCTGGACAAGGATGGTGGATATCGAGGTAGAGGGCCCTGGTGCACAAGGTGAGACCGGATCGGCGTAATGTCTCGCAACGATAATCTAGATCTGAATCTCCTCTTATTGGTAAAGTTTCCATATAAATAGTCGAGCCATCCCCTTGGCGTAGGGGACAATGGAGTGGGGGCTTCGAGAGAATGCCCAGCCGCGCCATGAGAACATACCTTATCTGCCCATAAGCCTAACTCAATCTGGCGAGGTCGGCGCTTGGGGCGAAACAAGGGGAGATGAACCTCCTTGGTTAAATATTGACTCAGGTGGGACGATAACGCGCTCGGCTTCAAGGCGAAGATGCACGTGGGTAGCAACGTGTTTCTAAACAACATGTCATAGCGGTTGAAATTAAGTGGCCTCAAACCGTTCTATCACAGCCTGTCCTGTATGGAATGGACGTTAGGAAAAATAAATGGGAGGCGATCAGTGCTTCTTATGTGTCAAATGGCTCCGAAACTAGAGGTGGGAATACCTAGGGCTTCCATAAGCGTTTCTTGTAAAAGATGAGCACTAAAAACCTACTGATTGCTTCGCCACTATAGGATCGCCAGGTATAAGTCAGATTGGAAAATTGGCATGATAGTATAACATAGGAAAAATAGGACGCATTTAAACTTGGTGAGGGAGAAAGAGAATCCCTGAGAAGTATCCCACGCGACGGCCTCATTTATGGCATGTTGTAAATGTTTAGCAACTGTGAAAAAGGAACTAACAGGCCAGTAGATCAATAATTCCTTAGCGTAGTGTGCTACTCACGGCACGGGAAGGAGATGAGTTGACCGTGATTAAGAATGAGCCCGAGAAAATCCTTACGCCTCTGATAGGAGGCTAGAGTAAGTGGACCGACACGAACCTGGAAGGAACCACCGGGCAAGAACTAGGAGATGAAAATGAATAAGAATCCACCGAGTTCAGATGAGCGCAAACTAGTGATGATGTAAAATATTCAACCAACGTGACACTACGTCACCCCTCAGTCCATGAATTTACATGAACAGGAGGCCATTTTTATATGACGATAGCGGGAGGACGTAGGAGGGGACGAAGTCTAGCTTGAGTACAAGCACCATGTTTGCCTTATGACAGTCTAAGGGTAGGCTATCCTTTAGCCAGATCCGCTTATACAGATCTGCAAGGAAGTAAAGGGCAATACGTGAAAGTTATGCGGGGCGAACAGGAGGAAATGGCATGTTGTATCTTTTCTATCTAGAAAAGTCATTTTTGATTGGCAGTGAAATGTTATTTCAGTTATTTTTCAGTAATTTAATTTCCCTTATACTGTGAACTATTTTGGTTTGTCCAGATGAGTTAAAATAAATGCATTCCTATTCTTCTTATCACCTTTTCGGTCATGTCAGAACCATGCTACCTCGGTTTGAAAGATGAGACCGATCTTCCAGTGGATTGACATGAGGTATCAGTTTTTTAGTTATATTCTAATTTTTGCTTTCTGAAACAATGTAGTTTTTCATCATATATTTTAAAAGTACGAAGACCTTAAAACTCCAAAACGACAAGACTTACCATAGGTGTATAAATGTATATAAGATATTTTTAGTAGTGCCGTACTAATCAAGAGACTAATTTTGCTTTGGACGTACAATACAATAAAATAATCCCTTTATACTTTGGTACGAAAATAAAAAATTAGTTTGTCAGTCGCATTAAAGTGTGAACTGGAAGTGGATAATTCTCAAGTTTGAAGCAAGAATTTCCGTAATATAAGAACAATTTTATTACATGTTGCGCTACGAACAAGATTCCTTTTGTTCTGGTGGGCTAAGATTTTCAGCGTTGAATTTCTGTGACCTCTGGTTTAGGGTTGTCTCGTGAATTGACTGGTCGATATTATGAGCCTCAATATGATTGAAAAAGGTGTTGTATTTAGGTGTACTGTTCGCATTGGCGTTGAAACCAAAGGTATCCCGAATATTGTTGGGGCCTTTCATCGGTTGGATAGAGAAGTCAGACTTGAGTTGTTGGCGCTGCAAAGAGAGCTACTAAAACCATTGTAGCCGAAGTGAGTAGGTTTTGCTTGAGGTATCGCAAGCAGATACTACCTTGGTTCCCGACCGGTGCTGGAAAGACACTGTATCCTATGGTAAACAAAGCTGCCCTGTGTTCAAGGTGGGAAACCCTTACGCAAAACTACTATCATCTTTTTCGGCAAATAGATTTATCCGTTCGGTCCAAGAACGACCAGAGGTTAGTTCACTTTACATAATTTTGACCTAACATTACTAGACGTTTAAAAGAATGAACAAGTAGAACGAGCTTAAAACTCTTGGAAAGTTTATTAGATTAACTGACACTGCCTAACTACCTTAATTACCGATGAGTGTCGATTGAGAGTTGACCCTATTAACACTCGATCTTCGGCGGGTCACAAGTTTATTCTAACTATGGTTGATTGGGCAACTCGATTCCTTGAAGCAGTTCCATTACAGAACAACTCTTCAAACTTCTCCCACTCTAAATAAGCAATAGCGCTCACAAGTATTCATTTTCCGCCTTTCTGTATTTCTGTACAAGGAAGAAACACGCAACAGTTCCTTGAGAATGAGTTCGTGACCGAAACGTTGATACCGATATAAGAAAGTTCTATGATGGTAATCCTAAGCGCAACCCTTCTGCTGCTACTTTATACATTAATATATATATATATATATATATATATATATATATATATATATATATATATATATATATATATATATATATATATATGTATATATATATATTGATATATATATATATATATATATATATATATATATATATATATATATATATATATATATATATATATATATATATATAACGTTAACAGAGCTAAACCTCCTTCTTATATGACTTACCAAACCTATATTATAGTCTTTGGCATTCCGGGTCCGATTAATTTACTCATCCCAATACAAAACTCATGTTTTTGTCCATCCGTAATAAAAGCTTAAGCATTTCCTGAGGTTAAAACTAAACCTTGCTTCCCCTTATTGTTTCTATTTTCCTACGTGTATTGCTAGAATTTATATGCAAATCTATTTATTTGTTTGTTTATTGAAGCATCCTCGTTGATTGGAATGTTAAAATTGTGTGAGTAGTTTGTGAAACAGAATCAGAAATACTGTATATCACATTAGACGAAAATAACTTTAAAATCGAGTAAAAGGGAGAAGATTTACACAAAAGATACGAGGATTTTGTTAGAAACACAACGATCATGAATTATAAAGTAAAAGCTTAAAAATCAGAGAAACGAGGACAATTTAAAGTTACGCGAGAGAGACAGAGAGATAATGTAGGCTAAGAACTAACGCTTAAATGTCTGTAAGTGTGTCTCATTTTCTTCAGTTACCCAGAATGTAGAGGCAACATATCAACCAATCTACCCACAAAGACGAATAAATTGATTTAGAGAGAGGCCTAAAGAGGCATACGGATAGGAAGTGTGCAGTAGTAGGTAATTTTAATAAATGTGCAAAAACACATTTACTAAATTTGAATAAGTGTAAACAAAACAGACTGATGAAAGGTGGCTGTGGTGAGAAGATCAAATTAATAAATAATTATTAATTTTAGAATTTGGATGCATAATCAAAAAAGTGGAAAATAAAAATTAAAGGGAAAGATAAGAAATAGGTTCTTTCTAATTCTCTTGCCTCTGCCGTTAGACGGTGGGAAAGTGTTATTTGACCACGAAATGTCAGTCATGGACATTATGAAAACCTGCTAGACTTATTGAGAATGAACGCCGTGAGAGTTGTGAGTGAGAGGGTGAAAAATAATAAAAGTGAGAGAAGTGAGAAAGTTGAAAACGAGAAAGAATCAACAGCTAGAGCTCGAATTTCATGTGAAATGTATGGGCGTTGAACTTGGAGGTATGTTTTAATGAAAGAGAAAGGCCAAGGAAATGTGCCGAGTGTTTGAAAGCAAAAAATAAACTTCTTACTAAGATGTCGATGAAGAGGTTTCGAAGATCCCTTACGACTTGTTTTCACTTCGGAGAACTGTCGATTTGCCATATCTGCCATGGTGAAGGTAATGACGTGGTTCCATTAGTATTTCTTCGGGAAAGATGCTTGAATTAGCAAAGTACTTTTAATGTTTCCCTTCTGGGAATTTGAGCATCGACAGATTATCGTCTTTGCTTTAAGTAAAACTTCAAGACGAATTTACCCAATCATTTATGTTTGCTTTCATAACCGTCTCATTGTAGTATAGAAACAAGCACTAGCACACCCTACGGTCCGCTCAAGGCCAGCCCGTTATTACTTTCCTTCTTAAAGGATGGGAAAAAAAGTTTCTTTTCTTACCTTTGTATCTTTATTAGGATGGGGGTAAGTTGTACTATTTTTAAGAATGGTTTTGCTGATAGTATTAGTGAAATACCAATCTACATAAAACTGCTGAAATCAGAATTTCATATTTTTACAAACATACTATAGAGTCTGCTGCATATAAAAGTTACATAGAGGTGAAAAGGCAATTAAATAAACATTGAGGGATTATTTGGAAAGAAGCATCTTCCATAAAATATTATACAACTATAAGTTGAGGAATATTAAGTTAATTTAGAAACGACCATTTCAAAATCCTGAGTTCCACATGGTCGGTCAAATTCTTACTTTTTCACTTTATGTGCACTATTCAAGAGTTTGTGGTAGAGGGTTGTAATACCTCCTGGAACATTATGTTAAAATAACGAAGTTAGTTCCTTCACTATTCTTGTTCTATTTATTAACCATTTTCGTTGATTGCGCCGGTTTCATTTACGTGCAACAATCATTATTTGAGATTAATTTACATCAATGTTTGCCTCTTCGGATATGTAGTTGGTGCGATTTAAGTGATGGTGAAATTGAAAAGAACAACCGAAAATATACCATTTTTATTTACAACAAGGATTAAATATTGAAGTCACATGCATGACTGGTTGAGAAAATGGGTTGGGCCGAGGAAAAGAGAATGAATAAATAAGGAGCGTTATGAGAAAACGTTGAGGCAAAGAAGAAATAAACTTTATGTTTATTCTTTGTTCGTTCGGTGGATGAGGGTATTTTTGTACCCATTATTAGAGGCCCCGTGGGAGACGAGGGACACGGGGCCTAATTTCAGGGGGTATTATTCCAACGAGTCTTGGCTTCTTCAGTGAGTATTATTCCAACCAGTCTTGGCTTCTTCAGGGGGTATTATTCCATCGAGTCTTGGATTCTTCAGGGAGTATTGTTCCAACGAGTTTTGGCTTCTGCCGCAGGAGGTATTATTTTTTCGAGTCTTGGGTTCTTTAGGGGGTATTATTCTAAGGAGTCCTGGCTTCTTCAGGGGGTATTATTCTAAGGAGTCTTGGCTCCTCAATGGGTATTATTCCAACCAGTCTTGGATTATTCAGGGGGTATTATTCCAGCGAATCTTGGATTCTTCAGGGGGTATTCTTCCAAAAAGTCTTAGCTTCTTCAAGGAGTATTATTCCATCAAGTCTTGGATTTTTCAGGAGGTATTGTTCCAACGAGTCTTGGCTTGTTCAGGGGGTATTATTTTTACGAGTTCTGGGTTATTTAGGGGTATTATTCTAAGGAGTCCTGGCTTTGTCAGGGGGTATTATTCTAACGAGTCTTGGATTCTTCAAGGGTATTATTCTAACGAATCTTAGCTTCTTTAGAGGGTATTATTCTTACAAGTCCTGGCTTCCTAAGGGGGTATTATTCTAAGGAGTCCTGGCTTCTCCAGGTGGTATTATTCTAGCGAATTTTGGCTCCTTCAGGAGGTATTATTCTAACGAGTCTTGTCTTCTTCAGGGGGTATTATTCCAACGAGTCTTGGCTTATCCAGGGGGCATTATTATAACAAGGCTTGGCTTCTTCAGGAGGTATTATTCTAATGAGTCTTGGCACCTTCAGGTGGTATTATTCTAACGAGTCTTGGCTTCTTCAGGAGGTAATATTCCAACGAGTCTTTGCTTCTTCAGTGGGTATTATTCCAACCATTCTTGACTTCTTAAGGGGGTATTATTCTAACGATTCATGTTTTCTTTATTGGGTATTATTCTAACCAGTCTTGGCTTCTTCAGAGAATATTATTCCAACCAGTCTTGGTTTCTTCAGGGAGTAATTTTCTAACAAGTCTTGGTTTCTTCAAGAGATATTATTCTAACGAGTCTTGGCTTCTTCATGGGGTATTATTCTAACGAGTTCTGGCTTTATCAGGTGGTATTATTCTAACGAGATTTGGCTTATTCAGTGGGTATTATTTTAACGAGTCCTGGCTTCATCAGGAGATATTATTCTAACGAGCCTTTGCTTCTTCATTGGGTATTATTCCAACCATTCTTGACTTCTTCAGGGGGTATTATTCTAACGATTCCTGTTTTCTTTATTGGGTATTATTCTAACCAGTCTTGGCTTCTTCAGGAAGTATTATTCCAACCAGTCTTGGCTTCTTCGGGGGGTAATTTTCTAACAAGTCTTGGCTTCGTCAGGAGGTATTATTCTAACTAGTCTTGACTTCTTCAGGAGATATTATTCTAAGAAGTCCTGGCTTCTTCATGGGGTATTATTCTAATGAATCCTGGATTTATCAGGTGGTATTGTTCTAACAAGATTTGGCTTGTTCAGAGGGTATTATTTTCACGAGTCCTTGCTTCATCACGAGGTATTATTCTAACGAGTCTTGGCTTCTTCATGGGGTATTATTCTAACGAGTCTAGCTAGTGATTTCAGGGCTCCACTGCGAGCCACTTGTGAGGTCTTTACTTTTGACCGAAACAATCTGGCGATTGGTAGTTGTAAAGAAAACCTGAATGTACGAGGTAATGGTGTGTGGTTGCTATTGCCACGAATAGCCACCTTCAGGCTGGATCGCGCAGTCTCGAGGATGCCGTTGCTCCTCATATGGGTGAAAACAATCCGATGTCCCCACTGGTGGCTGAAAACGATCTCATTTCCCCACTGGTCAGTGAAAATAATCCCATTTTTCCACTAGTCGATGAAAACGATTTTGTGTCCTTATGGGTGGGTGAAAACCATCCCTTATCCGCACGGGTGGGGGCAAACGATCTCTTGTCCCCACTGGGGGGTGAAAACGATCCCATGTCCCCACTGGTGGGTGAAAACGATCTCAAGTCACCATGACTGGGTGAAAACGATCCCATGTCCCCACTGGTGGGTGAAAACGATCCCAAGTCACCACGGCTGGGTGAAAAAATCTCGTGCCCCCACGGGTTGGTGAAAACCATCCTTTCTTTACAAATTTCTCCGTTCTAACGCTCTAAATTTCGGGGAAAAATAAAATAAAAACTTTCTTCTCTCTTTTTTTCTTTTTGTACACTTCTTCTTTTAGCATCTGAGCATTACTTTAATTAACCCGTTTATTCCTGCATACAACTTAGACTCTTTGCGGCTCCAACTCGGATCTGAACCGATAAACAATCGCTCTTTGTTGGATTCCATTCTGGCCTTATGTTTATGTAAAACGTTGTTCTAATATTAAACCACTTTCTTCCACAACAAAATATGGTGAAATATATCCTAAACTGAACCATTCTCCTAAGGCATGATGGCAGTGTTTTACCTGAATGCAATCTCACTTAGTACCAGCAGGAAATGACCAATTCAGACGTCGAATAAGCCACATTAGGCCTTTATAATCCGTTCGAGCTCCCTATAATATGTATGTATTTTTTACAAATTTAACTCATTACTAAATTTACGTTTACGTTTAAATTTAGATTTTACTGACAGTGGGGTGATTAATTTAGTGGTTTGTTGATGGTTGGCTCTTCATTAAAGCTATTTCTCTCTGACCAATATTTTTTTGAGAATGGCGCATAATGTCTGTGGTAGACGAAGTTTAGCCACCTCTGCCAGTACCACCAAGAAATATGAATTAGGCTGAATAGGTAAGTTTATATTTAATTGTGTAATTATAGACAACTTTGTTTTAGTTTGAGCGCGTTATACATTTCATTTGTAAATGATGGAGTATACTAGGTAGCATAAATTCCTAACCAATCCACACAAGTTTATATGTATTTCGACGTTGGTTGGAAATCAAATTAATACAAAATTTAAACACTATATAATTTGAAACCTGGCTTAAAATTGACAGAACAATTCTCCAAACAGAAAATTTTAATGTGAAAGAAAAATATACTTACAAACCACAGACTAGATCTAAACACGACGAGTGGAGTTCAATCTTTACCCGGGCCGTGATTTGGAAATGACCAGAAACCTAAACTAAATTAATTAGCTTCTGATCTAATATGAGGTCTACTTAAATGTTTGATGTTCTCATATGCAATCGTTCTCCCCTGCAACGTTCTAAATAACATTTATTTTCAGCGGGACGGTTAGTTTTGAAGGATAGGGGGTTATTTAAAAGTTGTTTTGTTTTCATATATTTTATTCCAAAAGTTCCTGCTCTCACATATAGTACACAAGCTTGGAAAAAAATATAAAGCACACAATGGAATTATTTATATAATGCTCTCGTGGTATGACATTACATTATATCAATACCATATTATATCTATGGGGGAGGGACCAAGAACTTAAAGGCGAACCGACAAGGGACAGATCGCCACGAGTTTCGACGCACGGAACAACGAAAAAGAGTGCAACGATGTCAAGCAAAATTGGGGCAATGGCAAAGCTCAACGTTATTTAAAGAGGCATGTAGAAAATATAATTTTATTTACATAAAATAAGAAAATAGGTAGGGAAAATTAAATTGGTAAATGAGGGGGGAATTGCAGAGTTATGCATCAGACTATGAAGTTAAAAATTAATGTATTACAGAAGGAGACTATTCAAATGGGAAGGATTAACTCAATTGGGTTGCTGAGGGGAAAGAGGGCTTGGCTTACGGAGGATTCCGGGTGAGACGTCAGGGTAAGGCTTCACGAATGTCTTCTTCAGTCAATAAACGTGAGGCGAGGGCGCTCGGAACTTCTGAGCGGGAGGTTAACGTGATGACGATTCTCCTAAGGGGGGGGGGTATAACGTCCGGTCCAGGGGAGAGTATTTCGGCCACCTGAAAACGAGAAGCGAACGAGGAGGGCTTCGACAGGAGTTGTTGAATGGAGTCGGCAAAATCGCTCGGTAGCGATCGTCAAACGGAATTACCTCACTGGCTGGGGCTAATTCCAACACACAAATAGTTCAGCCGTCACTTTGCTTTGTTATTAGCACCTGACTTGGAACTAGGGGAATCTTCTTGGGTCTGGGCGAGACTCCTAAACTCTGTGTCTCCCACATGGAAGACGAGCCCTATATATATCCGAGGCTCCCCCCGCGGGGGTGGGGGAAACAGCGCTACTCTCGAATGACCTCGAATCTTCACGCCGAGGCGATTATAACCCGCGTAAAGGTGATCCGTGTTAGACGCGGTTTGAGGCTACCGCTTCGCTTGTGGATGGAGGGGGGAGGGTTACCAATTTAAGCCTAACCAAATTCTAGAATCTTCTCAAGCGCATGGACTTCACTTCTGTGCTGGAAAAGAAATTCCACGTGGAATTCCCCCACAAATGCTATTAAACATTTGTGATAAATGAATTATTTATTTTTTATTATTTTAATATTTAGTTGAACCCTTTTTTGCTTCAATTACAGCCATAGTTCTTCGTGTCATGGATTTCACCAAATTTTCACAAATTTCTGACGCTCTTTCCCTACTCGATTCTGTTAAATGTGTATTTGTGGTATTTTTTATAGGTTTTCCAAGCACCTCCACATATCTTATTTGATTTAAGTTTGAGATCTGTGGTGGCCAATCCATAGGGGTGACCTCTCTCTCTCTCTCTCTCTCTCTCTCTCTAAGGCAATTCTTGGTGTGGTTATACGTATGGCATGGAGTATTGCCCTGCTATAATAAAACTTGATTTCTTGCTCTTGTGGAATTCAACATCTGGATAGATGGCTCTAAAAAATGTAACAACATGGTGGTATATGTTGTGGAGTTCATTCTTCTTTGGCATAAAAAATATAGGTAGTAGTCAGAGGGTAACTGAGGTAAGCCTCTTCCAGAGTGGTGTGATTACCAAGAGGTGATTTCGCACTGTTTTTCGTACCACTCTTGGGGCAGCCGAATTGGTTTCTTGATTCGGCTTGATGGTTGCCTAGTTCCTTCCTCAGTGAATGTCTTTTATTCACAAGGTTACCACTCCAAATTGAAAATGTCTATACTTGCTTAGTAGAGTAGGTAAATTGTGTGATCAGTAATTTCCTTATAGGGTAAAAGGAATCGTAAAACAGGATTCAATATTCCTTATTCGGCGGGAGCTTCGACTCGTCTTCAGATTGTAGTTTCTTGATAAAAGAATTCAGAGGCGTGAAAGCGAGTCAAAAAGATTCAAAGAGAGTTCTTGCAGGACCCCCCTCCCGTTCTCCAGGAAAATGGGACCGCAATCTCGGACCCCGCGTCCGTGGCGGAATCCTTCACGATCGCTTTCTCCGCATTCTCTAGCCGGGAAGCTGCTCGGCCAGCATTCAATGCACGTCGTGATGTCACGGAAGGCCGCCGGCTAGACTTTACCTCCAGAGGCGGATAACCCTTAAACGACAGGTTTACTGTGAGTGAGATGCGCACCGCTCTTGCTTCGTGCGAGGGCACGGCCCATGATCCAGACGATGTCCTGAACGCCATGCTTCGACACCTGGGTGAGCGAGGCATGGCCTTTTTGTTAGATTTGTTCAACTGGAACTGGGTGGAGGGACTCCTCCCAGATTCCTGGCGAATCGCTATTGTGCTCGCTTTTGCGTTTGAAAGTTGATGGAGAAATTGGTAAATGTTAGATTAGCCTTTTTCCTGGACAACGGAGGCCATCTGTCTTCTGCACAGTGCGGCTTTCGCAAGTTCCACTCCACGTCGGATACTCTGCTCTGACTGTAAAATGCTGTCTGCGAGGCCTTCCTTCGTAGACAGCACTACGCCACAGTGTTTTTCGATCTGGAGAAGGCCTATGATACCGCATGGCGATACGGTATCATGGAGACTCTCCACACGATAGGGGCAAGGGGACGCCTCCCAATGTTTATATCTGAATTTTTGCGAGATCGTCGATTCCGTGTACGGGTGGGGGGAGCCCTCTCCGGCCCATTGGAGCAGGAAGAGGGTGTCCCGCAAAGAAGTTCTCTCAGTGTCACACTCTTTGCCCTGAGCATCAACGGAATCATCTAGGTGCTGCAGAAAGATGTTCTCGCTACGCTCTACGTGGACGACCTTTCGATCTCTTTTGGCGCGGCCCAGATGCCAACTCTAGAGCATCGACTCCAACAGGCATTGAACCGCATCTCTCACTATGCCGAAGCGCACAGGTTTCAGTCTTTTTTGGCATGACTAAGGTGGTGCACTTCTGCTGCTATCCACGGCTCCACCCCACCTCAGATTTGTTTCTTAATGGTGTGCGCCTGGAATTGGTTGAATCGCACCGTTTCCTTAGTCCTGTATTTGACCGACGCCTCACCTGTGAGGCTCATATTCGCAGCCTTAGGGTATGTTGTACCCGCGCCATAGATATTTTCCGTTCCGTGACGTTTAGCACTTGGGGGGATGATAGGGCTACTGCCTTAATTTTTTATCGATCCTTTATTCGTTCGAAGCTCGACTACGAATGTGACTTTTATGCATCCGCAGCCGAGCGTTTAGTGCGGAAGGTGGATTCGATCCACCACACCGGCCTTCGCCTTGCGACCGGTGCCTTTCGCACTTTTCCCATTGAGAGCCTGTTGGTTGATGCTGGGGAGATACCACTTGCTCTGCGCCGCGTGCAGTGCATCACTCACCTGTACGCGCGAGCCCGGCGCCTCCGTTAGTCGCCAACAGCTCTCACTCCATCCGCAGCTGATTTCGACGGTGCCTTTGACGCCGAGAGACGCCAGACATACCCTAAGCCCTTTGGGTTTAGGGTCAGGAAACTTCTTCGAGAGCTAGGTATAGCTCTTGGGCCGGTGATGCCCCTGGTTTTACCCAGGACGTCACCCTGGAGAGTACCACATTTGGCTATTTGTCTCCATGCCACTGCTCCCAAAGCTTGTACAGCGCCAAAAGTATTGCGTTTGACCTTTTTGGAGCACATCTCCTGTCACGCTGGAACCGTGCTAGTTTATACGGATGGTTGCAAGTCCGAAGAGGGATTCGGCTCCCACGCCGTATCCCCTCTGCTGTTTGAAGTCAGCGGGGCTCTGCCAGGCGCTGCGACCGGACCAGCGTTTCGCTCTTTCTCACACCGACTACATGGCAGGAATACAGGCAGCTCTTTGGGCTGCTTGGCAAAAAAAATGAGAGACGGTCGAAGGGAACTTAATGTTGCATGCCATTGCGCCGCGACTGTTCCCATGGACCTATCCTCCAATGCCGCGACGGCTTCAGGTCGCTTTCTGTCGTCTCCGAATTGGGCACACTCGTGTGACGCATTGCCATTTGATGGAGCGCTCGCCTGCGCCCTATTGTGATGACTGCGTCGTTCCCCAGACTGTTCGGCACATTCTTATCGAATGTCCCATTCTGGGTGATCTTCGCGCACGTTATCTGTCCCGGTACCGGGATGGGCGGGGTCGCTACCGCTTGTCCCTTATACTCGGGACGAGTGCGTGCACCGTGACTGGTGGACTTGTAGACTTTGAGGGGAGACCGGCCTTCTCCCTTTTATTTAACCAGTTTTTTTATTTTGTTTTTTTCCCTTATTGGTTGCACGTTCCTGCGCCAGTGGGACCTCCTCCCGGTACAGCAGCTTGCTTCCTGCTCGTTGCCTTTTCCCTTTTTTAATTTTTGGTGATGGGTTTGGTTGTTTTTTTTGCGGTTGTTTTTTTAATTTGTTTTTAAAGTAGTCTAGTACTAGACAAGTTTTTAATACGGTAACTAATGCCCAAGCAGGCAGTCGCCAGATGAGCTCTTTAAAAAATATATATATATCCAGACAAAAGAATGAATTGCCTCTCTTAGGCCTCGTATTGTTGCAAAATGATATCGTTTCACTTTGTCGAGGAATTGATTGGTTGGGAGGAAAGAGATAAAAGCCACGAGAATATGTATATATACATTTATATAGACATATATCCCCTAAAATACTTACGCTTCCTTCGCTATAAACAAGTACGTTCACTTTGTAAAAGTAATCCATTGATTACGAGGTATAAGAGTGCGATTTTAATACAGGGGCCGATAGCGTTTAATGAGTTTAACAAGCTGCAGTTCAAGGATGTCTTTAAAGAGTGAAAACCAAAAATATAATTTTAATAAGTCACTAGTTAACATATATATATACATACGGGAAATATAAGAAAATGTAAATAGGGATAATACTAACAGAATATAGATAATTAGCAATCGGGTAACGTTAATTACTTGTTAATTAGCTTTTTAATGGGGTACTAAGATCAGTTATACAGAGGAATATTTAAAAGTCGGAAAGCGGGTGAATTAACGGGAGATACAAATAATGGTCGTTTTACCTTAAAGGGGCTCACATCCAGGAAGGGAAATCCTTTAGTGAGTCAGCAGGGGAGAAAAGAGAAACAAGGAGTAACAAGGAAAGGAAGTACCCTAGGAGACCTTGCGGTCCATTCAAAGAGGGTACCTTTGGACTAGCAATTGAGCAGGCACATGTCTGCTCAATTGTTTTGCGTCCCTAAACAGCCACTTTTCAAGACTTTGTCTAGTCTTGACTTAAACTGGTCAACAGATTCACTGTTGATAACTTCCACTGGTAGTGCGTTCCACTTACCGCTGATACTGTAAGTAAAAAAATTTCCACACAGATTGCGGTTGTAACGCTTCAGTTCAGGCTTGAAGCCGTGATTGAGCGTTCTGTTCTCACTCAGTGTGAAAATATCCCGGTAGTCAACATTGGCAAACCCTCGAAGTATTTTTAAAACTTCGATCAGCTGACCACGCAGTCTACGGCTTTCCAGCGAGAACAGATCTAATTCCCTTAGTCTATCCTTATAACTTTTATGTCGGATAGAGGGGATCAGCTTGGTTGCCCTGGCTTGTACGCGTTCCAACCTTGCGATATCCTTTCGAAACGAAGGACTCCGAAATTGTACGGCATACTCCAGGTGCAGCCGAACGAGGGAGTTGTACAGACAAAGTACTATCTCCTTGTTACGGTATCCAAACTGGCGCTTTATGTAGCCTAACATCCTTTGGGCTTTCTTCTCTGCCTCGATGCACTGTTTCGAGAACTTGAGGTCGCTAGTGATAGTTACACCCAAGTCCTTCTCAGTATCACTCGATTCAAGAGCAGTGCCCTTAAGGATATACTGAGATTGGGGGTTTCTGTGGCCGATATGCATTACTTTGCATTTGTTCACGCTAAAAGGCATTTGCCATGTGTCCGACCACTCCCCAATCCTTTGCAGGTCCTCTTAGAGGTGGGCAGTGTTCCCCTCCTTTGCCACATTGATACCAAGCTTGGTGTCATCGGCAAATTTGAAGATTTTGGCAACCATGTCTCCGTCAATATCATTGACATATATAATAAACAGTAGTGGTCCCAGGACGGAACCTTGAGGGACACCGCTAGATACGGGCACCCACTCAGAAGCCTGTCCATTCACCACCACCCGTTGCCGTCTGCCACTTAGCCAGTTCTCGATCCAGCCGTCTACTTTTCCGTCTATGCCCAGCGCTCGCACTTTCCGGAGAAGGCGGCGGTGTGGTACCTTATCAAAGCTTTCTGAAAGTCTAAGTAGACCATATCCAATGCCTTGTCCCGATCGTGCTCATTGAAGACGAAGTGGAAGAATTCCACAAGGTTCGTCAGGCATGACCGTTGCCTTCGGAAGCCGTGATTCTCGGCTGAATATCCTGACGGTGACGAGGATAAAAGGGTTGAGGGCCCTGAAGAAGAGTTCACGATCCTCCTTGAAGACGGAGGATGGTACTCTGCTCTAGAGAAGTGCAACCTCCAAAAATCGAGACTCTGACGCTGCTCGGCGCGAAATCTCACAGGGGAAACTGGAGATCCTTGAGGGGGGCTTCCAGATGAGACGAGACGAATCCCGGCTAGTCCTTCGGTGACGAAACGATTCGAGGCTTGCTCTGAACAGAGTAATCCTTTACAAAAGAGATAGATCTGCCTGGTGAGATCCAACCTCGACGGTATATGCGAATAACAGGGACTTGGGGGAGACAGACACACGATCTAAACCGAAGGTGACAGGTTTTTCAACTCAATCTTCTGATATTCGAAAACCCAGGGTATTTATATGATGGCCATTTTTTTTATGCTCTATCGATGGAAGGCACAGACGTCTGTGAGAAGGCTCCTGGCGCCTAGAGGGATTAGCCTTTGTCTCCCGACACAGTTATTAATGGTCTCCAAAGATGTGGGTGGGAAACTTAGGCTAACAGTTTCCCGACTACGGAGATTAGCGCTTCATCGGCGAGGTAAAAGCTTTTAACAAGCCCAAATTAATTAACTACACCTGCGAGGCGCTGACGAATATTCAAATTCTTTTTTCTTTTACTTTTCCCTTGGGATCAAGAGCCTAATCCACGTGGAGTTATACTTAGGAGACATAGGGAGGGAAGGAATTCAAGAAACAAATGAAGGGGGGTATTCTTCTTGGCGTTCCTTTCCCTTACACACTTATCTTAAAGATCTAACCTATAACTGTTCTTTGTTTTCATCAATTAAAACCAATTTATATTAAATATATTGAAAATATAATATGGAAAGTACTAGCTATAAACTTCTACTTGAATTTTATATTTATTAACTAAAATTTACTATATTCGACTCTTTCATTTATTTTTAAAGTTCTTTTAAAATTCTTCAAATACCGGAGAGAGAAAAAATTTATTTATTTTAGTTAATAATAAAAATAAGGAAGTGATTAAGAGAATGAAAATAATTTGGAGAAATATAACTAAGATGTTTAATTTAGATTAAATGAAAAATAAGTATTTACAATTTGGGAACAGTGCTCCTTCGAGAGCACTAATTATTTTCGGATTCCCTACATATTCAGGGAATGTAATTTGGTTAAAGCTGCCCCATTATAACAGACTTTATGAAACTCCAAAGTGCTCATTTTTTAGATATATTTAATTGTCTCATTCTATCTTGCAATGTGAGCACTCCATAACACTCCCCTTCAAGAATACAGAGTTTTAAAACAAGATTATGTATTTAGAAATAGTTATTTCGCACACATTTTTACGGTACTCAGAGGTTTCTCAAAGCGTTCGGACGCAGGAACTTCAACTCTTAAAGGCAAACAAAAATATGTTTGCGCGCCACAACTTTATTAATGTTACTTTTATTATTCCCATTCTTCACTTATATTTTTGGCTGCAGTATATATTAATTTCTTAAGACCTTTTGAGGGTTTTGTACCATTTTTTTAATATATTTGTATGCATACCGACAGCTTTGTGCGCGCGCCCACAGCATTATATATACTTTCGTAATTCATTTTTGTTATCCTTGACTGCACAACATAGATTTCAGAGAGGTCAGCAGTCCTGAGATTCTTTGTTTAACCTATGTTATGCCAAGCGATTTAATAACAGTGACTAGAACGTTCCGCGTGGAGTAGCTGCAGTTCCTCATCGCGAACTAAACCTCTTTTATGTACATTTCTTTGCGTCTAGGCACCACAGCACTTTTCCTAAACTAAACGAAAGTTAGGACTACGGAGTGAACTTTATATTGATATTTACAAGAATTTTACACACTTAATTTAGTCTAACAAAATTACAGTTATTATTCTCATCACCGGACTCTGGATTTTCCACCATTTACACTTTTAAGAATAAGCACTGAATCTACACGTTTGAACTGATTTGCACTGGGATCTTTTAAAGCACTATTGTTATTATAATTTTTTTATTACTGTGCCTGAACGAAAGCCATGGGTTTGTTTGTTGGTTTCCTCTTGCTCCAGTGTTATCCTTTTGAACTGCGATATGGGGGCAGTGTTCGTAGGTAAAGACTGGACAAACTTCAGCCGGGTTAGGTCTCAACCCACCCGCCTCCACTTGTAGCGGTTCATCGTAGCTCATCAAGGTTACTTGAAATAGTCCAGAGCGTAAAAATGAGCTCGAATCATTCTTGCTGCTGAGTCTTGCAGCGCTCGATGATTTTTGTGCTTAGAGGAGTAGCTCTGCGAAGATGTGATCGTAGGAGGAATTCGATCCACGCTGTTTGGCAGTAAAGCAGCAAAAATGTACGGCTGCTTCGTTGGAGTGGTGAGGTCAATGGGAATGGAATTCACCAGGCCTTCTTCGATGGTAGTAAAGCTAGCAGCTTTTGCTCTCTTGTGTCTACTTCCTTGAGAGAGGAACACCCCATAACCGGGGAGATGTCTTCTTGTTCTGGAGCTCGCTCGGGTATTCTCGGATGCCGGCTAATTGGGAGCTTCCTCTCACGGTGGTAACCTTTCCTTTGATTTGAAACGTCTTCTGGTACTACTCTCTCTTTCTCTCTCTCTCTCTTCAGATATGGATTTTGTCAGATAAATGAATTCATTATTAAACGTAGTACATTTACCTTTTTACATAACAGCTCGAATACCTAGAGACTGGCGTGAGGCGGAGGTGACTCCGATCTTCAAGAAAGGAGACCCCAGCCATCCGTCAAACTACTGACCTATCAGTCTGACTTCGATAATCGGTAAACTCATGGAAATGACGTCGTATTTAGAGTCAAACCTGCTACTGAGGAGTTCCCAGCACGGCTTCCGAAGGCAACGGTCATTCCTGACGAACCTTGTGGAATTCTTCCACTTCGTGTTCAGTGAGCTCGATCGGGACAAGGCGGTGGATGTGGTCTACTTAGACTTTCAGAAAGCCTTTGATAAGGTATCACACCGCCACCTTATCCAGAAAGTGCGAGCGCTGGGCATAGACGGAAAAGTAGCCGGCTGGATCAAGAACTGGCTAAGTGGCAGACGGAAACGGGTGGTGGTGAATGGACAGGCTTCTGAGTGGGTGCCCGTTACTAGCGGGGTGCCTCAAGGTTCTGTTCTTGGACCACTACGATTCATCATCTACGTCAACGACATGGACGGTGACATGGTTGCCAAGATTTCCAAATTTGCCGACGATACCAAGCTTGGTATGAACGTTGCAAAGGATGGAAATACTGCCCACCTGCAGGAAGATCTTGGGAAGATTGAGGAGTGGTCGGACACGTGGCAAATGCCTTTTAACGTGAACAAATTCAAAGTAATGCATATCGGCCACAGAAACCCCCAATCTCAGTATATCCTTAAGGGCACTGCTCTTGAATCAAGTGACACTGAGAAGGACTTGGGTGTAACTATCACTAGCGACCTCAAGTTCTCGAAACAGTGTATCGAGGCAGAGAAGAAAGGCCAAAGAATGTTAGGCTACATAAAGCGCCAGTTTGGATACCGTAACAAGGAGATAGTACTTTTTCTGTGCGACTCTCTCGTTTAGCCGCACCTGGAGTATGCCGTATAATTTTGGAGTCCTTTGTTTCGAAAGGATATCGCAAGGTTGGAACGCGTACAAGCAAGGGCAACCAAACTGATTCCCCTTTAGCCGACATGAAAGTTATGAGGATAGACTAAAGGAATTAGATCTGTTCTCGCTGGAAACCCGTCGACTGCGTGGTCAGCTCATCGAAGTTTTCAAAATACTTCGAGGGTTTGCCAATGTTAACTACCGGGGTATTTTCACACTGAGTGAGAACAGAACGCTCAATCACGGCTTCAAGCCTGAACTGAAGCGTTACAACCGCAATCTGTGTTGAAATTTTTTTACTTACAGTATCTGCGGTAAGTGGAACGCACTTCCAGTGGAAGTTTTCAACACTGAATCTGTTGACCAGTTCAAGTCAAGACTAGACAAAGTCTTGAAAAGTGGCCGTTTAGGGACGCAAAACAATTGAGCAGTCATGTGCCTGCTCGATTGCTAGTCCAAAGGTACCCTCTTTGAATGGACCGTAAGGTCTCCTAGGGTACTTACTTTCCTTGTTACTCCTTGTTACTTGTTACTCCTAGGGTACTCTTTTTCCTTGTAACTTCTTGTAATACATAAATGCGGCCCTTTTAAGAACCATTTATAATAAATGTATTTATTTAATCGTTTCCCTTTATATAAAATTGGCTCTCTCAATTTACATTAACATATTTTATCAATTCTTACATAACTATTAAATCTTATAGTTGCCATAGAATAATGATAATAAGCAAAGAATTAATAAAATATTTTGTTTATATCCAGACAAAAGAGTGACTTGCCTCTCCTAGGCCTCGTATTGTTGCAAAATGTTACCGTTTAACTTATCTAAGCGATCTAACCTATAAATGTTCTTTGTTTTCATCAATTAAAACCGATTTATATTAAATATATTGAAAATATAAGATGGAAAGTACTTTCTCTTGACTTCTACATGAATTTTATATTTATTACCTAAAATTTACTATATTCCACTCTTTCATTTATTTTTAAAGTTCTTCTAAAATTCCTCAAATAACGGACACAGAAATTTTTTTTATTTCAATTAGTGATAAAAATAAGAAAGTGATTAAGAGAATGCCATAAGTTGTAGAAATATAGCAAAAATATTTAATTAAGATTAAATGAAAAATAAGTACGAGGGGCGGTCAATAAGTTTTGCAATTCGGATATAAGGAAACGAGATCTGAGGAAAAGTGTTTTATTATTTTTCAATATGACTACCCTCGACTTCAATCCACTTGTCCCTGAGGCTTCGAATTCCCGACAACCAGAAATCTCCCAACTGCTGTTCAATCCACTCCTGTACGGCGAGCTGGACATCTTCATCGTCCCCAAACCGGCGTCCATGCAGTATAACCTTAAGCTGGCGGAATAAAAAGTAGTCGCTAGGGGCCAGATCTGGACTGAAAGGGGGATGGTTGAGCTCCTCGAATCCGCACTTGCGGAGGGCAGCTTGTGCAACTCTGGCCTTGTGGACTTTGACGACGTTGAAGTCGATCATGGGGCGTGAGGTTTCGTGAGGTTTCTAGGCACCCAACGGGCAGAGACCTCGGTCATGGCCAAATTGTCGTGGATGATGTTCATAACACTTCCATGTGATATTCCAAGTTCTCGCTCGATTTCTTCGAACTTTACCGGTCGATTTTCGAGGATCATCCTATCCACACGGGCAACATTGTCCTCGTTGGTCACGTCTGACGGGCGTCCTGGACGGGGGTCATCTTTAAGGGACTCACGACCATGGACGAACTCCCTATTCCAGCGAGCAATGGTTGCATAGGAAGGGGCGGTGTCGGTGTACACTGCAACCGTGCGTTCATGGATCTCTTTTGCATTTTTGCCTTCCTTGGTCAAAAATTTGATCACTGCTTGGCGCTCAACCTTTTCCATTGTTGAAAAATTTGTGACTGACGATCTGCGATCAGCTACTGCTTCTTAAATAGACGAGGCAGGAGCGTGCGGCTGCAGGTCCTGACTTGTCATAACTTGTCCTAACACCCCCGCAATCAGCCATCCCCGTTCCTCTGTTTTGCCCTTCCAATTTGCAAAACTTTTTGACCACCCCTCGTATATATAATTTGGGAAGAATCCTCCTTCTAGAGCGCTAATTATTTTCGGATTTGCTACAATTCACGGAATATTATTTGATTAAAGCTGCCCCATTATAACAGACTTTATGAAACTACAAAGTGCTATTTTTTTAGATATCTTTGATTGTCTTATTCTATCTTACAATGTGACCACTCCATAATATCTCCCATGTGCCTGATGAAAAGATCCGGCCCCATACCATAATAGAACTAAAGAGGTCTCGATGTTATTGCGCGTCTTAAGGTTACCGAACTACGGGTGAGATTTGCTCTGACTTCAAAGGTTTACGTATATTCTGATTCGAGGCTGGGTTTACCGAGGGTGTCTTCGTGATCGGGGTAAGAAAAGGACTTCGAAAGGACGCGGCAAAAGAATATAATTTTATTCTTAAATATGCCTACTAAAAGAGGCAAGCGGAAACGTCTCAAGTTCTTTTCGGTCAGTGAGTAGGCTTCTGTTGTATGCCAAATATCGAGTCTAAAGGCGGCAGGATATAGACGAGTTAGCGGGCTTCGTAACGCTACTAAGGGGCGGATTGATTATCTGATTAGCAGATTCTGATTGACTGATCTTGACTACGGAATTTCTGAATTAATGATCGAATTAGTTAACTGCCGAATCGAATTTCTGTCTCTAGGTCTCTCCCTGCATATTGTGTGCCGTCTCCAAGGAGCGTGACCTTGACGACTTTTCCGTGGGGCGAACTCAGTGATTTAATTGGTTTGTTACTTTCACCTCTTGGGCGGAGTTCCCACAGCTATGTGTACTTGTTGTACCTACATATTTCCCATGTCTCAGATTTATCTTAATTATCGGAAATCGCTTGTCTCTCCCGGTTATTTGTAAAAATTTGCTGGCAAAAGCCTGCATTTGTTTAGCTTGCTTGTTGTCTCCCATTGTGACTTTTTTTGCTGAAAATTATTCTCAGCACGCGTATGTTTGTGTGTGTGTGTGTGAGAGAGAGAGAGAGAGACTCGTATTTGTTCAGGTGGTGACCTTTGATAGCTGTGGGTATGTTCGTGTTTCTGCGTGACTAAGACGAACCCCTTTTTGGTATCTATTTGATAGATGTACAATTTGATATATATATATATATATATATATATATATATATATATATTTATTTGACTCTTTTTCTAATCTCTTTGGTTATTTATTTATTACACAAATAGCCATTTTTTAGGATTTGATAGATTCACTGAGCGTCCATTTGTGGAGTTACTGGTTGGGCCTATTAAATCTTACATTTTGGATGCCACAGACCTACCTATTTTACAAGATGAGCCCCACAGAGACTCTGCCAGTTATGGAGTAACAGAGAAATAATACATTATAAATACATAGATAGATGCATATTAAGTACGTACCTCAGGCAGACCTAATGTCCAACATCATTTTGACACTTATATAGGGCATTGGCATTCGCAAGCACATACATCTGAACTCAACAAAACGGGCCTATTCATTATGCCAAGTTCTGCCATATAATACACAATATATATATATATATATATATATATATATATATATATATATATATATATATATATATATATATATATATATATATATATATTATTTTACAATTGGGTCTCATCCTCTTTTCTATTGTTATACAAAGCTATAATTATGACACAGTACATATATGCATAGTTTAGACACGCAAGAAAGCTATAGAGGAATGAAGGGTTTCTGGCAAATGTGACTCGTCTCTCGGAGCGCGTGAAGATGTCTGGCTTGCCGTTATTCTCTCTGGTGCCGTTACAAGGCTTTATAGCGCTCCCATATTTGAGGGTTCAACATGGAGCCTATTCTGACTTGCAACGCACTTTCCTTATTACTTACATGGACAAAAACTATACATTGCTATTTTTACAAAGATATCATATATAACATTATTATTTTACATCATTATTTTACAAATATTTTATGTATATATTACTCACAAAGAGTTATTCTTATTTATGAACACCGCTATGTCTTTTTTTGGGATTATTTGCATTCGTGTACCAATTACAAGCCTTTAAAGAATTCACATGACACTCATTTGTGAGGCTTTATTTGTGAAACTCCTCGGCTTTGAAATGTACTTTTGTCTTATTATTAACATGGGTGAAAGCTAGACATTATTATTTCTACAAATATATTAATCACACAAGGAGTTAGCGATATAATACCTCTTTAAGATTATTTGTATTTGCATAGTTATTCACCTACTTGTCACAAGCAAAGTAAGATTCACATGTTACTCATATGTGAGGTTTCATTCCTGAGCCTATTCTATCTCGCAATGGGCGTTGCAAAACTTTCAATTGATCCTAAGCATATTGAGAAAACTCCCTTTTCTTTTTCTTTTTTAATTAATCTATACACCAACGATGTACACTTAACTTTCCAAAATTAATTCATTGGCTTTGTACATTTTACTTCGGTCTAGCAAAACCGATATTCTTTCTACATCACCGGACATTTACTGTTCACCTCTTTAAAAACTGAATTTTGGCAGTTAAATTGATTATCACTGGAACATTTTCTACGTTTGTTATTAATAAATTACTTAAAACTGTATTCGAACGTATGGCGTGAGTGTGTCTTTCCATCTTGATCCAGTTTAGACGGCAGAGGTCCAGTGTGTAGAAAACGCGTGTTTCTATGGCTTCTCCTTCGAAATGGTAGGCCAATGATGATGGGGCTTGCAAAAACGGTTTCGTATTAGCCACAGGGTAGGCTTGATGGCGTTCTTGTTGGCGACTTCCATATCCCCTCGTCCTGCTTGGCGTAGGTCCGATGCGTCCATTTTCTCGTCACCTTCACTGTTCGGCCAAAAAGGGGGTCCCCGATGTTATTATGTTTTTTCACCAAACTTCTTCTTCTTCTAACCCATCCTTCGAGGTGTCACAGGTCATGGAGCCTACCACCTTGGAGAGGAGTACTCTATAACCGGCAACAAGGCAGGGCAACGGGACGCTGATAATAATAATACAAATAGAATTAAGAACGAATGTCTAAGAGTTTTGGATATCCACGCTGGATGAGTTAACTGCCGAATTGTAAAGTCTGTATCTCGGTCTATCTCTCTCTCTCTCTCTTTCTCTCTCTCTCTCTCTCTCTCTCTCTATATATATATATATATATATATATATATATATATATATATATATATATATATATATATATATATATATATATATATATATATATATATATGTGAGAAACTCACAAAGTAGCGCATGAGTAGAGCAATAAATGCAAAATCCCTATAGGGAAATGAAAGGCGGTTTCCAAGTACTTTTTAACATATATATATATATATATATATATATATATATATATATATATATATATATGTAGAGAGAGAGAGAGAGAGAGAGAGAGAATTTCTCTTTCCTTTGGGAAAGACACTCACTTTCCACTCTCCTACGCCTTTCATCAAAAGCTTGCTGTGGATTTTAAAGTTGGATTCCACCATGTCTAGAGATAATTCACTCGTAATATTTCATTAAATACGTTCCTCTCTAGCACACACCGAGCCAGAAAACAGAAGAGAGTGAGCCGTTATCTGTTTACCACTGGACAAAATTTGCATTCAGAGCTTCACAACGTAAATATGAGTCCGATATAGGCCCCCTATATTTCTCGCTTTTTACTTAAAACCCCGCAATACTAAGAAACTAAACAAACTGCTTTATCACGACCACACGCACATAAGATTTCCATAGGTTTCGCTCATGGTAAATATCGCTCTCCGCTCATTTTATTTACACATAAATACACAGTCTCTTTCCTGTCGAGAGACACTCAGACGTACGGAAAAATCATATCCTCTCAGGAGGAACAGGTCATGTTCTCATTCGCGTTCACATACGCAACATCCACCTGAGGCAGGACCTAAACTCACCTTAGTCGACTCAGTTTATCTTAACCAAGCATTACTTCGGATATAATAGATAGATGGATACACAGACAGGCATAGTCTTGATATGCGCTTCATCCTCTTCTTATCATTCGCAACCCCAATAATTTTTTTACACTCCGTTCACCAAGGAAAGACTTAAACTCACTTGTGCCAACTCATTCACTATATTAATCCTTCACCATTTCAATTAATTTAGGGAAAATTCGATATTAGTTTCATATTCAAATAATGTTGCAAATTACTTCTAATTCAACATGGGCTTTCAAGAAAGGGAATTTGAAGTTACTAGCCAACTTGCTGTAAAAAAAAACTCATGCCCAATAAGATAGAAACCCACCTTTAGTCTTTATAAGGAGTTGGGGACATTTGGACGATCCGTTCATACAGAGGGGATGCTCCGAATGTCCTGATCGATATAAAAACTCCGTAATGAACGACCTCATCAACAGAGCTTTCTCTCGCTCTTCCAACTGGATAGTGGTTGATAAAGAATTAAAAAGAGTATAACTCAGCTGCTCGTTAACAACGGCTACCCATAAAGGTCAAATGACAAGGCCATAAAACATAAAATGGACTCATACCAAAACATAGGACAAAAATGAAAAAAAAAATAGACCTTTATTATCAAGCATTTATGAACACAGGATATAAGGAAGTCGACAAAGTTCTCAAAGCCATCATTCATCGTAATGTCATCTCCGCAGATAAGTTAATATTTGTATTTACTTATAGTTTACCGAAATAAACATTAATGAATCTTTCTCAATTTTTTCACATCTGATTGGTCTAAACAAATATTATGTTAAGATGAAAGTGCATAGATAGCACCCATTTTCCGTAATTTCTTTTACCGTTTGACCAAGAGATGACCCAGGAAACGGTTAAAAGACGTCTTGGCTAATAAAGAAGTGTCACTCGCCAACATTTTCGCTCTCTGAAAAGAATTTGCTTGTAAAAGTTTAAAAGATGCAGCGCAAAACATGTACTTCTATACTTAGGTCTTAGGTGTAGCCTAGCGAGTATGTAGGCTCTCTTTGTTGATTTATCTCTTTAACCATTATTTATTGGTTCTGGCTTGTAACAGCAATAATTTTGCTTCACATTTATATCTTTCCCCTCGACTCTATGTCAGGTTCATTTGATGCACGATCTATACTCTCTCTCTTTCTCTCTCTCTCTCTCTCTCTCTCTATATATATATATATATATATATATATATATATATATATATATATATATATATATATATATATATATATATGCGGTTAAGATAATGGCATATGTCGTAAAATACCTTTTGTCGAGATATACTTTTGTCGAAGTATACCTTTTTGTCGTGATATACTTCTTTTTTCTTTTGAAGTATGCTTTAGTCTAAGAGTGCTAACTTTGTGGTTTTTAAGGAAGAGCCGCTTCAACGCGTAAGTATATAGAGAAACGCACAGGAATTATCCAAAAATAAACATATATTTTAAATTTAACAATTTACTACACCAAAAAACATGAACCACAGAAATACTACGAATTTAAAATGCACAATAATGACTTCTAGTTAACTTGCCACTCTAATATTGGCTAACTCGCTACTCACTTCGAAATAAAAGAAATAGGCTAATTGATTCTACTGGGGTTTAAAAACCTTGGTTGCTCTGGCGGCGGGTTGAGTTTGACCTTGAACTCAATGAGCCCACAGTCACCACAGGAATCTAGCGGGTACTCTGACGCGTGCTTCGACCAGATTGTTGGAGGTGGGGGGGATGACTTGGCAATCACAAGGTACTTGGCGAGTGTAGCAGATAGGGGTCCACACGGTATTCAAGGAGGGGTTTCTTCTTCTTCAAGTGCGAGAACTATCACGGTGCTTTAGGAGGCACCAAGATAGGCGGGATCTCTCTGGCGAGAGTAAGTTGAAACTGGTTCTTAAACCAAGTTAACTTAGAGTTTGGTGTTACCACCGGGAAACGGGCTCGAGGGGGAGCTTTTTCTACTTCGTTTCGGAAGTCCTCAAGGTCAAGGACTATGAAGGTGCTTTGTGCTATACCAGGCATAGTGGGAGAGGGGGGTTCTCTGACGAGAATCAGTTGAACTTGGTTCCTAAACCAAGTTAACTTAGAATTTGATGTGACCACCGGGTAACGGGATCGAGGTGGAGCCTTTTTCTTCCTTTTTTCGTAATTCCTCAAGGGCGAGGATTAACCCTTGGGCTTTAGGATGCACCAGGATAGGAGGAGTCTCTCTAACGAGAGAAAGTTGAACTTGAACAAGCTAACTTGGCTACTCAGGTATTCTACCACGTTTTTCCCAAGTGCTTGGTATTTATATCTTGTCACCCCACTGGGGTAGGGGTAGGACGGGTGGGGGCTTGCGGACGGGCCGCAGGAGGGTTCTTACTCCACCATTTTTCTCAGCAATTCTTACCTCTGGTCCCGCTGACCTTCGAGCTTGAGAGAAACGCGTCTCCAATTTCGTACTTGAGGTGAAATTGAATATACACTCGTAAGGAAGATCTTGCAGTTTTTAAACTGTACGGCTTTTCATAGAGACGAGTGGCGAGGGACTGTGGTTACGAGCTTGACCTACGGTGCCTGGCCCGGATGTTTTTGCGGTCAACGTCCCGTGTCTCCACTGGGAGAGAACGGGAGAGGGACGATTTCCCTACACACCTCCCTTTGGAGTACTTAATGGAGGAAGGGGGGGGGACTCCAAGCAACTGAAAACAACTAACTCAACCTAATCGAGTACAGCAAAGTTGTATATCATTGAGCCTTATCTTACTTTAAGTTTCTTGAAACTTGATTGCACACGCGTGCGTGTACACAGGCAGGGGTCGAACTAGACCTCGCGAGCCTACTAGGGGAGGGGTATGTTACACAGCACAATTTAACATACTCGCAACCCAATTTAACTTTCAAACAACTAAAACCTAATTCATCGATTACAAGCAACAAAACAAAAACAAAAAAACAAGTTACTTCACTTACATTTCTAAGCTTTTAAGAACTTAAATCCTACCGATAACTACTAACACGAAAAACAAATGAAAACTTGGTTTCACGCTTATTAGGTACTGACATAACCCTCAATGCTATTTCGTCTTAGCTTATAGAGTGGCTGTACTTTATCGGCTCCTTTGATGTAGCTAATATTAAAATGGTGCTCTGTGACCATTACCATAACGCGCCTGAGTCGTCCATTTGATTTATGGGGTCTACCGAAGTAAGTCACAAAATGGCAGTGGTAGTCCAACTTATGCGAACTACCCGTGTTATGGTACTTAGATACTTTTAAACTAACCGTCATGGCTAGAGCGGCCTCATGCAGTGGGGCATAATTGCTGGGGGCCGGGATCCCATAGTCCTCCTTTAATAAGGTACCTTGGGAGATCGAGTTTGTATTCGATCTAATTTGTTCGGAAACCATTTTCCTTACCGGAACGTGTTGCAGTGTGGCATAATTGATGGGAGGGAGCGTGGGTACCATAGTTCTCTTTTAACCAGGTACACGGAGAGACCGTGTCTGGGCTCGATTTCCGGGGGTCGAAATTTTTTTTCCTTGCGGGGTTATTAATGGGAGTGGAGCTCACTACGACTTGGAGTTTTAGTGGTAACTCCGTGGATGCTTCGTTCTGGGGGAAGACAACTGGGGGTAGGGGATACTTATTATCCTCGTCTCACAACTGAATCGGTTTACCTGGTTGTACCACATTGACACTTCCGTCTTGCTCTATTGTCACCCCATTTTGCAGAGATGCATAAATGATGGGAGCGTGATTCCCATAGTACTCTTTAACCAGGTACACGGAGAGATCCTGTCTAGGTTCGATCTCCGGCGGTCGAATAAAATTTTCCTTGCGGGGTCGTTAATGGGCGTGGAGCTCACTACGACTTGGAGTTTTAATGGTAACTCCGTGGACGTTCCGTTCGGTCAGGAGACTACTAGGGGTAGGGGATACTCATCCGCGTCTACCATCTGACTAGTTTTACCTGGGTGTATCGCATTAACACTTCTTTCCTCCTTCTTTTCAACCCATTTGACTCGGTTCCCTTATTAGGTAATTCCTCAGGTACATCTGCTTGTATCTCTTACCTAGCTACTACTTCGTACATCATTACCTCATTTGGTTGGGTATTCATCGATCATTTCTTAGGTCCAGAGCGGGCTAAAGCTTCATCGACCTTCATCTGGTTCTCGATAGATGCACTTTCGAGCGCGAGCATTTTTTCTTTTTCTTCTCTCTCCTCTCTTTCATCTTGAGCAAGTTCTCTTTCCCTCTGTATTCTTCTTTCATCTATTCCTTTTTTATCTTTATTCTTCTCTCTTTTGACTCTTTTTCCCTCTTCATTCTTCTTTTCTGGGCTTCTATTTCCCCTTTCGCTAGTTCGATTTCCCGTCCGGTTCTTCTTTCTTCACCTTCTATTTTTATCTTTATTCTTCTTTCATTATCTTCTTTTTCTATCCTTATTCTGAATTCTTTTGCTTCTCCTTTCAAATATCTTATTCTTTCGTTTGTTTTACTTCCGCTTGGTATTCTTCTTTCCTCTTTTTCTATTTTCCACTGTATTTTGTCTTCTTCTCTTTTTCTGTCCATCCGTATTTTCATTGCTTCGTATTCTCTTTTCCCCTCTCTTCTTATATCTTCCATCTTTATATCAGACTGTATTATTTCTTGTTCTTCTTCTTTATCCAATTCTCTTCTTTCTTTTTCGCATTGTATTCTCAGTTCTGCCGTGACAGGGTCACCCATCTCTTTGCCTTCAAGTCCCACACTTTGGGCTTGTTGGTATAATCTTTCGACCGGATCCATTTTGTGTTTGTCGTCGAGTTTTCCTTGCTGTACCCTCAGTTACTTATGCCGCCACTCACCAGGTAGCGCGCAGCCTAACTTACCCTTAATCCCACTACTATACTGATTGTAATACCACCCCAACAACAAATTTACCGCTTGGCCTAACAATTACTTTCAGATTGTTTCCACCCCTAACGTTACCAATTTTCCTCTCGTCAATTATTCTCTTGTTCCTTTACGTGTTGGCTCTCCCTTCATTAGATGCTGCTGGGTTCTTTCTAATAAAAACCTACAGACATGACACCACTTTTGTCGTAGAATACCTTTTTTGTCGAGATATACTTCTTTTTTCTTTGTAAGTATGCTTTGGTCTAAGAATGCTAACTTTGTAGTTTTTAAGGAAGAGCCGCTTCAACACGTAAGTATATAGAGAAACGCACAGGAATTATCCCAAAATAAACATATATTTTAAATTTAACAATTTACTACACCAAAAAACATGAACCACAGAAATACTACAAATTTAAAATGCACAATAATGACTTCTAGTTAACTTGCCCTTCTAATATTGGCTAACTCGCTACTCACTTTAATATAAAAGAAATAGGCTAATTGTCTCTACTGGAGTTTAAATACCTTGGTTGCTCTGGCAGCGGGTTTGAGTTTGACCTTGAACTAAATGAGCCCAGGCACCACAGGAATCTAGTGGGTTCTTTGACGCGTGCTTCGACTAGATTGTTAGAGGTGGGTGGGATGACTTGGCAATCACAAGGTACTTTGGCGAGTGTAGCAGATGGGGGTCTACACGGTATTCAAGGGGGGGGTTTCTTTTTTTTCAAGTGCGAGAACTATAACGGTGCTTTAGGAGGCACCAAGATAGGCGGGATCTCTCTGGCGAGAGTAAGTTGAACTTGGTTCTTAAACCAAGTTAACTTAGAGCTTGGTGTTACCACCGGCTAACGGGCTCCATGGGGAGCTTTTTCTACTTCGTTTCGGAAGTCATCAAGGTCAAGGACTATGAAGGTGCTTTGTGCTATACTAGGGATAGTAGGAGAGGAAGGTTCTCTGACGAGAATCAGTTGAACTTGGTTCCTAAACCAAGTTAACTTAGAGTTTGATGTGACCACCGGGTAACGGGCTCGAGGCGGAGCCTTTTTCTTCTTCTTTTCTTAATTCCTCAAGGACAAGGACTACCCCTGTGCTTTAAGATGCACCAGGATAGGAGGAGTCTCTCTGACGAGAGAAAGTTGAACATGAACAAGTTGACTTAAAGTTCGGTTTGGTAATCAGGAACTAGCTCGAAGATGAGCTTCTTCTTAGTTGGGACTTCGTAGCCTGGCGACTCACGTATTCTAACACGTTTTTCTCAAATGCTTGGTATTTATACCTCGTCACCCCACTGGGGTAGGGGTAGGACGGGTGGGGGGCTTGTGGACGGGCTGTAGGAGGGTTCTTACTCCACCGGTTTTTCTCCGCAAGTCTTACCTCTGGTCGCGTTGGCCTTCGAGCTTGAGAGAAAAGCGTCTCCAATTTCGCTTCTCTCGAACAAAACTCATCCTCCACAAAAAGCCCATTAATAACACCCACCTTCTCTATAGATAGAAAATAAGCAAATTCATTCAGATTCTCTCAGATTAAAACATATTCATCTGAGATTTAGTCAGATCCACTTCGTCTTCATTATTGTGATCCTACCACCTCGGTTGATAGGACCCATTTTAAATCAATTTCGATATAAACTTATTTTTCATCAAGTCGTTTATGAATTCAAATACGAACTTATTTGGTTGACACCCACAAGTACGAACTTATTTGGTAGACACCGACAAGTACGAACTCGAATGCCCGAACTTGGAATTGCATAGGAGAAAAGAAATAATGTTCCAACTTAGAACTAGTGACCCCCACCACAATTAAAAAAGAACCTACTTCTCTCTCTACAAGTGGTGAAAACCGGGAGTGACCTCAAAAGTTATCATCATCGAACAGAGTGACGTTCATCATCATACGAAACCATCGCATCAAATTTCTGGAGTCATCATCGAATTTTTTCAACGGAACTAAATTCAACCATGGACGCCATTCAACCTTTCATCAAGGAGCAACAATAATCTCACCGAACCACCAATTCGACTCAACGGGATGCTCAACGTCCGCGACGCGCAACTCTCCCTGAAGCACAAACTCGACTAAACGGGACGCTCAACCTCACTAGATGATATATATATATATATATATATATATATATATATATATATATATATATATATATATATATATATATATATATATATATATATATATATATATATATTGGTTGGGAGGAAAGATATAAATACCGAGGAAATATGTATATATACAGTTATACATAGATATATCCTCTAATGTACGTACACTTCCTTGCTACGTACAAGTACGTTCAGTTCGTAAAAGTAATCCGTTAGTTACAAGGTACGAGTATATGAGTGCGATTTAATACAGGGGCCGATAGCGTTTAACTGAACTAGTTGCAGTTCAAAGCTTTATTTAAAGAATGAAAACCAAAAATATAATTCTCATTGAGTCACTAGTTAACATATATATACATACGGGAAATATAGATAATTTGAATAAAGGACAACTCTGACATAATACAGATTAAGGGGCAATCGGGGAACGTTAATTACTCGTTAATCAGCTTTTAAATGTAATATTACAAATCAGTTATACAGAGGGAATATTTAAATGTCGGAAAGTGGGTCGATTATTGTGAGATTAAAGCAATTGGTCGTTTTACCTTTATGGGGTCAGCTTGAGGAAGGGAGAAGGCCAGCGGACGCAGCCCTCGAGTAAATATCCGTCAGAGAATCGATGCGAGGAATGGAGAAGGCCAATGGAACTGGCCCCAGGTCGAATATCCTGATGGTGACGAGGATGAAGGGGGAGGAGCAGAAAACCAGTTTACGATCCTTCTTGAAGACGGACGATGGCATCTTTGCTCCAGAGAAGTACAACCTCCAAATCGAGACTGCATTGGCTCGGCACAAAGTCTCACACGGGAAACTGGAGATCCTTGAGGAGGAAGGGCGGTTCCAGATGAAACGAGAGAAATCCTGGACAATTCTTCGGGAGCAAACTGTTCGAGGCTTGTTCTGAACAGACTAAGGCTTCACAAAGAGATGCTTCCGCCTGGTGAGATCCGATCTCAAGGTATAGTCGAATACCAAGGAACTTGAGGAAACAGACACAACGATCTGAACCGAAGGCAACGGGTTCTCAAATTACCAGAGACTGGAAAACCCAGGGAATTTATATGACGGCCATTTTTGATGCTCAATCGCTGGAAAGCACATATGTCTAGCAAATGACTTCTGGCGCAGAGAGTGATTAGCGTTTGTCGCCCGACCCAGGTCTTAATGGCCTCCAACGATGTGGGCGGGAGACTCGGGAAGCAGCCTCTAAAATACGGAGATTAGCGTTTTCACGGTGGGATTAAAGCTTTTAGCGTGCTCAACTTAATTAACTGCACCTGCGAGGCAGCTAGCGGATATTTCAATTCTTTCTTTCTTTTCCCGCTTCTTTGGACTCTCAATATACTAGAAGTGGAGTTAGATTTTTAGAACGGAGTGAGGGAAGAAATTTAAGGGGCAAATTAAGAGGATATTTCTCTTTGACTTCTATTTCCTTACAATCTTCAATTAGTATATATATCATATGTATAACTGCTCCAACATTATAAACCGATTTCTTTTCTAGTTTCCTTACAACCGTATATTCATTTCGGATAGTTCGTGTATATGACCAGATGGGTTCACGCACACTAAAAAGAAAAACAAACAAACAAACATTAATTTCGATTTCCCGTGTAACAAGGCCATTTAGATACAGTGTCTGCAAAAAGTACTTATATCTCTAGTTCAGTGGTCGGGGAACAGAGGTAAATTACCCCAAATGGGATAATTTAGAAAAATTGGGGGGTAATGGATGTGCTATGGATGTGGATGTGCTAAGTGAGGGAAACGAATATGAGGTTGGAGAAAAATAATGTATCGAGGAGCCTTTCTTCTATTTTTCGGTAAAATCTGGCAACATTTCTCCGAATTAAGTGGCATTTTGCCATGTTTTGAACATGCCTCTTTCAGAGTAGTTAATGAATTAGTAGAGCTGTTCAAGTGATATAGTATTTATTTACATAAGGTGAGTTATGATGTAATCTATAATATTTACGTTTCTGTATAGACTTTTATGATCAAAATTCAACAAAAGTCAAATATATAAATATAAGATTAGTTTAGACTTTAGAATATTTTAGTGTATTTGTTTATGGGCTTAATTGTCCCATGAACTGTTTAGTTGACATTTTCTTACTTTTCAGGGGTAACTATTATATTTTTCATTTATTTATTTATTTTTATTTTAATGAATTATTTCATATTAAAAGTAAGTTTTTTTTAACGAGTTTAATTCTATTTAAGAAGATTTCATGCAGCCCCTACAGATGTAATGCTCACTCTTTTTAAGTCTTATTGTTTGAATTTTTATGGCTGTGAGTTGTGGTTTGATTTTATGTTATGTTATTTTGAAGTTTTAATTTAAACTCTTGAATTCGTTACTAAATATTTTTTTATTTTTCAAAAATAGAAGTCCAAAGACCTTAAAAAAGTGATAGATTTGTCTTTCATTTTCAGATGGCATCAGCAAGGAAGAGGACATATCAGGCAGAGTTCCTTAATTATGGCTTCATAGAAATATAGGACAAAGGACAAATGAAACCTCAATGTGTCGTCTGTATGAAAGTGCTGACTGCCGAGTCTTTCAAAAAGAATCAAAAGAAGAAACATTTGGACAAGGTTCATTCACATCTGTCTTACAAACCACGGGAATACTTTGAGAATCTGGAAAAAAAACAGTCCAAAGACAGAGATTGGAAAATAACAAGAGAGCAACGTTTGACCAACGTTCAGCAGCAATAGCTAGTTTTGAAGTGGCATGGTTGGTTGCTCAAAACAACAAACCACATACTATTGGTGAAGACTTAATCAAACCGGCGGCTATGAAAATAGCAGAAATAATGTGTATACAGAAAGTAGCTAAAAAACTGAATACAGTGCCTTTGTCTGCAAGAGTTTTTAAAGAAAGAATTTCCATCTTGGCAGAAAATGTGAGAGAACAAGTGATTTCTCAGTAAAAAAAAAGAGTAAAGAGTTTGCCATTCAACTTGATGAGACTACAGATGTCAGTAGCAATTCGCAGCTGATGGTATGCGTTCGATACAGGGGTTCTGATGAAATTGAAGAAGAAATGTTGCTATGTTCTCCTCTCGAGTTGAGAACTCGTGGTATTGATGTGTTCACTAAGGTTGATACATACTTTAAAAAACAAAGTGTTGATTTAAAGTGGGAAGATTTTATTGCAGTATCAGTTGATGTAGCTCCTGCCATGTTTACTCACGTCAATGATTTTGTGGCTTTGGCCACAAAACCATCAAATGGCGGTACGTCCCGCGAGTGTGTCCAATTAGGACACTACTAAAAGCAACTTGAAGCCGTCGCGTCATTGGAGGGTGGGGGTAGGTCCATGGGAACAGTCACATGGCAATGGCACATAACTTTAAGTTGCCCTCGACCGTCTCCCATCTTGTTTTCCAAGCTGCCCGGAAGACAGCCCAAATTCCTGCCATGTATTCAGTATAAAGAATCGCTGAACGCTAGTCTGGTCACCCATTCCTCGCGGACTCTTTGCCGCCCTCATTGGCGAGTTTATTCTTAGCAATTCCTACATCTCCATTGTCGTAGAATTGCTCATAGTCTGGTCCAATAATTATTCTGGTCCTTGATCTGGCCCACCGCTTTTGTTTAAGTCGATGGTATTGAGACCCTATGACTCAATCTACGATCATTATATATATATATATAGGCTTTAATTCCTACTGAACGTGCGAAGGCTGGTTAGAGGCGGGTTGTGCCATGGCCTGGATTTTCACTATAAAAGTCCCACTTGTTACTGGGGAAGGTTTGTGATTGTTAAATTCTAAGAGTGCATAATACAGGTTAAATAAATTAGCCGAAGGGATTCTTAATTAAAGTCTTGCCAAGGGTACGTCCAACAGGAGGAGCCACAAATAAACACACGAACAAAAATAAACTTTACTTCACACCAAAATAATAATGAGTAACAATAGTTAAACGAGCATTTAGGTAAATAAGGATTAAATATTAAACATGGATTAGTCTGGGTTGACAGCAATTATAAATAATAATATCAGGGAATGACTCACTTGAATCTCTTTAAAAAAGGAGGGGAGGATAACACTGCCGTTAAGCGTCTAGATTTACAATGATCAATGGGAGTATCAATCACTGTTAATTAAATAGGTAATTTAAGAATAGAGGGATACTGGGTTTACAGATTACCATTAATTGGGATGGATTAGAGAGACGACTACTCAGGTCCAGACGGAGGGGCTCGGGTGGCGTTAACACAAGTTCTCAGGGAGAGGGGGGATAAGACGACGGATTCGGGGCTGCTGACTGCAGTTCCGGTTAGTTTACTCTTAACTGGATGTGACATTAACAAATAGTTACTTCCAGTAACTATTTGGATGTTCCTTTTTCTTTCCCAAGTTATGTTGAGCAACAGAGCGTATTCTTCTAGTCATAGACTCTGCGGGGCGGGATTTGCCTCAGAAACACTTTGAGACAGCGACCAAGTTAACTCAGCGGCGCGTTGGCAGTCAATACGTTACGGCAACGACTCTCGTTCAACGTGAGGGTTACGCGAATAGGTTTGAACACTTCTCCTGAGGGATGAACGCCGTTGTCATTTATACCGCGGACTGTGTGAAATCGACAGAGAGATTCCATATACGACAATTCGCTTATTGCAGCGCCTTCTGGACAATCTCCATGATATCATAAAGAAGGCAAATAGAATTTAGGCTTCTTTCATCAGACTTCCTGTCGCCTGTTAGGGAAGTTTGGCACGGATAACGACTTAGGTCAAGGGAAAGGCGGAGAAGGGCGGTAGAATGTCGGGGTAAGGTGGGGGGGAGAGAGGAGACGAGAGTCAACTCAAACGACAAATTTCTTTCGTTCCCACGATTGTCTGGCGGCATGCGAGTATGTACGTTTCATACCCTCACATCCATTTACCCAGCAGAAGATAATCCCGACATCCGCCCGGCTCGCCAAAAGCGTGGCGTCACGGATATTCCGAACCAGGGGATGCTAAGATTCCAATTTCCCGAGAGCAGTCAGGCCGTTTTGTGAGTTGCTATAAATAACACTCCGTTCTCTGAACCGGGCACGTCGCGTAATATCACCTACTGAGCGGTGTATTGCAGCCAGCTCGGCCATGAAGGCAGACGCAGCGCCTGGCAAAGCCCCGCTGACTTCAAACAGATGTGACACGGCGTGGAAACCGACCCCCTTTTGGAACTTGGAGTCATTCGTATACACTAGCACGGATCCAGCGTGACACGAAGTGTGTTCTAAAAAATGTCAAACGCAATACTCCCAGCGCTGTAGAATTTGGGGGAGCAGAGGCGTGGCGAAAAATAGTCAAAGGTGGTACCTTCCACCGGCCCGAGAGCTATACCAAGCTGTCGAAGAAGTTTCCTAGCCCTAAACCAAAAGGCTTAGTGTATGACTGGAGTGTCCTGGCAGCATAGGCATCGTTGAGATCAGCTGAGGATGCAGTGACAGCTGTTGGTGACTGAAGGAGGCGCTGGGCTTACGGGTAGGGGTGAATAAAGCAGTGTGCACGGCGCAGAGCGAGTGGCATCTCCCGAATATTGACAAATAAGCTTTCAATAGGGAAAGGGCGAAAAGCACTGATCGCCAGACGAAGGCCGGTGGAGAGTTATAGACCAATCTCTTTACTGGCTTCATCGGGAAGGTGTTTGAGCAAACAATATACCATCAACTAAGTGAGCACCTAAAGGCAAACATTCCCCTGAAGAAATATCAATTTGGATTTAGAAAGAAAAGGAGCATGGAAATGTCTCTCACGGTCCTTATGGATAAAAATAGCCAAAGCTAAAAAAGAAAAGGCTAGCGTTGAAATCGTCTGAAGCTACGTTTTAAAAGCATTCGACAGAGATTGGGTTAGGGGAATTTAATACAAAATACTACAAGTACGAATGAAAAACAAATCTGCAACTACGTGACCAAACGACGTACATACATCGAGATAGGGAACCAGTGAAGAGAAGAATTTAAGATGGAGGCTGGCCTTCCGCAAGTATGATGTCTGAGTCCTTTATTATACTCAATGTATACCTCAGAGATCCTACCACTATTTACCGATTAGTTCCTCAATTTACAGTTCGTAGACGACCTTACACAAATCGTCGTTTGTCCATAAGGGAACCCGATATGCAGGCAGGACTAACAGCAGAGGAATTAAGTAGGATAAATGTATACGAAATACAATGCAAAAAAAGGACAAACAGAAATAAGTTTAAAATCGTATCAATATACAGGAGGAAACTCGGAGACATAAAGGTCGAAGGAGAGAGATACGACTACACCAATGAAACTAAGGTACTAGGACAAACATTTACCAAGACAGGATACACCAAGCACGTAAGAGAATGAGTAGAAAAAAGAAGAAGGAGACTGGATCTACTGTACAGAATCAAATCCCTTCACCGGAGAAACAAGAAGAAAATTTATCAATCTATCTTCCACTCAGTAATAGTATATCCAGTGATCCCTACGTACACCATTTCAAACAGTAAAATTGTTGAACTGCAGAGTATTCAAACAAGGCAGTATCAGTAATCACAAACACAAGAAGAGAAGATAAAAGAAGACAACGAGACTTACAAGAGAAGTGAAGATTAAACTACTTAACAAGATAATAGATGAAAGAGCCAATAAACTAATTGAGAAGACGCAACAGGAAAATAAGAGAGGAAATCATGGATTTGATAATCCAAAGAGAAGGTGAGGGAGCACATCGCTTTTTCTCCACATATACATCAAGGATCGACCAAGATAATAAAGAACTTTTCACGCGATAACTTGGAAAGATAAGAGAGAGTAAGTAGCAAACCAATTACTGTTTTATCAGATTCAGAAAACTTATAAAGTAACAACAACGAAAAAGAGTTATGAGAAAACTTTACCAGTAGTAGAAGGAAACACAACAGTTTGAACGCTTCATAACAGTACAACAGTATAACATATCATTAAAAAACGAAGAAGGATAGCTTGAGACTCAAGTAACTACTAATTTAAACCATCGAATTTCAAAACTAAGACATTACTTAACGCAAGAGATTAGCTAGCCTTACCTCCATGCACCATGCACATCTAAATGGCTAAACACTCCATAAGTGGGAAAGAGGCACTATAGAAAGAATGAATAATAAAAGAATATAATACACACCGTGGTTCGGAACCCACGTAAAGCTGTAGGTCCACTGACCAACTAGGACAAAATATTCAAGTTTACTATGCTATTTTAACCTTTGCTATCTCTACCTTTAACTCTCCCGGAACTCGCACCTTGACGGTCTTCCTGTACACGTATAATCTAATGTTGTGTTCTTAACGTGTAATTAACCGGTTCGTGTATGTGTAAATAGTTCATACCGGTCATATTGTGTATACCTCCAATTCATTGATGTTTTGAGGCTGATTGTCAATTTATGCTATAAATTACCTATCCGGATGTTGTCTGGTGGCTGAGATGTCCATACCAAAACGCTTAGTTTAATTTCCTTCAACCAGGAAGAAACCAATCTCCACGGGTTTTTAGGGGTGTTGTCGCATTAAAAGACCCATCTTATTCCTAACTCCAAAAATCACATTGGTTTTGCTCAATTAGGTCAATTTTTTATTCATCGTCTCATGAAGTGTTTTTTTACCTCATTTACATTTACGGGTATTTTCTATTTATAAGATGCCAAAATCTTTCCTATTTCTTAAAAATAACGAATTCTGAAGAGTTTACGTGAAGCAACTTTTGACTAACCGGTATTTTTTTTATTTTTGAGGTGAATAAAAAGGATGAGTCCAGAACATGTTGCAAAAATAACCCCGAAATATTATGTTACATCTGCAGGGAATACACCGTTGTTCCTCCCAGAAATCCACTCACAAGTTTCATAGAGCGTTCGTTCTTACCGTGCTTATTTTGGTATAGAACAAAGTGACCAGGATAAAGGTTTGGCTCTTCTTCTGCCTTTATTTTTTCAAGATTCTGTATTTTTAACATAGTTCAGCTTCCCTTACTTTTCCTCCAGATGATAAAATTGTAATAATTTCTTAAATGTTACCGTTTTTATTGTAATTATACTATATTAACATGTTCTTTGATTTTATTTACATAAATTACTCTTAACTATAATTCAAAATCTTTATCTCTAATTTTTTATATTTTAATTCTTTTTAATAAAGCTTGAAGAAGATCTTTTGATCTAAACTTTTCCCTACCTCATCTTCAAAAAAGAACTTAAGATAAATTTGAAGCACCTCTACTCGTTTTGGATTCTATCTTAAATATCTTTTTCATGGTATGTTTCAATGAAACCACAATAATTTTGAAACCTTATTACAAACTGCTAGAATACCTTACTCAGGTGAACGAATCAAGTTTAAGATAAACTAAACCATACAAATGGGCAATGGTGTAAGGTTGTTACATTCTTCTTCTTATCGCTTACGATGCTTTGAGAAAGCTGACATTTGGGAACAAGTTTTTTGGCGTTTTTGGTTTGGCCTGTTAACTTTTGTTACTTTTCAGGTAAAACTAAGAGAGTTATGGCATATACCGTTCTCATAATAATTAAGAGAGTTGTAGTAGATACCGTTCTCATTAGAATTAAGAGATTAGTGGTAAATTCTCAAGTGTCTTGCTACGGAAGGGTATACAAGAGATTCGAATTGACCCTGAGGTCAAGAAATAATTTCAAATTTAGATACAGGATTAATATATGTTAGATACCTTGTAATATTGTTTACCCATAAATTCATAATTTTCATATTAAATTTATGAACACAAGACGAAATGTGAACGGCTCGACGTCATTAATGAAATTTGAATATTTGGCTAACACGATTTGAGAATTTTATCAACCTTATTTCGACAGGGCGAAGAGGTTTCGAACCAATCTGAGAAGCACAGTTACTGGTTATCAAAAACCTTACCAAAGTACCTGGTATTTGAGTAATATGGAAAGATTGATGGGAGATTATGCTCAAAGTAATTGTATTCTTTGGACCTTAGACAAATTTAAGTAGCATGAACTTCGAATATTTACTCTCTCAAAGATTTATTTGGAGGTTTGAATGTAAACCAGATAAGCAATTGCAATCTGTTTATACATTTTAGTTGAAATCGTCAAGTGAATTTACCAGGACCAGGGAAAACATTACCTCCAACTAAATTAAGTTATCCCGCTACCAAACGATGTTCCTGCATGAGGGTGAGTCGAGATGAACAGGGTACGAATCATCCTTCCTTTGTCTACTGTCTTCCATTTTGACTTCCTCTATTTGTGTAGAAAACTTATTGATTCTGGTAATGGAATTTAAATATGAAAAATAGGTTAAATCGCTATTTGACTCTAAAGACTGTCCGCGAAATAGGCGTGAATCGAAGACCGGGTAATGGACTGGTCAGATACTGACTCCAGCCTTCTGCGATGATTGATCCTTGGACTCCGATGAATACGCATTTTATTACCACGTCGATGGTCAGGGAATGTATGCACTACATCAGGATTCTTATGCACTTGATTTATTTACTGTTATATCATTTTATCTTTATTTATTTATTGAAGAATACTAGTTCGTGATAAGGGAAAATTTCTCTCAGTTCTATATGCAAGTTGAAACAACCCACTGCAATTTCAAGGAAAGATACACAAATTCCGTGGTGTAAATTAAAATTTCCTACTCTCCCCCAAGAGGAATTTTGAGATTAAATATAATGTTTATAAAAGAATTTAAGAAAAAAAACCTCTTAGATCGACCGTCACCTAAACTAAATTTGAATTATTGAACAAGGCTCTAGTTCTTCCTTTTCTTAAATGAAGGATTTCTGTTTCAAAGCTCCTTCAGCGAGTTGTTAAAACTCATTCGAACTTAATTCTTTATCTATCACACTTTTAAATTCATTACCTCACTCTTCACTTCTTAATAAGGGAATAAAGTTAAACGTTTTCCTCTCCATTATCTCCGTTTACTTTTTACTAGTGTAGTTTTCGTTATTTCACCATTAACTCGTATTTCCTGAACTAAAGCCGGAGCAAAGATAAATGATTTTAAGATGGTCTTCTACTTGGTTGGGCTAACCGAAGGTTTTAAGGCAAAAATAGGCATACGAAAATAAACACTTTATTCTAATAATGGAATATTACGGTGCAAGCGGCGCGACACGGAGCGTACTAGGCGAGAGACTAGTATTCTGTATATTATCAACGCAAGTACGAGTTATGGCTGAGGCAAGACTCAGTGAATTAAAAACGGGAGCGTGAACTCGAGTGAATTCGTTACGATTTAATATCTTAATCAATGAATAAAATCTGGATCTCTCTTACTTTCTCCTTTTCTTTTTTATATATGAGCTCCTAGTGCAAAGGGCGTGGCCTATAAATGATCGTGGGATGACCTACCTCCGTTGTGGTCGCATTTCTCCCCCCCCCCCTGATCCGAGCTAGGAAGCCTGTGCACGGTGTGTAAATTTACATGATTAAACTCTTATTTGTGTAATTTGATACAATTGTCGCTGCACCACCTCTTACGGTCAACAGCTGTGTTTATCCGGGCTCCTTATTAAACATCCGTCTTTGATAATTCTATCTTGAGACGCAACTTGGGCAGTTTTATTAAAGCAGGTGTTCAACCATTTCCCTTTGCTCTTTCTTGTGCCTCACGCTCGCTTGCTTATATAAAAATATATATGTACATTTACAAATTCCATCATATTTCTCATACAATAGTGAATCTTTACATTATATATATATATATATATATATATATATATATATATATATATATATATATATATATAAAGGATGTTCCATCAAGACGGGTCGAAGTTAGCAGTAAATAAAACAGTGTTATTGGTGACAATTTATTGATTTCACTATTGGATCATGTTATTTGAGTCATGGCAATTATGTATGAAAAATAATATCGGATAAATGTCCGCCAAGGCTTTGGCAGCACACCTTCACTCGATGATCAAAATTTTTGATGACGTCTCTGCATAGTTGCTCCTCGATCTCACCAATATGCCTTATTATCTCATCCTTCAGCTGTTGAATTGTTGTTGGCTTGTTAGCATAGACCTTACTTTTGAGATGACTCCAAAGGAAGAAATCTAAAGGCGTTAAGTCACACGATCGTGGTGGCCAATTGACCTCGCTGTTTTGAGTGATAATGCGACCTGGGAACTTCTCATTCAATAAAGGCATTGTTGCATTGGCTGTGTAGCATTTGGCGCCGTCCTGTTGAAATATGGCCAAATGATTCCGCTAGCAAATATGCACACTCAACAGTGACCTTTTGTGGATGCAGTAGCTTTTCAACAATCTTCCTGGGATTTTAATCAGCCCAAATGCGACAGCTCTGCTTATTAACGAATCTACCAGTATGAAAATGGGCTTCATCACTAAAGATGATTTTTTGCGAAAAATCATCATCGGCTCGTGCACCCAATTGACGAATGTACAGCGCTTCAAATGGTCAGCAGTCTTTAGTTCTTGTGTCAATTGATTTTTTTAAGCGTGTAGAGACAAATCTTTTGTCAAAATTCGATGTAACGTTGTTGTGGAAAGGTTCAATTCCTGCGCGCGATGACGAATAGAGGTGTCTGGATCTTCGGCCACATTCTCGCGCACTGCAGCAATGTTTTCAGCTGAACGGCGTGAACGAGCACGCAATGGCGTTTTCTTATCTGCCACCGACCTCGTTTGTTTGAATTTCCGAACAATTCTCCCAATTGTACTCTCGGTTGGTCGATTATGTTGACCAAAAAAATTGCGAAGTGCCCGAAATGCGTTTCTGTTTGAACGTCCATTTTCGTAATAGGCTTCGATAACTTTAAAACGTTGTTCGATTGTTAATCTTTCCATGGTTGAAATTGCCAAAGAATGAAGTTGTTAAATCTAAAAGAAAAAGAAAAAGAAAAATCATTAGACGCTTACTTAAACTTAACTCACATTTAAAATCTGTCCAAGTTAAGGGAACACCCGTTATATATATTAGGGTGATGCAAAATAGTGGACCATCCTCGGTTTTTTAGGATACCCTCTAATATGATTCTGTATGTTATAACAACACTTTCTGCAAAACTTTAGACAAAATAAATAATATTCAGAGGTCGCACCCACTCTTTAAAAATATTTAAGAAAATGAAGATTGAGTGCGAAACGTAAGTTTGTAATTTTCTTTCTATTTACAGGTTAAAATATATAGGAAGTGTTAGCATAAATTTAAACTAAAGTACAGTGAAAAAATTATGATTAATTACATGTAGAATATAGACGTGTTTTATACTACTAGTGAGTCCTAACCCTAGGGGTAAGTATGAACTGAGCAGTAGGACACTGCCACTGAGGGGACTGAGCTCAGTGTGTGTTCGGCATTGTCAGAGTGAGGCGTTACTGTGTGTTTTTCTCAATTACTTTGTCATTTTGTTATAAACATTACACGAAGCACAACTAATATATGGCCAATTGGCCAACAAATTGATATATTAAATCAAAGTATGTTGCCATCAAATAAAGAATTACTTTTTTTATTCATGAATTACAGAACTTCTAAAAGCGAAACCGTTAGAAAAGCTTTCACTTCAATTGTTAATAATGTGATAAATGTTTGAAAGAAGGCAGCAATACCACCAACACAGAAATGAATGATGTAAAGAAACTAAGCAAATTGCACGAGGAGAGGCCTATGTTGAAAAAGAGTAAAGGAAAGTAATCAAAGTTTTCAATAGCAAAAGAGAATAAATGGAAGGAAAATCTGTCTTAATTATTTGACATTACGCATGCCAAGGCTGATGAACTAATAAATATTGAAGAAAATAGAGAATTTCTACGTTTTCAGAGAAAAGGGTGTAAAGGTAAGATCATGTGAGTAGATGAGGAAGATAAAAAGCACCGAGAATTAGCAGCAAAGAAACAAACAACTTTAGAAAAGTTGCGCATTCGTCAATCAAGTTCTATAGATGAAATTGTAGTTCTAGAAGACAACAGTGCCGGCACTAGTGCTTCCAGCAGTGACACAATATCAAGTGCAGAAGAGATTGATCTAAACCAACTTTCAACATCTAAACAAGGGCCACCAAGAAAGAAGAAAAAAATTATTAATGAAAATCTACTATCTGTATTAGATGTGGTTGAAGTCAGTGATCGATCAGCTTCTCTAATTCTTATTCTAGCTATATCAAATGTAGAGCAAAGTCCTGAAGATTACAGCGTAAGCTACACCTCACTTTGTAGAGCAAGACAGCACAGAAGAAATAAGATAAGTGAAAATATTACTAAAAGCTTTGAGACTGACAAACCATTGATTGTACATTGGGATGGCAAGCTTTTAGAAGACATTACTGGGGATGAAGTATTTGATCGTCTTCCAGTTCTGATATCTGCTAGTGAATAAATACAAATGCTTGGAGTACTAAAGATAGATCATGGAACAGGAAAAAACACTGCAACTTCTGTATATAAAGAAATTTGTGATTGGAATTTAACCGAGAAGGTAAAAAGAATGCGCTTTGATACAACAACATCAAACACAGGGCGTAAAAATGGAGCTTGTGTCCTAATCGAACAAAATATGGAAAAAGATTTGCTATGGCTTCCTTGTAGACACCATATTTTTAAATCTCCTTAAAAGCAGCGGTGGCCCTTACATTGCAACCATCCTCAGGTCCTAGCATTGAGGTATTCAAGTGATTTAAATCAAACTGGAATACACTGAACTTCAAATCACTTGGTTTATTAGAAAACTTTCCTCATCAAAGAAAGGAAGAAATGATTGCTTATGCATCCAAACAACTGAGTAAACAGCAATCTCGTGATGATTATAAAGAGCCTTTAGAACTGATAATAATCTTGCTAGGTGGCACTCCATCCACTGGAATAAATTTCAAGAAACCAGGAGCTTAACACAGAGCACGTTGGATGGTGAAGCTGATATATTCGAGAAATATAACAGCAAAACAAGAGGAAGGTTTGAGGGAAATTTGTTGGTTTTCTGCTTCAATTTATATCAAACATTCGTTTTCTGCTCCCAGTGCTGCAAGTGCTCCACGTAATGATTTGTGCCTATTGAAGAGCCTTAAAAATTATACAAGTATAAATGAAGAACTCGCTAGTAGAGTTTTGCAAAAATTGAAGAATCATTTGTGGTATATGTGAAAATAGTTAGTTGCTATGCCTTTCTTTGACAATGAAATCAGTCATGAGGCAAAACAAAAAAAATGAAAGAAGCTCTTACAACACCACCAGACTCAGATCCACCAAAGAAAACACAAGTAGATAGTGAAACTGTGGAAAAGAAGTAAATTCAGGATTTTGTTACTACTAACAAAATGTCCTTCTTCAAGATTATGAGTTTATCATTTTAGGGGGGAGGGGGAAAAACCGGTGGAAGATTGGCTTCAAGGTGAGAGTTTTTGAGTGGTAAAAGATGTTGTTAACCGCATAGCGGTTGTTAATGACATTGTTGAAAGAGTAAAATTGATAGAATATTACAACAAAATTCTCACTAATGATGAACAACAGAAACAGTATTTGCTGCAAGTTGTATCAAATTACAGAAAGAAGGTCGCGCATAAAACAAAAAAAACACTAATATCTCTTATAAAGAGTAATATGCAAATTCGATACAAAAACTATATCAGGTTTAATCTGAAACATGATGTAATAAATGAAAAAAAGTGGTATAATTAGCCTCCTGCGGAACTTCCACTTAAAAAAATTAACGAGACACTTGAGATATTTGAATTTTGAACTCAAATTTGGCCAGGGGCATTTTTTTATAACAAAAATTCATTTGAGATGGTATTTTGGGTTTCTAAACAAAAATATGCTTTGACCCCCATTTTGCATCACTCTAATATATATATATATATATATATATATATATATATATATATATATATATATATATATATATATATATATATATATATATATATATATATATATATATATATATATATATATATATATATATATATATATATATATATATATATATATATATATATATATATATATATATATATATATATATATATATATATATATATATATATATATATATATATATATATTGGTAAGGCATGCTTGGATTTAATAGGACCAATTCGCGTCCACTTTGCGGAGGTATCTTTTGGCCTATTTAATTCATCAATTTGGGGGCCAGAAGCCTACCTATTACGTAGTCCGATTACTACAAGCCTACCTATTGCGTAGTCTGACCACTACATATCGTGCGTGGTTTTGTTGTTGTCCTTTTCTTTAGTTAATATTGTCCCTGAAATTTAATCCTTTGATGTAATATTGGTTTGTACCGCTTTTGTCTACTGCTTGGTTAATCCAAGTAGATTACAAATTGTATGTGGTAGATATCTGTTAACGTATCGCGTATATTTTTATGTTTAGAAAAGTTATCCGTTGTTGTGTGACTGAGATTGTGGTCACTGGTCCTCAAAAGGGCCATGTAAGTCTGGGTCTGAGTCAGACTGATAGGAATAATATTAATGGATGGTATTTGGTATCCTTCAATCAATATTTCCGGAGTTATGGGTTGTGAGGGCCGTTGTCGCCAATAGGAGTCCTTAAATGCAATGAGATTTTTTTTTAGAAGATGATTTCTTTGCAGCATTATAAATGAAAAATTGGGGATTCTCTCTATTCTTCCGTAAATCAACATTTTAACTAATTTTAGGTAACATTCTACTAATCAATCATGGACATTCCTTCGCTTATAATCGGGTTGAAATGTCAATCATGGACGTTCCTTACCTTATAATCTGGTTGAAATGTCAATCACGAACGTTCCTTCGCCTATAATCGGGTTGAAATGTAAATCATGGACGTTCCTTTCCTTATAATCTGGTTTAAATGTCAATCATGGACCTTCCTTCCCTTGTAATCTGGTTGAAATGTCAATTATGGACGTTTCTTCCCTTATAATCTGGTTGAAATGTCAATCCTGGACGTTCCTTCCCTTATAATCTTGTTGAAATGTCAATCCTGGACGTTCCTTCCCTTAAAATCTGGTTTAAATGTCAATCCTGGACGTTCTTTCCCTTATAATCTGGTTGAAATGTCAATCATGGGCGTTCCTTCTCTTATTATCTGGTTGAAATCTCAATTATGGACGTTCCCTCCCTTATAATCTGGTTGAAATGTCAATCCTGGACGTTTCTTCGCTTATAATCCGGTTAAAATATCAATCCTGGACGTTCCTTTTCTTATAATTTGGTTGCAATGTCAATCCTGGACGTTCCTTCCCTTATAATCTGATTGAAATGTCAAACCTAGACGTTCCTTCGCTTATAATCGGGTTTAAATGTCAATCCTGGACGTTCCTTCCCTTATAATCTGATTTAAATGTCAATCCTGGACGTTCCTTCGCTTATAATCCGGTTAAAATATCAATTAGGGCCGTTCCTTCCCTTATAATCTGGTTGAAATATCAATCTTGGACGTTCCTCCCCTTATAATCCGGTTGAAATGTCAATTATGGACGTTCCTTCCCTTATAATCTGGTTGAAATGTCAATCCTGGACGTTCCTTCGCTTATAATCGGGTTGAAATGTCAATAGTTTAGAAGACCGCCCTTTTAAGTTCTGAAAAAAGGTATCCTTTAGAAACTCCTTTAAAATATCCGCTGCAACCCTCCGAGGTCACATATTGATTCGCCCATACTTAAGGAAAGGCATTGGTGAACCACGTGAAGATTCTTGACAAATGTCAGGATTAATTCTCCTACTGCAGAGGCAGAGGAAATGATCATTAAGCAAACCTTTTTCTTTTGTATTTAGTTTAAATACTCCTTGAATTGGAAGGGAATCAACTATGAGCTTTGATTAATCTTTGCTTATTCAACTTTAGGCCAAGTCAAGAAACCCAATTGTTAGTCGCGTGGTCGCGATTCTATAAGTTACTAGGTTGATCCGTAGGTCGACGGTCGGATGCTAACCATTTTACTTTCCAATGAGTCTTTTGGCAATAACATCCTAACTATTCAGATGAATCTAACAAGATTTGATATAATTTCCAAGGTCTTCCTAAGGTTAGTCCGAGAATTAATGAAATTTTTTAAGATCGTAAGGTCATAAGTCTGAATAATTAAGAACACGCGACTTAGGTCTCTTGACCTTGTTTCCATCAATTCAGATAAAGGTAAAAAACAACTAGATCTAAAATGAGCAATTTTGTGGGTTTACTTTTGTCTTATTAAGGAAAACTGCAATGTACACAATGAATGTATGTGTGGTTGATATAGCAATGAGTAGCTACCGTCATACATGACTCTCAGGTTGTTTTAATGTATATTTATTTGCTTAGTGTGGATGAAAAGCGCCTCCCCCCCCCCCCCAAGGCCTGCCCGATGCAGTCTGAAGGTGGCTTCTTTACTACGAAAATGCGGAAGTCTGATTCTTGATCCCGATCCGGTCGCACGTCGAGAGGCCTCTGGCTAGCGATTGGTGGAGGCGCTATGCTCAGCCCTTGAAGTGTCGATCTTCTACACTTCTCATCATACACACAGCCACTTACAACCCTGCTTTCTTTTCCCTCTAGCCTTCATACGTAGCACAACACGCACACACTATCTGTTCCAAGGAATCCTGCTGATGGGTATCTATATCTACATACCTCTGAGGCGGAACAGGTCACTCTCCCCTGAGGTGACGAAGTTCCACCTGAACACTGTTAGGTGCCAAATTATAATACTCCCTGGTGGCACCTTTGCAAAAAGAGGACCGGCCCCTGGTGCCCTCGGGGTTACCAGGAAAAGGTTGAATTGTCCCACCTAAACTTGATATGTGTTTTGGACACCTTCGATCTCATGCATAATGAAAATGATCATTAATTAATTTATCTTACCTGAAGACGTTTCGACTCGATACATCACGGCGATGTTCCCCTCGAAAACAAACCAAGCTTTTTTGTCTGGTTTTATTTTGTTACCCTTTTTCCTCATTATATTTTTATGATATTTATTATCAACCTTTGTACCGCTAAAAGGCGTTTGAAACTAGACTACCACCAACACGGTTTCGATCCTTGGCTACAGCAAAGACATGGTTTAATGCTTCCTTCGAACCATGTTCATAGCTAAGTATGGGATTAGGTATTAGCAAAAATACTAAAAGACTGCTCGACGGACTATTCAGAATTATGGATGAAAGCATGTCGTTGAAAGTAACAAATTTTCATATCTTGCGACTCATTGGGGCGGGTTTTACACTCAACTGGATTCCGAAAACCTACAATAAAAGAAAATTTCAATGGATGAGTATCGCATACAATCCCAATTTTACTCAATATGTTCATAATAAAAAACGTGCGCCCTTTTATCCCATTTGTTTGCTATCCACAAACAGCCAAATTCTTCAACATTAATGGTTATTTTAAAGATTTGTGACGCTTCAACTCTCCGTGTTCCCATTAAGACTTCCTGGGCAAGAAAGATTGCTTGAAACTGAAGTGTGCCAATGGATTTCACCTCTGACTTCTATGGTTGACAACTTAAGTGTGCGGTGCCTCCTTTGAATAGAGAAACCTGGAAAAAAGCATCTAAACGGCACTGGCACCTTCTCCAAATTGGCTTTTATTGGAGAAAAGAGGCAGGCTTTCTCGCTTCTCTAAAGGCGACGAATGACCACCTTCTATTTCTCCATTCGCCGCCATTCCAAATGGAAATGGAGGACATACTGCATTGGTATAAGCGCCGTTTGCGAGTCTGTAATGGTGTTTGATGAGGCTTGACGAAAATTGCTGAGAAGGAACAGGAAACTGGGTCATTGCTGGGGTAGTTCGTGGTCCCACGACGCAAGGAAAACCCTATTATGGCTATTAATGGGTAATTACGACAGCCGAGGCTAAAAATGAAGTTCATCACTGCACTCCTCAGCAAAGTGAGTACTTTGGGCTGTTCCAAGAGCCTTGAGGGGATGAGAAGAAACTATTTTCCCAGCTTGTGCATGGAAAAAACTAGGATCAGCTAGATCACTTAGATATCTGCTCTGCCCAATCAGCCGTTGAACCCGAGAAGTTCAGTCAGTAGGCTTACTAACAGTTTAGGCTTCAAGATCCTGAGATAGCTAGCTAGGACTGTAGCCTGCTTACACAGTTCTTGCTGCAGGCCTCCTAGAGAATTTTCTCTAAGATTCATGACAGTTCAGATTGCAAGCTTTTTAAACAGCTGATGCTGCAGGCCTGTTAGACAGTGGAGTCTATAGAATTCTTAGAAAGTGCGGCCTGCATGTTTCCAAGACAGTTTAGATGCAGGCATTCTAAGAGTTTAGGCTGCAACCTTCTTAGAAAATTGAGTTTCCGACTCACTAAATCTTCGTATCTCGCACTGGTATCTAGATTCTGATTCTGCACACCCTTTTATTTCTCAAAATAAAATATTACAGATTTAAACACTAACCAAGACACTAAGATCCACCCAAGGGGTGCTACACTCGTACCACCGCTATCAACAAAGGACACAATGACAGGATCGATGCAGTTAGACAAGTTTTTATTGTTTTAACATAGAATTTTTTTTTAAATTGCAATATTAATCAATTTGGCCGCCCAAATTAAGGCTTGCACGCACTCTAGACGAGACTTAAAGGCCACGCACACGTTGCGGACGAAGTTCTTCCTCATACTGGTACACACTCGGTTAACGGAGGACTTCAGCTCTTCGACGTTGCTGTGGCGGACCTTCCAGGTATTGCCATCGAAATGGGCCTACATACTGTAGTTTTGGGATTGATGTCAGGTGATTGAGGCTACCAAAAGTCCTTCGACCTGACGTTCATGTTCGACCCCAACTACTCTTGCACGGTCTTGCTCGCGTGGGTCGGGTCACTGTCCTGTTGAAAGCCTTAGTCTGCTTTTTACGTAATCTTTCTCTCCCAGAGCAGGATTTTTGTAGCCAAGATGTCCCTGTAATCGACCGCCGTGAGCCTGTAATCAGCTATGAACCACAGCAGTAGCATATTTTAGGCATTTTTGAGTTTATGAGAGTTTATTTATAGATTAAAGAATTACTTTTGTCGTTCTACGTTCAACGCGTTCTAAGGTTGTCTTTTGGCAGATGTAGAGACTCGAACTGAATCGCATACTACAAATGTCGTCTGACAAGCACTTTATTGCAATAATAATGGGTTCTCATTACAAGAGAAGTCTTATGTAATGAGAAGATGCTACAACACATTGTTTTGAAACTTTTATGTGGCTTCAATTAATAGACCCAGATCTTTTTCCAATGTAACCGTGTTTAGATTATGCCCGTTCACATTATACACCTCCCGGGGATTTCGGTGCCCTAACTTCATTCCTTAACGTTTATCTACACTGAAATCTATCTGCCTTTTTTGGCCCATTCCAGCAATCTAATTTGCGTAATAAAATTACTAGATCAAAGCAATATTTTTCTACATTTCCTAATTTGTATATCATCTGCAAATTTTTGAAGAATTGACTATCACGAGGCAAGTGTTCAGAGGTGATACTTCCACGTAGTTCACACTGTTTATGATGACAACCAAGTCGGCATAAAGGTTCTTCAGAAGGTTCTTCAGAATTTTCCTTGCAAAGAGAGCGTCTCTGTGAGTCATACAGTGCGTTCCTCTCATACTAGGCTGATTCTGTTCACGAGAGCAACAAATCCTGAACTTGAATCAAGTATATTAGGGCCACCATCCGAGCAAACCCTTCCCAGTTTATTCCAACTCAACCTCATCTCTTCGAAGAAATCTTTCACAACTTTTATCAAAACAGCCGCCTTGGTTGTCGTCTCTAATTTCTTGTAAAACAGAAACTCTTGCTCGATCTCTTTGTCGGTAATGTAGCGACTGAAAACGAGTAGTTGTGAAAAGTTGGCTACATCTCTGAATTCGTCAAGTTGAGAGAAAAAGAATAGCAACAACATTATTTTTAATACTATCTTTTCATTTATGTTTTCAGCCATTTCGACAATTCTATTCCTAATAGTGTTGTTCTGTTCTTGATAGTGTTGTTTGATAGGGAGATCTGTTTCATATTCTTCGACGCCACCTCTCCTAACACAAGCCTCATGCGTTCTACGATACACGGTTTCATAAAGTTTTCATCATTCATGTGTGTTTTCTTTTCTTTGGACACTTGAAAAGCAATGGCATATAAATCCCTCACGATGTTCATGTTGGTTTGAAGGTAGATGCCAGTTTCTTCCATCTGAATCATTAACTCCAAACTAATAGCTGTAGCTCAAAGAAGTTGCGGTTCTTCTTTTTCAAATTCGGATGAACAATTGCCCAATCCTGCTTCATTTGAAATGGTTTCATAATACTATTTGAAAAGGTTATTAAACAGAATACACATTGAGGGAGATGTACACTGTCCTTGATAAGATAACTGAACCCATAGTTCAAATAATGATCTACATATAATCTTCTCTTATGCGACATCTGAAAACACAAAATAGGCAGATGAATCAAAAGAAAAAAAAAACATCTGAAAGTTGACTTGTAAATACCATGTTATTTAACTATACTTTATTATTTTTTTTTAAATACATCCCACCTTAAAAGTTCTTCCATGCATTAGAAACGTGCAAAATAATTTCAATACGTTCACTCATTTTAGTGGGAAAGAGCGGTACTCGTTAACTAATAATTATCTTTTTTAGCACCTTCCCTTCCAGACTGACATCGGGCCACGTACCAATTTACAATATTGCTAATTACAGCCTTCTGCCTTCATATAATGTTTATCTATAAATTATATATCCATTAATACCATTTATATCGTTAAAAGATCGGAAAAAAAATCATGATTAAATAATTCGTAATTTCACCGAGGTGCATCGCGCGACTACATAACTCCACATAACATACACAACCGCCTGGTCAGCACAAGACTTGTTTCCCTAGCCCCTCTCTTTCATAACAATGAATAATTAGCAGTCAATAACATGACATTCTGAAGAACATTTTATGTATAGTACACTGAAAAAATCCATCGCCATCCCTCATACAGGTCAGGTAAACAAGGGTAGAGAATGGGCTAACAACAGCCTGTGTCACTAAATAAGCCGTGTAGTCCTAACTGTGCTACCAGATTCAAAACACATACATAATTGTAATAATGACAGTGAAATAGCTTGGGGTGTGCGGACCGCATAGGGTGGCCAATTTGAGGCGGGGGGAGGCGGTCAACACTATAATTCTATTACTTTCGTGTGACTTTGAGGTACATTTTGATAATGGTTGTTTTGCAAAATGCCTGAATTTTTAAGATGACACCGAGTTGTAGTTGACCTGTCCCCCTAGCGACCGCTATGTTAAGTATCAGTGCGACACTTTGTAGACAATCTCCTGTGTGTGACATGGCGGAACTTCTTTGTGTTTAGTACTAAATTTTATTTCTTTTCTGCAACATTTTCAAGCAACTCCAAGCAATCCCAATGAACCCAAGTAAGTGTTTGAAGAACATGCATGTTGAGATGTTATGTATGCACGCCCATTAAATCATATTTTACGTTCTCATAAATTGTACCACAGACGATAATCAAGGTTCCGCGTCCATCTTAATTTGATTGCAAACGTTGTTTTAAACAAACACTAGTGACTAGTGTTAACGCGTATCACGGTAGTCAATCATTATTATCATAGTATGATGACATAAAATGAAAGTTGATGGTCAGTTGTGACAAATTATTGTGAAATGAGTGTACATGTACATTTGAGTAAACGATTATCAAATAAACCCTCCCACGGCTCTCATCTGCCCCACATTTAAGAAACGTCCTGCGTTGATTAGATGAAACGCCTTCTTCCGACAGCATATTCTTTTTTGTCGATTGAAAGGTACTCGTATTATGCTCTTAATTTCTGACTTTAAAAGGGTCCAAGTGGCTGCTGTTACCACAAATTCAGTTACGTTTTTGGAGATGTGGAACGATTGCTTACAATTTTTTCCACTTCCATTCATCGATGGGATGTGCTAATGAAAGTCACCAGTCATGATGTTAAGAGAGTGATTGAAGCAAGATGCACTGCAAGAAGAAAAGCGGTAGGTGTTGTGAAAAAATACTTTTTAGGAAATCTTTGATGTTTTCAAGAGCTTATGGAAATAGAGGAGAACATGGTCTGATTTTGAATTCAATATAATCGTATTCTTTTGTATGGTTTCAGAGTTTCTGTGGGAGAGTTCTCAACAGAATCAATATTTACACAAGAGTATATGCAGATTTTAAACCTGAATATTCACTAAAATGAGATTAAGATGGCTGCCCTTAAGGCATTCTTAGCATATAGCAGATAAGAACTGATTGAAAATTCAATTAAGTATGCAAAAGGAGTTTGCGATGACTTCGGCATTGAGACAGAACGTCGAGTTAGAAAGAAGAAGGGAATGGCAGTGGAAAATCAAATGATTTGGGACTGACCTTTGAAAGGGAAATGGAAAGAAATTTCTATGCCTCCATCAATAGTATCACTCAAAAAATAAATGAGCGATTTGAGTAACTGCATCTTCTCAACCAATAGTATGATTTTGTCATCCGAACAAACCTGATAAAAAAATCGAACTTGAATTTGAAGAGGCGGAAAACGTCAATATAGCAGAAGTCAAGATTGAAAGGAAGAGACTGAAGAATTATTTTGAGTTTCTAAAGAGAAAAAATGGAAAGAGGTGACTTTAGAGCTCTTAGGTTTCATCATCAAATATGTTTTTTTAAATTCGAGGTCAAACATGACGACATTACTGAAAGTATTTTTAACAAAAAGCCATCAACATGGCAGCTGTGAGCGGAGTTTTTCTAAGTTGAAATTAGTAAAGAATTATCTTCGCTCACCTATGAGCAATCATAGACTCACTAATATAGCGATTCTTTCTTTAGAAAGTGGTAAAACGAACTCCTGAAATATTTCTTCAATTTATGAAGGCTAAAAATATTCTTTAATATTTCCTTAATTAATGAACTGGAAAGATTTGAGTAATCTTTGAATTTTGTAAATATTTCGTCACTATAAAATATTCTCGTTCATTCAATTTGATGAATTCGCCGTCAAACTCAACCACAGCATCTAGGCGGCGTTGAAACCTGCTGCAAGCCTTCTCTATGATCCCTTTGTTTAACTGGTTGAAAACTCATGATGATCCTGGACTTAAGCTCCACCTTGGCACTGCGCCAGAACTTGTTAGGCTCTCTCTCAACCACACTCCACATATAATAATAGTTCAGAGGGTGCAGTCTAGGCACTTGGGAGGTAAGATATTTGGAATTATGTGGTCAAAGAAAAATGTCTGACAGCAAAGACTGGGTCCTCTTGATTGTGTGGTATGATGCAGTCTTGCGGCCACACGTACGGCCTTCCAACGGCCACTTCCTGGATCCAAGTCATCAATAACTCTCTCTCGGCAATTGATGAGCCTTCTGAGAAGATAAACTTGGGCATAACGGGACCATCATTACTGACCAACCCAAATGCCATGACGTGTACTGCAAACTTGATATTCATAACTTTCGATATATCTTTGGAGGAGACAACAAACTACCGTCTGCTTTGGTAGTTCACCACCTGGTCATGGTACAAATTCTATTCGTCTGAGAAGAACCAATGAACGACAGGATTGAGGAAGAGTTTCAGTTTGTTCACAAGAACCGTACCACATTCCTTCCCTTTTTCCACCTTCTGTGACAGAAGCTGGCTATTTCTCATCTTGTATGAGTAACTAACTAAATCCCTGATCACAGTCCCTCACACTTCCTTGTCCCTGGCTATGGACCTCATTGACTTGTTGGGATCGTTGTCAATGATGGCCTGGATCCCCGCAATAAATTCGGGGTTCTTTTCATATCAGAACGCTTAGACTGAGCTTTTCGAGCCACTGGTATCCTCGTAATCATATCCTGGTTAATCCACCTCTTTCTTTATCCTCAGAACCGTGCTCAGAGTGACACCCAAGCACTTGGAGATCTTCGCATTGGACCTCCTAGCGTAAATCGCAATAAGCACCGCTTGCCTTATCCAAATTATTGAATGATTGAGTTCAGCCATGGTAATGCTTTCTCCACAGACGATGTACAACTGAGTCTAGTATGGTAGAAAGAAGAGAAAACCACCCCCGAACAACACACACGCGAGTGATTCAGAGTTACCAACGCCGAACAATTACCCACCGCATCTTATCTGTTCCCAACTTGAAATGTGACGTTAATTCATGAATTAGGAAATTTTTCATCGAACTCAGAACTCCGAAACCATACTGTAGAATTCCTGAGTGATGCAGGGCTCGAATTAAGAGTGCCATGGCAACCAAGTAAGAATTGGAACGTAATTTTGGCGACCATTTTCAAGCGGGTGTGAGGGAGAGTCATGCAGTCTGCTTCTCAAATTTAATCACGAAAAAATTCGAATGAATTTAATAAAAATGCAAATGTGGAGTTTAATGGATGCTGGCCAGGGCATATACGTGAAGAGATGCCAGAATGAAAACCTTCAGCATTTGTTGAGTATATGCAAGGACAGATGGTAATTTGCACAAATGAATAGCTCTTAGACTGAAATGGAGAATTCTTCTTCACAATGCTTCCTTAATATGTTTAAAAGTCACATATACTTATTCCTGTGGAATGTTTTATCCTTATAAGATTACAGATTATAATCGCCCTTGCCACTAAGGAACGATATTTGGTGTAGCAGGCCTTTCTATTCTCAGCATTCTTTTACCACACATATCATTTTTCTTACTTATGAAGATGATACCCATAGCTTTGCTAAGACTCTGTTGACATTGCAAAGATGGAGTGAGAATAGTTATTACTCCCGAGTTCCTACGTTCTCAGATCCGTTCGTATCCCATGGACTAACACAAAAGTGGCCATCTTGGAGAATTCTCTGCCATTTTTATTCATTATTTACAATTTGTTTCTACTTTGTCGTATAATGACGTCACGCACTGCCGAATTATCACTCTGAAAGCTCTTTTTTTCTGGGTATAAGGTATTGGTTTTACCCATTTCACCAAACCGGCAAAGAAATATAAATAGACAAACGGACATTTTTATTTCGTAAAATAAATTACATAGTTTTAAATTAATTCCGCAAATTAATAGTTATAAACAAACCGGTATGCGGATATTGTTTACATCTTATAATAAGTTAAAACAACAATTTATGCCCATAGTTAGCGAAGGGTATCCTCTCTTGCTTGAAAGATATATAGATATTAATTATTCTTTATTCCGTAATATAAATTGCATAGTGTTTACAATAATAAACAGAGGAAATATAAACTGCTCGATATACAAAATACTCACACTATAAATAACAGTATTAATTTTAAAAATAATAATATTATTTTACGATAAAACCCATATTTAGCGAAAGGTATCTATCCTCTCTCCTTGAACAAAATCGATTCTGGCATAAATGGATTTGGGCCTAAATCGTATCATTATCAATTTTAAATAGGTCTTCGATGTTGTAATATTTCTTAGCCAATATTTTTGCCATCTTTTCTATCAAATGAATCAGGGTTATTGTGGTAACTATTCTGCTCTCAAAAAATAATTTAAACTTATTGATTAAACTTTTGGCATTTCGATCATGACTTTCTTATCCGTGGACTTTTGATGGAGAAGAATTATTTTTATTATTACCTTACTGACGTATCAATTTCCAGAATTTATTTGTATGTTTGTTCATAAATTCCTGTACAAGTTTATTATTCATAATTTCCCCCTCGTTTCTTCACATACAGTCTTCAAAAGTTTTGATATTCATATATATTTAGTTTTTCCTTTCATTTTTAAACTTTACGTGATAGGAATAATTATTCTAATATTTAAATTATTGCAGGTTTATTAAAAATTCAGGATTTCAAAAATCCTAACGAAAAAGTGCATTTCTTCCTTGAATCCAAAATCGCAATCTGGTTCCGTTCCTTTAGAAGGTGAGTTTCAGTCTCTGGAGCTTTGCTATTCGATCAAAAGAGTAAAATAATGAAAATAAGAGTTAAATTAATGATGTCGTCACTAACTCTATAATCTAATGCCTCCAAACAATTGCGACATAAATTTAATAGATAACTTACGGAACATCATGAAGAGAGATGTTTACGGAAATGGGAAGCAATTAACAACAAAATGACTTAATAGAAGCCACCCAAGATGTAGCAGAGAATGTTTCTGCTGATTGGATACCCAATTTTGACGTCATCAGTAGACAGCAGATTGTTAAAATTATTCAGAAGGGTTCCATTGTTCAGGAGCTCTTGAACAGTTCTTTTTCTCAGCGAGAATAACCCCACCCGACCTGTGGGTTACCCTTGATTGGGATAGGTCTACGGGAGCTCAACCCCGAATGAAAATGCTGTGAGTGGGGTCCCACATTGGGCGGCTTTCGACAAACAGGATGTCTGGCAGACCTCTGCAACCTCTCACAGTCGATGATCGTCCTGATTAACTCTTGCCACCATCAATTCTGTGTGAGGATAAGCTGTGGGGATAGGCCCAACGCAAACCCTTCTCCACATTAATCCACTCACTGCGCAAGCACAGCTTCACTCATCTTTTATCTTTTTCTTTTCTCATCTCTCTCACTCTCTCTTTCATTCAATCATCCCCTTCACACACTCATCCTTTCATTAACCCTTTATCATCATACTCATAAATTCATCTCTATTTTCATCGAGTGAAGCTTGCGTCGTCTTCGTATCCGAAGGAGAGCTATAACAACAACAACAACAACAACAACAACCATTTAAGAAGGGGATTTTTTTAAATATTTGAATAATAATTTCATGGGTTTTTTTATCAAAGTTCAGAAATAAATATAAATATCGAAATTTTGTGAATTTTTTAAAACACAAAGAATTATAAATTGTGAAGTTTAGAAAAATTATTTTTATATATCTTCTATTCTATACGAGTAACTCTATATTTTAGTAACGTGATATTTTGAAAGGGGGTAAATTTAGTTTAGAGTTCCTTTTTAAATGATTATAATTGGCGAAGTTCAGAAAAGTTATAAATATTTAACCATGGCTGCTTTTTTGTAGATTTTAGATTAATCTTAGTAGCGAAGCACAAGCTCCCCCGTAGGGGTGGAGTGAAGGGGCGAAGCCATTGCCTGGTATAATTATAATTTATTCCATAATATTTTTTTAAAAATATTTTTTTAATCTTTTTCACTTCCAGAAATGGTTCTTTCCAAAGAAATGCGTGAAGGCATTGTTGCGCTTGTCCAAAGCGGCCTAAAATGCAAAAGGATAGTTGCTAAGGCTATTGCATCAAGGAGCACATCTTTAGGATAATTAATGACTTTAAAACAACTTGTTACACTCCCGTGCAGAAGTCTTCTAGACGCCCAAGTGCCTCAAATGGACGCCAAGATCGCCTCCTGGTAAGGTTCCAGCTCAAGGATCAGGTTGCCTCCAGCGGACATGAGCCTGCAGCTGACCAAATACCTCTTCCTGCCTCGCCCAGACAGAAAAAGAACAAAAAAAGAAACGAAGAAGAACTCATAGAACAAGAAGAGGAAGCAGAAAGACTACCAGAGCAGGAAGAACATGAGCTCGACTGAAGGGATATCAAACTCAGCATCGCCCTCAACAAAAACACCACTCAACAAAGAGACCTTTTTATTGAGACGGTGGCCTCAGGAGTCAAAAGAGGCCACATCAAGTGGTGCTATGACTCACACGATGACGAAGAGTCGGTCAAGACAGCCTTACTGAAATGCAAAGTAAGGCTGTACGACGACAACTTCAAGCTCTACGAGCCATCCTTCCCCCAAAGAACTACGATCGATCAAACCAAACAACCTGCAATAGGACAAAATAGTATGTCAGTAACAAATAAAAAATAATAAAAAGACCCCGCAGTGGAACAACATTAATAACAAATAAAAAAATAATAAATGGAGATGGCCCGTTCACCGGGCACTCACACACATATCTGATTACCACTTCCTTCCATTTCTCACTATTACCCTCCACCATCTCTTCCAAACTCCTCCCCCTCTTATTCTTTCTCTCTCTTTCAAGTTTCAAGTTTCAAAGAAAAGCACTGATTGCCTCTTTGCAAATTAAAAGATTCGTAGTTTTTTCTTGTAAGTGTTTGTTCAACATATTTAGCCCTTAAAATATATCTAAAAGGTAGAAAATGTCGGATTTTGCAGCTATGATTTCTTCTCCAAGCTCTGTGCCATTCAGGAATAATTCAACAGTTTCCCATAGTTCAACGAAGCGAGCAGACAATTAATTACCTTTAGAGATCCATCTCACCTCTGTATTACAAATTAGTTTTCTAACTTCTTCAATATTAGCACAAACTTGGCGGAAAAGACAATCCTGAAGTGGATTTGACTTGATAAGATTGACAACAAATCCAACGTCAAGCATGTTCCCGATTGAAAAGAAGCAGGTGTGAAGGTTTCATTCCGCACAGTGAGGTGGAGACTGTGGAAAAGAGTTCTAAAGGTGAGAAAGGCTATGAATAAGCCTTATGTCACTGAAAAGAACCATACGGAAAGGCTCTGTCTTTGTAGATATTATAAGGAATGGACAGTTGAAGACTCGGACATAGACACTGATGAAGCTTTCTTCCGTTTGTTTGCAGCTTCTGGAAGATCTCTCGTTAACAGGAGAAAAGGGGGGCGAGTTCACAAGTCAGGTGTCGTGCCCATGGTGAAGCAGCCGGGCACTCGCCATGTTAGTGGCAGCTTCTCATCTAAGGAAACTGGTGCACTAACAACTTTGTCCCAGAACAGAGTCACGAACTCAAAATGATACCAAAATGTACCTCATCAGCACCTTTTCGTAACAGTTCAAACTAAGTTGGGAATGATAACAATATTTTTCAGCATGATACTGCACCTTGTCACAAAGCGAAAGCAATAACAAAGTCCGTGGCTAAAAATAACATAGAAACTTTTGGACCTTGGCTCGGAAATTAGCCAGATTTTAACCTAGTATAGAATTTGTGGATGATACTCAAACTCTTGGTTCATAAACAGAAGCCACCTAATTGTGAGCAGTTGCGGTGCTTATTGGACAAAAATGGAGGACTATCAGTGAAGATATCATCACAACTTTGGTCTCCAGCATGACAAAGCGAATTGAAGCAGTCCTGAAGAACAAGGGAAATCATTGTAAATATTGACTGCGCGTATCAATTGACTATTTATTAATAAAATGGGTTTTAGCTCTATTTTTGGTAAACATGTAGACGAGCGGCCCGGCTGGAAAAAAATATTTTTGTGTAAATATTATCGTTCACCCGTGTTTGAATATTCATGCGCGTTTGAGTTTTCTTCGAATGATAGCTGCGGCCATTTTTTGTTTTAAAAAAATGCCCGAAAGTAAACAAACGAAACACGCTGTTTCCGTACTAATTGCAGTGGTTATACTTCCGGAATAGCGAAGAGGAAAGCCTATTTATTTTGCTCGTCTGCGTCCTATTCGAAATCTAGCTGACTTGAATCACGTTTTATTTTCGAGCATCTAAATTCAAAGTTAGGGTTCACATCTAATGTTCGGCCACAAATGTCGCATTCGCTTTTAATTCGCACTAAATTATGAACATCCAAAAAGGTGTTTAATTTATCTTTCTCAGAAACTAGGGTTAATAATTCCGCAATAGACGACGGACAAAGTTCACAATTCGATGATTATTTTCAAACTGCGTAAAAGGGAAATGTTTGACACCCAAACTGCTAAAAAACAAGTAGTTTCTTGAAATGATCAATCTAATTACATTTAAATATATAAAAGAAGGTAATAAAAATAGTAAAATGGGTAAAAATATATTGACAAATAAAAATGACTTCGAATGAGGATAATAAAAAGCTATTAAGTGGGGAAAAAATTGAAATCAAGCATTTCTGACGTCATACCCCCCCCCCCCCAACCCATATTATAATTCGCAAAACGATTAAAGACGCTGACATGATGTAGTTAAAGCATTCACCTCTGTAAACGTCAGAACATTATAACAATTAGGATTATATACTGGGGGGCTGTGCTCCCTAGACCCCCCCCCCCAATTTAATCAAACTCAGGATATTCATAGTGTGGTCCCTCCCTTGTGTTTACACCCACACGAGCCGTCCCCTTAAATGTACTCTAAAACGTGAAACATTTTGTAACACGGACGAAAATAGTACGTTTTATCGGCCCGGCCGCTCGTCTACATATTTACCCTATTTTTTGTATATTTCACCATCAAATTATGATACAACAAACTAAAACAAAATGTAACGTTTTATTAGTTCCATTAATTCTCTTATATGAAACAAGGTCTGCACGACCTTCAAAACTTTCAATAATTCCCGGACTACCTTGGGAGGACTTTGGCAATTATATAATTCGCAAGAGAGTGTAAAACAACGTAAGGGTTTCAAATTTCGTTAGAATCGGCCAAATAGTTACAATGTTATTACCAAAACAAAAAAAAAGCAAAACGGAGACCGACCGACCCACAAAGTGAGATATAGAGTCGCATGCGACTGAGCGCACGCAATTAAAAACAAGGCAGTGTCAAAACTTGTGGCCCAGACTTTAGATCAAGTTTGACGTTAAATTTAGCCCTACTTTCTTTCATTTCTTAATACAAGGCATTAAATCTCGCTTTGCCAGCTGTCTCCAAAGAATGAAACACACTGGCTCTAGGGTGAAGGTCTCTACAGAGATGATTCTATCCAGGAACGATCTTTGTTGATTTCTTCCAACTAAGCTCAAATTCCTCAGAAGATTTAAACAAGACCCTGATCAAGAAATTATAGACATTATTTAACAGCAATATGTGATTTTCAGTATTACAGTTTCGTGATTTTCATTCAAATAGTGTTTTTTCATAGTTCAGTAAAATGTAAAATTTATTTGAATCCCTTTGCCTATCGGATTCTAACAAATTTTGCCAGTTATCAAACTGATTCAATAGAGTTGTTTAACATAACATCACAGGTATATGTTGGAATTTTAATTAATATAGTATATAATACTGAGTATCTATAACCTACAGTAAAAACATCACTAAAATTAAGCCGTGACACTATAACGTGAGTGAGCCAGCTGGTAGAGTTGTGAGAGGGGCTCAATTATATGAATGTATCCATCGACAAGATGGCATCGTCCAGATGAAGTGCAAATTCATCCCCAAACTCTCTGAACTCCGCCAAAATCTTCCCTTGCTGTGATCAGCATTGAAATCACAGCCTCAATATTAAGCTATTGATGCCCTCATTCGTGTTTATTTCACTCAGAATGGCCAAACTAGAGAGGCACGTGACACATCATCATGTAGGAAATAAACATTTATTAAAAAAGTAATTGAATCTTCATCAATAACTATTAGATCTTGAACATTATGATTATTATATAGTGGCCTAATTATCTCTCCCAACGTTTTCCTCAATATAATAGCCAGTCCTCCTTCGGGGTAATGCCGTATGTCGAGATCTGCATTTAAATCACCTAGAATATAGGCTTCTTCTCGTTGTAATAACAGTTCTTGGAACAAAATTATATCACAATTTGCTAATAACTCATTTACTACATCAATATACTTCCGTATTTAATAACAATTGAAAGTAGCTAACTTAAGATACTCATGTTGATATTTATTTCAATAAGAAAAGAAAAATGTTACTTTTTGGGCTGCTGACTTTCAACCGATTGAGTTTTCACAACCGTGAAAAGAAAAATTTTCAGGCCAAAGATTTTCATTTTTCGGTAGCGTAAGTTTAAAAGATTTTTAATAAGTAAATTTTTATTTTAATTCTGTACATTCAATAACCATAATTTCAAGAAGACGCGTACAGTACTCTTTTATGGTCTCAGCAGATATATCTACTTCACAGTATTTGAGTGTCAATTTTTTCATTATTTTCCATTCACTCTTATCCTGCCTGTTGAGACACGTTTTTTTTTATCCCGTAAGGGGCACGGCAATTTGCTCTCCTGGCCGCCGTGCTGACGGGACTCAGCAAGCCCCGTTCGGCCCCTTAGCTACTTTTCCTTCTTTCTGATACCCAGTCTTCTTACCTTGTTTACTTACTTTCCCTACAACCTCCCCCACAAGTTTCTATGGTCGGCCCTCTAATTTCACAGGGTAGACGCCGACCAGCCCCCTCTCACGCAACCAACTCAGATCGGAGATGAGAGGGGAAGAGACAACCCCTCCTCACCCTTGGGCTCGGCTTCTGGGTGTTTTTTTTTAACAACCTGATTCATCCCTCCCTACCCACACCCTCCTCACATACCCTTTCTTTCTCCTTTCCCAGTCTATCAATTTTTACGCCATGCCGATGGGCTGCCAGGTCACTATGCGGGAGGAGTGGCCTCAAATTGCGGCAGCTGGTTTTCCTTCACCGCGTTCACCTCTCGCAGGGCTGGCTACTGCGTTGAGGTGATGAGCGTTTATTTCCCGTAAAAAACTATAGGGTTACCATGCCCATTGATGATAAAATGAAAAATAAACCTACCCACTCCCCCGGTAACATTATTGGTGCCGCCCTCGGGCAGCTCAACCGGAAAAATGGAGGTCCTCCCCACCGTGCGTTCACAGGGGATTCTCCAAACCTCTCCAACCGAAAAGGAGGTTTACTTTTCTCCTATGCATTCGGGTGTAGGGGACTCCCCCTCACTCTCTTCTCTGGACTTAATTTTTCAAGCGACACTCCCCCCTTTGCTTTCCAAGGGGAATGCCAAAAAAGCAGGCAGGTGGCCTATAATTGAATGCTCCCGGTGGGGCCGGTTCGATAGGGTCAACCCCATTAGAGAAACGAGAGATGGTAGGTCCCGTCGGCTCGTGCCCCTAAATGTCATGCAGGCGTGTGTGGCTAGTTTGCAGTGGATCAGTGTACCTGCCCTCCTCTCTTCCTCGACGGATGCCGGTTCACCGGCATTAAAAGGCAAAAAGTAGAACCTCAAATGAGATCTGTGATGTCTTGGGGGCGTATGGCCACATGGAGGACCCCCTGAAGTGGACTTGGTCCCTGAGGTGACCCAGCCTCAAAGTGTAGGACCTTCCATGGGGTCGAACCTGAGCTAGGTGCCAAGCACTGAGCTCGAGTCCACCCTTGTGCAAGGTCCTCCTCAGATGGCTCGGGCCCTCGAGGCATTACAAGGAGAGGAAGGATCTCCTACCCCGGCTGGTGCCATTGTGACAGCTAAGACTTTTTCTATTTCCGAGAAGGATCTTGCTGAGGCCGGTCCATCTGGCTTAGGGGTTCCTGTTGGCAGAATGGAAAAGCGGGTTCATTTTCCGCCCTCCTCTCCCTCCCCCCCCCAAAAAAAGAAATAAAAAGACTCGGGGCTCCGTTCCTTCCGCGGGGGCCGGGAAGGCGGACGGGGTCACTGCCGTGTGGGTATACGACTAAGCCAAGATCGGCACGTCCAGCTCCGGTGCTTCTCCTGATGGGGAGTCACAAACTAAGAGCAAAAGTACGCGTAGCAGAGCTACAATTACATCGGGGCCTTTCATTCATAAGTTACCCAGCGTTTTCGAGCCCGTGGGCTTCAAACGCTTCCTCGTTATTCGCTCCACAAATGGCAGCATGTTGGCTAAGGGCAATCTGATCCATCAGAAGAGATTTAGCTAGCGTGATTGGTAGAGAGCCGAAGGTGAGTTTTCTCGGACAGAAGCCTTCTAGCGAATGTGTCGAATCTCTTAGACACTTGATTCCACGCCGGTGAGTATGACGCCGCACTCTAACACGAACTTTGTAAAGGAGTGATTTATGCGATGGAACTTATGAATTACTCGATAGATACCATAACCTTAGAGCTGGCCGACCATGGAGCGGTCAAGGTCGGGAGTGTGATGAGAAAACAGGAGGGACTTCCACCGCGTCGTGGCAGGGTTGCCAAGGCCCTTTTTCTTGCTCGGAAATAAGAGTGGTAGACACTCCCTCTGGGGAAAATACACGATTAATCCCAGGGATCAAGTCCTTTCTGACCTGATCGACGAGCTGGAGATATGTGTCCTGAATGTGGGTGAGTTTACGCATCACTGCCCAAGAACAGCTTCATTTTCCTGCCTCAATCTATCTTTGTGCTCTCCGGATGCACAGCCTGAGTTTGAATGGGGAGTAGTCGACGACCTCCATGGTAGTGATCACCTTACCATTCAAATATGATTTTGGGGGCCACTGGCGCCTTAGAGCCCACCCCGGTGGTGCTTGGCGTGGGCATAGTGGTCTGAATTTCAGGAAATGATTGATTTCTCTATCTCAGTCGAAAGGTTTGGGTCGGTAGAAGATGCTGTTGAGTTCTTCTCCGGCAACCTCATCACCGTGAGCCTAACAACTATTCCTAGAACGTCTGGCCGTTTTGCACGCCGACCGCTCCCGTGGTGGTCAGCTAAGTGTGAGGCGGCAGAAAAAACAGAAGCGTTATGCTTACATTCGCTATAGGCGCTGCCCGAACGATTTCACTGTCGGTGAATTTCGTCGAGTTAGGGCTAGGTTCCGGTATGTTTTGAAGCACGCCCGCCGCTCTTATTGGCGTGCATATGTGTCTTCACTTAACGGGAAAGGCCCTTCTAGCATAGGTCAATGAGCGAATGAAAATAATTCGGGGCAAGTTGTCGGACCCCTCGTCCGTGGCGAAATCATTCGTGACCGCTTTCTGTACATTCACTAGCCAAGATGCTGCTCCGCCAGCATTCAATGTGCGTCGTGATGTCACTTAGGACGCCGACTGGACTTTACCCGAGAGGCGGAGAACACTTCAACGACAGGTTTACTTTAAGCGAGTTCCGTTCCGCTCTCGTTTCGTGCTCGGACATTGCCCCTGGGCCAGACGATGTCCCGTACGCCTAGCTTCGACACCTGAGTGAGCGAAGCATGGCCTTTCTGTTAGATTTGTTAAACAGGATCTGTGGTGAGGCTATCCTCCTACACTCCTAACGAATCGTTACTGTGTTCGTTTATCGCAAACCGGGGAGAGATCACTCTACCGCGGCAAGTTTCTGCCCAATCTCTCTAACCTCATGCGTGTGCAAGTTGATTGAGAAATTGGTAAATGTTAGATTATCCTTTTTTATGAACAGTAGAGGTCATCTTTCTTCTGCACAGGGAGGCTTTTGCAATTTCCACTCCACGTCGGATGCTCTCTGTGAGGCCTTCCTTCGTAGACAGCACTACGCCACGGTGTTTTTCGATCTGGAGAATGCCTATGATACCGCATGGCGATACGGTATCATGGAGACTCACGAAACGATGGGGGCGAGGGGACACTTCCCAATCTTCATATCTGAATTTTTGCAAGATCGTTGATTACACGTACAGGTGGGGGGGCCTCTCTGACCCAATGTAGCATGAAGAGGGTGTCCGGCAGGGAAGTGCCCTCAGTGTCACACTCTTTGCCTTGAGCATCAACGGCATCACCCCGGTGCTGCTGAAAGATATTCTCGCTACGCTCTACATGTACGGCCTTTCGATCTTTTTTGGCTCGGCCCAGATGCCAACTCTGGAGCGTCGAGTCCAACAGGCATCAAACTACGTCTCTCACTATGACGAAGCGCACATCTTTGGTTTTCCTAGGCCAAGACTAAGGTATTGCATTTGGGCGTCATCCACGGCTCCACCTTAGCCCAGATTTGTTTCTAAATGTGGTTTACCTGGAAGTGGTAGACTCGCACTGTTTCCTTGGTCTTGTATTTGACCGACGCCTAACTTGAGAGGCTCATATTCGCAGACTTAGGGTCTCCTGTACCCACGCCATGGATATTCCTCGCTCCGTAACGTTCAGCGACTGAGGTGCTGGTAAGGTTACTGCCTTACTTTATTATGAATCCTTAGTTCGTTCGAAGCTCGACTAAGGATGCGAGTTTTATGCATCTGCAGCCGAGCGTGTATTGTGGAAGGTTGACTTGATCCACAACACCGGCCTTCGCGTGGCGACCGGTGCCTTCCACGCGTCCCCCATTGAGAGACTACTTGTCGATGTTGATGTTGGGGATATGCCACTCGCTTTGCGCCATGTACAGTGTATTATTTGCTTGTACGCGCAAGCCCGGCGCCTCCTTCAGTCGCTAACAGCTCTCATGTATCCGCAGCTGATCTCAACCATGCTTATGCCACCGAGAGACGCTAGTCATATCCTAAGTCCTTTGGATTTAGGGCTAGGCAACTCCTTCGAGAGCTTGGTATAGCTCTTGGGCCGGTGGCATCCCTCGTTCTACCCAGGAAGTCACACTGGAGGGTATCAAGTTTGACTATTTGTCGCCACACCTCTTGTGCCAAATCTTCTATAGCGCCAGGAATATTACGTTTGGCCTTTTTTCAGCACACTTCGTGTCAATCTGGAATATTGCCAGTGTATACGGATGGCTCCAAGTCCCAGGAAGGGGTCGGTTTCCACGCCTTATCTCCTCTGTTTGGAGTCAGTGGGGCTTTGCCAGGCGCTGCGTCTGTCTTCACAGCCGAGTTGGTTGCAATAAACCGCTCGGTACTGTAGATTACTCGATATGCCTGGTTTAGAGACCGGATTGAGATTTATAGCGGCTCACAAAGCGCGCCCCCCCCCCTCTAGTGTCAGACTGAGGGAGTGCCAAGATAAAAGTACAAGGAAAAAGTGCCATGGTTTTTCTCCCAATAAGAATAGGCTTCTTCTAGCCTTGCTTCCCAAGGTCAGACTGAAAGAGTGCCAAGATAAAAGTGTTAATAAGACGAGGCTTCTTACAGCCTTGCCTCTAAAGGTTAGACTGAGGGAGTGCCAGGATAAAAGTCTTAAGAAAATCAAGCTTCTTCCAGCATTGTCTCTCAAAGTAAGACATGGAAGGTGCCAGGCTAAAAGTGCTAAGAAGACCAGGCTTTTTCCACCGTTGAATCTCAGGATCTGACTGAGGGAGCTCCAGGATATAAGAACCAGGATAAAACTTCCAAGAACACCAGACTTTTTCCAGCCTTGCCTCTCATGGTCAGACTGAGAGACTGGTAGGATAAAGGACCAGGAAAAAGTGCCAAGAAGAACAGGCTTCTTCCAACTTTGCCTCTCATAGTTAGACTTAGAGAATGTCATTATAATAGTGCCAGGAAAACCATGCTATTCCCAGCTTTTACTCTCAGGGTCAGACTGAGGGAGTGCCATAATATAGGTGCCATGAAAAACAAGCTGCCTCCATCCTTGACTCTCATGGTCAGATTCAGAGAGTGCCAGGATAAAAATAACAAGAACTCCAAGCTTCTTCCAGGTTTGTCTCTGAAAGTCAGAGTGAGAGAGTGGCAAGTTAAAAGTACCAAGAAGACCAGGCTTTTCCAGCCTTGACTATCAAGGTCAGACTAAGGTTGTGCCAAGATAAACGTGCCAAGAAGGACAAACTGCTTCCAACCTTGCCTCTCATAGTAAGACTTAGAGAGTCCCAGTAGAGAATTGCCAAGAACTCGAGGCTATTTTTCAGCCTTGTCTCTCAAGGTCAGAGTGCGGGCGCGGCAAGGTAAAAGTGCCAAGAAGAACAGGCTTCTCCCAGTCTTGCCTCTCATGGTCAGACTCAGATAGGGCCAGAAAAAAGCCAATAAGACGAGGCTTCTTCCACCCTTTCCACTCATAGTCAGACTGAGGGAGTGCCAGGATAAAAGTGTCAATAAGAACATGTTTATTGCAACCTTGCATCTCAGCATCAGACTCAGGGTGTGGCAGGGTAAAAGTGGCAAGAAATCTAGGCTTCTTCGAGCCTTTCCCCTCAAGCTCAGAATGAGGGATTGTCAGGATAAATGTGCCACGAAAACCATGGCTTCTTACAGCCTTGCCTCGCAGGATCAGACTGAGGCGGTGCCAAGTAGCTAGTTCAATGATAGATGTTAAGATGTTTAGTGTTAGTAATCGCAATGGAGGGAGAAAGTGTCAGAGGAGTAGCAGGGAGGGCCATTACAGTTTCAATGGGTGAAAGTATAGTGTCAGGCTGAATAGTGCCATCATAGTGCGTAGGATTATCAAGTTTGACTTAATGACTGTGACTTAAGTGCCCAGGGTGTGAACATAGTGCAAGATTGTGTGGAGTATTAGGAGGGGCATCTTTTTAGTTAGTGGTGACATAGTATTGTTGAGTGCCAGTGAAATGTCTAAGGAGTATGAATATACTTCCATAGAGTGGCAATGTAGTAACTATGTGTGATAATGTAATGTCAGGGAGTGCCAATAGAGCGTCAATGAGTTTCAGTGCTGAGTCACTGTACTGTTGAGGAGTGTGATTAAAGTGCTGAAAAAGTGTTGTTTATCGCAGTGCTAGAAAGTGGAATTTGATGGTGTGTCAAAACCTGCTAATGGAAATTCAATGAATACCACCATGATGGCAAAGAGACCATAGTTTTAAAGTGCAAAAGCAGTGCCAGTGCCAATGCGATAGTACTATAAGTACTGCATCTCTATTTTAGTGAAGGTAATGGAATTTATGGAACTGCGACTTCGCTATGGAAGTGTGTGTGCAATGTATGTATGTGTCACGGTTTCGTGTGCATGTGTGCATTATGGCGAGACTCAGATAACAAGAATGAGATAACAAAATCTAATGGTGATAACTTCCTCCCCCCAAATACACTCCTGGCGGAATGTGCCACCCAAATCACGCCTATCTGCCACACATCTTTGCTACTACCACATCCAGTTCCCTTTCAATGAGATTCCCTTGCAAATAAATCGCTGTTGGGGGCTAACGAGTGGAGAACCATGTATATGTGTATGCATGAGTGCCTGTTAGGAGGAAAAGCGCGGTTGTGAGAAGGGAGTGTACAAGGTGGGCAATGCTTCATAACTCTCACACAGTCAACTCTGCGTGTCAGCGAACGGAGACGAGCCCGAACAAATTAAACTTTAGCCATTCCAAAAGTGCCAAAGAGGCCAAGAAATAGACTTAAATTATACTTTTAAAATATCACTTTAGGGACAGGTGTTCATTAGGGTGGCATAGGGGTAAGAAGTCAGTTGTGATAGGTGGTGGGGATCTGTTTGAGGGGTTGACTCAGATACCATTGGATGTCCAATAGAGATCAAGCAGAAAGGAACGCAGATGGATTCTCCTAAAATAAGAAGTTGTAATTTAATTAGAAGACTATAAATTGATTAGTAGTACACACTCTTAGTGTGCACTCTTACATTACTTGTATATGTATAAATCTTTCATGAACGCGAAAGAATGGTGAAATGAATCCAGCAAACCGCAAGAAACAAAAATACAGGATAATTTTTCTTCGAAAAAGTTGTTTCCTAATTCGCAAAAATTCCGTAGAGGGATGGGAAATAACTGTTTCCGAAGAAAAGTTATCCTGTTTTGTTTTTTTTTAATTGCTGGATCAATATATATATATATATATATATATATATATATATATATATATATATATATATATATATATATATATTATCTTCAGCCTTAAATTCTCTCGATTTGAAAATCTTAGAGTCACTGTACATCAATAAAATAAATCCAAACCTAAATAATTTCTCCTCCTCAATTAAACTATTCACTATATAAATAACTAACACTTCAATACATTAACTAGCCAACCAACCAACCGAACAAATTTCGTTAGTAGTTTTTATATCTTTAGTTACTTGATTTCTCAACTACTACGATAAAGGTTAGTGACTGTTTAATTTATTCTAATTTGTTTTCGGGTTTTTTGTTGTTTTTCATAATTTAATATTATAGGTTATTTTATTGTTTACTCCAGTTACCTTTAATATTTGATATTTAAGTCAGTTTATGTTATAACTTCACTTCTTTCTATTATTTTTTAAAAATTTCACTGGATAGTATTAATTAATTCTATATATTTGTATTTGTATTTTTACTTTAATCTCAATAATTGTCAATTTTAGTATTTTAACTTGTCTTCATCAGCTATTTTAGCCATTATTTATTGCATTCTTTTAACTGTTATCATTAATATTCCTTCCCCTTCTCATTAGCCGACACAGTCGCTGAAGATGGTCCTAGTGAAGGTGGTCCGAAACGTCCGGCCAATAAATGATTAGTGTAATCACCTGGGTCTTCATATGGAAAACTCACAAAGTATCGCGTGAGTAAGCAATAAATGCCACAAAGGCACAGGGAAAAATAATACGAGGATTCCAAGTACTTTCGAACTTTATTTCGAGTTCTTTATCAAGGAATAATAGATTTGCGAGAGGGGCGGCAAAAGGACTTCCCATTGCCAGACCAGCTATTTGGTGAAAAAAGTTTCCATTGAATGAGAAATCTCAATGGAAATCTCTTCATGTGTAACTTAAAAGAAGAAGCACTTGACAACTGCCCCTTACAATTCCGTCGTATCTTCTACACGAGATACGTAGACGACACCATCGCCCTTTTCCGCTCTAAAAGTTCATTGAATAAATTCCTAGAGTACAAAAACCAGTTACATCAAAATATTAAATTCACTCAAAAAAAGGAAGACAACGACTCAATTCCTTTCTTAGACCTACTAATAACACGCACAACCGACGGTTTCTCCACTTCCATCGACCGAAAACCTACACATACGGGCTCTGGACTCCATTTTCTTAGTCATTGTTCCACCAAAATCAAATTAAACTCTATCAAAACCTTACTTTCTCGCGCTTACAATCTCGCGCTTACATCATGCCTCAATTTCCACAACGAGATCACTTCCCTTACTAACTATTTCCAACAAAACGGATATCCTTCAAACTTATACGACCAAAATCTTCGAAATTTTATTAATAAAATATTTACCCCGAAAGATCCCTCATACAACGTCCCTAAAGAAAAGATTTTTGTACCTCTGCCATATATAGGACCCCTCAATTCCCTTCTCCGGGCCAAACTCTTACCATTTCTTAAAAATTCATTTCCCGCAACACATTTTTACCAATTTTTCAAAACACACGCAAAGTACAACATCTTTTCAACATTAAAGACAAAATACCAACGCTGCTTCGATATTCCATCATATATGAATTCAACTGCTCGAAATGTAATTCTGAGGTGTATTTAGGATCGACACAGTGCACACTACATACCCGTATTTGTGCACATTTAGGCATCAGCAACAGAACTGGAGCCCCGCTCACTACTCCCGAATTCTCCCCTATCCGAATACACTACGAAAAAAAACATCCACACCATAAACCAAACTTAAATGATTTTTCAATTAAAGATACAGCAAACAACGAAAACCAACTACATACACTGGAATCTCTTTATATAGATTTAAAAACCCCTCTTTAAACTCTGACACAAGCTCATTTCCAATTTTACTACAACTATAATCATCCACAAATTGCACACGCCAAATCCACTTCCCCCAAAACAACCCCTATCTTTAAAATATTTCTATTATCTCCCCCTTTTTACAATAAAGACACCCAAAACTAATTAATCTCAGTTTTATTTTAAAAACAAAAACATATTTCCTATTCCCTAATAGTTAAAAGCCCTGCATTTTTATAATTTGAATATTACCACCTCTGCTGCTTCCCATTTCCCAAATAATTAATTTATAAATATCTGATAACTTATCTAAAAAATTCTTATGTTTGTATATATTTATAATCTCATATCCTTGAGAATGGGTTCCTACCCTAAACGTCGATACCAAAAAGTTATAATATAATAATAAACTTCCTAAATTTAGCCTACTTATCTATCCTAAAAATACGTATACGCCTGGCAACGCGCAACCCTTCTGCTCTCTTAATATATATATATATATATATATATATATATGGTAAATAACACCCATAAGTAAAATGGAGAAACGATTCAGAGCGCTTTTGTCTTTATTCTAAAAGACCTCTTCATGGAATAACGTAGGTCAGGACAGACAATGTCTTAAATAGTAAGGAGTTGGGGGATTAATACGGCTACCTGCATCAAAACCCTAACTAGGGGGTACAAATTCTTTAAACACTTTAATTTGTGATTTAATATAATTAGATATGATAGGATCTAGGCTAAAGATTCCAGGGTTAATATTAAAATTTGGGAAAGTATTAATAAAGATACACTCCCAAATATTTCTTGAAATGTAGTTTATACATTTAATAATAGGTTTAGCACTATTCCAATTAATAGTATGATCCTGATTATACATATGTACAAATAATGCAGATTGTTAACAATTATTACCAACATTAGTGCGACTCGTCTCACTCTCAGACAACCAACCACCAACTCGCGCCACGAGCCCATTGGCCGCACGTCGCCTAGACGACCCGAGATCGGGCAAACTTTAAACCCAAACCTTGACTCTAGTTTCGGAAACATCAACATAAAGGTACGTTTGCTTTCCATTGTATGTGTCCCGTTTTCCTAAAGTTTCTTTGTATATATTTATCAATCTTTGACTTGTCCATATTTTTTTAATATTTTTGTGCACCCTTAAAAGTGTTTTGTGTATAACCTTTACCTTTTAAGGGTATTTTGGGGGGTGATTGTTCATTTATAATCCCTCTCTTAAAGGGCCAAGGTAATTTCATGTGTATTTTTAATTCCCTTCTTGAAAGGGCTATTGCTTTCTTTAGTTAGTTTGAGATTATTATTCGTAATCTTTTTTTCTGTAGGCAATTCATCTTTGTGATTAACCGAACTCTAACTCAAGAAATTCGACTCACACAGCAGCCGAAAACTATAATCTGAGCCAAGCGTAGAACTGCGCCAATTCATCCCTTCGGTCGTTCACCATCAGGGAAATTTGTCACTTTCTTCGGAGCTTAGCCTCGGTTTAATTTTCGCATTAATTTTGTTTTTTTTTCCTCTTGTGTATTTACTGTTAGCAAATTACTTTATTTACTTTATTGATTTTTTCCCATTTTTTTTTCTTATGTATGTATTAACTTATTTTGCTTAATTCTATTGTAAACTACTTAATTTACTATAGTTTAAATTTTGTACTCATGATCCAAAAGTGGGTGGTAATAGCTCACTTACAATATATATATATATATATATATATATATATATATATATATATATCAGGCACGTTCCGTGAGGGAATGCAGGATAGCCAGAAACTATGAAGCTCTCGCAATTCATATTATGAAGAAATTTTTAAAATTAATTGCAGCAGCTTCACAGTTTCTGCCTACTCTGAATTTCCTTACGGCACGTACCTGATATATATATATATATATATATATATATATATATATATATATATATATATATATATATATATATATATATAATGGGCCACTTTTCAACGCAGGTGGAACTTTATGTATAACATACAATGTAACGATCAGAAAAGCAAAATGCTAAAAAGGAAAAACTTTATAAGGACAATCGTAAAATTTGAGCAAAGCAAAAGTTTGCAACACATTCATTTAACATGGTTTAGTACTTTGTTGTCATTTACAGCTTGCAGGCGCTTCCGAGTAGTCTCGAGTACATGGGTTGATTTTGTTCAATTCCTTCAACATATTTTCTTCAAATCAGATAAGTTACGCGGATCTCGTTTCTATCCTATGAGTTTCAATTCCCTCCACAGATTTTCGATGGGATTCAAGTCAGGAGATTTACTAGGGCATTCCTAAACATTAATTCTACCTGTACTCAGCCAATTCTTAGTTGGTTTTGCTGTACGGTTGATGTTATTGTCTTGTTGAAATGCCATTTTAGTTTAAAGTTCAGAAATTCCCCTGTACATCTTAGTTTCAAATTCAGAAATTCCCCTGTACATTTTACCGTTCATTCTTCCTTCGACTATCTCTCCATTATTCCAATCCCCGATGAGCAAAAAATACCCTGTACCATGATTGATCTACCACCGAATTGGGATCGTATTCTTTGGTGCGTAAGCTGCACACCTTTTTCTCCAAATCCTGCTGATTGAATGTGGGCCGAAAGGTTTTATTCTCGTTTGATCTGACCAAAGGATTTGTTCCTAGAACGTTGCCGATTTATTTTGCAGGCTTTACGGTGAGTTCTCTTAGAGAGTCGGTTCTTTCTTGCTGTACGAGAAAAAAAATCATAACGACGCAGCGTTCTACATATTGTTGTGTCCTTTCTAACTTCACCTCTACTTGTTTCCAAATCTTCCTGCAGCTCTCTAAGAGTAGTCTGTGGTTTATCACATACTGTTCTAGCAAGTTTTCAAGCTGCACGTTCCCTTAACATCCGAGGGTGACATGAGCCATCCAAAGGATCAATTGCATTACGAGACTTCCAGTGGCCTATTATGGTACCAAATGAATTTAGAGGTACTGTAAGCTGTAAAGAAATCTTTTTGTACTCAAGGCCACTCTTATGAAGGGCTACAATGTGTTCACGAAGTTTTTGACTGATTTGTTTTTTTCTCCCTATGATGAAGAGGTTGACGGCATGGCTATCTTGTAAGAAATGAGGCCTTACACGATAACAAAAGAAACTTCGCATTTAGTTTAGAATATTTTAGATATTCGAGAGCAAATTAGGATTAGTATTTAATGAGACATTTTCCTGATGTATTTATATAAATGTGTTGTAAACTTTTGCGTTGACAAATTTTATTATTGTCCTTACACATTATCCCTGTTAACCATTTTGGTTTTCTGATCGTTATATTGTATTTATTACATAAAGTTTCACGTACGTTGTAAATTTAATTAGCCTTCGCTGACTAAAATTATGTAAATTTGCATTTCTAACAGTCTTGTAAGCACACACACACACACATATATATATATATATATATATATATATATATATATATATATATATATGGGAAATATCACGAAAGTTAGCACGTGATAACTATAAATATGAATATGTACCATGGAAGGAAACTGAATAAAAGAAGGATTGGAGTTAGTACTTTCGTCTATTCGACATTTCCAAACTCACAATGGTAAGAAAAAATAAGACACACAGTATTTATACTAAGCACGTTTCCCTATGAGGTCAACTATTTAATGCTATCAGATAAGTCGGATTTTAGAAAAAGTTATAAAATTGGATCTAGCGAAAACAGCCCTGGGCTAATGTTGAGGTTACTCTCCTTTGTGTGGGAGATTAAAAATGATTCCAGGATATTTTTCCTTATAAAATCATTACTATGGATTATTGTATCAGTTTTTGTCCAGTTAATACCGTGTCCCATCTTTGAATTATGGACAGCTAAGATATTATTCTGATATCCCTTAATTACTGCATTTTTGTGTTGTTGGGTCCTTATGGGAACATTTTTGGAAGTCTGGCCTACGTAGAATAAATTACAATCTAAACATGGAATTCAGTAAATTACATTATTATCATTATTAAGGCTATGCTTTATTAAGAGATTTTTTAATGTATGATTGTATTTAAAGGCTACCTTAATATTAAATTGTTTCGGAATGGTCACTACAGACATAAAATTATCATGATAGGGTAAAATTAATAGGTTTTTACGAGGGTCTATTGTCTCTAATTTACCATTATAAAATGTTTTTTGGCTATATTCATACATTTTTCTAGAAAGTACTTTGGGTAGCATAAATTTTTTATAATATCTTCAATTTTTGTGTATTCTTTATCTATATAGTCGGGACTACATATTCGAAGAGCCCTAAGATACATGGAGGAAAAAACAGCAGATTTTATATTTTTGGCATAACTTGAATAAAATGGACATAAGATAAATTGTTTGTCGTTTTCCTATAATCAGTAAATTTAAATCAAATCTATGTGGTTCTCTAATTATTAAGACATCCAAAAATGGAAGGCTCTTATTTACTTTCTTTTCTACGGTGAATTTATTTGACGAAACCAATGAGTTGATAATTAAAAGAAAACTATCGATGTCAAAACTGTTGTTTAAAATTACCAGGATGTCGTCAACATACCGGAACCAAACAATTTGAGTAGACTAAAAAAGGGGGAATCAACCTAGTTTCGAAAAATTCCATATATAAATTTGACAATAAAGGAGATAAGGGATTACCCATAGCCATACCAAACACTTGTTCATAGAATTTTCCGTTGAAACTAAATTTACATTTTTAAATACATAAACAAATAAGCTCAATTTACCGCTCGTATGGGTTGATAAAGGGAGGTCATAAGCATTTAGAATAGAGGCTAGGAAGTCTAATAAGTTATCAATAGGCACTTTGGTGAATAATGAGGTAACATCAAAACTGACTAGTCTCAGATCTGATGTTATCCTCATATTGTTTAATTTATTGCAAAGGTCAAGGAAATTTTTTATATGCAAGGGGGATGTAGTTCCTAAGATAGGAGAAAGTAAATTTACTAAGTATTTTGAAAGTTTATATTGGATTGAACCAATGGCACAGATATTAACCTCAGAGGTCAGGATCTAAAAACCAATGTAGAATAAGTACAAATGTTCTAAAGACTTGACTCAAATGGAAATAAATACTGATAAAAACATAAGTCTACATAGATGCACACAAAATAAAATTAAATTGTTCATTAAGATTAATAGAAATATTTAGTCTCAAATTAAAAGTTTCGACAGTACATTGTAAATATAATTTACAAAATGACCATCAAGTTTATATAAGCCAGGACTTAAATTAAAATTTGGGAATTTACTAATAAAGGTTGATTCAATGATATTTCGAGTAATTGTATCGTTATTATGACAGATGATTTTAGCAGAATTCCAATCAATATTGTGATTAAGATATGACATATGAACATAAAATGAGCTGCTTCCTTCGCCACGACGGACATTAGCTTTGATGTTTGCTCCCTTTTCACTAAAATTCCGGTTGATGATCTATTACAGTTTCTTAAAGATAAATTGTGTAACGTTGAATTACCTATACCCCCTAATTTATTCTTAGAATTAATCTCTCTCTCTGTACCAAAGACTGTGCATTTACTTTCAATGGTACATTCTTTCGCCAAAAATTTGGTTTAGAAATGGGTAATTGTTTATCCCCCGTTTTTCTACCTTATATATGTTTTTTTGTTTCTACATCATTTCTTACGTGTGTCTTATTTGATTTTGTAAATGTTTTTGTTATATTCATCGTTGGTTGTTTGTATTCGTGTTTTGTGCTTCGTACTTACCTATTTTCTTCATTTTTATTCTTCCTTGTCATCACTAGGTAGTTGTGATCTTCTTTGGTTTTGAGGTAAAATCGATTTGTTTTTTGTTATCGGTTACTTTTCATTATTAGTTTTGGTGGTCGATAGGGTTTTCATAGGCAAAAAAAATGGGACAATGCATTTCCAAGCTTGCTGACGCTGCTTGAGAATCTTGCGTGACATGGACCTCGTTGGTTTTCTGCGATGAATGCTTTAATTTCCTCGGTGCTATTCATTGTAATTTTCTCCTTCATATCTGACGTTTTTTACTTTAAGATCGTATTGAGCAGTTTAATGTCCACCGCTCTGCGCAGATCCACTTGCTTCCACCTATCTCTCCTTCGTGTATTGGTGATGATATACATACACTTTTTGTATTCTCTGCATTACTTCTTTTGCTGTTTTAGAGATTCCGAACAGAGATGCTGAAGGATAGATGAGGGTGGGTCCGACTAGCGTCAGATACAGTTTTCTTTTATTCTTTTGGCTGAAGTTTCTGAAGCTGTAGAAGGTTCTGACTGCCAAAGATGCTTTTTGGATCCGTTCTGTGACGTGCTTCCTGTACCCGTTAGAAGTGACCTTCATCCCGAGTACATTGCACTCGTTCGTGTAGAGATAACGAGTATCCCCTACTCTCATATCAGCTGTTTTTCTTCTTCCTAATGGGACGATCTTGAGTTTGTCGCCATTAGTGCGGATTTTCCCTTTTGATTCATAAACTTTGACTTTTATTATTTCCTCGGCAGTCATTGGAGCTTGCCAAAGCGGGTTTCTATATCCACTAACTATGAGTTGACTTATTCCATCGGTGAACTGGATATTTAGGCTAGTACGGTAGCTTGGCTTTGGGATATCGGCTGTATATATCGAGTATAAGGTTGGACGGAGGCACCCGCCTTGAGGCAACCCTGCCTGTAGATTAAAGGTCGGACCGTCCGTGCGCCCTATACTGATGTAGGCCGACCTCTCCATGACATAATCACAGATTATTTTTCCAATCTTTCCGCTCAAACCAAGCTGAAGGATCTTGTATTGCATCTCCCTTAGCCATACTTTATCAAATGCCTTTGACACGTCCCTGCATACTATGTCGATATAGCTCCTGTTTTCTTCGCTTGAGCAATCTTTTCCATGATGGCATTTATTGCTATCTCGGTGCTTCTCTTCTTTCCGAAGCCGTATTGCTGTTCGTTGTAGGGCGAATTTTCCTCCAAGGGGTCGAAGAGTTTTCTGTTTAGGATTTTCTCGAAGAGTTCCCCCACAATTTCCAAAAGGGATATTGGGCGATGACTCTCCTTGCTCGTCGTTGGTTTTCCAGGTTTAGCAATGAAGATCATTTTTGTCGTATTTTATGCGTCGTGAAAGTAGCCTACATTTAAGCAGGTATTAAAGATGTTAAGTAAACCTTCCCGCACACATCTCGGTGCCTTTATTAAGTTTAATTTTGTCAAGCCTGACCGTCCTGGAGCTTTTTGCTTAAAGGAGTGGAGCGCGCTTTCTAGTTCTTCTAGCGTCACTCTTTCTTCTTCTCCTTCCTGCCTCTTCACTTGGTGGTTAGGATGCGTTCTCTCAATTATCTCATTCAGCTCGTCTATAATCTGATTTTCGAAATCAATGTCGAAGTCTTCATTTTCTCTTTCACTGATTCTGAAAATCTTTTCCCAGTATTTCCTGAGAATTTTCTCCATTTCATTTTCCTCTGATTTTATTTCACTTTGGTCGTCTTCTAATTCCATCTTTTTCTTCTGGAGCTTTACTCTCATTCTCTTGATTTTCGCCCAGAATTCTTTCGGTGTTGCTTCGTTATCTAGTTCTTCGATAGTTTCATTCCATTTTGCCTCTTGTTGTTCGTAGATTATAATTTTTAGTTCTTCCTTTATTTCTCTCATACGGTACGAGTACATCGTATCACGGGATGTACCCATGTTGATGCTCATTTGATACAATCCTTTCAGTTCACGGTGTAAACCTTTGATACGATCGTTCCATTTGTATGCAGAGATCGTTCCGTATGTACTTTTGAGAATCGACTCTCTGACAGCCTCAATCATCTGGGTCTCTAACCGCTCCATTTCTTCGTCACTTCTTCGAGGTTCGCTGGAATTTAATTTCTTAGCATTCGCTCGTAATTGTCCCAATTCGCCCTGCCCTAATTTTTCCTTGTATGTGATAGTATCAATATGGGTTAAAGATATAAAGATTAATCCCTATATGGTCACTACAAGGTATCACTTCAGGGATCATGTGATAATTAAAGGGTAGGTGGAAGTTGGCCAAGCAGATGTCCGGCTTGGTGGCGCACCTTTCCGTGAAGAAGGTCGGAAAGTCGGGGCCCAGTCTCTGAACGATCTTCCTATCCAGGAGAATATTTAAGCGTCTGCCTATACTGATGCTTCGAGTATAGCCGGACTCGGCACATCGTGCGTTCAGGTCCCCCATAAATATGGTAGGGACTTTTCGCCCGAATATACTCGTAATAGTGTGGTTCAGCAAATAGTCGTGTCTTGGGGGTTGGTATCCCGTGGCAAGGACCATCTTTCCCAGGCTTATTTTTACCTCTATAGCGAGGTAGGATTCTTCCAAGTTCCTGAGTTGCTTGAATTTTATTCCCTTCTTAATCGCAATGGATGCTCCGTCGTATCGTTCTTGAGAATGGCTCACTATCAGCACGTCATAGTTCCATATCTTGATTATGTCCCTATCCGTATTAACTCCGTGTTCAGAAATGAGTATTATGTCAGCATCGATTTTTTGCAAAATGTTATCGTAGTGAACTCTTTTCGTGGTCCATCCGTCGGTATTGATACTCAAGATTCTTAAGCTGTCTCTTTGCATTATGAGGACTAATCTATCGTTTCTTCAGTCTGGGGTGCCTGTTGAGGATCTTTTGGAGAGCAGGGGATGGATTTTCAATAGTTTCTTCATGGGTTACTTCCATGCCCATGTTCCTCTTTGATAATTGTTTTCTGTGGGGGCTGAGTCTTCGATTTACTCCTGGAGGCCCTCCGGAATCTTGTTCTTGGTTCTGTCTCTTTCTCTTCTACTTCAGATTGCGAGTCGCTTGAAGACTTTTCTTGGGATTCATCTGAATCTTCCAAGGATGTTACCTGCTTTACTTCTTTTTGCGGTGGTTTGGATAAGGCTGTACTCATATTGAGTATTTTTAGTCAGTCCGGGGATTTAGGTACTTTAATTGTAGGGAGATTGTTTGCCTGTAGTAGTGAATAAGTTCACTCTCGTAGTTTCCTAGGCTTCCCATATTAGCGATGTGGGCGGGGATGATGCATGTGAGGATCTTCGAGCTCAATTCGGAGTTGAGTTGCATCGTAGGTAGGTTTATGGTTGAGGTTTGGTTGGGTCTTGATGCTGCAGCCGCGTAGCTCTGGGCACTACGGACTCGAGCTTCTTCTTCCTTCTTCTTTATTACCTCTTTTCTTCCTGGGCAATTTAGTCCTGAAGTTCGCTGGTCACCGTTGCAATTTAGACACTTTTTGGTCGTTGAGGCACAGTCTTTAAGCCTATGATCCTCATTCCCGCATTCAGAACATAGATTCTTGTCCTTGTTAGGGAAGGAGTGGCTCGTATGATTTTCAAGTTTGCAACAGGAAAAATACGAGTACATTTGAATGTTGTGGAATTTTTCCTGTTCGATGTTCTCGGATGGGATCCTCATGTTGAAAGCTAGGAGCCTATCTCTTTTGGTTTCCTGTGCCATTTTGGTGGTCTGGTAGGTCATTTTAAACACATGGGTGCGATTATTAAATTTGATTAATTCTTTAATCTTCGTCTATGGGTTTGGTGGATCAATCTCTCTATTGATTTCCTCTGTTTTTCTTTCCCCAACCCAGCTTTCGATCTTACGGCAGATAACGCTCATATTGGCCACCACCGGGAAGGGATGGAATCTTGCCTCAAGCCCGATCTTCTTTAGGGCTTCCGTTCCTTGGGTGGGGAGTATTTAGTCCAGGTCTTTAGTTTCTGAGCAGAGGGCTATGTATCGTTGGCCACGTCGATCAATCGGATCAGTGCGACCTTAAGTTCCTCAAATAGAACCGGGCACACCGGAGCTTTGGCCAGAACTGCATGGCCGGGAAGCCCCCTGAGGGGGACTCTTTTCGTTGTATCCATCTACCCTGAAGGGGGGCTCCTTGTTCCAAGTTGGTTATCTTCTTTTTTCTAGTCTTCTTTCTCGAATTGTGTTATGTGAATGAGTTTAATTTGAGTGATGTGTTATGTGCTTAGGTACGCGAGATATAAATTCAGAAAAGGGTGTCCCCCACCGTAGTGTGGCCCTGTACTTCCGTGAACCAGTACTGCAATTGATTGGTTGATGGATAATGAATGGATGGGCCCGGGAAGGGATTCTCCCAAGGGGTGAATTATGGCGGACTTGATGATGGGTGAAGGCCAAATCAACTTCCTTCACGCGGGGGTGCCGCTCCCTTGTTTTTTTTTTAAATTCGTAACTGCATCCTCCATATCATAGAGACGGGTTCATAGCACTCTATGATCCTAGGCGGTACACCTCAATCGATAAAGCTAAAACCTAAATCAACGGAGTTCGCAGTCCGTTCCTTATCCCGGGGAGCAGCGGAAATTGATTACTGCTGTGGGCTTAATCCTCAAAGCAGCTTCCGTCAATTCCCCCAATTATGCCATATCACAGTCGACTGGCATAGTTGGAACGAGGATTATGAACAGTCCAGGTCCACGATTGCACGGTGGCTGCCGGCGGGGAATGATGTAGGGAGTTTAAGCTCTCATGTCAGTTTTGCGTGACAGATAAAAAAGGTGATATTTTCTCTTTTCAAAGAGAACCATAGGGCTGTTTTAAAATTGGCTGACTCGGCTCGCGTGTCCTTACTTCGAAAGTAAGAATTCAGAAAAGCACGAATATTATTCGGCAAGAAAACTTTACGTATGCACGTTAAGTGCTAACAGCGAATAACGTTGCGTCAGTATAAAATTGATTATCGTTCTTTGGTGCTTTTATAGGTCAAGGTCGGAGTACCATGTTCCTTTAGCAGAAAATATGAAGTACTCGCTCAGAACTAGTTCGTTGAGTGTTAAGTTTTGGGCCCATCTCTTTAATGAGAAGAGCCTCCAGATTATTCAGGCGGCGAAGATCAGGGTTTCTTCTGAGTATGGTAGTGTGTACGACCAGAGGTGCTCTTGTAATTTGTGCGTTATGCTTTTCTTTGTAGTGTGTTTTTATTCCTCCTTTTTTTAAATTCATCACTAGGCAACGGCTGATGGTAGTAAAGATCATACCTATATATTGATTATTTGGATAAGTTTTGCAATCCTCATGGGACTGCAACTCATCGCAGAAGGAACTAAACAACGCACAAAGAACAAAAGCTCCGTTTTAACAAAAGAAATGAAAAAATCCCTCAAAAATTCCGTGATAATAATGAGATCATCGTTAGAAAAGCAGACAAGTCAAACATTTTCCTTCTACTTAACAAAGAAGCATACATACAATAACTAAACAACATACTTTGTGATACCTCAAAATTTCAAAAGATAACCAAAGACCCAACCGAACAACTGAAGAAAAAAGCCAACAAACTAATATCCGAAAACAACAGTATCCCCAATCAAATTGAACTCTTTCCTATTAAAGGTGAATATAGCCCCGGATACATATACGGAAATGTCAAATCACATAAGCAAAATAACCCCCTTCGACCGATCATTTCTCAAGTTCCAACATCGACATACAAACTCGCCAAACGCTTGAATTCAATCATTAAACCATTCATCCGGTCAAAATTCTCCATAAAGTCGGCCAACGAATTTGTTGACATTCTCCATAGTTCCCATCCAGGAGGCACCCCAGCCTCACTTGATGTCGAGAGCCTTTTCACCAATGTGCCAATAGAGGAAACAATCAAAATAATTATAAAGTGCGTTTACGAAAACCCCGACCTGCCTCCACCACGAATGGAACTCCAAATATTAAAACAGTTCTTATGAATATATACAACCGAAGCTACATTTCGAAGCCCAGATGGCGAACTTTACCGTCCAAATGACGGAGTAGCGATGGGATCACCACTAGGCCCTACGTTCGTGAACTTCTACATGGGAAACCTAGAAGAAAGGCTCTTAACTAAAATGACGAACCCACCCAAAATTTACACCAGATTCGTTGATGACATATACTCGTACCTCACAATTAAAGATGAACACTAATTACTACAACTCAAAAGGACATTAGAATGCCATTCTCTTCTCAAATTTACATACGAAAAGGGACAGATTCTGTCGATGCCTTAACGCCAAAAGTGAGTGGACCGAGAACTATAAAATATCGGTAATGAGCTCATACATAAGAAGAGCCATCAAGAACTGCTCAACGTGGACCGCAATTGATGAAGAAATTCAAGGATCAAAACAGATCCAGATCAATAATGGCTACTCAAACAGAGAATTCGACAAATTACAGAAGAAAATTCTCAACTCCAAGTCTGAGTGAAAGGAGGGAAGAGAAGATGAAAAGCTAATACCATTCTACTACAAGAACTAAATTACGGATGCTTACAAAACAGACGAAAGAATACTACAAGATATCATAAAAAGTAACACTATTAAAGAAAATAACAAGTTATCGTTACGATTTTTTTATAAAAACACAAAAGTAAGCAACTTATTAATTGTAAACAACCTCCGCGAAAAGCATTTGATCTTAAAGGCTACAAATGTAGGATACAAATTCCAATGCCCACATGAGGACTGAAAACTTCATCCAAATAATCAATATATAGGTATGACCACTACTACCATCAACCGGCGCCTATCAATGCATTTGCAAGAAGGAGGAATAAAAACACACTACAAAGAAAAGCATAACGCACAAATTACAAAAGCAACTCTGGTGGTACACACTACCATACTCAGAAGAAACCCTGACCTTCGCCGCCGGAAGATTCTGGAGGCTCTTCTCATTAAAGAGATGGGCGCCAAACTAACACTACACTCAACGCACTAGTTCTGAGCGAGTAATTCACCTTTTCTGCTAAAGGAACATGGTACTCCGACTTTGACCTATAAAAGCACCAAAGAACGAAAATCAATTTCATTAATGCTTGAATACTCTACTGGATAGAAACATCGTCCAGAAACTGGGACCCAACTTTCCGACCTTTATCTCGGAAAGGAGCGCCACCATGCCGGACATCTGCTTAGCCAACTTCCTCTTACCCTTTAATTATAACATGAGCCCTGAATTGATTCCTTGTAGCGACCATATAGGGATTAATCTACATATCAACGTTAACCCTATAATGGTACCATCGCATACAAGGAAGAATTACAGCAGGATGAATTGGGATAATTACGAGCGAATGCTAAGAAATTACATCCCAGCGAACCTCCACGAAGTAACACTCGAAAAAATTGACGAAGAAATGGAGCGGCTAGAGACCCAGATGATCGAGGCTGACAGAGAGTCGATTCCCAAAAGTACATACAAAACAATTTCAACATACAAATGGAACGATCGTATCAAAGGTTTACACCGTGAACTAAAAGGATTGTATCAAGTGAGCATCAACACGGGTACATTCCGTAATACAATGTACTCGTCCGTATGAGAGAAATAAAGGAAGAACTAAAAATTATAATCTACGAACAACAAGAGGCAAAATGGAATGAAGCTATCGAAGAACTAGATAACGAAGCAACACCGAAAGAATTCTGGGCGAAAATCAAGAGAATGAGAGTAAAGCCCCAGAAGAAAAAGATGGAATTAGAAGAAGACCAAGGTGAAATAAAATCAGAGGAAAATGAAATGGAGGAAATCCTCAGGAAATACTGGAAAAAGATTTTTAGAATCAGTGAAAGAGAAAATTAAGACTTCGACATTGATTTCGAAAATCAGATTATAGACGAGCTGAATGAGATAATTGAGAGAACGCATCCTAACCACCAAGTGAAGAGGCAGGAAGGAGAAGAAGAAAGAGTGACGCTAGAAGAACTAGAAAGCGCGCTCCACTCCTTCAAGCAAAAAGCTCCAGGACGGTCAGGCATGACAAAGTTAAACTTCGTCAAAGCACCGAGATGTGTGTGGGAAGTTTTAATCAACATCTTTAATGCTTGCCTAAATGTTTGCTACTTTCCCAACGCCTACAAAACGGCAAAAATGATCTTCATTGCCAAACCTGGAAAAGCACAGACGAGGAAGGAGAGTTATCGCCCAATATCCCTTCTGAAAATTGGGGGAAAACCCTTCGAGAAAATCCTGAACAGAAGACTCGTCGACCACTTGGAGAAAAATTCGCCCTACAACGAACAGCAATACGGCTTCGGAAAGAAGAGAAGCACCGAGATGGCAATAAATGACATCACGGAAAAGATTGCTCAAGCGAAGAAAAAACAGGAGCTATATCAACATAGTATGCAGGGACATGTCAAAGGCATTCGATAAAATATGGCTAAGGGAGATGCAATACAAGATCCTTCATCTGGGCTTTAGCTCAAAACTGGAAAAAAATCCTTTGTGATTATGTCATGGAGAGGTCGGCCTACATCAGTATAGTTACAAGGAGTTACAAGGAAAGAAAGTACCCTAGGAGACCTTACGGTCCATTCAAAGAAGGTACCTTTGGACTAGTAATCGAGCGGGCACATGGCTGCTCAATTGTTTTGCGTCCCTAAACGGCCACTTTTCAAGACTTTGTCTAGTCTTGACTTGAACTGGTCAACAGATTCACTGTTGACAACTTCCACTGGAAGTGCGTTCCACATACCACAGATACTGTAGGTGAAAATATTTCCACACAGATTGCGGTTGTAACGCTTCAGTTCAAGTTTGAAGCCGTGATTGCGCGTTCTGTTCTCACTGAGTGTGAAAATATCCCGGTAGTCAACATTGTCGAACCCTCAAAGTATTTTGAAAACTTCGATGAGCTGACCACGCAGTCTACGGGTTTCCAGCGAGAACAGATCTAATTCCTTTAGTCTATCCTCATAACTTTTATGTCGGATAGAGTGAATCAGCTTGGTTGTCCTGGCTTGTACGCGTTCCAATCTCGCGATGTCCTTACGAAATGAAGGACTCCAAAATTGTACAGCATACTCCAGGTGCGGTCGGACAAGTGAGGTGTACAAACACAGTACAATCTCCTTGTTCCAATATCCAAACTGGCGCTTTATATAACCTAGCATCCTTTGGGCCTTTTTCTCCGCCTCAATGCACTGTTTCGAGAACTTGAGTTCACTAGTGATTGTTACACCCACGGACGGTCCCACCTTTAATCTACAGGCAGGATTGCCTCAAGGCGCGTACCTCAGTCCAACTTTATACTCGATATATACAGCCGATATACCAGAGCCAACCCACCCCTCTAGCTTGAATATCCAGTTCGCCGATGACATAAGTCAACTCATAGTAAGTAGATATAGAAACGCGCCTTTGGCAAGCTCGAAAGACTGCCGGTAAATAAGAAAAGTCAACGCTTATGACTGCAAATGGAAAATCCGAACTACTGGCGACAAATTCAAGTTCGTCCCGTTAGGAAGAAGAAAAACAGCTGATGTGAAAGTGAAGGATACGCGTTATCCCTACACGAACGAGTGCAATGTACTCGGGATGAAGGTCACTTCTAACGGGTACAAGAAGCACCTCACAGAACGGATCCAAAAAGCATCTTCGGCAGTCAGAACCCTCTACAGCTTCAAAAACCACAGCCAAAAGAACAAAAAGAAACTGCACAAAAAGAGTTGCAGAAGATAAAAAATAAGTGTATGTATCTTATTACTAATACACGAAGGAGGGAAATGAGGAGGCAAGTAGATCTGCCCTGGGTGGTGGACATCAAACCGCTCACTATGATCTTAAAGGAAAGAGCGTCAGATATGAAAGAGAAAATTACAATGTATAGCAAAGAGGAAATTAGAGCACTCATCGCAGAAAACCAACAAGGTCCCAGTCGCTCAAGATTCCCAAGCAGTGTCAGCAAGCTTGGAGACGCAATTGTCCCATTTTTTGTATAGGAATAAACTATCGACCAAAACCGATGATGAAAACTAACCGATATGGACGAACCGAACCGATTATACCTTAAAAACCAAAGAAGACCAAAACAACCTAATGAAGACAACGAAGAAAGAAAATAATAATATGAAGAAAATAGGTAAGTACGAAACACAGAACACACAAAACACAAATACAATACCGACGATGAATATAGCAAAACAGTTATAAAACCAAATAAGACAACAGGCATGAATTGATGTAGAAACAAAAAACATAAAAATTAATATATACAACCAAACTACACGTCAAGTTAATATTAAAAAAGCAAAAAATAGTCCAAGAATCCCAAGGTTTGAACGCCTTATAATACAATATATACATGCATACATAATTGTATATATATATATATATATATATATATATATATATATATATATATATATATATATATATATATATATATATATACATTTATAAAAACAATAATAATATAACAAACAATGAAACATATTAGCCTGATCTCCAGGCACCTTTGCAAATCTAGCAACTCTCAGACTTCCTTATTTCACCACTATCCCCAAACACGACTATTTTAATACACCACTATCTCTGATACTCACATACTCACCACTTTCCCAAAGACAGATCAATTTCATTGACTTGGAAGAAATCTACAAGAAAATTAAGCTCACTGAAAAGTTCACAGCCGGCAAAGGAAGAAAAGACGAAGGTAAGTCACCTCAAGGAAACACCATTGATTTTTACCTTTTCCCCACGCCGACTTCAAGAACTAAATAGATCTATATTGTACGGAGCCACGTATAACCGACCCATGTCTGGCTAAATTCCTCCGTCCTTCCCCCCCACTCCCCGGGGAAGGTAGGCTGAACTGAAATGCCATTCATCTAGTCTCGCTCCAACTATGTCGGTCTACTTTGATATACATAATTGGAGACGTAAAGGAAAGCAGGTTTAAGGATTAGCCCATTGTGGAACTTTACGGAAGAGACCACCCGGTTACGAGGCGATGCTGAAAGCTTTGGGGAAGAGTTCACTCTAATCTCTAAGGGTAGTTTCCGGCCAAGACTACAGGGGGATTTACATCCGTCTCTGCTTAAGTTGGAAGCAGCATCGATAACCAAACCCCAGACGGGGCGGCACCCCCGGGTGGTGGTAGTTGATTCGATCACCACCCATCATTAAGTTGGCCACATTTCACCCGTCTGAGGGGCCTCCCTTGGTTCACCCATCATCATTCATCCATCACATCCCGCAGTTCATGTTCGTTGAAGCGCTCTTGCAATGGGAAGGGGGGTTGCCCCCCCATAAAGAACTTTACAAAAAGACAAGAAATCTACAATGAGGAAGAAACTCCTGAACTAATTACCAAGGAGTTAAATCCTCAGTTAAAAGACAAGGGGAAATTCAACCCATCGGGTCATCCCCCGAGGGAAAAATGGAGCTCAACGGAACTACTCGGATCTCGCTGCGCACCATCAGTGGAAGCAGCGGGCCCAGCCGAGAGAAGGTCTTCAGAGTGGTCTTCTGGAAACTCAAGATTGCAATGCTTCGTCTTCTCGAGGTCCCCACAGGTTATGTGGGGAATAACAAAGGAAGAGGTAGTGGAGACATTCGGTGAAATAGGTCACCAACCAGCAATCCCGCCTCAGATACAGACGCACATGAGCGTCGTATGCAGGAGCCTAGATTCTTGGATTGGGCAACACTCCAAGGATGAAATAAAGGAGAAAATAGTGAAAAACCCACCATGGGCCAAGGTTACATTGATAATTAAATTTTGGAACAGAAAAGAAAATACCAAGTACGTACACGTCTTCAAGATTATTTTTGCGGACACAACGATGGCCCAAAAGGCAAACGAAAATGGACTACTGCTATTCAATGCCAAAATTAGCGGGGAGCAGATAGAGAGGAAAGAGTTTACTCCCATACAATTCTACTTCCGCTGCTACTAGATGGAAAGCCACGCGACAAAGGATTGCCCCGAAGCACAGGTAATCTGCTCAAGGTGCAGTGAGGCGGGGCACATTGGATGCCATTTTGGCTCACCTCACAAGTTTGCGGTTTTACTTCTAAATATCATTTAGAATTAAATGATTTTAATGGTATTTATTAATTGAGAAATGACAAGTATTGGTGGGAACTGATTAATTGACCCTTCATATTGGTATTAGTGGTTAATGATTGTGATTTTAAACGATTATTGAAACGAAATAGGACAACTTAATTATTGTAGCGTAACCTCGGTCTTAAACTAACCTAACCTGTTTCATAACCGAATGTACAATAGGTCATAACATGATCTAACCTAGGTCCAAACCAGACCTAATCTAGGTCATAATCTGACCTAACCTGCCAATAATATGATATAACTTCGGTCATAATATTACCTAACCTACTCCATAATATGAACTAACCTAGGCCACAATATGATCTAACCTAGGTCATAATCTGAACTAACCTTGTTTTAAATTTAATATTACCTAGATCTTAACCTGAGCTATCTTAACCTAACTAGCTCCTAACCTGTGAAAGCCTAACCTAACATAACCTAGATCCAAACCTAACCCAATCGATCTTGGTTTTCACAAGTTATGAGCTAGGTTAGGTTAAGTTAGCTCAGGTTTAGACCTAGGTTATATTAAATTAAAAACAAGGTTAGGGCAGATTATTACCTAGGTTATATCAAATTGTGGCCTAGGTTAGTTCATATTATGACGTAATATTATGACCGAAGTTATGTCATATTATTGGCAGGTTAGGTCAGATTATGACCTAGATTAGGTCTGGTTTGGACCTAGGTTAGATCATGTTATGACCTATTGTACATTCGGCTATGAATCAGGTTAGGTTATTTTAAGACCGAGGTTACGCTACGATAATTAAGTTGTCCTATTTCGTTTCAATAATCGTTCAAAATCACAATCATTAACCACTAATACCAATATGAAGGGTCAATTAATCAGTGCCCACCAATACTTATCATTTCTCAACTAATAAATACCATTAAAAATCATTTAATTATACCCATTCAATACCTCATACATCGAATAAATATAATAAGTGCTATTTAATAGCCATTAATTGATAATTATAAATTATCCAGCACCACTTAATACCAATCAATTATCAAGCCAGGTATTGGTGGCCCTTTTCTCAATATCCTATCTGAGTTCTTGACTTACCTTAGACAACGTGTAGTTGTGGATGTGCAACTTGATGAGTGGAGAAAGGTAATTTCTGGTGTTTCCCAAGGTATTGTTCTGGGCCCGCTTTTATTTATTCTATATACACATGATATGTGGGTTGGACTGAAAAACCAACTAGTTGCTTATGCTGATTATGCTACTTTGATAGCAGTCATACCTTCTCCTGTTCAAAGGCATTTGATCTCTGACTCACTGAACAAAGACCTACAAAAGATAAATGATTGGTGCAATTTATTGGGCATGAAGCTGAATGCAAATGAAACCCAAAGTATGATTTTTAGTAGATCTAGAAATCTGTACCCCAATTATCCTGATTTTTTAATAAACATTGTTGTATTGAACACTTGTGTATCTTTTAAATTTTCGGTGTTCTACTTTGAACAACATGTGCGCTCGATTTCTTCTTCTGTTGCCCAAAAGATTGGTTACTTAGGAAACCTTATATAATTTTTGAAGACATTCCCGTTATGAGGAAGTGTTTCAACTCTTTCATAATTCCTTGCCTGGAGCATTGTTCTCCTGTCTGTTCCTCCGCTACAGCATTTCATCTTAAGCTACTGGACAGGAATCTGAGAGCTTGCAAATTTTTAATTCCTAGTCTTGAGGTTGACTTGTGGCACCGCCGCTCTGTAAGTTCACTGTGTATGCTGTATCAGATACATCATAAGCCTAACTATCCTTTGTAGAGTGAACTTCCTGGTCCTTTTCACCTAGCTCGGTTATCTAGAAATGCCATTAATGCAAAAAGCCAAGCTTTCACAATTGGGAAATGTAACACATCTCAGTACTCTAGATGCTTCATTTCAGCAACTACCAGGTTATGGAATGAACTCTCAAGTTCTGTCGTTGAACTCCATGAACTTCAAAAGTTTAAAACTGGTGCTCATTCCTTCCTGCTGAGGCGTCAAGTTGTCTTTCTCCTGTCTCCTTATCTTTTCATCTAGTTGTTTCTTATGGGACTGTCTTCTCTGCTGGGGCCTTAGGGTTTATAGCATTCTGCTCTACCAGCAATGGTTTGTAGTCTGTCAAATAATAATAATAATCATTACCACTCAATACGCGTCAAAGATCAGTCAAGCAAGTAAATTACCTGCAAAAAAAAGAAAAGATTCGAAGCGTTTTCACGTTCAAAAACAGCTGTAGGAAAATAAGCCTACACATATATATACTCATATATATATATATATATATATATATATATATATATATATATATATATATATATATATATATATATATATATATATATATATATATATATATATATATATACACATATATATATATACATATATATATATATATATACATATATATATACATATATATATACATATATATATACATATATATATACATATATATATATACATATATATATACATATATATATATATATATATATATATATATATATATATATATATATATATATATATATATATATATATATATATATATGCAAAAAATCCCACAGGAAAATGAAAGGTGGATTCCAAGTACTTTCGAACTTGTTCAGTTCATTATCGAGGAATAACGAAAAGACTTTACACAGGTGGTATATATATGTGAAACAATATTAGGAGGGGGAATGCAGCAGCGCTTTTTTTGTCCATTTATCGGAAACAGTCACCCTATCAATTGGAATTCTGCTAAATTTATTTAGAAATCTAATGACTTTATTCAAAAAAATATTGTTGAATGCTCATTCATTAATTCCTCGCCTAATTTTAATATATTCCCTTGTCATTTTAAACTAGACCTTGTTATTAAAAGCCTTATTTATAACAAAATTTTCCATTTTATATCTTAGTCCTTTGATTTATTAATTTAGTTATGTCTCTCTTGTCTATTTTTATGTATTCACAATCGGGTATGTATGTACTTAGTTTAGTCACATTGTTGAAGGACGAAGGCGTGTGACCAAAAAGTCTCTAAAGGTACACACTACTGTACGCCAGGCAGCCCCTCTCGGCGCCGCGCTCTGGTACAATTGAATTGGGCAAAGGTAAGGGCCTTCTACTTAGAGTGCGATATAATTTGGTTGGCTCTTTAAATGGAAATACGTTTGCCGGGTTCGTCTCAAGGGTTATTCAAAAGATAAACACCTCTACAAAAATAAACTTTAATACAAATAATAAGAACAAGGTCACAGATAAATATGGAAATCTAAATAATAATCAGTACGACAAAAGAATATCATGACAGGCAAAAATTAAGGAAACTAGGTCCTGGAAAATATATAAGTGCTTCAATAAGTTGGATTGAATGAAAGATTTGTCAAGTTTATCGGCCTTACACCAAATGGGGAATTCTTCTTAAGACTGGCAACGAAGAGGTGGGACTTACGAGGAAAGGATTGGTTATTTCTGGAGGATGAACTGGTGAAGTGGAAGACCAATGATCAGGTCTTCGTCAATGGGGTCTCGATGCGGAGGCGTCCAGAGAGACTCCGAAGGGGGTTAAGATTTCCTCGGCTCCAGGGAGAAGTAAGCACATATTTAGATTCGTCTGCGGGATGACAGAAAGTCTCAACCAATGTAGTGAGACGAGAGAAACCCAGGATAATCTTTCGGGGCGTAAACGGGTTTCCGTAATCTTCCTCTGATCAAGGCGGATTACACGAAGACGATCTGCTGACGAGATCTCAAGGACGAGGGGACCACTTCACGGGAGACAGATACTAGGGTCTGGATGGCAAGAAGCTCGGGTTCTCTCTATCTGCTGAGGATTTGCAGAAATCAGCTTAAATAGGAGCCACATCCATGGTCAGCAAAGGGCTGCGCGCAGCGAGGGCGTCCCAAGGGGATATCTGACGCGGTTTAAGCAAACATGAACATTGATTATTTTGGGCATCGACGAGGCGAACGGGAAATAAGAGAGATTCCCTTCTACCCCAAGAGGGGGAAGATGGACACTGCTGCCACCTGGGAGCGGGACAGAGTAATCAAACTAGGGGGGGGGAGGGGAGACGGTGATAAAGCACCCAAAATTAAACCCAGCTGCGCTGATCTGTCTCGACCAGAGAAATTGTGTGATAACGGCGTATTGACTTTCACTGTCCCACACACATAAATGTCTACATTATTTGCGTCCAGGTTGGAATTTTCCGGAAGTAGACCTTATCTATTTGGTTTTATACTTCACATCTGTCTTTGATATTATTTTTATATTTTGGGTCCTTTCGTTTTATACGTTGGCGTGAATAAAGTCATCGTAACTATAGTTTATTGTAATATCGTAAATGTAAACTAAAAACTGACGAACATTTGGGCATCAGCTCAACTATCTAGCCCAGAGGTGGGCAAACTGCGGCCCGCCAAGATTTTCCATGTGCCCCGCGTGTTTCATTTCAGATTTCGACCCAATATTTAAAATTAATTATTGAACATTTTTCCAAAATTTCATCTCATTAATTTTTTTATGTAATCGCTCGATTCTTGAATCAGTCATTTTCAAATATATTTCATTCATAGATAAAATAATCTTAAAAAATACGATAATTTATAAATACTTATCCTCATTGTCCTTATCTGCACGCTCTCTTTTGCTCGCGCGATTTAAGCTGCATTGATTCTGCTTAGTACTTTGATGGGAGAGGTCTGGGCCCTGGGTAACATAATGTAGAACTAGAAATCGTGATTCGGATTCCACGTTAAGCTGTGGTTCCCCACTCAGATATAAGTCTGGAAACAGTTTAAAGGGATGGCAAAACTATGCAAAAAAAACTACCCTTTAGTAATTAATGTGTAACTATACCTATGACTATGTAGCATATGTAAGCAAATACACAAAGGTAATTGTAATTATCTTATATGTATTCTTACTGTGCATCTAACTGCTTAAGTGCGGCCCGCAAAGCTTTACACGAGTTTCAATGTGACCCGATGCTTCAAATCATTGACCATCCCTGATCTAGCCCATAATAAGGCCATAAAATTGTAACCGACCAAATAGTACTATGGGATTGTTTTTGAGGCGTTCTCCTATACTAATTTGGTAGACACCATCTAATTACTGGGAAAAAAATATTATGAGGCATTATAAAATGGAAGTGCGTTAGTTTTAATAGCCCATGGATCATCAATGCCAATGAGATATTAAATTCGGCTTCTACCACACTTATGAGAGGGCCATTATCCCCCCCCCCCAAACACTTTTCCCTTTGTTTATTTCACAGGAAAACATATAAAACAAAAATTTCTCTCAAAAGGGGCCTATTCATCAAGGACCAGCACAGCTTCCTTCCACTACCTGCAGACCAACTCTGATCAAATAGGAGAAGAGATCAATTTGCTTTTTCTTCAATTTGAGACAGGAAGGAAATCATACATGTGAATCCCAAAGTTCCTTCAGCAGCGACCAAGAAGCGAATACTCTTTCCGAAGACAAATTCTACGAGTCTTTCTACCTTAAAACAATGCTATGTCCCTTATATTTTGATGCTCGGAAAATTAGATAACCATCACTAAATAGACGGTCAAATTCTAGAACCTATTTCAAATTAAACCTCCGCAGTCATATTTCCTTTTCCCTCCTGTTCCTTTGTTTTTAAACAATAAGGTAAGAAAAATTAACTATATCGTTAACTGATTTTACAATTGTTTACATTTTATGTCCTTTAATATTTAAGTAGTTTTATATGTAAATGACCTTTGCTCTTAACGGAAGGAAATGTAGGAACTTGAACATTTTACTCTGGATCTTAATAAAAAATAATACCGAACTCAATATAGAAATTAACTTAACGCTTGCATAACTCCAAAGAAGTTTTAAGGGTATCTTTTTATATTATAAAAAGGGACAACGGCCTATTTATTAAATTCGGGAACTTGTTTATGGTTTCTCACGACGGGCTGCCCAGAGGTTTCCGAGAATCAAACCAAATGGGGTTTTCTCGAAGGAAAAACGCTCACCCACCAAATGGGAATCGACGCGGGGATCAATTAATAAGCAAAAATCTCTCAAAACATACCATTTGAAATTTAATACTATTTCAGTTCTTTAGCTTAGTTTTGTATTAATTTTACCATTCCATGTAGTACTGGCAACAGCCAGAAATGTCCCCTTTTATATAATGCTGCAATTTTTTAGCCATTAAAGTTTGAAAGTAGAAATAAATATAAATACAAATAGTAATATTTGAAATTTTATTAGATAGCTTTATAACATTCGAAATGACCACCACCGGACTCGATGCACTTACCAAATCGATTAACAAAATTTATTATTGCATTCTGAAAAATATTGATATTGATATTAGATATTAGATGGTGCATCTCGAAATAGTCTGTCTTTTACAAAACTCCATAGAAAGAGGTATAAAGGTGAGAATTCAGGTGACCTGGCCAGTCTGGGAAGATTTGTCATATGCGACATTAGTCGTTGAGGGAATCGAGACTTCAACCATGTCATGGTAGCACATGACATGGCATTGACTTGTGTATAGCTTTAAATTATGATCATTTTTAAGAATAGTTCGCACAGCTTCTCTATTCCAATGTGTCTCGGCAGCCAATTTTCTCACTTGGTTTTATCAACATCAATTAAACTCTTTGCATTGTTAATATTCGTTTCTGTCCTCACATTTTTCTTAGGACTGGAATTTCCTCTATTTAAATTACGAATCATGCTGTGTACATTCCGCTTGGAGTAATTTCTCTGGATTGATTTTTGTCTAATCTTATACCATATCTTGCTTGAAAATAACGAATTGATTTGATTATGTACATACGAGGGGCGGTCAATAAATTTCGTAATTCGGATATAAGAAAACAAGATATGAGGAAAAGTGTTTTATTATTTTTCAATATAACTACCCTCGACTTCACTGCACTTGCGCCACTTGTCCCTGAGACTTAGAATTCCCGACAACCAGAAATCTCTCGACTGCTGTTTAATCCACTCCTGGACGGCCAGCTGGACATCTTCATCCACGCAAAGCAGCCTTGAGATGGCGGAATCAAAATTAGTCGCTAGGGGCCAGATCTGGACTGTAGGTGAGATGGTTGAGCTCCTCGAATCCGCACTCGCGCACGGCAACTTGTGCAACTCTGGCCTTTTGGACTTTGACGACGTTGAATTCGATCATGGAGCATGAGGTTTCTAGGGACCCAACGGGCAGAGACCTTGGTCATGGCCAAATTGTCGTGGATGATGTTCATAACACTTCCATGTGATATTCCAAGTTGTCACTCGATTTCTTCGACCTTCACCCGTCGATTTTCGAGGATCATCCTCTCCACACGGGCCACATTGTACTCGTTGGTCACGTCTGACGGGCGTCCTGGACGGGGGTCATCTTCAAGGGACTCACGACCATGGCGGAACTCCCTATTCCAGCGAGTAATGGTTGCATAAGAATGGTCGGTGTCGGTGTATACTGCAACCATGCGTTCATGGATCTCTTTTGCATTCTTGTCTTCCTTCGTCAAAAAATTGATCACTGCGCGGTGCTCAACCTTCTCCATTGTTGAAAAATTTGTGACTGACGATCTGCGATCAGCTACTGCTTCTTAAATAGACGAGGCAGGAGCGTGCGGCTGCAGGTCCTTACCTGTCATAACTTGTCCTAACACCCCCACAAACAGCCACCCCATTTCCTCTGTTTTGCCCTACCGATTCGCAAACTCATTGACCGCCCCTCGTAGCTTGCGGTCTCCAAGAAAATTGTTAACTTCAATAAGAGATGTCATTGCTCTTACTTTAGTCTCACTTAGTTCCAAGGAAAAAGAGAAGTCAAAGATAACAGATCAAATCTGTTGTCCTGAAAAAAACTTCAGCTTATACCTTAGCAGATGTTAAAATCGCATTAAATTTGTCCTCTACCTTGACGGTCCATGGCCTTCCCAATTTAGTTCATTAGGCTAGGTTTAATGAGAAGTGGTAGTAGGTGTACGTTCAGAGGATCAACCAGTTCTGGGTGTTTAATATTATGTTCACCAACAGAATGATCAGTTCTACAGTCATGGCCAAAGATTTTGAGACCACTATATTCTTTCATATAAGAAAATTAATAGAAATAGCTAATTGTTTTATTTGCTTTATTAATAAATACAGACAGTTGATGCCCTCGCTGAATATTAAAATTCATGTCCTTGTTCTTCAGGACTGCTTCAATTCGTTTTGGCATGCTAGGGACCAAATTTGTGAAGATATTTTGTCTAATATCAATCCATTTTTATTCAATAAGGACCCGCATCTAGTCACAATTGGATGGCTTCTTTTTCTTAACTGCCAATTTGATTATCGTCCCAAACCTATTGGATCCAAATCTGGTGAATTCTCGAATAAGATCCCAAAACTTTGTTATTGATTTTGCTTTGTGGCAAGGTACGCCATCATGTTAAAAAATACAGTTTTGATCCCAAAATTGGTCCTAAAGTGCTTGGAAAAGGGCTGATGAAGCACGTTTCGGTGCCATTTTTAGTTCATGGTGGCAGTGTTCTCGGGAAAAATTGTTAGTTCTTCAGTTCCCTTAGATGAGAAGCAGCCCCAGACATAGAGAGTTTGCGGATGCTTCACTGTATGCACAACACAGGACTCCTGAAAGCCCTTCCCTTTTCTCCTCCTAAAGAGAGATATTCCAGAAGCTCCAAACAGGAGCTTCTTCAAATAATATCACTTTTTTCCAGTCTTCAACAGTTTATTCTCTATATTTCCTACAAAAGTGGAGCCTACCCGTTAGTTTCTTCTTGGTGAGATGAGGTTTCTTCACAGCCCTTCCGGACTTGAGGACTTTGTCGAAAATTCTCCGCGTCTCTGTGCGTGATGAAGCATTTACTCCTGTTTTGTTTTTTCAATCGTGAACAAGCTTGGCACTAGAGGCAACTCTATTCTTGAGCTTGAAACTTACTTAGAGGCTATCTTTGAAGCTCTTAGATGTCCAGAAGGCATTTTCACAGGAGTGTAACCAGTCTTCTTAAAGTCATTAATGATCCTAGAGATGGTTCTCCTGGATGCAATACCTTTAGCAACTATGTCTTTGCATTTCAGCCAATTTTGGTGCAGGGAAACAATGGTTTCACGCTTTTCTCTGGAAAGAACCATTTCTGGAACTTAAAAAGATTCTAACATTTATTTTTACAAAAAGATATTACAAAATAGATTATAAATACACAACATCATTCATTTAACCCATTTTTGTCATCATCTTCACCTCCCTTTTGATCGAATAGTAAAGAACCAGGGACTAAAACTCACCTCTAACAAGAACAGGACCAAAGAACTATTTCGAATCAAGCGAATTAATGCCTTTTTCTTATTATTTTGGAAATGAAAACTTTTTAATAAAAAAAGTATATATATATATATATATATATATATATATTGATCTCAATACTTTCGGACATTACTGTAGATGGCCAATCACACCTTTTGCAGTGGTTCTTATCATCTTGGATATTCTATGGATACAAAAGGATATATGTTTTCTGCTTTCCTACAGCAAACCAAGAAGCAATGGTGTAACTTCAAGATCCCCACAAACATTCCAAGAATATTCCTTGTATTTGATAAGTCTAAGCAGTAGTTACATAGATTCCTAAGTTGAATTAAGACCAGTGGCAATTTTAGATGTATGGATGGTTTTCTTTGCCATTGTGCAGTCAGAGTGCTTTAAAAAAATCACATTACTCGAGTTAATAATTGTTAAGATTGCATCGCAGTGAGCACAACAAATAGATTGCATCGCAGTGAGTACAACAAATATCTGGAGCCCAGTTCCTCTCGAATTTACAACCAAAATAATATTTGTAAGCAAGTTTCGTCCTTGCTGTAGCTAAATTTCTTCCTTGTTGCTTAGGTACATATTGTCCACAAGCATAGTAGAAGTTGCCTGGGTAATTTATATGGTTGGCTAGAAAGTCCTGACTCACTGAGAAAGCTGAAAGATAAGAACAAAAGTTTATGGAGCACCACTAACATTCGGTTAGGTTAGCCTTACTCATTCGACTCCCAGCCTCCGTACGACCATGTCGTTTGTTGCCCCTGCGCACTTTATTTCTCTTTGCGAAAGCCCCAACTGACAGAAAGCCTTTTGGAAAAAAGTGGCATTAGAGTTTTGATTCGATAAAGTTAAAAGACAAAACTTTCTACAAGAGTTGCTATGAAGGAAGTTTGCGATAGTGAAGGAGAAGGCTAGTCAGTCAGGCGAAGTCTCGATGTGGTACAGACGCTTCATCTCCAGTGATCTTACCTTTGACGATAAACCACGTTCCGGCCGACCATCAACATTGTAATTGGAACAGATTCGGATGCATTTGTTCAGTTGGTGTTTCACACCACTTAAACCGAGTTGTCATCAACAGATTTTCAAGCTATAACAACTAGCATTAGGCGCAAAGGTCTTTGTTAATTACGCGATTTTGTTATTACTCAAAATCTAAACGTGATATAAAAATCTTACTATATATTCCTAATCAGTGTATCAAAATTCCTGAAAAGACCTTCAGCTTCTCAATTGTTCAGAAGATACCCATCAATTATTTAGTATCCATAAAATTGATCAATTAATCAGTACCTATCAATTTTTAAAGGAGATCAACAAATTATTAACTTTTCTTACCCCTAAAATACCTTATATTACATTGGGGAACACCCTGTATTTGGTGAATTGACAAAATTACATTTTCCTACCTAATTTGAGCATCTTGAATTCAAATCTGAAACCAGATTCTCTCTAAATGCTACAGATTTTTCGTAATATCAATAACTAATATTATACCATAATTTTCATTTGATCACACCTATCATCATGCCCTGAAGTAATTTAGAATCATCCTTTTGCGTTATTTATAGTAAAGCAGATTTTTTTTAACAAACATTTTATTGCATATGAGAAGAAACTTGAATTACACATTAGGATTACAAATACTGTAATCAAATAGATGCTAATTTATTAATGACCGTACATCAGGCTGGAGGACCGCTTCTTGATTTCAATTGGGCAAAAATTTGCATTTGTAACTCTTTCTCTTGTAAGTCTTCTCTGGCTTATCTCTTTTAATCGTCCAGCAGTAGTCCGCCATCATGTGACTATTCCAGTGACCTTGGTAGCGCTCTTCCATCGTCATCAAATCCTGATGGAAGCGTTCCCCCTTGTTCGTCTCTCACGGCTCCCACATTTTCTAGGAATCGGCCGAGGTGACTATTTAGGAAATGCAGCTTCACACTCATGTTGCATCCCAGATCACGATATGCTAAAAGCATATTAGTAACCAGATCCTCGTAGTTATGTGTTTTTTTGTTCCCAAGAAGTTACAAGCAGTGGCATAAAATGAGAGCCAGACTGCCTTCTCTTTTTCATTCATTGTGTTCACGAATCTAGAACCACTCAGAAGTCTTCGGATTTGGGGACCATCAAATACTCCTGCTTTTATTTTTTGGTATGATAAAGCAGGAAACGCCGATACTATGTACTGAAAACAATCATTGTCAGTGCTAAATGCCCTAACATACTGCTTCATCAACCACAGTTTGAGATGAAGTGGAGGGAGAACGATTTTCTCTCGACTTACGATTGGCTCATTGACAATGTTTAGCATTCCTGCTTCCAAAGTTTCTCTAACTGGCCAATCTTTGGGGGACCAGTGTTTGTCACGGGCTCGACTGTCCCACATACAGATATATCATGGAAACTTTGTATATCCCTTCTGCTGGCCAAGGAGGAAGTTGACCATCTTAAGGTCTACACATAAGATCCAATTGTGTTCATGGTACTTAATTAAATCCATGACCATTCTTATGTCATCGTGAGTTTCTCGCAGATGGATAAAGTGATCGAGAGGAACTGCACCAAAGTCATTGCCATTATGCAAAAGAACACACTTGAGGCTACGCTTGGAGCTATCCAAAAACAGTCTCCGCTCAGCAGGTCTATTCCTCTTTACAAAGCCATCACTCTAACATGAGACCTGAAAAAAAAGAAACAATAATGTCAATATTTTGCACAATAACACTTATTACTATCTTACTACTATGTACTGTGAAATATTTGCTTTCTTCAACACCCTCTCTATCCGTCCGGAGGGCAGTTTTCGGGAAAACGAAAAAACAGAAATTACAGAATAACTATAGCATGTAGGTAAAAATGGATTATATATTTAAAATCAGCATGAAAAAACGAATTAAAATTGGCAGATAAATCTGTTATCAGAAAATGTGATTAAAATTGTTCCCCTGTGTTATCGATTAATTAATATCTTTCAATCTGCTTCCTTTATCAATTACATTGATCTGCGCTGTTTTAAAGATCTAACATATAATAACTGATTTAAGGCCAGGTTTTCGCGCTGAATCCGAAAATCATACTCATTTGATCCAATCAGATCAACTTTTTGAGATATAACCACATACATATCAGAAATTCCTATATTCCGATTTATTTGTAAGCAAATGTACACACATTAGTAAATTTTGAACTGATTTATACACAGAAGGTTTACAGAATGTTCTAATTGATACCAAGAAGAGTACAACATACAAAAAATGTCACTCATAAATTAAGGGTTTCTTCAGGGAATCCTGATTGTTCCTAAGACACCAAATATCTTTTCAGGTACCAGCAGTATTCAGCCAGAAAGTTCCATCCCAACGCCCTTGTAGCGGTCCTCCATCACACGGATATCTTGGTGAAACCGTTCACCCTGTTCTTCACTGAATTCTTCACAATTTTCGGGAAAATAGTCCAGGTAGAACCGAAGGAAATGCATTTTCATTGACATGCGCGCACCAAGTTTGCTGAAATTCTCCATTAAGTCATCAATCTCCTTCTCATACTGAGGACTTCTGTGGTTACCAAGGAAGTTTTCAATGACTGATTTAAGGAACAACTAGGCAGAGAGTTCAGCAGGATTCAGTGGTTGATCAAAACTGGTGTCCTTGATGAGCTTTCTTATTTGAAGACCATCAAATACACCTGCCTTCAGTATTTCCATACTGACTCGTGAAAACTTCTGACGGAAGAAAGAAAATCCTCTACCTTTCCTGTTCATTACCTTGACAGAGCTTTTTATCAAACTAAGTTTGATGTGCAGGAGTGGAAGCAATATCTTGCTCGGTTCAACCAGAGGGTGTTTCAGAAGGTTGTGTGAACCGGGTTCTAATCAATGTCTTGACGGCCAGTCTTGTCTGACATAATGCTGATCGTCAGCCCGCTGGTCCCTCATGCACATAAAGCATGGATACTTTGTATACCCACCTTGAAAGCCTAGGATGAGCCCAACAACTTTATGATCTCTAAAGATTAGCTATGTGTGTTCCTGGTAGTTGAAAACTGGCAACAGACGATGCATGCTGTTGCACGTTTCTTTTCTTGAAGCTGAGTGCTCAACAGGGATCGATTAAAACTTATTGCTGTTATTAAGTTTAGCAGGTCCGCAATGTTGTTACAGTCGACCAGTAAAGATGCCTCATCAACGTAGAAAATTTCCTAAATTCTTGCTTGCCGTCCTGATTCCAAGAGAATGTTGTCCCTGGTGCCAGCATACATTTTTCTCGAAGACGTGAACTCAATAGCTGAGCAGATTCTTTGGAGAGGTTCGGGTCACGTGACCAGGTCGTTGAGTTTGGGTTGCGTGAATGGCACCAGTTGGTCGCCCTCTTCTGGCTTGTATGCATCAAACTTAGCTGTATTGGTAGTGACAATAGCCTCGGAATCAGATCTGGGCCATGTGGTACTGGTTTTATAGCAGAGGGAACATGGGGGTATTGAACATGGTGCTTGTTTTGCGATTGATGCCTTTCAAATTTGCCAAGCTGAAGTAGTAATCGGTGACGTGATTTTTGCCTTCCCTCCACACCATTGAGACACCAAATGTCATACTCTTCCTATTCTTATTACTTCAATCCCGTAAATTTTCCATACATGTTTTTCAATAAATATAGGGAGCAAATGGCTTATCCCGGTCCCCAAATTTCACTCCAAAGTAAGCATGATCTGCCTTTTCCACAAAATCCGTAATTTTAAAATGACGGTCTGGAAGAGCGACTTGTCTGCAGATGTAACAAAACCCATTCGGATGATTTTGACACGTACGATCCATTGTAATTCAAATCTAGGGCTCAAAGGATGAATAAAATAGGTTATGTATGGTTACTCATCACTAGATGTAACACAACAGAAACAATAAACAGTGGATGATAGCGCTATTTTGGAATATACGTTATAATATAAATCGAGCATATCTTAGAATCCAGACTTGACCAAAGAAAACTAATTATATTCCCAAATTCAGCAAAATTAATTCTAAAAAATTGAACAACCTCCATTGGACTGTTGAAAAATGTTTTGAAACGCAGGCCAGTTACATTCAATTCATTTATTATCCATCAAGTAGCAATTAATCAGTACTGTACAGTACCTGCCCATTTTTAATTAATCAGTTCCGATTACTAACAATCAAGCATCAAGTAATTAGTACCATACACTATAAATTATGAATTAATCGCTTCACATTACTACGATCAAGTATCAATTAATCTGAGCCGTACACTGCCTATCAATTATCAAATTATCTGTTGGATACTTTACTTGTCTATTATCAATTAATCAGTGCCCTCTAATATTCTTCTAATTAATCATTTCTATCTCCTGTGCGTAGCATCCCTTCCCTCTTTTTAACCCGTCGGTCGTGCAATCAAAGCCCTCTCCAGCCTGCCCCTAGGTTGCATCCGAGGGGACATTGACCTTTCAGCAACCTTGCATCCCCTTGTATTAGTAGTAAGTACGCTTCCCCTCCCTTCTCCACATTACATCTCCCCCAAATAAGTTCATTCATAAAGTGCCTCGATAAAGAGTGTTAGGAGTTTAAAGGTTCTTGGACCTCATTTGCAACCAGAGGAGAGCCAAAATGGGATTCCCCTCATCAGTAATCCCCCTTTCCCCCTTCTTTAAGCGATGACTCCCATTTTCTCTCTAACAAATAGGAAATTCGGGGTTGATCAGGCATAAGGGGAAATATATAGGGCGATGGATATGAAAGGGGCAAAATTGTTACATGAGGGAAAATTACCCTCTATATCTCAGCCCTTGTTAATCTTTTCCCCCGTTTTCTTACTCTTTTAAAAGAACGGAAGTCAGGCTTTGTAAGGCTTTGTCAGGCTTTGTCAGACATAATGGGAAAAATATAGTGAGGGGGAAATTGTTATAAGAGGGGGAAATATTTCCCTCGAAATTTGCTTTGGGGAGAGAAATTTGCGGAAACCAAGAGAAATAAGGGTAATTTGGCTTTGTAAGATGAGGTAAGTGCGTATATTTGAGCCATATTCTTTTTTGTAGAAATTTTAGCGTGCCCTTCTGGCCCCAGTACTTATGCTTGCCGACGGCTTCTCCTCTCATCAGTTATTCTTAACCTTTTTACTTTATTCCTGTTCTTTGTATTTTACCAACCTTTTTTCATCTTGGTCAACCTCATCATTTTCTCCCCTTATGAAAATTCCCTCGTTAGTTACAACTATTCGCATTCTTAAAAACGATCAAGTGGGGGAAACAAAAAAAGCCTCGAAAAACAAAGAAATTGGAGAAAAATAATGAAAGTAACGAACCCACATCGTAGAATTATGGCGTCAGTTCAAGGCTAGAATTTGCTCCATAATCGAAACCTCTCGATCTAGATCTGGGTTCGAATCCACATTCTCATTGCCTGGTTTTAATTCCATGAGGTGACCAGAATCCGCCTCCAAGAGAGGCACGTCTTAGTGTAGAAACAGCTTTCTCACCTTCATCGGAATTAAGCAACACTGAATATGTTTAGTCTGTGGATGTGAGTTTCAGTTAAACTTGACGTTTACGGTGGTGGTAGTGACAGTATATTAAAGTGGTCAGGTATCTAATTATGTTGCAGGTCATATCTTTAAGGAGTAAGGAAACTAGCAATATTGCAGGCTAAGTTTTGAAGTAGTCAGAGATCTATAAATGTTGCAGGGGATGCATTTATTGGTCAAAGGTTGAGCATTGTTGCAGGTCATATTCTCCTCAATGGTCAAGGATCTTGAAATGTAGCAAGTCTAAGGTTTAAATGGTCGGTGATCTAGCAATGTTGTAGGACATATCTTTAAGTGGTCAGTGATCTAGTAATGTTACAGACAATACATTTAAATGGTCAGGGATCTAGCAATGTTGCAGGACTTGTTTTAACTGGTCGAGGATCTAGCAATGTTGCAGGACATATTTTTAATTGGTCAGGGATCTAGAAATTTTGCGAGTCATCTCTTTAAATGGTCAGGGAACTAGCAATGTTACAAGACATATCTTTAAGTGGCTATGGATGGAACAATGTTTTTGGCCATATCGTTAAATAGTGAGAGATCTAGCAATGTTGCTGGCATATCTTTAAATGGTGAGGGATCTAGCAATGTTACAAGACATATCTTTAAGTGGCTATGGATCGATAAATGTTTCTGGCCATATCTTTATGATAAGAGATCAAGCAATGTTGCTGGCATATCTTTAAATGATGAGGGATCTAGCAATGTTGCTAGCGTATCTTTAAATGGTGAGGGATCAGGCAATGTTGCAGGGCATATCTATAGATAGGTAAACAAGATTTTAGCAATATTGTAGGCCATATATTCAAGTAGTTAGGAATCTTTCATCTTTTCAGGCCATATCATGGATCTTGCAATATTGCAGGCCATTTCTTTAGTCTATCTTGACAATTGTGCCAACCAGTAAGCTGTTGTTTATTTGTCGAAAATATTAACTATGTATCGCGAATTTGGGGGCACAATTGATTACGGTGATAGGAAAGTAGTTAGGTCTTTTCAAGAATGAGTGAAAGACAACTGCCAGTGAAGTTTAACCTATTTTTCAATAATTTAATCATTATAATCAATAACTGCAACAAAAGAAGAAGACAAATTTTCGATTCCTGGTTGAAAAAGTTCACTATTTTTATCGCAGAAGACATTTGAGAGATAATTTCCAACATCTTTGTTTCTAAATGTTCGGCCACTTAGCAAATGTTTTAATTGCAATAAATGTTACTCCTTAGGCACTAAATCCAGTGAGAATGTGAAGAATATCCCATCTTTTCAATCTTGTCTCTCCTTGGGTTTGTTTTGCAAAGTGAACTCTTGTATTGTCATGCTGAAGAGCGACACCTTTTTTATTTACTAAAGCTGGCCACAGTCGATGTTAAGCTTCGTTTATAAGATCAAGTTGCTGGCAATAAACGTCTGCACTATAGTTCGTGGACAGTTGACCACGACACAGTCAGTTCCTGTGCCAAATATCTTGTGCTTTAGTGAGGATCTGATTCAATAGTTTCTCTTAAAAGATCATCATCCGATATGTCTTGTTTCAAGAACGAGGCGCTATCGGAGACGTCCCCATCTCGGTTTATGGTGGAGGGAAATTTAACCGCAGCTGTCACTTACGAGTCGTCACAGCCAAGGTTTACTAACAGATGAAATACAATAGAGATATTACATAAATGTAAAGTAAAAAAACTAGCAGTGTATAAAATAGAATTTAGCAGAGAAGAGAGTTATAAGTATAAGTAGGAAGATAAAGGTTCCCGGAGACATGGAAATCAATTTTTTAGCGCTATACAATTCAAATTTTGTATTTACTCATAAGAGTTAATTATTTAGTTATAAAGATTATACCTAAAGAATTTACATATATTGTAAACATTATGATATATATCGTTAATTTCTACTTTTAAATACACATTTTAATTACTTGTTCATTATTTCAACAAATGTTATAAATATTTTTATATTCTATGTTAGTTCAGCTGATTATTCTAATCTAAATTTAAGTCACTTAATTATTTAAAATACACGAGATAATTTGATTTATTTTAAATTTTGTTATTTATTGTTCCGTATTAACTGTTTTATGTTATCATTATTTATATAATTTACTAGTGGTTTTATTATTAATATATCCTATCCACTTGATTTTTACACTTTCACTTTATTTCAGACGTTTTTTGACCACCTTTGATAGCTTTGAAAGTTGTCATGTTCTCGGTGTGCACGTCCGATGCTGGTATGTACACATGTGCGCTTCAACACTAACGCTGCTTATTCAACGGATGAGAAAGGTCCTTCGTAGGTCCACTTGTATTCCCCCTCCGCGATGCCAAGCAGGAGAAGTTCTGGGTCCTCTTTTAGGAGGGGGCACAGGGGCGAACCAAATACCTTGAGGCCCCCTTCCTCGACGTCGAAGAAGTAACCCTTTTCGAGGACGTCCTTCTGGTCGGTGAGGGGGACCTCCGTGTATTTTTCTCCGTGCTCCTCTTCTTCATCCGATGAATTTTAGTCGTTCCTTTTTTCTTCCGTTTTCTTTTTCTTCTTCCCTTTTTCTTTTTCGCGCCTTTCTTCGCTTCATCCTCTCCTTCCGAAGTTTCCTATGTCTGGTTTAATTTTGGCTCTTCAGTTGGGTTTTGTTTCAGCTCGTCGTTTGGCTGTTATTCCCGTTCAGACTTTTCGGTAAACTGGATGTTTAGTAGTCCCGCGTAGTCTGGATTTTGGGGGAACCAAAGTTTTTTGGTAACTCCGTTCAGAAGACGTTTGAGTTTTTCGGAAAAAGTGCCGAGGGTTAGCCAGGTTTGCCATATGAGCCAAGATGATCATTGTCATGATTTCTCTTCCCTCTTCTAGCATCACCAGCTGCGTGGCACTTGTTCTGTCGAAGTTCCTCGGGGCCGCTGTTTCTGCGTAATTCATTTTGGTTTTCACCGCTTTTACCTTTTTGCTGTTTTCCCTTTTTTGCACGGATGGCTGCTTTGCGGATACGGCTCCTCATGGCCAAGGCCCTATGGTCCCCTCCACAATTTACGCACTTTTGCTTCCCTTCTATGCAGTCCCTTTGTGATGCTTTTCAACCGCATAACAGTTATAGCAACAGTTGATTGGTATGAACTCCTCGGTTTTTATCTGCTCGGGTGGTACCCTTAGGTAAAAACTGAGTAGTCCTTCATTCTTCGCTCTTTTTGCTGTCTCGATGTTGGTAAAGATGACCTTGAATATGCCTTGGCCTTTTCCGAACTTCTCCACTTTTGTTATGCTGGTCCATTTGTGCTTCGCCATAAGTTGCGCATAATTTCGTCTCACGAGTTGTCGGTAAACAGTGGGTCCAGACGCCGAAGGATGACTGTACGCTGGACTAGTATTTCCTGGAGGATACTAGTCTCTAACCCGATTTCTTGCAGGTGTATTTTTTGCTTCGTCTGAGACCAGCCGCTCTACATCCTCCTTGGCGTGGCAGATGGTTGCATAGCCGGTTTGGGTATCGATAATTTTGATGAGTACGATGTTGATGTTGCGGTAAATTGCTTCGATCACCGCAGTTCTCGGATGTTTAGTCTCCCCCCCTCCCTGTATATTGTTACGGGCAGGGTTAAGTCCCACAAGACTAAAGAAAATAATAAGAACCTCGTTACGAACACGAGGTTACGAAACGCCAATTATAGGCTAAGCTGGACTCTATGCCAGTCTTAAGAAACCCCAAGTGTGTACAGACAGTTAAGTAACAATGATAAGTTACATTAATTGCTTAAATAATCAGAGTTCAAATTATGCCAATCAATCTTATAAGATAATTCATAATCCTAGAGTTTTCCTTCATATATAGCATAGCCTAGTATTGGTAAAGGCAAAACAAAGAAAATATAGAAAATTAATATATTAAAGTTATTATTATAGTTATTATTATCAGCAACAATGAGAGCAGTTTAAATAGTAAGTCAAAGCTTGTAATTTCGCAGTTCTCCTTTTACTTAATTAAAGTTATAAATAAATTTATGAGGTTTGGAGAAACATGAATATCATATTTACAAATATACAGTTTATACAATACATACAAATAAAAAATCTTAATAATACCTATCACACGTTGAGAGAAAGGTCTAAGGTACATAGGCGCCAAATTTGACAACTATAAGAGACTTACACTGCAGTAGTAGTGCACTGAATAATCACACAAAAAATAGAGCACATTAATTGACTAATTACACAAAATCTAGAGCAAATCAATTCTAGTAGGAGCGCGTTAAGTGGTTGGAGGTGAACTGCCTAAAATTGGGAAAATTTAAACTTAAATAAATATTGGTAGCAAGTTAGTTGGTTGTGTGGGAGGAGGTTAGTTGGTTGTATTATGGGTAATTACTAAAGGAGTTGGAGATTGTTGTTTCGATATTTCATAAATATATACATTACAAATAAGTATATATTACATTACAAATAGATACACAATTACATAAATATATACATTTACAAATAAATATATATTACAATTACATAAATTTACATAATGAAACCTTTTAACTAGTAGTATACATAGCAACAGTGCGGAGGAAAACTCTCTTGCAGTCCTGGGGGCCGATTCCATGGGGCCCCACCGGGTAGTGGGCTACCCTTCTTTGGGAAACCCTCCTTCTGCTCGTGAACAAAGAGCTTCCGTTCACACGAATGAAGAAAAAGATTGTCTGCTTAAGCGTCTTCTTAATGTAAACCGCCTTTTCCAAGAACAGATTTGATGAAAATTTCAGCTGAACCAATCACTGCCAACCCTCTACAAGTACTTTTCATTGTGGACGTAGCAGTACTAACCCTCGAAATCCATACAATAAAGGATATATTGCTCTTTGAAGACTAAATCTTCCATGGAAAGATAACAACTCTAAATAAGAACGAGAAACTGCCGGGTAGAAAAGGATAAATGAAATCTACACGTCGTTTTCTACCCTTTAAGCATTCTGATTCCCTATGTCGTGGTATGACATTATATTACATCAATACCATATTATATCTAGGGGGAAGGGACCAATAACTTACAAGTGAACCGACGAAGGGACGGAACACCACTAATTTAGACGGGCTGAGTAACGTGAGAGAGTGCAACGAGGTCAGGGAAATTATGGACAATGGCAAAGCTCAAGGTTATTTAAAGAGGCATGTACAAAAAAATATAATTTTATTTACACAAAAATAACGAAAGAATTGGTGGGTAAAATTACCTCAGAGAATTAACTGACAAAATCACATCAGTAAACAAAGGGGGGAATTGTAGTTATAAATCAGACTATGAAGTTAGAACTTAAGGTATTACAGGAGGAGGCTATTCAAATGAAGTCGGGGGGAATTAACTCAATTGGGTTACTGAAGGGGGGAGAGTGGTTGGCTTACGGCTGTCTTCTGCGCGTGAGGTGATGCCGCTCGGAACTTCTGAGCGGGAACTTGAAGTGATGACGGTTCTCTAAGAATAAGGAGGGGGGGGCGGTAATTTCCAGTCCAGGGGAGAGTATTTTGGTCACCCGAAATAAGGGGCGAACGAAGGAGTGCTTCGACAGGAGTGGATGAGAGAAGTCCGGAAAATCCCTCGGTGGCGATCGTTAAGTGGAATTACTTCACTGACTGGGGCTAATTCCAAATACACAAAATAGTTCAGCTGTCACTTTGCTTTGTTGTTAGCAACTGACTTGAAACTATGGGGAATCTTCTGGGGTCCGGGCGAAACTTCTCAACTCTGTGTCTCTTCATGGGAGTCGAGCGCTATTTATGTTCGAGGCTCTCCTCAGGGTTGGGGGGCGGTAAGCGGGAAACAGCTCTACTCTCGAATGGTCTCGAATCTTCTTGCAGATGCTATTCTGCCCGTGTGAAAGTGAATCGTGGTGGACACGGTTCGAGGCTACCGCTTGTGGAAGGGGGGTGGGGGTTAAGCTTAACATTTAGGCCTAACCGGGCCTTCGGCAGCGCATGGAAATTCTGTTCTGCTCAAGAGAGTCTACGTGGGGTTCCCTCACACCCTAGCTAGTTGTCTAGTTATAATCCATAGTGTTCAAATTAGTAATTACCATCCCAAAATCCAATTTTTTTATTACCATATGTATTTTTATTCAGCATGTACGAGTATCTTCAACTGTTTGTGAAAAACCTTCATTAACAATGATAATGGCTTTGTGAGGACAGTTGTCGAATCTTGGTCATACCTATTATCTAAACAGAATATTAATTCAATTTAAAGAAACTAAATATCACTTATATGAAGAATTAGAGTCTTTTAACGGAAGAATTTTCGAATATCTCTTGGGAAAAGACTGTTTAAAAGCTTCTGCCCTGGCGAAAAACAAATCAATCTAACAACTGTTCCCATTTATCTCCATCTGCTTGTTTATTATGGATTTACTGATAGAACGGAAGATCCTTGGTCTAGAAATAATAAAGGGAGATACTGTGATTAGCTAAATGGATAGAGATTATCTCATCTTTCTTTTTTAGATCCTATTTATATAACGAGTTTTTTGTGACACATCCAAAATTTTGTGATCACGTTTTTGGTCGCAAGTAACTCTACATCTTACTCTGTCGGTCGATCTCTGTTTTGCTTTATTTTTGTTTTTGTAATGACATAATAACTATCAGACCGATTCTAACGAAATTTAAAATCCCTCTGTTGTTTTACATTCTCTTTCAAAGGATATAATCGCCAAAGTCCTTCCAAGGATATCCTGGGAATTATTTTGTTTTGGCAATAACATCATAACTATTCAGCCGATACTCTGCTAGACTAGAATAGGCTATAATATGTTATAATCTGTTAGGCAAACCTAGAATAGTCTATACTATGCTCGGCTATTATAGCTAGGCTATACTATGTTAAGCTATGCTAAGATATAATGTACAAGGGTAAGATATACTATGCTAATTTAGGCTATAAAATGCTATGCTTAGATATAATGCACCATAGTAAGATATACTATGCTAATTTAGGCTATAAAATGCTATGCTAGGATAGCATATAGCATGTTAGGCTATACAATACTAAGCTATGATTGACTAGGTTATAATAGGATAGTATAGGCTATATTTGTCTAGGATAGTTAATGATAGGCTAAATTATACTATGCTAGGTTATCCTAACCTATATTAGGCCTGATAGGGCTATGTTATGCTATGATAGGGTAGGATAAAGTATAATAGTCAAGGGAGAGCTATGCTCTGCTATGCTAGGTAATACTATGTTAAGCTAAGATAGGCTAGCTAACCAAGGCTACAATAGGCTAAGCTATGCAAGGTTATTCTAGTATAGGGTATGGTATGCTATACTAGTCTAGGATATACTAGGCTAGGTTATAATATGCTACGCTTGGCTATATTATTTTAGGTGTGGTCATAAATCAGAATAGGCGAGGGCACGCGATTTTTTTTGTCAGCAGACCTTGTTTGTTGCGGTTCCAAGTTTGGGGTAAGTAGCCTAAAATTTGGTGAATAGACCAAATTCTTTTGTGTAATGCAAGTTTTAGGACGTGCTCAAACCTTTTGTGAAGTGGCTAATTTCTTGTGGCTTCCCCGAAATTTTGTGAAGAATACAAATATCGGAGAGGGGAACTTTGTTTAGTTTTCAAACAACGGTCGGGTCTTGAGATTCTCAACCTGGAGTTCGCAATCCTCCAGTGGTTCGCAGGAGGGTTTTCATGGGATACTTAGATAGCTGACGAAAATATATTAAAATTTAGTTAAAGAGGGAGAGTGAAGATATGTGTTTACGACGGTTAGAGATGCGCGCATCAGGTTGAGAGAGTGCGGCGGACCGGACGGTTAGACGTGCGGGCCAGTTTGGTTTACTTTCAAACAACAGCTCTGTTTAAGGATAGATCGTCCTGTGATATTGCAAACAGCTAGCCACAACTGATGCCCTTACTCTTGCCCAACTGTTTCCAGATATTTTTATTTACCTCAATGAGGTATGTAACGTATGTTCATAACATTTGTAATAGTGTGTTAGTGTTTTGATAATCCGATGATATGTATGCTAGTGATCCTTTTTTTACAACGTAGTAATTAATGATTAGCCTATTAAGTGATGTTATACCATTTTGAAAACTCGTGTTTATGTCTATGTCATATGTGTGGCTACTCAGTAGCACATCTTTGATTTTATAGGCGTTGGCCGAGGTATGCACTTTCTGAGTGCTTTCTAGTTACTCTTTGTTCGTTTAGCTTTGGTGATAATATGACTGCTTGAAGTTGTTTGTACTTTGCGATCTTACGACAGTGTTGATAATATGACTTACTCTTGGATTGACTTTTTTAATCTTTTGACATTATGATTGTCTGCCGTCGTTAGTACTGCATGTTCTTACGACGATGGTGATAATGCGAGTGTCTGATGGTGTTTTTATTATGTAATCGTATGGGAGCGGCGATTTCATATACAGTATGTATGGATTTAGTTATATTTTGTTACAATTCCAGATATCTTTATGGTCTCATCAGGGAAGAATCTGCAGTAGGATGAAAGCTACACTCAGTATGGATTTACTACTATTGTCAAAAAGGGAAGTGAATTTCACAATGTGTTTTATGCCACAAAGTTTTATCACTGGAGTGCATGAAACAAACTTTCTCAAGCGACAGTTGAATAGTTGTAATCCATGTCTGAAAAGTAAGAATGTTGTCTTCTTCAAGCAAAAGGAAGAGGGACTGAAGCGGGAACGCTTTGATCGTTCGGGACAGTTTAGCCAAGAAAATTAATCGAGGGTTACATGCATCGTACTTGGTATCACTAAGAATTTCACAAAATTAATCCTCCCTTGCTGTAAAGATATGGTCCGCTGTGTTATTGGATGTGTTGCTGAGTATAAGGTCATATCTTTATCCCTCTCAAATGATACTCTTAATCGATGAATATTAGATATGTCTGAAGATATAATAAACAAGTGGTTGCTGAAATAAAAGAGGAATCCTTAGGCAAATTTTCAATTTAACTTGATCAAGTGATTGACGTGGATGCATGTGCCCAGCTACTGGGGTTTGTATGTGTAGAAGTCTTACTACCACGTACACTAGTGTAGGCAGAAATACCCCCGACACAAGCTGCGAGTCCCTCCCGTATTCCAAATTCGCCTTTCGCCTTGAATTTCCTCCGCCCCTTTTCGCACCAAAGAGACGACCAAATTTGCGGCCGGTCGCTCAGGAAAATGTCGGCCTCGAAGGACACCTGCTAGCCGACGAACGTCCAAGTTTTCGCGCCGTCGTAAACCGAGACGTGGAGCAAGGATAGCTTGAAGGTGTAAAAGATTTACTCTGTCTAGCAGCAGATGAAAAGGTCTTTCGCGCAGCGATACGGATTTTATGAGAATTCGGTGCTCTCTCCCGATTTTTGCTCGTGAGGGAAATAAAAGACAAAATTCTCCCTGGAGTCAGGTAGAAGATCTTGGACCTACGTTGTGAGGATAGCTCGTTCCACAAAAGAGACAGTTCGCCCGTTGCAAGGAAGAAACTTCTCGGGGAATTGGTGTGTTGCCGTCACGGTACTTGTAGGTGTCAAACTTCTCGCATACCCCCCCCCCCCCCTTTCCCCTTCAGAGTCAGAGGTTACACAGGACCTCCCTCTGCGGATTACCCTAGACATAGCTAGGAAGAAGAAGTCCGATTTGAGCCACAGTTTGGCTCGCCTTCGTGATCCGGCATAGGATCATTATATTATCCGTCTAGGATTACCTTTACTCATTCAATAACCTCGGATGGCCGATGATCGGACTAAGTGCGATCATCGTCACCGGAAGAAGATCTTCACCGTCATTCGCAAAAATACTTACGAACTCAAAGGTATCGTTAAAGTGAATTATCCCCTCCCCTAACTTTACCAGTTTATTCGTTAACTAGAATTCCCATCCCGAGCCCATAACCTCAAGTATTAAAAGTGATTAATTTAGTGCTTAATTCAATAATATTATTCCATTCATTCTGTTGGGTGCCATTAAGACGCAAGCATCCTAGTGAGTAATTTCCAAGTATAATCCCCACGACATTATGTAGACCTACTTATTCAGTGCCAAGATTAATTCTATTCATACCTATATACGCTGTTTCATATTTCTAATTCATGTATATTAAAGATTATTTTTGTATCTGTGTGTTTAACTATTTTGGACGATCCTTTGGCAATTATTAAGCAATCCACTCCACTTAAATCTCAATATTCCACCGACATACCCATGGTTGGCTTTTACTGAGTAGGGACACACTCAGGTGATCATCATCTTAGTTTTGACCAAAAGGGTACGCACCGGGGTTATTCTTATTCACCGGTAGTGGCTAAGGTAGGTGTATTGGATACGCTTCACCTCCGATTCGCCTCAGTGCGGGAATAAAATATATGTCCAGGAAGTGGGACTGGACTTACCCACTCACTAAACCTCAACAGTATGATACATCATTGGTGGAGATTTAAGAATAATTTCTTGTTATGCAAATGCCTTGAAGTCGACAACAAGAGGTGAAGATATTGTCCACGAAATCTTAATTTCTTTGAGGCTGAAGGACTTTCTTAGAATAATATTTGTGCATTCAAAACAGACGGAGCACCGCCAATGCTCTTCCGCCGATCAGGGTTTCAAAGAATAGTAAATTTGGCAAATACTAAAACATCATTTTCATTTTATGTTTTACAGATATGCTATGGTATCTAAAACTCTCTCACCAAGGTCAAATATCTTAAATAAATGTCTCTTCCGCCTATTTTGCCAAGAGTTTGAAGCAGATGAAGTGCTACTTTTTCACACTGAGGTTCGTTGGTTGTCACGGGAGAATGTGGTATCAAAAGTAGAGTCACTCAAAAAAGAACTGTGAAAATTCTTTAAACGTGTCAACAAGACAAAGTCGATTGAGTTCACCAAGGTATTGTCCAAGAACCAGTGGCTCCAGAAGCTGGCTTACTAAAAGGAAATATTTCTACGTCTAAACTCGTTAAACCTATCCCTCCATGGCCATTTTTCCCCAGTGATTGAATTTATGGACAAACTAAAGTCATTCAACACGAAACTGGGAACTATGGAAAAGAAAGGTCAAATAAAATTTTAGCATGTTTGAACACCTTAGTGAAGCACTTGATAAAACTAAAGAAAGTAAAAAACTAGAATTGGTGCACCTTGTGCAAACACATCTTTTTATCCCCTGTGGATAGAATTGCATTCGTATTTCCCCGAGTTGAGTGAATTGAAATAAAATATTTATTAGAAACACATATCGTTAATGTGAACCTTCTCATAAATAACATGCAAGAAGAATTCATCGAGTTAGTAAACGACTCTTGTAAAAGATACATTTAAAACATTTCTCCTGGTCCAAAATGAGTGAGTTTTACCATGCAGTAGTTGATTTGATTTTGCTCTAAGGTCTTTGCTTATGTTCCCTAGTACTTTCCTATGTGACCAAGGATTTTCCCCGCTGTTAAACATTAAAACTGAACACCAAGCACGGCTTGATGTGGACCATGACCTTCAAGTATGCCTATCTAATACGGCTCATTAAATTGAGAAACTTGTTTGCACAAAACAAACACAACCTTCACACTGAAGATTAATACTGGTTGTTATATCTAGTTTTACTCTTATTTAGTATAATTGAACATTGACTATGATGTTAATGGTTAACTGCTTAATAAAGTTATTATAATTTCGATCATTTGATTATAGCCATTGTATATTGAATTAGTCTTAGTATATTACTATTCTATATTAAGTGTGCATTAGGGTACGGGTCGATGGTCTGAACCCCTGCACTAAAATAGTCACTAGTACTAAGAAACATAGTATAAGCTCCTTGGTAGTACATTTCAGAACAATCTGTATCACATATTAAACTCTACAGTTGCGTAAAATCAAAATTGGAAGCTAAAACCAATCGGTCAATGGTTGCCAACACAATTACGGTTCTTCTAGTGGTAACGATCATTTACGTTAGCAGTAACTGTGACTCCCGTCTTCTCAAATGAGTCGCGAGTCAATAATACCTTCAGTCTCTTCGAATGGGTCATGAGTCGCTACAACCTTGTCTCCTTAAATATACGATGAGTCACTACGAACTTACATCGCCTCAAATGTGTCACAAGTATATAAGACCTTCAATTTCCTCAAACATCAGCATCTTCAAATGAGTCACCAATCACTATGACCTTCGGTCTCTTCAAATGAGTCACGAGTAACTAACATATTCAGTCACAAGTCACTACGAGACAAAACAACCCTCAGTCTCTTAAAATGAGTCATGAAACTCGACGACCTTAATCTCTAACAAAGTCCTTTAACTCATCAAATGAGGCACGAATCATAACGACCTCTAGTCTCCTCAAATAATCCATGAGTCACTAGGCAGTCAGTCTCCACAAATGAGTCACTACGGAAGCCAGTCTCCACAACTGAGTCACTAAGACTCACGAGTAACTAAGACCTTCAGTCACGGGTATTATATATAGCCTTCAGTCTCTTTAAATAACCACGACTCACTAGGATATCAGTCTCCTTAAATGAGTGACAAGGACCTTCAGTCATTAGCACTACGGCCTTTAATTGCCTCAAATGAGCTATGAGTCACTACGGCTATCATTCTTCTCAATGAGCAGAGTCACCACGATCTTCAGTTACAAGTCACTACGTCTTTTAGTCTCCTCAAATGAGTCAGGAGTTAATATATTCTATCGTCTTGAGAGTTTCGATCAACCCGACTTCTTTTGTTGCCTGAAATTAGTTCTAGACTTTCTTAAAATCTCCTAACTTGTCGGATCTGTACTACTAATGTACTCTCCTACTACTCTAATATAATTGCCACAGGTGTTCACTTGTGACTAGTACAAAGTATGAATGTTGTTTAAACGGGTAGATTTAGTTACCGCTGAAGAAGAAGAAGAAGAAGAAGAAGATGATGAAATAGAAAATCAGAAGAAGAAGTAGTAGAAATAGTAGTAGTAGCAGTAATTGTAGTAGTAATAGTAGTTTTAGTAGTAGTGTTATTTCAATTTTCTCTTTGATGGTTCAAAATAAGAAACATCTGATAAACAAAGTCAAACAATTAACGAATATTAGTAAATCCTAATAGGAATTTAATATAATTTTCCTTCTAACCACAAGAAATGGTATGCAAAGGTCAACTAACCATTATTTTTAATAATTACTACAGAAATTAATATTAAAGTCCATAATGCAGTTCGCGGTCGACGCTCGTGTACCAGGAGAGAGAACGATGGCGGCTCTTACGCTTAGGTGAGAATGGAGACTTGAATACTGGTGAGAGGGTTGAAGCGTTGCCATGGCTACAATACGCCTTTTCCCAAGTCATTTCGACCAGTGTATCCTTCTGGTTGCTATGTCATTCGTCCTGTTGAATGGTTAATACAAACCCTATGCAGTGCTTTCCCTGTCTTTTGCTATTTCTTTCAATACTCTTTTCCTGTGATACTTTTAGAAATCAATAATATATATATATATATATATATTGAATTTGAAAATGTCGAATAGACGAAAGTACTAACTCCGATCTGCTTTTTATTCAGTTTCCTTCCGGGGTACATATTCATATTAATAGTTATCGCGTGCTAGCTTTCGTGATATTTCCCATATATATATATATATATATATATATATATATATATATATATATATATATATATATATATATATATATATATATATAACAAGAGAAGGAGAAATTGACGCGAATGAGCAATGAGACAGGAAACAGGAGTTATTTAAAGGTAAGAGGCAAAGGGCGACACAATGATAGCAATCCTTACTGAGAAGACAGAAACAACGCCAGGGAAAAAAGAAGATATGGTATATAAATTCCTTGTAGGTTCCTAGCTTAGGAAGATACTAGGTTTGATAGGGTAACGCTTTGGGGAAAGTAGAGTCGCTGTGTCTGGTAGTTTAACGGTAGAGCATCTGGCCGGCAATCAGCAGACCCGGGTTCGTGTCCCGGCCAGGAATTTTAAACTTTTTTCCCCTTGCGTTATTTCTCTCTTCTCAGTAAGGATTGCCTTCATTGTGCTGCCCTCTGATCTCTTTGATTCTAGTCTTCTTCTAATGTCCCTTTCTCTTACCTCTAAAAAACTCCTGTTTCTTGTCTCGTTGCTCATTCGCGTCCAATTTCTCTTTCTTGTACTATATTGTTATATAGTCTGCAATACAAGGTTTCTGCATCTTGCTTTTGGTCTTCAAAATGGTTTCGAAAGGCAGAAAATAAATACGACGAAAGCCCTGTAGTGGTTTTTACCAGCCGCATAACTTTTATTTGCTCTTTCTTTATATATATATATATATATATATATATATATATATATATATATATATATATATATATATATATATATATATATATAAATAACATTTAAAAAAAGCTGATTGATAGCAATCTTTTTAGATTGCTTAGAAAAGCTGGATTATACGTTCTCCTCTCGTGATTGTAAGAAGAGCTCCTTCCGAGGGCTTGATGAAGAGTTTTGTTAGCCAAAAATTGCTTTCTTAACCGCATAATTAAAATTGCGTTATTTCAAATATATATATACAGTGGCGGCAACAAAAAAAGTGACATGTGACAATTCGGGGAAAATGAAACAGAAAAATGTAACTTACATATTTTATTATGAATATTTCATGAAAGTTAATACTTGGTCATGTTGCCCTTGCACTTGATGACCATTCTGAGTCGATTGGGCATTGATTCAACGAGGTTTGCGAAGTAGGTGGGGTCGATCGTAACCCAGATCTTCTTCAGTGATTCTATCAGGTCCTTGATGCTGCCGGATGCTGTCTCTTGAACTTTGGATTTCATCAGATTCCAAGCATTCTCAATAGGATTTAGGTCCGGGGAATTACCAGGCCACTCCAAAACACTAATATTATTATCATTGAAGAACCTTTTTACTAACTGGGACCTGTGAGCAGGTGCACCATCATGCATGAAAAATTCACACCGATGAATTTCCCAAAATGGCAGCATGTGCTGCTTCAAAACTTCGAGATAGTTAGTCCCCCTCATGGTTACATTCTTGGGAAGGAAGTACAGACCTCCTCTGCCCTTGTTTCCACTAAAGGCACCCCACACCATCACACTATCAGGGTGCTTCACAGTTTTCACGGTATATTTTGGGTCATACCGAGACACATTGCTGGGACGACGCACGATCTTTGACTCTCCTCTGACCAGCCTAAAGGTGCTCTCATCACTGAACATCACCTTCTTCCAATGGGCAGCTGTCCAATGTTTATAGGTCTTGCAAAAATTGAGCCTTTTCATCTTCATAGCCTTGGTAAGAAGTGGCTTCTTGGCAGCGCGGCGAGCCGGTAGGCCTAAGTCCTTCTGTAAGCGATGACGGATGGTCCTGAGGGCGACGTTCTGGAGAAGGTCTGGGTGTTTTTTCTTGATTGAAGCGGAGGTTACAGAAGGGTCTGACATCACTTCACGCCTTAGGATATTATCAGTCCTTGGAGATGTCTTCCTAGCTGCACCAGTGCCCTCCTTCCTCTTTGGTATGGTACCTGGTGGCAATAACTCAGCTGCCCGTTTTAGGCGATAAATCGTATTTCTTGAGGTTCCTAAATCTGCTGCTACATCAATAAAAGACTTTCCCTGCTCTAATAGGGTCAAGGCACGGCTTTTCTCTGTCATAGAAAGCTTTTTCCGCCCCATTGTATCCACTTGCACAGAAGTTATAGCACGTCAAATGTAGGCACGAATGCAGGAAATCAGCACGCTGGAGCGTTGTACACCAAAACCTCACTGTACGAGCTCAAACGAGACAGTGAGTTCCAATAAAGCGCAGTTCTGTTGTCTTAGCTCAGGAGAGTCATCCACTCGTGGCATAAGCCCCGCCCCTTTTCATTGGCTTGTTGGCAAGTAAAATCGTGAAAGCGATTTTATGTATCGATTTCTATTGCCAATATTCAATGTCACTTTTTTTGTTGCCGCCACTGTATATATATATATATATATATATATATATATATATATATATATATATATATATATATATATATATATATGATGAAAATTAATGCAATATCGCAAGAAAAGATGAGGAATTAAACCACATTCTCCGAAGACAATTTAATTCAGAACAGTTTCGGTGTATCTCACACCCTTTTTCAACTGACACTGGATAGAAAATATTAGAAAAGTGCTTACAAACATAACACGGGGTCAGATTGTGAAAGATCCCCTCTTTTTTTCCCCACACATTATGAACACTCAAGATTTCGTTGACCGCCTCAACCACCATCAATTACCGGATGGAAAACTTATGAGCTTTGATGTAAACTTTTTGTTTACCAAAGTTCCGGTTGACCAAACCATGGGCCTTCTGCGGGAAATCATGCCTAGACTTAATTTGGATCTTCCCATTTCTACGAGTAAATTTATCGATTTAGTTGAACTATGTCTCTCTGACAATGTGTTTTGAGTAAATAATGAGTTTTATAGACAAATATTTGGCCTTAGCATGGGAAATAGTTTATCTCCGATATTGACATGTCTCTTCATGGAATATTTTGAGACTGAACTCCTTCCCACAATTTCTTCCCCTAACTTTATATGGTTAAGATACATTGACGATGTATTTTCTGTATGGCCTAATGGCCATGATTTTGCTAACTTTTTTAATAATTTGAATAATTTGCATGTCTCCATCAAATTTAAATATGAATGGGAATATGATAATAGATTACCCTTTTTAGATGTCCTCATTAATAAAGATCACCATGAATTAAAACTTGACGTTTATAGGAAACCAACCCACTCGAATGCCTATATACATTATTTTTTGTTTCACGATAATACTGTTAAAAAATTGGTAATTTCTAACCTTTTCCTTAGAGCATACAAAATATGTCATCCTTCCTATTTAGATGAAGAAATTGTCATTATCAGGACCATTTTTTCTAATTTGTATTAGCCCGATTGGTTCATATCGTCTTCCCATTTTGCTGCAAGGAAAACATTCTATGGTAATAAGCCTTCCTGCACTAATGACTTCAACAAATGTATAACATTGCTATTTAATAATAAATTAAATAGTTTAAAGGACATATTTGGAAAAGCGGGTATTAATCTAGCCTTTAAATATAATAATTCCTTAAACCAATTGATGATTGCCAGGAAACCCAAAGAACATTATAACATAGGAGTATATGCAGTACCATGCAACGATTGCCATAAATTTTATATAGGGGAAACGGGGAGAAATCTAGACAAGAGATTATACGAACACAAAAGAGATATTAGAGTGGGCAGCGAAAGCAGTGGAATATTTTGCCATGTTAGAGACAAGAATCATACGATCGATTTCAATGGAAGTAAAATGGTATTTAAATCGGCTAACTATGTTAAGAGAAGAATCGTAGAATCGAGCTTGATATCGTCAGTTCCTAATTTAAATCTATCTAAGGGTCAATTTTCTTTTAATCCTGTAATACGAAAGCAAATAAACAAAATAGTAAAATGTCAGCCCTTCAATATGTTTAGGCCTTCTTGATTAGCCACAAGTAGGGGATTGGGGGAAAAAGAGGGGATCTTTCACGACCTGACCCCGTGTTATGTTTGTAAGCACTTTTCTAATATTTTCTATCCAGTGTCAGTTGAAAAAGGGTGTGAGATACACCGAAACTGTTCTGAATTAAATTGTCTTCGGAGAATGTGGTTTAATTCCTCATATATATATATATATATATATATATATATATATATATATATATATATATATATATATATATATATACCCTAGTGGCCATAATATATGATACGGTAAGAACAGGTGTATCTAAATATTTATTATAGAAGTTTAACGAAACGTTGAGATTATATATTATACACATATTTAGATATATCTAATATCTATCTTTCGTGGAAATTTAAAGTGAATGGAATAAATATTTCGTAAGTTATGAGGAAATAAACAAACTATCTTCCAAATTGCAGCGGCCAAAAGTTAAGCGTCACTTGAAAAAACAATGTAAAATGGAACAAGAACAAAAAAGAAACCCATACTATTAATATTTTGTGAACATCTCTTTACTAGCAATGACTTCCCGACATCTGTTACCACAAGACTGAATTAATTTCTTGGAAAATGATTAGGTAATATTGTTCCATTCGTTTTTCAATAATTCCCAGAGTTCATCTTGGTTCTTTGGGTTTCTCCTTCGCGTCCCATCTCCAATAATCTTCCAAACGCTTTTTATAGGGTTGAGTCGGGACTTTGAGGTGGCCAGTCCATGATATCAACTCCTTTATCACTCAAAAATTTTTGACTCTCTTCGCAGTGTGGCAGGGAGCGTTGTCCTGCACGAAGATAGGAGGATTAACTGACGAAGATCGGAGATGTGGAAAGGCATGCTGTTTAAGAATCTGCTTGTAGATTTCAGCATTGACAGTCCCTTGTAGGCGAATAACTGGACCAGGACCAGCAGCAGAGATCAATTCCCATACCATTACACTGCCTTCTCCATATTTCACTCTTCTTCACACATGCACGAGATAATCTTTCGCCACATCTTCGTCTGACGTACATCTCGCCAGCGGAACCAATCACATTGAAAATTCGATTCATCGCTCTAATGAACCAGCGCTCATTATTCTTCTCTCAAAACGACATGTTCGTGAGCGTTACGAAGACGGGGTCTTTGGTTCTTCTTGGAGATCAGAGGTTTCTTTGCCGGTGCCCCAGCAAGCAACCCAGAACCTCGTAACTTCCGGGAAACTGTTTTGGCGATATCTTGACATCGGAGGTGGAGCTGAACTCGTGGGATATATCAGCAGCACTCTTAAACCTCTCCTTCAGGGACATTCTAACCATGGTGCGATCCTGTCCTGGAGACATTTTACGATCTCTACCGGTTTGGGGTTCAGCATCTGTCGATCGTAATGACTTAAAACCAGCTACAATTCGTTGCTCAACACTTCTAGATCTTCCTACAGTAGCTGCTATCACATAATTTGACTCGCCCTCTTGGTGAAGGCATACAATCCTTTGCTTATCATCACAGAACACCAGTCCTCTCTCACAAGCCGCCATGTTGACAGTTGAATGTTCCAATATTGTATGATCATAAGAAGTAACTGTTAACCTATCAACAGTCTCCTAAACACAAATACCTCGGATGCTGGTAGTTCACTCTTTCTAAGTGACCCTTAACTTTTGGCCGCTGCAATTTGGAAGATAGTTTGTTTATTTCCTCATAACTTACGAAATATTTATTACATTCAATTGAAATTTTCAAAAAGGATAGATATTAGATATATCTAAATATGTGTATAATATATAGTCTCAACGTTTTGTTAAACCTCTATAATAAATATTTAAATAGACTTATTCTTACTTACCCTTATATTATGGCCGCTAGTATATATATATATATATATATATATATATATATATATATATATATATATATATATATATATATATATATATATATATATATAAAAATTGCAAAAAATATGACTTTCAAACATTTAAAAAAATCTAACGCCACTTGAAAGTATTTTGAAACTAGCTTTTCTGCATTGCGTAACATAAAACCAACGAAAAGAGAAAGATTGCAGACAGTGAAGTGTGAAATGAGAGTTGCCTTCTCAATATACGTCCCAATATTAAAGAATTATGTTATAATCATCAAACTAAAACTTCCCATTAAACTTTTAAACCTAAGATTTATTCATTTATTTTCTATTCTATTTGTCTTATTTTGATTAAATTAGGTTAAATGTCAATTGTGGTTAATTTTGAAGTTCTTTCCGCGCTGCTTCTAGATAACATTTAGGATGGCAACATCATAAAAAGGTTGAAAACCACTTCTTTATACATATAGATAGATACGTATGTTTGAATAAATATACATACATAAATTGTGATAGATATTTATAAAAAAAAGGATGAGCTAAAACTTTTTAAACTCGACTCCTAACTTCGAGAAGCGCCATCAAAAGCGATCTTAAGGAGTTGAGTCAAGTAATAAGTGAAGGAAATGGAAGCCCTCGAGGAGGTGTGGGGGTGCAGGAAGGAAGCAAATGGAGAGAAGGGAATACAGCCCCCCCACCCCCACTGTGTCACGAACTTTCCATTTTTTGGTCAATTTTAGTTGGAGAACCAAACTTTTTAATTTAGAGTGTAAATGCAAATTTTCTCCCCTAATTTCTCATTTTTAGCTCATTTTCTCTTACACACATACACCCCCCCCCATATATATATATATATATATATGTGTGTGTGTGTGTGTGTGTGTGTCTTTTCACGGATAGTGATCATGTAGGACACCCTCCGTATGCCATTAGTACCATTTTTTATATTTTTTTTATATTCCACAACTGAAACTGAAGGACCTACTACTATAAATGATACACAAATGTTATGAAAAGACATATGATATAAAAAATGGGTAGAATTGTTATTTTATAACATTTTATATAGGTATCAAAAATAATATAAAAAAATAATAAATTTCTTAATTTTCTAGAACTTTTTTGAGCAAGTAATGCACAGCCTTCATTGTTTATCATTGCATAAATATATTAACAACCTCATCAGGCAATGTAAAATCCTCATCTTACCTTGATAATGCAAGTGTAAAATTGAAATTCACAAAATCGGATACAAAATAACCCATAAAATGATAAATGCAAAAATATAGAATGAAAATTAACCTACAATATGATTAATTAAGCAATCATATTACTTAATACACTTAGCACAGCACTGTATATAGTTAAATCTTGCATCTTACGTAAAATAATGCTAGATAATCACACAAATAACATTTAACACTGATAAAAATGGTCAAATATGCCCTTTGATATCTTGTATTTGTAATCATTTTTGGTCGCATTTTCACATTTAAAACACAAAACAATGTTAGGTGATCAACATATAGTAGTTTCAAAACTAAATCTTCATTAGTATAATTTTCACGAATTTTAAAATTTTGTACGGAGCGTGTACTACGTGCTATTTTATGTAAACTGTAAACACAGAAATCCACACGCTGGTAACCGTTATGAAACCGTACACATTTTCCTTCACATTGATCATATTCACCATACAAACCATAACCAGCGGAATCACGCAATATTCACGAACACTGTGGACTATAATGTAACTCGTAAAATTACATCAGACATGTAAAATATAAAAAAAACTTACCTAGCAAACAAAAATGGCATCGGAGCATCGCGAGATGAATATGGAGGTAACGTCACATCAGACCCGATTTCTGAATCAAACCCATATTTTGGCAAGAAGGCCTTTTGTAAGGCTCGTGTCCACTTCACTTATATATATACTCGTATATATATATATTCATATATATATATATATATATATATATATATATATATATATATATATATATATATATATATATATATATATATATATATATATATATATATATATATATATATATATATATCGAGAATCATTTGCTGTTACGGAATTATAATTATGCGGTTAAAAATACAATGTTATAAACGGTGTTCCTTAAATGGCGCCGAATTTGAATTGGGCGTCACTTTTTTTTGTTTTGAAGTTTAAAGGCTTGCTTTTATCATGATTGTTATCTCTCTTCACACCGATTAATAGTTTTTGTTTGTTTTTCATAATATTCGCGTGCGCTGCGTCATGAAGCAGTTTACAACTGAGAAGCACGTTCTCATCCTGAAGACATTTTACCAAAACGGCGAAGGTGCGACGCAAACAGTTCGAACACTTCGTACCATTTGGGGGAGAAAAAAAGCACCTAACGAGTCTACAGTTCACAAACTAATGAACAGTATCCGCCTTCCTCCCTGCCCCGTCGGTATACTCTGTACGCCCCTGTTGGTTCCCGCTATTCGCATCCCGTTGGACTCTGCACAATTCTCGCAGAATCCCTCAAGCTCTCGGTATTCTCATTAATTCACGTGAGTCTACCTCGACCCGCTTCCCCAGCTCCTAGAACGCAGCGCGATCAATCTCGATTCGTGTTACTCGAAAGCAAAATTTAAGTTCACTCCCTTAATAGTCATTATCCAGAGACTATTGTTTGAACTTTGCGCCAAGGCAAAGATTACTTCCTCGAACCAAATCTTTGAGGTAACAGGAACGCGCAACTCCCCTGTGCAAGTGCTGTCTCTGCCCCCCCCCCCCTCTTCCTCAGTGTAAGCCTCATCATCAGCTTAGGTTACGCTCAAGGTCGTTCGAGCGTCCCTCGGTTAATATTGTCCGTTTGTTTGTACGGTGACCGTACTCACCACGTCTCTGCCTTCCCCCCTTAGTTGCGGAGACCCGTGTAAATCTAACATGGGTATAGCTCATTCTAAAACTCCCTTTAATCTTGTAACATAATATTCATTTGCATATTAGTAAAGAAATTTTTGTACCTGTTTTTCTGTTATCCCAGAACTCTAAGATAGTCGACTATTGGCCAACCTACTTTCAGTTAATTTGCACTCTGCTTATACTGTAAACATCCCACGCACTCGTAAAGCAGAAAGGGTAAACTTAATCCTATTCTACGACATCTATGTTAAACTGTATGTAAGGTGTGTAGGGTTAACATACGACGTCTATATCAATCTGGTGTAGGGTGTGCAGGGTTAACCAACGACAGTGAGACAGTGTCACTCTGAGTCCGGAAAATCAATTTACCGACGTTGGCAGCAGTTGGACATCCCAACCACTTCATTATATCAAATTCTGCATAAAGATCTCAATATGCATGCCACATGACAACGGGAGGGGAAGAAATTTGCTAACTGGGCTGTGGAGAAACTTGCAGCCGACCAAAATTTTGCAAAGAAGATCATCTTCAGTGACGAGGCCCACTTCCACTTGCGTGGATTTGTTAATAAACAGAACTGTTGAATTTGGGGAAATGAAAATCCTCGAATAATGCATCCACTGAAAGCGACTGTATGGTATGGTTTTGGGTCAGGTGGAATGCTTGGACCGTTCTTCTTGGAAGATGGTGGGTAGAATGCAGTTAGAATTAATGGAGAACGTTACCGAGACATGATCAGTTGCATTTCTTTCCCTAAAATTTCCGAAACAAGTGATATCCTTGTATGGTGAGCAAGAATGGCAACCAAGGTCCTGCAATCTTACACCTTGTGATTATATCCTATGTATGTATGGAACTGAACTCACAGGTATACGCCAACAAACCACGCACAATTCCTGAATTCAAGGCTGGAATCGGACGTGTGATTGGAGGCATCGAGCCACAAATCTGTGAGAGAGTTATCGGAAATTTCGAGGAACGCATAAACGTATGCAGACACAGTGCAGTTAGACATCTGACTGACATGTTGGTCCATACTTAAACGAGAGATATAGCTCATTAGATATTTTTAGAATGTAGCCATGCTTATAAAAGTTTCTTTTATTTATCCACCTTTCAAATTCGGCACCCTTTATGGAGCACCCTATGCTCTTCATCGAGCCGTTGGAAGGAGCTCTTCTCACAATGATGAGAGGATATCAATTACAGTGGCGTGGCATGCAGTCAATGGAAGCAGGGAAGCAATGTTTCCCCTATTTAAGAAGAAAAGAAAAATAAATTACGCCCCAACAATTAATATGATAGCAGAATCAATTTCATTCCCACATTTATGCTTGCCTATACTTGTATACGTTCACTTTCAATCGAATTGGCGTTAAACCCTGATAGGCCCCACTGCAATTGAAGAAATGCATCCTTTTCTTCGAGTTTTCTACTCTTTTTTTTTCTCCCTCTTTTAATTTCAATAATAGTTCTTCTTTTTGGTGCTTTGGAATGAATAGTTTAAAAGATGTTTTGCTTTTCTTAGCGATAATATACAGTCATTAGAGTTTTATTTTTTTTATTTAGATATTTTAACGCTGTGTTAGAATTAAGGAAAAGATAACCTATTTGTATACGGAAAAGGAAGCAAATTTGGATCTGCAGTCATCAGCCTGCATCTGGCAATCCCTTGTGTTGCCAGAATCTAGGAAAAAGCAACAAAATATCTAAGACACATTAACGTAACTATTATTATGCTCTAAAGCTTAAACAATATTTTAAGTTATATTTAAATACTGGTTCTAGGAAAGAAAGCTGCTAAATAGCAAAAGCTCTAGTATGGTTAAGCTCTTATATCTTAAGAATTTTGTTAATATTTTCGGGATTCCGCCGGGCCCAACATAGTCATTTAGTCACCCTGCGTATCTTTAAAATCAGTAGCCCTGAGGCAGTACTTAGATAAGTGTGGCGTATTGCTTATTAATTTTTTTAAAGTGATAACCCGCTTTTAAACAAAATGGATGCAAATGAAGTTGGGAGAAAATGCGATTGCATTATTTGAAAATGATTGAAAGGAACTTCAGTGCGATGACTTATAATGAAAGAGAAACTATTATTAAAACAAGTAGGCCTACGCACTCGCAAATACAATGTAGGCCAATATGATAGAACATCTTTGGCTAAATTTAAATAAAGTTTAAAGAATAAACATTTTTAAAAAGTGAGTAGTTTTCAATTTGATAGTTATTTTTAATGAACAACATATCTATTACAATTAACATATTTATTTTTTTATTTTTGTAAAACTTGAATTGCTTCCTCAGCTTCAAAAGTCACCGCACGCCACTGATTAATTAAGCCTTTTTAAAGGCATAGTTATCATTGCACAACGGCAAATAATTCTCGATTCATAAGGAAGAGCTAGAATGGATGAAGTATTTTTTTTATTGCCTTTGAAAGCAATGATCACAATTAAAATAGCTGATTGATACGCTTTTTTTTTTTTTTTTGCTTTTCGTTAGAAAAGCTGGCTAAATTGATATCCTCTCGTGACTATGAGAAGAGCTCCTTCCGAGGGCTTGATGAAGACTTAGTTAGCTATAACACTGCCTTTTTAAACCGTATATATATATATATATATATATATATATATATATATATATATATATATATAGAGAGAGAGAGAGAGAGAGAGAGAGAGAGAGAGAGAGAGAGAGAGAGAGAGAGAGAGAGAGAGAGAGAGAGAGAGAGATTGTTGTTCGGGGTAAATTTGACGGATTGCATAAAAGAAAAATAACTGCAATATCTCATCCAAAAATAAATTTTTTTTTTGAGATAAACTATATTATGGCTGCGAGATAACAGATTACTCAAAATAGCCGCACTCAGCTTCTGCCCCGGGCTCAGAACTGATCCGAAACCTGGCGCATGCAATCCTCACTGTGTCCTTGAGAAGATCTTCGTGAATCGTGACAATTATGTTTGGTTTTAGGCATTATTTAATTGTCGCCTTTGCTATCCCGGATTACTATGCGTTTTGCTGCTTTTCTTCGGCCGTTTTTCTGTGTAGTCAATTCTACTCAAATTCCTTTTTATTCTTCGTTAAGGTCATTGCCATTGTTCGGTGTGGTTCGTTGCAATTGTTGTGCCTTTTTTACTTGCATCGTACTCCTTCAAAGTATGATTGATATAAGAAATTCTGAGCATCTTTTCTCGTGTTTCGTCGGCCAATTCTTGGTAGTGTGATTTTCTAGTTGGTAGCAAAAAAAACACAATTTTGTGTTTATATGTTTCTTTCTTTCCACATTGAGAGGGGCAGTTTCTCATGTTTAAGGCAAGGAAGCCGCCTTCCTATAGATTTAGCGCCATTTTTGATGAGGCACAGGTAATCTTTTATACGTGAGTATGCTGCTTAAGTTTTATAATTTCTATAAACTTTATTTCCTTGTTATCTCATTATTTCTTTCGTGATTTCTGTTTTTGGTATATCACTGACTCATGGGTCTATCTTACAGCAGATAACCGAATGATTGGTTGTGATTTGTGAATTGTTTCTAGGGTACGGGTCCAGTTCCCCTTGTGGCATAAGGCAACATATCCTCTGCAAAGGACAATTAGTTTATGCAATGCCACTTTGATTTCTTCGTACCCCCTACAAGGTACGTAGCACGTTTCTCTTGCAGGTGTCCATCATGCCTCTGGCTAATGAGGAAGGACCGCACTCCCGCTCGTTTACAGGGTCTTCTTTTCAAGTAAACCCACTTAGCTCATTCTAGTCCTGAGATAGCTTGATTACAGTGCTGTCTCAAAAAATATTTTAGGGAAACAGCTAACCACCTAACTAATCCAAGAGATGATAATCTCCCAATCTCACTCATCATCAAACTTCCGAAAAATAAATCGAAGCCCACCACTTTAAAGCCGATAGTAATTGCTGACTATTGACTCGGCGAATTTTCAGATTGAAATCTCGAGCAAGTGACGTCACGGCAGTTTGTGCGGGCGGGAAATTGCTTCTTAACCACACAGCGGCTGATAAATCTCTAGGGAGGCTTTCCTATCTCCGGCAGTTGCCGTGCCATTAAAATGACGGCTTGCTGCATAGTGCCACATTGCCAAAGTGCTTGTTGCCCCCGGTGACGTGGAAATGCATGGAGGCTGGTGGTACTTATGGTATTGGTTCGTGACGAAGGTTATTATGCCACTGAGTAGATAATGCAGTCAAAAGCTAATAGCGGGTGTCTATTATTCAATTACATTTTACGATAATTCTCTCTCTCTCTCTCTCTCTATATATATATATATATATATATATATATATATTTTTTAGGGAAAATCACACACATGACGTGTGATATACAGGGTGTTTCAAAAAAAATTATATCATTTGAGATGGAAATATCGCAGAAACTTAATAGTCAAGGCAAATTAAACTAAACAGGCTTAATGTTAAGCAAAATAAGATTTATTCCTCCATATTTAAATGAGAAAATCAAAAGTATGTAGAACCCATGAAAGATTTCATAAATGTTCAATATGCGCACCGCCTGAGACACGGCACACGTCAAGTCGGTAGTCCAACTCCCCCCAAACACGCTGCAGCATGTCTTTGGTAACAGTCTCCAGTCCGGTAGTGATTCTGTGCTTGAGTTCCTCTAGGTTTGCAGGAAGATGAGGGACATAGACCAGTCCCTTCACATAACCTCAGAGAAAAGAATCGCAAGGTGTCAGGTCAGGTGAACGTGGCGGCCATTTCAACAGCACATTGTCTTCATCACCAACACGCCCGATCCATCTCCCTCGCAGAATGTGATTGAAATAAGCCCGCACAGTGAGCTTCCAGTGAGGTGGAGACCCGTTCTGTTGAAAAATAAAGTTTTCTTGTTCATTTGCAATGAGCTCACCCATTAGCCAGATCTGAAGCATTTGCAGATAAACATGGCCGGTCACATTTCCCTCAAATAAAAACGGGCCATGAAGATGGTTCTTGGAGATGGCGCAGAACATATTCACTTTCGGTGAGTCCCTCACGTGCTCAACTGTGGATTGGGGATTTTCCTCGCCCCAAATCTGAACATTATGATTATTGACTTTGCCATTCGTATGAAATGTGGCCTCATCACTGACAACAAGACGTTTCTTGAACTAGTCTTCTTCAAGTTTATCTTGCATATCAACATAGAATTGTTTGCGCTTTCGTTTGTCATCTGCCGTTATGGCCTGAACTAGCTGCAGTTTGTAGGGTTTCATTAGCAAGCGTTTCCTCAGGACGCGCCAAACCTTCGTTGAGGGAATCTGGGTTTCCAAACTTATTTTCTTATGGACTTCTTGGGGCTTCCTAAAAGTTTTTGGAGAACCCGCTCGACCGTCGCTTCTGATGTTATTGGTCGTCTAGATCTTTTTGCCCTGCACAGACAGCCTTCCTCTTTGAATCTTTTGTGCCATGTCCAAATCTGCATTGCCGTTGGTGGCTGTTTAGAGAACTCTCTCACAACTGCACGCTGCGCAGTCTTGTTGACTGTGTTCGAGCATATTCCAACACACAAAATGCCTTTTCACTTCCAGTGAATAGCATTTCTATTCATGTAAAGATAAAAACATCAAACATTAAACATAAATTTTGACCGTTTCTACACATGTTGTCAAAATTTTAAGTCATTTAAACAGGAACTGGCAAAGTTATTAGATTTAAAAATGATATCAAGTTTTTTAAACACCCGATACAATAGATGTAATAACCCAAGAAAGGAAAACTAGTGTCACAACCAGGAAAAACGCTGAGGAATGTATTGAGTGCCCCTCAAAAGCTTAAGAAAGTATTTGGGAGATTTATGAACGGAAAAAATAGGAAAGACTATTTTAAACGCTATACGAAGGTGAACTAAAGGAGTGGATTCGAACCTCTATCATCAAGCGCTCATCGCTTTTAGAACCACGACGCTCATCGACTGAGCATTGAGGATGGTGTCTCAGTCAATGAGCGTCGTAGTTCTAAAGGCGATGAGCGCTTGATGATAGAGGTTCGAATCCACTCCTTTAGTTCACCTTCATATAGCGTTTAAAATAGTCTTCCCTATTTTGTTCATTTATAAATCTCCCATATACTTTCTTAAGCTTTTGAGGGGCACGCAATACATTCCTTAGCCTTTTTCCACGTTGTGACACTAGTTTTCCTCTCTTGGGCTATTAACATCTATCGTATATCATGCGTCATGTGATTTTCCACTAATAAACACACACACACATATATATATATATATATAATGTACAAGAGAAAGAGAAAATTTGGCGTTTCGAGGGCCAGTCTCATCATCTGGGTACTGGAATTATATTTAGTATAGATACAAAGTAATTCTATAATACAAACTTCATGTTAATTTAAATTAATGTTTTCATTACTTTGCCACTTTCATGTTAATTTGTATAATGTTGTCATTACCAATACAATTCCATCAATCACTGGTCTGCGTCAAAAATGTACCTTAGGTTTTCTATAGTGTTTCTTAATAAAATTGACCTCCTAAATCCGAATCTGTCATCTGTTTTTCTCTATCACCTCCAGTTTTTGTGATACAGGGGGTGATAATAATTTTATAGTTTATACATCTCCTATATTACATCAAATTTCAATAGTTTTTGCACTGCTCTATTCGCAGTAAATTTTGTCTACATTTTAAGTAATTATGCAAATAGGTTTATATTTTGCAGGTTAAAAATTGCTTAGCATTTTAATAATAAGAATAATAATAAAAGTGGTTGAGTGAAAAATGAACAGAAAATGTAAGAATAGCTCCGACAGATTTTGCTATGTTTGCGGCAAAGTGACTTTTCCCGAGCAGCAAAGTACAATCCCTCCTGTAATTAAATCTTTGTATCATGCATATTTTGGAGTAAGGCTAAGAGATCAAGATAAAAGTTTTGCACCACATATCTGCTGCAAGGGATGCTACATAAGTTTAAGACGCTGGAGTCAGGGCGACAGAAGTCCCTCTCTTTTGGTGTTCCCATGGTGTGGAGAGATGGCAAGGACCACACTACGGACTGCTATTTTTGCATGAAAAATCTTAAAGGTGAGCATTGTATTAAGTATTTAAGCTTTCTGTATTATACTGGCTCCTGAAAATGTCATTATTATGCAAAGACTTAGCATAAAATTAAAAACTAACATAGTTCACTTCAGCATGAACATATCCTTTACTAAACATTTATGTACTATCTGCAACTCCAAATCAATTCCTTTATGTAATATGCAATTATATTTTCCACAGGTATAAATAAGAAGAATAAACATAGTGTGGCATATCCGGATGTTCCTTCCGCCATCAAACCCCTGCCCCATGGCCCAGGAATTCCTATACCTTCTCCCCTTGAACATATAGAGCATATAGAGATTAATATGGAAGTTGACCAAGATTATGACACATCTGAGTCTTATCAGGTTTCCACACATGATATGGTCGCAAGACCATTCACTCAAGTTCAGTTAAATGACCTGACCAGAGATCTGGGGGTTTCAAAGGCGAATACACAACTTCTTGGCTCTCGACTTCGTGAAAGAAATCTTCTCGCTAAAGAAACATTTTTTTTATACAGAAATAGAGAACAAGAGTTTTGAAGCTATTTTTTACAGCATTCTTTTAGCTCTTTAGTATACTGCGCCAATATTAAAGGACTTGTTGAGGCCCTTGGAATTCCCTACAACCCATTAGAATGGAAACTGTTCATAAATTCCTCCAGTAGAAGTTTAAAACCTGTGTTACTAAATATTGGTAACAAGATAGCTTCCGTTCCTATAGGCCATTCAATCCAACTTACTGAAAGTTATGAAAATATGAAAAAATTGCTGGATGCAATAAATTACTCTAGCTATAAGTGGAGGATATGTGGCGACTTAAAGGTAAGATCATTTTACACTTGGCATTTCTAAGCTTTTTGATATTGACATTTTCATTTTTAATTGTTAATACTTGTATACACCTTTTGGTCAACTTACATTTTACAAGAATGCAAATCTGGAAATCATGAGTCATTTTTTAGTTATATTTTTTGTTGAAGTGTGTCCCTATAGGTTAATGCATCCTATTGGGTTAATGGGGAACTTATCCTAATTGAGAAGGTATACAACACAACTCAATAAACTCAAAATAAGATGTACATATATCCAATTAGTTCCAATACGATGATTTAATGCATCGGTATACAGGATTTTTCAATACATATTCATATTCTTATTGTTTTAAGAAATATTACTTTGAATTTGTTTTTAGAAATATTACACTGAATTTACATACCGTGCTAAATTTTTTTCAGGTAGTGTCTCTTACGCTTGGGACGCAAACAGGCTACACGAAGCATCCCTGTTTCCTATGTTTATGGGACATTCGTGCAGATAGTATGCGCTATGAGAAGAAGGTTTGGCCTCCACGAGAAGCATTTAGAATTAGATCAAACAATGTGATAGCTGAACCTTTAGTGCCTCCTCAAAAAATACTCCTTCCTCCACTGCATATAAAGCTTAGCATAATAAAAAATTATGTCAAAACCCTTAATAAAGTAGGCTAAGCTTTTTAAATTTCTTCTTCAAAAATTTCCACAAATCAGTGACGCTAAGCTGCATGGGGGAATTTTTGATGGACTTCAAATCAGGAACTTGATCAGCAATTTGATGCATCAATGAAGGACATAGAAAAAGATGCCTGGAAAGCTTTCAAAGCTCTAGTTAACAATTTTCTAGGCAACAAAAGAAGCCTAGAAGGATATGTTGCCCTGGTCAATCAGCTCTTAACAAGTCTCAAACATTTGGGAGCTCGAATGTCTATAAAGATACACTTTTTACAGTCCCATCTGGATTATTTTCCCGACAACTGCGTGGATTACAGTAAAGAACAGGGGCAAAGATTCCACCAGGACATAAAAACAATGGAATCCAGGTACCAGTGTAGATGGAACGGAAACATGCTTGCTGACTACTGTTGGTGTTTGAAGCGTGATGCACCAGATGACAGGCACAAACGAAAATCGTCAAAGGGCGTCTGTTCTTCGAAATTATAATTATTTTCTTTGTTATGTTGCATTATTTATATTTTTTGTTTATTAAAAGAATTATAGTTTACATACCTGTATTCCTGTTTATATGATATAACAGTAATAATGCATTATTAGATAGAGAAAGTTTGGTTTTTTTTTAAATTCAGAAAAAATGAGGTAATCTCAATGAAAATGGTGTATGCTGTACTGAGAAAATCTGAGCTGATTGAACAAATATACATTCATTTTTGAGCTCAGGAGGTTGGATTCATTAAGAAACCACAAAAAAATCCTGGGGAACATAAATTTTTTTTTCAAACGCAGGCCTGTGTTATAGTTGTAGTATCATGATTTATACAAAAAAGTGACATGTAAGACCATTCCCCTTATGTTACCTATCCAATGTTAATTAGAATTTCTTTGTATTACTTTATATTATAATTACTTGGTATTTATACTAAATATAATTCCAGTACCCAGATAATGAGGCTGGCCCTCGAAACGTTGGTTAAAATTAAATGAATAAAGAAAATGCATTTCTTTTCTGCCGCCCTGGTACTTATATATATATATATATATATATATATATATATATATATATATATATATATAGAGAGAGAGAGAGAGAGAGAGAGAGAGAGAGAGAGAGAGATAGATAGATAGATATCTCTTTCTCTAGTGAGATTAAATTTAAGTGCCACTTATTAAATAAAAGGCACAAAGAGGAACAAAGTTGCCTTTATTGAGATTCAAGGAGGCACAAAGTTCCACTTATTAAAAGTAGCACACCTTAAGAGAGACAAAGGGTTACAAATTAAGCGATGTAAAAAGAAGCAAAAAATAAACAAATTGAGATAAAAACAAAGGTACACAAAGTGGCACTTATTAAGGAAAACACGAGGTCAGAAAGTAGCTTCTTAAGAGATCCAAACGGGAATTTAGTGACACTTATTAAGAGATTGACCGCCACTTAATATAAGAAATTCAAATGGGTGCGAAGGGGCACTTATTGGGGGAAACAGGATGCATGAAACGGCCTTAACACGAGGCACAGACGGATATAAAGTGGCACTTATTAAGAAACTAACTAACTCTCATATAATAAGAATCACAAATTGACACTTATTGAGAGAGACACAAAGCGGCAGTAAATAGCACTTATTCAGAGAAACAAAGACACACACATTGTCACTTATTAGAAAAATACCAAAATGGACAAAGTGGCACTTATTAAGAGAGATGTGAATGGCCAGAAAGTGGCACTTAATAAGAAAACAACGGGGTATAAAATGGTCAGTATTTACCGAACGATGATCAGTGCCACGTTTAAGAAAGGGAGCCGATTCAGGAGAGTTAGGCACCCTCTTTCCCCATTGCAGCCAGAGTAGGCTCCTTCTATTTGCCCTCCACACACTTTACCTTCTTTACCTCAACCTACTTCACTTTCATCCTCACCACTTCTCTATGAAAAATTCCAAATATTTCTACCCGAGATGATCTCGTTGATTTTCGATTTTTTGCATATAAATAATTGCGCATAGTCATCCCAAAATGAGCTCCCACATAGTCACTTGACATATCCAATGTGGTGGGAATGTTGCCACAAATTTGACAAAAATTAATCTAGCTACAACTCCATTGTGTCTTGGCTAGCTAAAAGGGTTATTAATGACATCCTCTTCAACTGAGGGTAATGTGATCAATCTTTACCTATAACTAATTACTACAAAGTGTAATTGATGCACATCAACGCACTACAATTATCCTACTCGTACAACTAATTTTATTTTATAGTGAGCGCAAAGTTATCCATCTATCCTCGGTCACTAACACAAAAATACCAGCAACCTTCATCTAAAGGTTGTTCGATTAGGACGGATCAAAGTTAGCAGTAAATAAAACAGTGTTATTGGTGAAAATTTATTAATTTCATTATTGGATCATGTTATTTGAGTCATGGCAATTATGTGTGAAAAATAATATCGCCTAAATGTCCGCCAAGGCTTCGGCGGAACACCTCCACTCGATGGTCAAAATATTTGATGACGTCTCTGCATAGTTGCTCATCGATCTCACCAATATGCCTTATTATCTCACCCTTCAGCTGTTAAATTGTTGTTGGCTTATTGGCATATACCTTCTTTTTAAGGAGATTTCAAAGGAAGAAATCTAAAGACGTCAATTAACACGATCGTGGTGGCCAATTGACCTCGCTGTTTCGAGAGATGATGCGACCTGGGAACTTCTCGTTCAATAAAGCCATTGTCGCATTGGTTGTGTGGCATGTGGCGCCGTCCTGTTGAACGCACAAATCTTCGACATCCATAGAATTCAATTGAAGCCATAAAAAGTTAGTTATCATGGCACGGTATCGCTCGCCTGTCACCGTAACAGAATTCCCGGCATTACTTTCGAAGAAATACGGCCCAATGATTCCGCTCGCAAAAAATGCACACCAACCAGTTACCTTTTGTAGATGCAGTGGCTTTTCAACAATCTTCCTGGAATTTTCATCAGCCCAAATGTTTTAATTTACGAACAATTTTCCCAATTGCACTCTTGGTTGGTCTATTATGTCGACCAAAGAAATCGCGAGGTGCCCGAAATGCGTTTCTGTTTGAACGTCCATTTTCGTAATAGGCTTAGATAACTTTAACACGTTGTTCGATTGTTAATCTTTCCATGGTTGAAATTGCCTAGGACTGAAGTTGTTAAATCTGAAAGAAAAAGAAAAAATTATTAGACGCTTAAACTTAACTCCCATTTAAAATCGGTCCAAGTTATTGGAACACTCATTATAAGACGCTCGATCGGTTGCTGCGGCCACAGCGTTGTTCGCTCATAAATAACAGTTATTCATGTGTGCGCATAAACTGCCAGGCGCACGATATGAAATGTTTATTCATTCAAGTATATTATATGATGGGGAGAGTGCTCAACTCTCCTGAGTCGGCCTTCACTCTATAAATAATAATAATTAGGAAGAAGAGATATTTTTCTGCCACAAAGTAAAAGTTTCAATCAATATGAATCTGTATTTATTTGCGACAGTAGCTTTTACCCCACACAACGCTGGGTACCGATGCTAGTACACAAATAAAACTCCCAATCATTCACCTCCTCTCACCCATAGGAGGCTGCATCTCACTCGTACATCTCTCCCAAAACTACACCCATAAATTAATTAAACAGCCGTTACGAAAGCACATTTATATCAAAACAATTATTTAGCAAAATTCCTCCTGAACTCAAACCATACCACAAAATCAAAACTTTCCCTACTATTAAAAAATTTACCAACCAGTCTATACATTATTTGACCACCATACTACAGTTCACCAAATATTCCATATAATATTTGACCACAATTCAACAGTAAACAACCAGTCCATACATTATTTGACCACAATTCCACAGTTTATCAACCAATGCATAAATTATTTAACCATCATTCAATAGTTCACCGACAAGTTTATACATTATTTTGTACTTACCAGGGCTTTTTCTCCTCCACAGTTTGCCTACAATCTCCTTAGCCATGAACTCAGCATAGTTCTCATACTTCTTGCTTTTTTTCATGCAAATACTTAATCCACACAGACCCTATCCACGCTAAGCCTATCTTCCTTTTCCACTATTATTTATGTTGTTTTTATAAACGCTTAATCAGAATTTCGCTATGTCCACTTTCCCCACAGTATATAACCAACTTATTCACATCCTACAGCTCTCTTCACATACGTTCTCGATTCAATCCTATTCAAATTATCTTCTCCATTCCCACATTATACAGCTCATTAATTACTTTCTCCATCTACTTTTAACTTCATCTCCATTCATAAATGCCTACCATTATGTCCGCGCACAAATTCCTTCTTTTCTTTCTTCTCTTAATCCTTTCTTCCCAGTATCACTTCCTATTCCTCTCCGGATCATCATTCTTCATAAGCTTTCGGTTTTTGTGAAAGTACACCTCCCGCTTTCTTATCACTGCTTTCGGTTTTTGTGAAAGTACACCTCCCGCTTTCTTATCACTGCTTTCGGCTTTTGTGAAAGTACACCTCCCGCTTTCTTATCCCAGCTTTCGGCTTTTGTGAAAGTACACCTCCCGCTTTCTTATCACTGCTTTCGGCTTTTGTGAAAGTACACCTACCGCTTTCTTATCACTGCTTTCGGCTTTTGTGAAAGTACACCTCCCGCTTTCCTATCCAAGCTTTCGGTTTTTTGAAAGTACACCTCCCGCTTTCCTATCCCAGCTTTCGGATTTTTGAAAGTACACCTCCCGCTTTCTTATCCCAGCTTTCGGCTTTTTTGAAAGTACACCTCCCGCTTTCTTATCACTGCTTTCGGCTTTTGTGAAAGTACACCTCCCGCTTTCCTATCCCAGCTTTCGGTTTTTTGAAAGTACACCTCCCGCTTTCTTATCCCAGCTTTCGGCTTTTGTGAAAGTACACCTCCCGCTTTCTTATCAGAACTTTCGGCTTTTGTGAAAGTACACCTCCCGCTTTCCTATCCCAGCTTTCGGTTTTTTGAAAGTACACCTCCCGCTTTCTTATCAGAACTTTCGGCTTTTGTGAAAGTACACCTCCCGCTTTCTTATCACTGCACGTGTGACATCATCATGCTACCATTAATATCATTAATGATGATTTATCCTTGATTATGGACAAAATTGCAAAGAAAATGGTTATAAATAGGAATTACCGCATTAGGAATACCGAGCTATATATTACAATTACGTCAAAATTAAACTCGAAAGAATAACCATCTAAAATACTCTTAATCACCATTAGTACCAGTCGTAGAATAAACCACAGGTACTATGAATGATATAATGGTGATTCAGAGTGTAATACCGAGCAGAGTTATCCCTGTTTAATTTTTTGTACTTTATTTTTCAGATCGTATTATTTATCTCATTTATTTATTTACCAGATATAGGATTGTCATATATTTATTTAACCTATCCTGTTCTTTGATTTATTTAGAAATCAAATTTCTTTTTAGCTTTTGATTTAAATTACGCATTTTTTCTCTTTTTAATTCCCGAAAACATTTTACTAATTTATTGATAGAATCGCAATTTTTATCTCTTTATAAGAAGTTTGGTAGACTAATTTATTAGATCTCAAATTTTATCTACTATATTAAATCGTGATTTTTTATTTAATTTATTTTTTAGATCGCAAATTTAATCTAATTTAATAAATCGTAATTTGTTATTTTATTTATTTATTATATCTCAATTATTTTTAATTAATTTATACAATAGTAATTTTATCTCTATATTTACAATCATAATTTACTCATTTTTCATCAAATTAGAATTATTATATATTTTTAAGGAGTGGAGTTTAATATCGTATTTATTATATCGCATTTTTTTAGCAAGTAAAGTTTATTTTATTCATTAAATCTGCGATTTTTAACCGTTTATTTAGGAAATTAACTATAATAATTTATTTAATACATCGCGATTTTCTATCTATTTCCTTACACAAGACAATTTTCTAGTTTATTTATCAAATTGTAATTTTTCCTACATTTTTACACATCGCAATTTGCTCATTTTTTGATTTATTAATTTATTTACTAGATAGAGAAAATTTATTTATTTACCTACATACAATAGTTTGATAATTTAATAATCATATCGCGATTTTTATCTTTATTTACAGAGGGCAACTCAATAATTTATTTATTAGATATAATTTTATATCTACGAGTATTTACTAACAAAAAGTATATTAATATATTTATCAGCTCTTGATTTACATGTATTAATTTAGACAGCACCCTTTACTAATTTATCTATCAGATGGCGTTCCTATACATCATTGTCTCATTTCCTGGTGAAGGGGTGTCCCTTATTTCCTTATCGACGCCTACATCTTCAAATTACACGTGTTTCTCTTAATTTCCACGAACTCAATGAAGTTAAATTCACTTCGGGTGTTATTACTAAGTTTAACCTACGGTAAAAAACACAGTGATATATTCCTATATAATTACAGTACTTTTTCAGTGAGTAAAGTGAAGCTATATATTCATTGAAATAATATTAAATTAATTTTCATTAGTAATTTTAGACAAAGCGAATAATTATCATATATATATATATATATATATATATATATATATATATATATATATATATATATATATATATATATATATATATATATATATATATATATATATTGTTATGTATACTAATAGTTAAAAGGACTCATTATGTAAATTTAGGTAATTGTGTATATATTAGTAATGTTTATTTGTAATGTATATATTCATGTAATATCGAAACAACAATCTCCAACTCCTTTAGTAATTACCCATAATACAACCAACTAACCTCCTCCCACACAACCAACTAACTTGCTACCAATACTTATTTTAGTTTAAATTTTCCTAATTTTAGGCAGTTCACCTCCAACCACTTAACCCGCTCCTACTGGAATTGATTTCTTCTAGATTTTGTGTAACTATTCAATTAATGTGCTCTATTGTTTTGTGTGATTATTCAGTGCACTACTACTGCAACATAAGTCTCTTATAGTTGTCAAGTTTGGTGCCTATGTACCTTAGACCTCTCTCTCAACGTGTGATAAGTATTATTAAGATTTTTTATTTGTATGTATTGTATAAACTGTATATTTGTAAATATGATATTCATGTTTCTCCAAACCTCATAAATTTATTTATAACCTTAATGTATTAATTTTCTATATTTTCTTTGTTTTGCTTTTATCAATACTAGGCTATGCTATATATAATTTGAACTCTGATTTAAACAATTAATGTAACTTATCATTGATACTTAAATGTCTGTACACATTTGAGGTTTCTCAAGACTGGCATAGAGTCCAGCTTAGCCTATAATTGGCGTTCTGTAACCTCGTGTTCATAACGAGGTTCTTATTATTTTCTTTAGTGTTGTGGGACTTAACCCTGCTCGTAACAATATATATATATATATATATATATATATATCAATTCATTTATCATAGGTGGACGCGATAACCAATAATCGATAACTGGCGATAAATTTATCGCCCGATAAGGTGATAACCGATAAATCTAAAGTTATAATACAATATTGATTATTGACTTTATATAGAATGGAAGAAGCACGGGAATATAGGGTAAAAAATCATCGAAGAACGCATAAAGCCGGTAGCGCGCAGGAGCAACACCTCGTGACCTGTCTTCCGACAGCTGGTTCCCAGCTCGGACCTACCTATTTCTGCCTCCAAGGCACACGTGGCTCGCCCCTGTGCTAAACTGGAATCAAAACTGAAATTATAGATTATCGCTAGTTTGGAACCAAAAGTATCGGCGATACCGATGAATCGATAACGCGAAAAAATATAAGATAACCGATAATCCGATATTTTTATCGCGATAACGCCCACCAATGTCATTTATACGAACGTACATAAGAATTCTACACGGTATTTTTCCAGACACAAAACTTCCGACTAAACATTAAAGATTTTCTTCCTTCTAAATCACAACAACCTCGGTTTCTACAAAACTGGCACTTAACCATTTCGTTCTATTTGTTCATTAACGCCAATCTACTAGACTGAAATCCTATAAATAGCTCACAAACATTATCCATACTTTATTATCAATCGTTTTCTCACCATCTCTATATCTTCACATAAATTCGTTTGAGTCTCCTCTCTCCTCTCTCTCTCTCTCTCTCTCTCTCTCTCTCTCTCTCTCTCTCTCTCTCTCTTTCTCTCTCCCTCTCGAACACACATCAACGAACATTCACTTCAGAAAAAACTCCGCCCCAGAAACCCCATTGGTCACTCCTACTTTCTCTACATATATAAAACAATCGGACATTATACCACATTATCCACACAGTCGATCAATCATTCGTCTCCACGTTGTGCTCCATTCACCGAGGAAGGACTTTCTTTACCCATTCACTTCCTTATGCACTCCTCGTTGAATAGGATTCACAAGTCTTTCCATCCGCTTTCACCTTTACTCCCTCCCCCGAAAAATGGTTTTAAGCTAAACAACTCCATCTTATTAAACGTCAAGTTCAAAATAAAGTTATTTTTGTCAACTTGTTTATAAATTCAAATACAAACCTATTTGGTGAACACCCTCAAATGAACTCGAATCCCGAACTTGGATTCATATTGCAGAGAAGAAATACTTGTTCCAATTTGGAACTGGTGACCCCCGCGACAATCAAGCAACCTCTCCTCTCACTACAAGCAAGTCCTTCTCTCGCTATAAGTGGTGACCATGAAGTGACCTCAAGCATTCATCGTCCCTCGAAGTGACATCAAGCATTCATCACCATCTGGAGTGACCTTAAACATCATCATCATTAATCGAGGTGTATCTCATAATTTTACGAAGCCATCGCATCAAATTTCTGCAGTCATAATAGAATTTCTCAACGCAACGCAAGTACAACCATGGATTCCATCTAACCTATAATCAAGGAACCTACATTCCTCTTATTGAGGTATGAACTTTTCTCAACGTGACGCTCAATATCCAATCCGCGCAACTCTCCCACTCTCAATCAAAATTTTGAATTGCAGTTGCAGATATGGTCACCAAACTTCTCTATATCCTAATTTTTAGACCAGTAAATTATCTGCGCTTCACTTCACATCAATCCATTATACTTCATGCATTCAGACTCACATGGCAACGCGCAATCGAATCACTCAAGCATTCACATAATGCTACCTACGGCGACATGCCTCCCAACCCATTAGCATTCACATAATGCTGCCTACGATGAAATGCCTCTTAACTCAGCATTTACAAAATTCTACTTATGGCGACATGCTTCGCAACTGATAGCATTCACATAATGCTACATACGGTGACGTGCTTCTCATGCAACGAACTAAATAAGAGAGTTAACTTACAAACACAGGGCCATACAACGCCTGCGGTTTTCAACTTTTTTTCGTTACCAACAATCTCGTCTTAGATTTACAACAATTATTATCTAAAGTTTATCCACAAATTAAATTCTACTGTATCTCAATTAATACTCTCTCTTTAAACCTACTTGTCTCAAAAGGAGAGACTACCCTTGCTACTCAGGTCCTCGTTTGTCTATCTATTGATGTGTGCGAGTTGCCAAACTCGCTACGTAGATAAACTACGCTACAAATGAAGCTGAGGATCTGCAAGCATAAGGGGCTTCTCACTATACAGAGAGGCCCATTGCTCAACTGGAATTTTCTTAATTGAGGAATCATTTGGATTATTGCACCTCGTCATTGTCCCCTTCAAAGTTCAAACTTTGGGGATCTGCGGATAAATCCGTTGATCTCAACATTTTGAATCACTATATATTAAAATATTAAATCCATAATTAAATTCTAGTCCGTCTTCCACACCACTCTACATTTTTAATTCAAATATTTTAATTTTAGTTTGATTTATAATGAATTTTACCTAAAATTTATTAACAATCCACTCAATGACCCGATAGTTAGATTGGTTTGTTTCCCATGATTTCAGTTATTTTAAACTACTACCATGTCTATCTCTTTTTAAATTTTCCAATTTTTAAATCATTCGGTTTCTGCCCTTCTCTCAAGTTCGTAGGTGTTCATTTATTTTAATTTGTTGGTTTGTTTTCTGTTTGTTTTTATAATTCTTGCAGTGTTTTCTTTGTAATTTTTGCATTCTCTCTTTAATTTTCGAATTGTTTTCTCTAAAATTTACCAAACTTTGAATTTATTGTCATTCATTAATACATATATATTTCTTTATGTATTCTAAGCTTGCTTGTTTGATAATTATATTATTTTGCTCCATTATAGGCTTTAGATGAACATAACTAATGTTCAAAATGTTTCCCATTATACATATTCTGAATACTGGTTCTGGCTTTGATTTACATACTAAAATTGAGGTTTACGAAGCATGGCCCAATTTACATATATATATATATATATATATATATACATATATATCACATGAAGGTATTTGCGATAAGGAGATTGGGGGAATTCTGGAAAATGGCGACCAATAAAAAAATATATTTTATTTAAAATGGAATGGAGTTCTCAGATCTATAAATAAAGTTTAAATGCCAGACTTTATAAAAAATGTATTATAGGGCTCTGAAGAGACACCAGGACTCTGTTGATTGGGGTAGAACGAATGAGATCAAGAAAAAGAATGTGAGGTCAATGGGAGACGTCAAGAGGGAACCTAACTCACTCCAATGTTGAGAGGACTATTGTATATCAGGAATATGAAGCTATTCTTAAGCAGTTAACTGTCCGACAAAATATGAATATTCAGTTTTCGAAAATTGGAAGTAAGCTGTCGACGTTCAATGGATAAAGGAGAAAATTAAAGTTTATATCAGCATTAAAAGGGACATTTATAAAAATATAAAAACGGTAATGTTCAATTAAGGCACATATACAATGAGCTAACTCTGGAGATTGAAAAGTTAATTAGGGTAGCAATGAGATTAAATAGGACCACTTAAAACTGCAGATAGAGAGTTAGTGTGATAGTGAAGCAATGGCCAGGATTTTAAATAAACAATTTTTGTCAATATTTACACTCGAAGATAATCTAATATTTCCTATGGGGACCTTGATCTTTAGGGTAATGAAGAGGTGAAATTAGAGGATATTTTAATTACCAAGGAGATAGTTTTGAAAGAAATAGATAGATCAATCTAGTGAGACACTCGGCCTGGCGATATTTTTTATAGGATTTTGAAGGAATGTAAATATGTGTTAAATGACCCTCTAACATGTATATTTAGAAAATCATTAGATACTGACCATGTATCAATGGCGTAGATGAAAGCTAATGCGATACTTATCTTTAAGAAAGGAGATAAAATTATTCTAATTAACGGACAGCGAGTTTGACATCAGTGGTGGGGAAAATGATGGAATCTGTAATAGCGAAATTTCTCAGGAATCACTTAGATAAATATAAATTGATTAAGAAATAACAACAAGGTTTTACTAGAGGCAAATCCTAATTTATAAATATACCGTTTTTTTATAGAAAGGTATACGATGCTATTGTTTATTTATGAGGCCACACCTACTACTTTTCAAAACAGTTAGAGCGCATGTGATTGATGGAAGAATTTTTAGGTAGATTCAGTCATGGCTTAGCGACACACAGCAAAGATTTAGTATAGATAAGATAAATTCCGAGTGAGGAGATGTTACCAGTGAGTGGGGTTCTTAAATGGTCGGTGTTGTGGTCGTTGTTGTCTTTGATTTATATTAATGATTTTGCTGATGGCACTAAGTCAGGTAGGATTATAAAGTCAGTCTCTGATGCTGAGGTATTGATTGCATCATGAATTGGTGGGTAATTTGTCGCCTAAATTGAATATAAAAGAAGATAACAGAGTTCAATTATACAGATATATTTAACAGAGGTAAAAACTAAAGACTTGAAAGATTTCACTATTTATTCATTCAATGAAATTGCCATCAGCCTCAACCATGGCTTGCAGGCATCGTCAGAACCTGCTGCGGGCCTTTTTGACGGTCCCTCTTTTTAACTGGGTGAAAACTGTGGTGGTCAAGGACCTAAGAATAAGGGCCGTGACACTAAATGCCAATTACTTTCATAACTTTTATAAATGTTTTCCACTGATTTCACTGTTTACGGTTTCGTTCGGATCATTTTGGACTCTTTAATTTTTCTAGTAAATTGGTTATCTCCTGAGAACTTTAATTTTATTCATCCCTATTTGCATAGCCTTTACCCATACGCAATTTATACTTATTGGCTATCGTACAGCATTGTGTAAACCGTAAATTGTCTCTGGCAAAGATTATGGAAGATGTTGTGACAGAAAAACAGGTGTTCTGACTTTTTCGGACGTTAACACGTTGACTGCGAAGTGTTCCAAAAAGCTAAGAGTAAGTTATACAGGTATTACATGTTATGAACAACGCCTTTATGTGTTAATTCTTAAAGAGCGATATAAAAAAACTGGTAAGGATAAATTGTTTGAGATATTACCTTTGTACCATTCTCAGAGAAAGAGAGAGAGAGAGAGAGAGAGTTACAAGAAGTTACAAGGAAAGAAAGTACCCTAGGAGACCTTACGGTCCATTCAAAGAGGGTACCTTTGGACTAGCAATCGAGCGTGCACATGGCTGCTTAATTGTTTTGCGTCCCTAAACGGACACTTTTCAAGACCCTGTCTAGTCTTGACTTGAACTGGTCAACAGATTCACTGTTGACAACTTCCACTGGAAGTGCGTTCCACTTACCGCAGATACTGTAGGTGAAAAAGTTTACACACAGATTGCGGTTGTAACGCTTCAGTTCAAGTTTGAAGCCGTCATTGCGTGTTCTGTTCTCACTGAGTGTGAAAATATCCCGGTAGTCAACATTGTCGAACCCTCGAAGTATTTTGAAAACTTCGATGAGCTGACCACGCAGTCTACGGCTTTCCAGCGAGAACAGATCTAATTCCCTTAGTCTATCCTCATAACTTTTATGTCGGATAGAGGGAATCAGTTTGGTTGCCCTAGCTTGTACGCGTTCCAACCTTGCGATTTCCTTTCGAAGCGAAGGACTCCAAAATTGTACGGCATACTCCAGGTGTGGCCGAACGAGGGAGTTGTACAGACAAAGTACTATCTCCTTGTTACGGTATCCAAACTGGCGCTTGATGTAGCCTAACATCCTTTGGGCTTTCTTCTCTGCCTTGATGCACTGTTTCGAGAACTTGATGTCGCTAGTGATAGTAACACCCAAGTCCATCTCAGCGTCACTCGATTCAAGAGCAGTGCCCTTAAGCATGTACTTAGATTTGGGGTTTCGGTGGCCGATATGCATTACTTTGCATTTCCCCACGTTGAAAGGCATTTGCCACGTGTCCGACCACTCCCTAATCCTTTGAAGGTCCTCTTGGAGGCGGGCAGTGTTCCCCTCCTTTGCCATATTAATACCAAGCTTGGTGTCGTCGGCAAATTTGGAGATTTTGGCAACCATGTATCTGTCCATGTCGTTGACATAGATAATAAACAGTAGTGGTCCCAGGACGGAACCCTGAGGGACACCGCTAGATACGGGCGCCCATTCAGAGGCCCGTCCATTCACCACTACTCGTTGCCGTCTGTCACTTAGCCAGCTCTCTATCCAACCTGCTACTTTGCCGGAGAAGGCGGTGGTGTGGTACCTTATCAAAGGCCTTTTGGAAGTCAAGGTACACAACATCCACCGCTTTATCCCGATCATGCTCACTGAACACAAGTGGAAGAATTCCACAAGGTTCGTCAGGCATGACCGTTGCCTTCGGAAGACGTGCTGGGAACTCTTCACTAGCAGGTTTGACTCTAAATAAGACGTTATCTTGTCCACTATCATGCTTTCCATGAGTTTACCGACTATCGAAGTCAAACTGATAGGTCGGTAGTTTGACGGATGGCTGGGGTCTCCTTTCTTGAAGATCGGAGTCACCTCCGCCTCACGCCAGTCTCTAGGAACGCATCCGGTCCGGATTAACATGTTAAAGATAGCGCACAGATGTCGTGATACTTCATTGCACACTTCTTTCAACACCTTGGATAGAAACCCGTCTGGTCCTGGGGACTTATTCGTCTTTAGGTCAGTGATCTTCTTCTTTATTTCTCCTTCGGTGAAGTCCAGTACCTCCAGCTTTTCCCCCGAGTAGGAATCCGTGGGCTGGAGGATGGGACCACACTCTTTAGTAAACACTGGAGAGAAGTAGTCATTGAGCAGGTTAGCATTTTCTGCAGCTGAGTGAGTTAATGCACCCTCCTCCTCCACTAAGGGTCCAATCCAACGATGGATTGGTTTACGGCAATTTACATAGCCGAAGAACTTCTTGGGATTCTCCTTGCAGAGTCTCGCTACTCGGAGTTCCTCAGACCGCTTAGCCGCCCTCATGCTGGACTTCACTCTTCTGGCTAGCCTCCGGTACTCTTCAAAGGCACCCGAGATCTTCGATCGCCGGTACGCATTTCTCTTCTCCCTAAGCAGTTGGCCGATTTCTCAATTAAACCACTTTGGTTGAACAGAAGACCGACGGAGGCATTTCAGAGGGATGCAACTTGATTGAACACTCATAAACTTATTTTTGAAATTGTTCCACGAAACCTCAACCTCTTCGCATACCACTAGCCTTACATCAGTCAGCCCAGCACGAAGGCTTGCAAAGTCTGCTCTTCTGAAGTCAAGTTTCCTTGATTGACTGGCAACAGACCTTACCTTCGGGATCTTGACGGTAAATCTAATTAGCTGGTGATCACTGCCACCGAGCTCTTCACCTACAGAGAGATCCTCAACGATATCATCCTCAGAGGTTAAGACCAAGTCGATGATATTGTCTCCTCTCGTCATTTATTTGACCCATTGAGTGAGGAACTCGTTGTTGGCGAACTCCAGGAGTAGCGCGCTCTCACCACAGGATGCTCTGGTTTCCCAGTCAACTTGTCTGTTGAAGTCGCCCATAACGATGCACACTCTGCCTTGAACAAGCTCACTCAGCAGCTGGTACAGTTCCCTGTACTTCACAACGGGTTGGGAAGGGGGTCTGTAAAGCAGCAGGTTCCTGTATCTGACAGGACCTATATCTATGTCAACGCCTAGGAGCTCGTGATCGGATATAATGTTGGAGTTCATAGATTTGATTGTATCCTTGACCTACAACATTACACCGCCGCCCTTTATGTCTGGCCTATCTTTGTGGAAGAGTTGGTAGCCAGGAACCGTGAATTCGCCTTCAAAGTCTCGGTTTCAGGTTTTTATCCACGATTCTGTTATGGATAACATTTCGGGTTCTTCCGTCGCTACGAGGCCACAGAGCTCAGGAAACCTGTTCCTGATTGACCTCGCATTGCACAGAAGAACTTTCAAGGAGTCCCCTAGTGTAGGGCTCCTATACTCTTCCGTTTCCCGGCTTCTTGGTTGTTGCGGTGGCATTATTTTTTACAACCTCCAAGAAGGTTGTTTGGGGAGTGACTTGGGCGTACTGGCCTACGTCCGCCTTCCCAATGGGCCGGACACTCCTTTGGGTGCGGTCCACGACATTCTGATGAGGTTGGCTAGGAAAGCCTTGCCCTTAAAGGAAAGGTGCACCACATTCCTTTGGTAGAGGTCTTTTCTACCATAGAATATGACGTACGAGTCGACAAAAAAGACCCCCTCCGCCGTACAAAGGTCTGCAAGGCGCCGGTTTAGCGACATGTTCCTCATGTGGGCAGTCCGGCTTGGACCCCACCTCGGGAGCATCCACACCATGACACGTCTGCGGGTTTTCAATCCACAGTCGTCGACAGCGCCCATAACCGTCTTCATAATCGCGCCTGTAGGGCCTACCCTACCTTCTCTGGGGTAGAGGTCGTTGCCACTTACCATAAGGGCAACGACTGAAGTCTCAGAAATCTGAGATTTCTCGGCCTCAGCTCTTACCTGCTTATTCCCACAGCCTGGGAGGCTGCTCACCTTAACGCTTGTGCGAAGGCGGGCCGCTAGCAGGGGCTGCAGGCTCCGTGCCTGGGAATCACCCACAAGGCTGACCCTGGCACATTTGCCTGCAGAGCTCTGAGTCTTTATTTTCTGAGTCAAGCTCTCCGATTCCTCTCTCTTCTCCGTCATGGTCTTTTCAGTCTTTTTTTCCTCTTCTTCTTCTCTATCATCTTTTCCCCCTTGTCATCCTTTTCAATAACTTCTACCTTTTTCCCTTATATTTCTCTCTCTTCCTCTTTCTTCTTTCCCATTTTCATATTTTTTCTTTTTCTTTTTACCTTTTGGCGTTTCTGCTACATTCGGGCCCGGCCTCTCTGCAGAGGTGGTGTGAAGCTACAAGAATCGAGAGCTCGTTTAATTTCTCTTCGTGCTTGCGGATCTGGTGGGAGTACTCCTCCTTGAGCCTTTCGATTTTATTTTTGAGGTCTGTGTCCTTTCCCTGTAGTAGGACACTACTTATTCCACTTCCTTCTTTAAGATGCAAGTGGTGCATACACTGCCTGGGTGGCATTTCGCATAGCAGCCCTCCGGGAAGTCAACGCACCACTTGTCCTTATAACATGTGGCACACGTGAAATTTAGCGCTGCTGGACCTTCCTTGCCTGCCATTTTGAACACTCTATATTTCTTATGCTTGTGACCAATCAATATATAAAAAGAGGGGTTTGGGGAATTCTCCCCGCGTGAGTCGCTCCCGCCTATTGATCGGAGCGTTTTGGAGTCTTCCAGAAGGCATGCTCCATGTGCTGCTGTTCGTCCGACCGAGTCGGACGAGAGAGAGAGACACGTAGGACGGGAATGCTAATTTAGTACAGCAGTCGGGCAAAGTTCGAGTGAAAAATATGCTAATGAAATCGGCTTCTTTTGAAGACACTAAACTTCCGTTTGAATAAGACGTCCTATATAACGAGTCTAGTTGTAACAACGAAAGGTTCTGCGGGGACAGAACGAGTGTATGTGGGCGAGAATTAAGTTGTGATAAATATTAAATTAAGACTAAAACATTCATTTTCCTCCGAATAATTTTCCTTACGAGTGTCTATTTTGTCTCTCCTTATAGCTTCTTTCTCTCCGCCTCCCATACCCCAAGAGCCCAAAGGCAAAAAAAAAAATTGATGTAAGCTTCCTAGAGAGGGGAAAAACCTCTACGCTGCCATATTGTAGCCCAGCTTGCCCCGGCAAAATACTCCCTCGATCCCTACTTTCGAGCCTGGCAGTGGTTACTGGAAGACAGGTTGTATCCTCCGTCATAACTTCGAACAGGCCGAGTACTAATCGGCTCTAGGTGCAAATCCAACCCGTGCTGTTGGAAAGTAATCGAGCTCGACGCTCATACCCCTATTTCCCTCGAGGAGAAAAACTTTGGGTGGTAGATCCACCTGAAATTGAAGTCGCCTTTTGTCACTCGCGTGCGGCCGCTTGTGTATACTCATGGCCCCCACCTGGAGCCAACATTCTAAACCTATTCGCCCAGTTATTCCTTTGCATTTATTTTTCATGTCCATTATTTTGTTTTTGTTTGTACAGTAGTAAAGTTTATTTTGTTTCGCCCAGTTTGATATCCAAAACCTCCTAGATAGTTGATTTAATCCTGCCAAGTGTAGCTGTTGTCATAAGGAAACTAGTCACTCTTACGAGATTTATTGCAACTTATAGTTAAATTGCACCATTCGGGGCAAGGCCAAATTGCATAGTTGCCCTGGGTGCTATCCGCTATCCTTTCTGGGACGAGGAAAGAAAACGGAGGTCAGGAGATCTAACTTGACCTACGACAACCATACGAGGAGCAGTCAATAAGTTTTGCAATTCGAATATAAGGAAACGAGATATGAGGAAAAGTGTTTTATTATTTTTCAATATAACTACCCTCGACTTCAATGTACTTGCGCCACTTGTCCCTGAGGCTTCGAATTCCCGACAACCAGAAATCTCCCGACTGCTGTTCAATCCACTCCTGGACGGCGAGCTGGACAACTTCATCGTCCCCAAACCGGCGTCCATGCAGTGCAGCCTTGAGCTGGCGGAATAAAAAGTAGTCGCTAGGGGCCAGATCTGGACTGTAGGGGGGATGGTTGAGCTTCTCCAATCCGCACTTGTGAAGGGCAGCTTGTGCAATTCTGGCCTTGTGCACAGGGGCATTGTCGTGGAGGAGCAGGACACCGCGTATCAACTTGCCGCGCCGCTTCTGACGGATGCACTTCTTAAACTCAGCCAGTTACTCGGCGTAATATTGGTCTGTGATGGTCCTTCCACGAGGCGCATAGTCCACCATCAACACTCCTTCAGAATCCCAAAGGATAGTGGCCATGATCTTCCCGGCCAAGGGTTGGGTGCGGAACTTGATGGGGGTTGGGGAGCCGCTGTGCTTCCATGCCATGCTTTTGAGCTTGGTCTCAGGATCCAAGTGATGGACCCACGTTTCATCACCTGTCTCTATGCGTGACTCGAATCCCGCCGGGTCTTGGTTGTACAGGAGCAGCAGCTCCTCCGAACTTTGACAACGTTGAAATCGATCATGGGGCGTGACGTTTCGTGAGGTTTCTAGGGACCCAAATTGTCGTGGATGATTCTGATAACACTTCCATGTGATATTACAAGTTGTCGCTCGATTTCTTCGACCTTCACTCGTCGATTTTCGAGGATCATCCTATCCATACGGGCCACATTGTCCTCGTTAGTCACATCTGACGGGCGTCCTGGAGGGGGTCATCTTCAAGGGACTCACGACCATGGCGGAACTCCCTATTTCAGCGAGCAATGGTTGCATAGGAAGGGGCGGTATCGGTGTACACTGCAACCATGCATTCATGGATCTCTTTTGCATTCTTGCCTTCTTTGGTTAAAAACTTGATCACTGCGCGGTGCTCAACCTTCTCCATTGTTGAAAAATTTGTGACTGACGATCTGCGATCAGCTACTGCTTCTTAAATAGACGAGGCAGGAGCGTTCGTCTGCAGGTCCTGACTTGTCATAACTTGTCCTAACCCCCCTATAAACAGCCACCCCCCTTCCTCTACCGATTCGCAAAACTTATTGACCGCCCCTCGTATATGGCCTAACTTGTAGTCAACGTGCTAGTGAGGCAAGAGGGCCTCAAAGGAAACGCAATCCGAACTATGTTAAGAGTTCCGAAGAGAGACATTCCAATACAATGTTCTAGACATATTTTACAAGTCCCCCTCGTCCACACTTAGGTAGTGGGTAACATTTAATTCGAAAGTATTCAACTTTATCCAGTGTAACACTGATACCCTTTTATGAGTTCGGTAAGGCATAATCGTGCACCTCGTGAATGATAGAAAAGCAGCCGGTAATACTTGAGTTTATGGGCGCACGCTAAGGAGCCCTTTTGAGGGGCTAAAATTTAGGCCTTATGAAGTCAGACGGTAGTTTCGGATATGGCCAATGACGGCGTTTTATTTGTTTCGTTATTTGTTTTGGGGTCTCTATTCTTTATTATTTAGTAAGTGCCTGCACTTCCACTCAATTATATTATTTAGTAATGCATTAATTTTTTTAAGTTTAGCACTGCATTCATTTTTTTAGGCTTCGTTTACCTATTTCGTTTAAATACAAAAGTCACTTTAGGCATTCCAGTCGGCGTATATGGTTTCGTTTTGGCGCAAAAAGCACATATTCTTAAGATACTATACCTTGAAGGGGTTAAAATTAACATTCAAATACGTGAGCCTTGGTTTCTCTTAATGTTAAAATAAACCATTATTTTCACACACTGGCAACCCTTAATTCCACTTTATTTCAAACATTAGCAACTCTGAAGCCAAGCAGTTAAATGAACGCAATTTAGCTTAAAGGTATGGTATATTACTTAAGGTTTGTTAGGTTATTTAGGTAAAAAACAAATATAGTTAGAATCATTTACCCAAATCATTTCTTTTGTTCCCTTTTAACTGGTTATAACGGCTAAAAATGGGATGGGGGGGGGATATTTTAGCTAATTTGGAATACACAGTCACTTACAAAGGAAATTTAGTCTAAAATGGTTGAAAAGTGGGTACGAGTGAGCAATTCTTTTGTAGCTCCAGTTGTAAATTCACGAGTCACAATCTTAAACAAGATCCAAGAGAACTGACAGTAGACCAAAAGCATATCGCTTGGGAGAGGACAGCTACATGTCAAAGAATCTTTCATTGCAAAAGTTGACAAGCTTTTTGAAATCATCAGTTCCAAGTGTAATCTTTTTCCTTGCTGTGAATTTGGCTGCCCTGGTTGCAAAACGAAACTCACATAAATTTTACATGCTCTAGGGAGATGAAGATTCCTGTGAAGGAACTTGCTTTCATTAAAGTTCAGAGACAAGAGTTTGGTTTTATTGGGCCACATCAGCTTGGCTTGCCAGATCAACCAGAGCAAAATAGACAAGTCAAAAAGCAGGAGAGGAAAGAAGATGAAAGAAGAAGCGTTGCTAAATATAACCAGACAAGTAAGCAGGTCAAAGTTCAAATGCCTTTAAGTGAAATAATTTTTTATGCTGATGAAAATGAAGGACAAATAGCTGATGTTCAAGATGGAAAGGATGAAAGTTATGAGGTTACTTTAAAACTAACAAGTACATCTTTAACTTCCATTAAAAAGCTACTAAAATATATTCGAAATACTAATGTTGCTATGCATAGCATCAGATATAGTGTAGGCCTGCGTGTCACAGCTGCCATCACTACTGCTACCTTTATGGATGCTGGCTTGATCATTGAAAGGACAAAAGACGAATAGTGTATCACAATAAAGTCAAGAGGGCCCAAGAAAAAGTTATGAAATCCCTGGATCAGGACTTTGATGAAGTTTGTAGGAAAGGTGAAATTGACTGCATCTTACATGACGGCCATCAAGATACAACTAAGGTTATGGTGAAAAAAGACAATTCAGATCGTCTATCTCCCAGCATCATCAAAGAAGAGCCTGTTTCTGTGTGCACTGAGCCAGGTCAAAGATATCTCTACCACTTCAGTCTTGAGAGAGGCTCAAGGAGTAAAAAACCTGCTGAAGGTTTTGCTTATAATCTTGTTGATTTCATGAAGAAGCGCATTGATAAAAGAAAGAAGGCCATTGGAGTTGATTCTATAAATGTTAACATTGGCTGGGAGGATGGTTCCACGCATTGGATAGAAGTCAAGCTTACTGATTCAGCGCGCGGGTATCGGATCACACAGGCCATAAGGAAGGAGAACTTCTCACATATGTGGCCCTTCTTTAAAATGGGTTAGTGAGTCACTCTAGGTGATTGACTACAGCAAACAGGTTTTGCCGCATATAAACTTCCAAACATGGCCTTAAAGACAGAACCTTTAACAACTTAAGAATGCTATTAGAATATATTGTTGGTGTGTACTATTTCCAGTTGGTTCAACATCAAAGTAAAACATTCTTGGATGGGATGCTCCCGCCATATCTTGCTTTAGCTGCGGCTACTTATTCTGCAAAAGAAGTCTGTAGTTGATGCTGTTTTGCCAGCCATCAAATGTTCAGCGTGGTATTCATTAACTCTTGTGTTCAGATGATAGTGAAAAAAAGAGAGCTACTGTCCAAAAGATTGTTGATATGAGGGGTGTATATGATCACACACATGGAGATCTTTCTGTAGGTCCCAAGAAGACCTTTTTCCATCAATCCTGGTGCTTTTTCCCTGTTGGAGCTGACAGACTGATCTGACAGAACATTCGAACCTCCATTGACATGAAACTGACTACAGAGTAAGGAAAGAAGTTCGTTGACAACATATGCATGTAGCACAGTGGTCCTGGTATGTTAAGTGAATATATAGGTGTGTGAAGTAAGTCAGATAGGCAGGAGCCCGGGTGTATACACATGAGAAACGTGAGAGCTATATCAGAGGCCAAAAAGTAAGTCGGCCGCTGATGTCCAAAAACGAAACAAAGTAAGACTTGACGAAACTTGTTTAATTCATTTTTTTACTGTCATCACTTTCTAATGTTGTATGATTACAACTATATGTTTTATTATTACTGGTATATGTTTTGAGGACCCAAAATTCAAACTCTTGATTTTCTAGAACAATTTATGAGTTGTTTTTTTAAGCGTAGATTTTCCAAGTTAAATGTTGACCAATCACAAAAATAATAGCAGATTTGAATTTCTCACATCTAGAGATATCTTTAGAACACCTCAATGAAAGAATTTCAAACATTAATGTTCACCCCACAAATTGGCAAACCCTTATGTCTCATGCACCCCACCTGGATGCAATCATTGAGTTTATACTACCCTACTTGGATGTATTACACTTCAGGTTAAGTTGTAATAGAACTTCCACTTTCTATCCATTGCATTAGGAGTTAGCACAGGGGAGTATATAAATTCCCACATCATGCAACCGCAACTTCTTCTCTAACTTAATTAACGTTGACAGGGCCTACAGTACATGCTGTAGGATCAAAGGCTTTCTTCCTTAATCATCCAAGCAGTTGAGGGAATTGGAGATGCCATCTGCTCACGTGGATCTATAAACAAAAATAACAACAACACAGCAAACTCATTAATTGTTTGTTTTTTCGTTGAAGAAATTGGTCATTACTCCTAAATAACTTCTAATGCACATAACGATTGTCGCATATCCATGCGCAATTTTATAAGTATCCAGATTTAACGAGGGTGATGGAGGATTTAATTATTTATCCTCTTCCTGTGAAGAGCTCGAATGCTTACAAGAGACCAACCCACCATCTCGTTTGGCGCCTTACGTATATTATTGGAGGGACTTCCATTCTATTGAGGCTTTCGGTATGAGTAAGTTATCTACGCGTTCGCGATTCTATTTCCCGACGCTCCGTTGTTTGCCTGATTTGTTTAATTCTATTTATTCCGCTTTACATAGCGCACCTTTCCCAATTTAAATGCCATTGCGTTCAGAGTTCACTCTGTGTTCTGTGTCAATATTAATTTAAACTCAGCTGCCAAGGTAAATTTAAGGAATATACAAAGCGTTAAATGAGATCTAAGGTGTACATAACTGTAAATTAAGGTTTGTAACTATATATATATATATATATATATATATATATATATTAGAAGATATCACATTAACGCGATATATATCCAGTGCAAAAATAATAATAAACTACAATATTTGAATCCGATTTATTTAAAAAAAACGAACTAGTTTCTGCTTGATGCCATTGTCAACACAGTACACAGTTGACAATGACATCAAGCCGAAACTAGTTCGGTTTTTTTAAATAAATGAGATTCAAATATTGTGGTTTATCATTATTTTTTGCACCATATATATATATATATATATATATATATATGCGGCCAAAAGTTTTCGGATACCTCATAAATTTTAAGAAATTAGATAAATGCAGGGTCGTAAAGTTTTTATTTGCATATCAATATGAATATATGGAGAAATAAATAGCAATCTGTATCTATAAGACGCACGATCTGTTCCTTCGGGCGCAACGTTGTTCGCTCATAACTAACGGTCATTCAGGCATGCGCGTAAAGTGCCGGGCGAGCGCAGTGAAACGTTTACTCATTGTCGGTATATGATATTAAGTTATTATAGGATATTATATAATATTATATGGTATTATATAATATATGATATGAAAAGTGCCACAAATAATAATAATAAGCAAGTAAAAATATTTTTGTGGTGCAATATTAGAATTTCAAGCAATATACATCTATATTTATTTGCGACAAGGCTTTTTATCCAGGGCAATGCCAGATTTCTATGCTACTAAATTTTATATTACCCAAACAATCCCAAAGAATTAACAAAGTAAAAAATATACCGAAACTTGTAACAACAGCAACATATAACTGATAAACAGATGAAGCAGTGTGATAATTACAGCAACACCAAAGTGATAAAGGAAGCTCAGTAACAGATCAAGAGTCCCTTGGCAGTGTTGAGGACACATCTCCTCTCTCAGGTGTCTTACCCTAATGGAGAGCATTTTTCGAGGTTTGCTCTCCACGAGGGTGAGACAGCTGGAGTGGGGGTAGGGAGATTATGGCCCACTACTCGGTGATGAGCGACTTCTGTGGCTCCTTGGAGGCTGGCTTACGACATCATACAACCTCTTCCAGGTACCCTCAAAATGGGTGACGACCCATCCCTGAACTTGTCATTAAGCCTCCTACCATTACACAGCGGCCACCATGCTTTACTTTTAGCACTAGGCTTTCTCTATACCACTGTTCCTTGGCCTCCAGTGGATTCTAACGTTGCCAGGGGTTGAGAATAACTGGAGCGTGGATTCTTCTGGGCATAAAAACGTCCATTCTGAACATGATCTAGGTTTGGTGGGCACGTGACCAAGCCAGTCGACGTCGCTTCCGCTGAAGGTGGATCAGCGACTTCTGGTCGGTTTTGCATAAATCCAGGTCTTATGCAAGAAGTCTGCGACGAACAGTCCTGACAGATGCCACAACCTGGACACCCTCTTTACATTCACGTTGTAGCTGGACTGGTTTTCTTGTGACCCCGAAGATTTATGCAACTCAGAGACCTGTCGTCGCGATGCTTAGTGACCCTGAGTCTTGCAGAATATGGTCGGTTTTGGCTGTCCCCACTACCTTGGATCCTTTTCGATACTTTTTTAACATCGGACTGTGATCTGCCGAACCTCCTGGCGATTTGTCGACAGCTGAAACCTTCCCAGTGCAGGGTGCCTATCATAATTCTTTACTGCCCGGTATAGTTACGTGTTTTGGCCATTATCATTTCACTACCTGATCCATTTTAATTTTTTAAAAAAAGCAGATATATATGGAAGCTTGTACTTTTATTTTGCTTGCCAGATGTATTGGGCACATGAATACAAACCTAGTGCAACATATTCATAGACATACCCTAAAAATAACAAAACACACAGGTGTCAGAAAACATTTGGCCGGATATATATATATATATATATATATATATATATATATATATATATGCAGGGTGTCCACAAAGTCTGGGTACATACGGGATAAATACATACCTTTAGAACAAAACAATATTATTTAATTATAATGTTAAGAAATTATATTTTCAATATGATATCCATTATTTGCAATGCATAATTCGATGCGCCTTGCTAAATTCTTGTAAACTCGATTGAATAGGTGTACATTGCCGTCGATTTCAGCACACTGACTGATAATGCGTTCTCTCAAGTGGTTTAGATTTGAAATTTCCATTGAGTAAACTTTCTCTTTTAGCATACCCCATAAAAAGAAATCAAGGGGAGAAAGGTCTGGTGAACGAGGGCACCACTCCACATGACCTCTTCTTCCAATCCAGTGAGGAAAAGTGCCATTCAGCCAATCTCTAACATTTGTAGCAGAATGGGCAGGGACTCCATCCTGCTGAAACCATTCCGGAAGTGCCTCGCCTAGCCGCTCAATTTGAGGCATTAATTTGTCTCTCAACATGTTCAGATAAGTCTCACCGGTTACATGTTCATCAAAGAAGAAGGGTCCTAGCACATGACCAGTATCGAATATTCTGTCTGTTGAATTCACCATTACATAAAACAAAGCTTCATCACTGAACAACAAAAGGTCTTTAGTAAAATTGATATTTTCATCCAATTTATCTGAAAACCATTCGCACATCTGCATTCGTCTATCGGGGTCGTCTTCATTTAAGTGATGCAATATCTGTAATTTGTACGGATGGAACTTCTGCTCTACCAGGATTTTGTGGATAGTTGACCTTGGAACACCCAAATCGATGGATGTCGGACGAAGTGATTTCTTTGGGCTAGCAGCAATCTTGGCCATGACAACCTCTTTCGTTTTATCTGAAGTCTTTGGTCGCCTGGAACGGGGTTTGTACAAGACACTGCCTGTTTCTTTAGACTTCGTGACCAATTTCCTGACGGCAGTAAAATAAATAGTTTGCCGATCAGGGTGTCGAAAGTTAAATTCATCGGCGATTTTGCGATAAGACCATCCTTCTCGTCCAGTTAAGAGTACCAACTCGATTCTTTCTTCTTTAGACAGAGCCATCATTCGATCTGGGGAGGAAAAATAACATAAATAAATAAAATATTAAAATTCCTATGTACACAGACTTTGTGGACACCCTGTATATATATATACAAATATATATATATATATATATATATATATATATATATATATATATATATATATATATATATTGTCGTAGAATAGGCTCCCGACGATATACCATATATAACTATTCGTTAAGGGAATTTTCTATATTTCGAGTGCGTGGTAATCTGATTGACCGAGGTTAGTTAAAAAAAGGAGGGGGGCTGGAGAGGCTTATTTATCTTCAATATGCTTAAGAAGTGAAACGGAGCACAAGGATAAAATAATATGGCTACAATTAATAAAATAGAGTTTTATTAATTAAACTATCAACAACACACAAAAAAAATGTTTACATAAACGGGGATTAAAAATGGGAGAAACGCGTGAATGAAAAGGGTCATGGGAATATCTGACTTATCTGAGGATTAAGATTTGGAGAGATTTAAGACGGTAAACAAACAAAAAAAGGGGGGGCGCTAAACCATTTAAAGCACAGGGTTGCGTGGGCAAAAGGTTAAATGATTAAAGGTAATGCTCAGCTTACGTAATTACAAAGTTGTTGTGCAGAGGAAGACGATGTGAAGGAATATTCGGTCCAACTGGCGATTTACAGCAGAAGGGTTCTTCGGGAGGTTGCCTTAACGAGGGGAAAGGACTTTCTTCGAGGAGTGAGAGCGAAGTAGGGCTCAGAAGTACGAGCGATCCTTGTGACAGCAAATCGGAGATGTTCTAGATGAACAATGGAGGTCATTGTTGAAACCAAGCGTTCTCTTGAAGAACATTAAAAAGAGGGGAATTAAATTATCCGAACGTGATATCTTGGAAACGAGAACCGTTTCTTTACGAACGGGCTTAAAGAACAATGGCTGTTCTAACGTTGTTCTCTTTCTGAACAACAAAGGGGGGGGTGAGAACCGTTTCTTGTCAAACGGGCTCAAAGAACAATGGCTGTTCTAACGTTGTTCTCTTTCTGAACAACAGGGGGGCCTTGTTGACTTGGCGTCTCGAAGGGCACGAACCTTGGCACTTAAGGGATATTGTCCTCTTCTGGACAATAAGGGGTTTCTCCGCAGAGTTCCTAGGTGCACAAGGGAGACCGGATCGGCTTGATGCCTCGCGAAGATAATCTGGATCTGCTTCAATTGGGAAAAGCTATGGTATAAATAGCCGGAGCCATCTCCATGGTGTAGGGTATACTTGAGTGGGGGACTACGGGAGAATGTCCGGGTGGCGCCTTGGAAAATACCTTATCTGCCTATAAGCCTAATTCAATCTGGCGAGATCGACGTATGGAGGCGAAACGGGGGAAAGAACCTCCTTGATTAAACATTGGCTATGATGGGCGATTCTGCGATTCTGCTTCCTCTCGCAGGATACACGTGGGTAAGCATGTGTTTTAACATGTGATAGAGGCTGAATTAAAGCGGCCTCAGACCGTTCGATCACACCCCTCCATTCCGGGGGAAGTTGTCACTTCGAAAAAAAGAGAGAAGGGACAACGATAGAGCTCCGTTTTGGAGAACTCACTTTCTTGCACCGACCGTACCTTCATGCACCTAGCTAGCATTACCTCAATACATATGATTATGTTGATCATTTGATTATAGGGGAAACTAACCTTTAATACATACTTAACCATAAAAGAGACCTGGAACAATGAAATAATATAAAATTAGTACATATGGGACAAAATAATTCATACGTAAATTAATGGGTACACATATATGAACATACGAAAAAAAATTAGACATTGAGCCACAAAATTCAGACATATACATAAACTAATTATATTACAGGAGAATCTAATTTAAGTCGAACAAGACGGTATATACATACATGGAGATCCTAATCTTACGAATTACAAATTAATCTACACTATTTGGTAACGCATTCCTACTGAGTGGGTCAGCGACCTGATTATCGTAACCTTTTATGTAATTCATCTTAAATTGGTACTCTTGCAAGAGCATAATTCAGCCGTTGGAGTGTCATACATTCCGAATATAGGCCAACGGGCGGTGGTCAGTTCCTATCTGAAATTCTTTTCCTATCAAATACATCTTAAACTTGTCAATAACCCAAATAATAGCTAGAGCTTCCTTCTCTATAGTGGCATATCTCTTTACGCGATGTAATAACTGGCGACTAGCGTATGCAACTGGATGACTCGTTCCGTCATTCTCATATTAAAGAAGTACACCTCCAATGCCCTCGTTGCTCGCGTCGGTCTTAATCCCAAAGGATTTTTCCGGGTTGGGCAACTTCAAAATGGGGGCAGAAATGGGCTTACTCTTGAGCTGGTTAAAATGAGAAACAGTGACATCATTCCAACGTAGTCGATCGGGGGAATTCTTTTTTAAAATGGTGCTGAGGGGCGCCGAAATTGCAGCGAAATTCGGGACAAATCGACAATAGTAAGAAGCTGATCCTAGGAATGATCTTAATTGCTTCTTAGTATTCGAAAGGGGCATGTCGGCGATTGCCTTAATCTTGTCCTCCTGTGACCTAGCTGGCTTTTTCCTATTTTAAAACCCAAGTATTTTATGGTTTCGTGAGCAAAATGGCATTTGCTGGGGCCAATGGTGAGGCTATTTTCGCGCACTCGCTCGAAGAGAGCTAATAGGGTGGTTGAATATTGACTCCATTCACGAGTAGCAACGTAGACGTTATCGAAGTAAAGGGAGACATTCGGAAGTCCATCTAACAACCTTCTGATGAGACGGTTATAGTTACTACAAGCGGTCACGAAGCCAAAAGGAAGGCGCTTAAATTGCATTAAGCCTTTCTCAGTTGCAAAGGCGGTATATGCTTTCACATCGGGCCGGAGGGAAATTTGGTAATACGCCTTGCACGAATCAAGTTCGGAGATGAACTTGGCGTCTTCAAAAAGGTGGAGGTTTTGATCTACCAACGGGATGGGCTCGGCGTCGAACACAGTTACCGAATTTAACTTCCGGAAGTCGATGCACATCCGATAAGAGCCATCAGGCTTCTTGACCATGACGATTGGGGAACAATAACTAGAGGTGGAAGGTTCTATTATATCTAAACTAATCAAATTATCGACTTCGGCGTTAAAAGCTTAGCGTAAATGAATCGGCATGGGTAGGGTTTTGAACGGACAGGTTCTAAGGTCGTTAATTTAATATCATGCTCGAAACTAGTAGCGCATCCAGGCTTCTCTGAAATAACGTCGTCGAACTGACATAATAATTCTTGTAGTTGACTCTTTTGATGTGGTGTCAGCTGCGCGTCGATATCCAGGTCACAGGGTTCAAAAGACTCTCCTGGCAGGGAAGGAAGAGGTTAATTCGGCATCAGGTTGAAAGCACACTGTCTGTATGACATTAAGCGACTCCGCGGGGTAATCCTCTTCAAGCGCCGATGTTTCGTCCATTGCTACGAACGTATCTCTATGGGCGCGTCGGTGGTACTTTTTCAACAAGTTAACGTGGTAGAGCTTATCGCCTGCTGGGGTACCAATGAGGTAATCTACCAGTCCTCGTACCTCGCGGACCGAGTACGGACCTTTCCATTGGCTCAGGGGGTGGTAAAAAGGGGCTTTACCATAAGCAGCTTCCCTACGTACTCCATCAACTCGGAGGTGAATTGTCGTCCTCTGTCTGAGAGTATTTCCTTGGGGATGCCTACCCTTGAAAAGATGGAAATGAGGGCCTTGGCGCAAGAAATAATATCGATTCGGCGAAGGGGGACAGCCTTGGGAAAACGGGTAGCAAAGTCAACTAAGGTAAAAATGTAGCTGTGCCCTTCACTAGAAAAGGGGTGGATAGGGCCAACCAGGTTGATGGCCACTCTGGAGAAGGGTTCAGTTATGACTGGTCCCCTTTGTAAGGGAACAGGTTTGACCCGCCCCTTAGCAGACGTCTTCTGACACACATCGCACGATCGACAAAGCTTTAAGATGTCAGCTGCAGCATCCGGCCAATAAAAATATTTAAAAATACGCTGACCCGTTTTAGTCTGCCTAAAATGACCTGAAAAGATGCTGTCAAAGGCTATTTTGAGCACTATAGGTACATGGAATCGTGGAAGGCATAAGACAGTTGTAACAGCGTTATTACTGTCCTCGGCGAATCAGTAAAGTAGACCACCTTGCTTCAGGTACCTTATTACTTTGGGTCCACGGACAGTCTCCATGTCCTTGTTTTGGGCCTTATCCCATTAAGATGTTAGTGCTTCACACTCCTTTTGTGCCGACCTAAAGTCCTGGTTAAGGATCTCCGAGAATTCGGACGGTATCGGAGTTCTGAGGGGGACGGACTCCTGAGCTTCCTTCTTAGCTAAGCCTCGAGTAAGGGCTGCCTGTGACACAGGGTCGGAGCTTACTTGAGGGCTTTGTCCTATAGGTACGGAACAAAATTTTATGGGTGATGAAATGACTTCAGCCCAGCCATCATAATACTGACACTGCAGGTAACATCTAACGAAGGGGAATCGGTTCGCCCGCCCAAGGTAGTCATGTACCACCGCAAATTTTTCATGGTTAGGGTCCACTCGGGGAAGGAGCTCGTCGGACACGATGAAACACGTACACCCTGTGTCCCTGACGAGAATAGATGCACGGCAGCCGTTCACGCTGCCCTCCTCAAATTTCAAAGTTCCCGGGGAACTTTTATCAAAAATAAAATTTACCTGGTGGCCTGACGGAGGATGAGAAGTTGTTGCTTGTGTCTGCACCACCGGGAAAGCCGGGGTGGCATAAATCTGGTAAACTTGGTGGGCTGGTCCGCTTTTAAGCCTAGAATTTTGGGGGCAATTCCAGCTCATGTAGTTTTCTACACCGCAGGTGAAGCATAAGATTGGTCGCTTGGGGAAGAGTGATGGAGGAGAAATCTTAACGGGAGGTTTGATGTCCCGTTGTTGGTTTGGGGGGAAGAAGTTTTGGGGTTTTACGAAGGCCGGAAACTTCGTCGGCTTTCCTGGGAAGGGGCGTGAATCCTTCTTTCTTTCCTGGTAGGACGATTGGTGAGAGTTTCTATTCTCCTTGGGGTATAAATTATGGCTTCGCGGCATAGACATCCGCTTCTTCGGTGCACTCTTTGAAGGTCTGGCATCGACGATCTTTGACGAACGCGCGGATCTCCGTCGGAAAAGACGCAAAAAATTTATCCCGCAACACGAAGTCTGTTAAGGAGTCGTAGTTAGGATCAACCTTTGAGGATTCTAACCAGAATTTAAAATTCCTCTGAAGAATGTATCCGAATTGACGGAACGTCTGTCCGGGTTTAATACGACCTCCTCGAAATTCTTGTCGGTAGAAATCGGGAGTCATATTATGAGCTGCCAATAACTCAGCTTTGCATTTAAGGTGCTGTAGTCAATTGTACACTCAGATGGTAGGAATAAGAAAATGTCGCGAATTTTACAATTTAAAAGGGTATGTAATCTTACTACGCCTTCGGCCTCCAAATCCAGGTTATTTATTTTGAGAATCTTTTCGAAGTGTGCTAAAAATGTTCCGAAATCCCCTCCATCCCTGAAATTGGGGAGCTTAAGTGGGAGATTGGGCGCGGCTTCTGAACGTGAACTGACTGATTGTATTTCAGCCTGTACGCGAACCATTTGAAGCTCATGGTGAAGCTCAGCTTGTCTTTTCCGTCCCTCTCTTTCTTTCTCTTCTCCTTCTCTTTGCCTTTCAGGTCCACTTTGGTAATCATGTGCTAATGTGAATCAATTTGGCTTCAAAATAGCCATTCAGCATTTGCCCTCATCTATTACCGTCGTTAGCCATTCAGCATTTGCCCTCATCTATTACCGTCGTTAGCCATTCAGCACTTGCCTTCATCTATTACCGTCGTTAGCCATTCAGCATTTGGCCTCATCTATTACCGTCGTTAGCCATTCAGCACTTGCCCTCATCTACTACCGTCGTTAGCCATTCAGCATTTGCCCTCATCTATTACCGTTGTTAGCTAAACAATCGCTTCTTATTTATCCCCCAACACGACCCTGCTTCTGAATTTCGTCACTATCATTTTAATCAACACAGAACTAATAAATTACCAAGTAAACACGAATGAAACTTCCCTTCCCTATTTAAAAATAAAAGTTACCCGTTTGTATGGGATCCTTCCTTACCTGTTTATCCCACCTCCACCTACACAAGATTATATACAATGCTCATTGTACAGTTTAAATATGAGGCGAAAAGTCTAGAAACTATAGTCCTGTACCTAAAATTAACAAAAATAATCATATTGCTTTTATTTTTCTTGAATTATCAGCCTTGAATATTACCCTCTACAAACTAGTATGTACAATGCATTATTATGCAGATAAGATGTTTATCTTTTCAACTGACAGTGTCCTCTTGATGAGGCTGCACCTCGAAACGTTGCTTAACCAATAGAACAATGTGTTTTTCGCATCAATCTTTTTCCCAGAGTGCTTCAAGTAGTCCTCTCTTTAGATGACTCGAGTTGTATACCCTGTATACATTTTTACTTCTACTAAGTTGACCATTTTCTTTAGGAATCTCTCCTAGCAAACTTCTGAGCGAAGTTGACCTCGCCTCTTTGCGCCAAATAGTTAGTGATAACGACTGTGTGTGAGAAAATACTGGCTTATTTTAAAATACGAATCGAAGGTTTGCTCTATGTAAATGTCTGAAGTATTATGTAGCCAATTACGTTTCGAATACAAGGAGTCTAAGTTCCCTAAATAACAAACCAGAACATCCAAGACCCAAAGATATGTAAGTACACGAAAGAGCAATTAGTCTCGTATACAGTCATAGGCCAGAGGTTCTGCGATTAATGTTATTTTTTTAATTCATTGTTAAAGTTTATGTAATAAGAATAATTATTCTAATATTTATTATTTCGTATTTATTAAAAAGTCATCATTTCAAAAATAATAAGAAAAAAACTGCATACCTTCACTGAATCCTAAATCGCGCCTTGGTCCTGTTCCTGTAGGAGGTAGGTTCACCCCCTGGAGCTTTGCTATTCGACCAAAAGGGTAAAATGATGACAAATATGGGTTAAATGAATGTTGCTGTGTAATTATAATCTATTTCGTAATATTATTTGTAAAAATAAATGTTTTCATCTTTTTCAATTCCAGAAAAAGTTCTTTGCAATGAAAATCGTGCAATCATTATTGCGCTTCATTAAATTCGCCTGAATTGCAAGGGGAGATTTGTTAAGGGTATTGCATCAAATATCACCATCTTTAGGACCATTGAAGTCTTTAAAATGACTTGTTACACTCGTGTGAGGAATTCTTCTGGACGCCCAAGAGCTTGAAATGAACGCCAATATCGCCTTCCGGTAAGTTCTCAGCTCAAGGATAGAGTTAGCTTCAGTGCCAAGATTGTTCACGATGGAAAGATCAGGTGGGAACATTTCAGAGTGAACAGTAAGACGGAGACATTTCGCCAGGGGTCTCAAGTCGAGAGGGGCTGCGAAGAAGCCTCATCTGACTAAGAAGAACCTTACGGAGAGGCTCCAGTTTTGTAGAAAATATAAAGAATGGACTGATGGAGACTGGAGCAAGGTTATTTTTATTGATGATGCCCCCTTCCGCTTGTTTAGAGTTTCTGGAAGATCTCTCGTTAGGAGAAGAAAAGGGAGCACTCTCATGAGTGATGTGTCGTGCCCACGGTGATCTGGCCGGACACTCTCTATGTCTGGGGCTGCTTTTCATCTAAAGAAACTGGAGTACTAACAATTTAGCTTCAAGAACCACGCATGAGCTCAAAATTGTACCAAAGCTTGCTTCATCTGTACCATTTTCCAAAGGTTCATGACCCATTTTGGGGGTGATAACTGTATTTTATAGATTCGTTTCAGTTTTTAAACAGATCGGTACCACGTACTTATGTGCATCATAATTATAAATGTGTAGTAAAGTAAAATGCTATTGTGATTTCGGAAGTGTAATGGAGCTTGGTAGGACAATGGAAACAGAACTTGGGAGGCGGGTTTTGAAATAACCAATAATGTTTTTTCCTAGAATAATGTTAGAGCTAATATACCGCCTTGAAAAGGCCGCCCCTGGCCCGTTGTTAGTTGGCGATTGCTTAAATGGAAATAGACTTAAAAAGACTTAAAAAGATAGACTCGAACGAGAGAAAGAGCACCTGGGGTATGAACGAAAGAACCAAGGATGTAATACGACTTGCAATGTGTGACCTTGCTCCTTGATTCTTTAGAGCTGGTGATAACCTACGGAGCAAACAAACACCTCATCCATTAGCACTGAACTCCGAGACTAAACTAATGAAATCCTAATAACTTCCCATTTTAATAACAAATGTACATAGATAAAGCGAGCAATATCTGATATGTACTTCCCAAGATTTCCTCTCTGTGAACCGGAGTTATAAGACTATACACCCTGAGGGTATTTATTAGCGTAGATGAAAATAAAGAGGAAGGAGATACCAATATTAAAAGGAAACAAGGTGAGTATATCATGATAAAAGAAAACAAGGAGTAGATGTCATGGAAAGGGGAAACAATGAGAGTATAACAGATGAATAAAAAGGAGAGAATCCCATTAAAAAAGGAAACAAGCATAGGAAATGGAAACAAGCAGAGGATTGCAAGGGAAAGGGTAACAATGATATTATACCATGGAAAAGGGAAACAACGAGATAAATCCATGGGAAAAAAACGAGAAGAAGATACACCAGAAAAGGAAACAAGGATATATAACCATGAAAAGGGGAAACGTGGAAAGGAAACCACCATAAAAGGAAACCATCATAAAAAGGAAACAAGGAGAGGATACACTAGAAAAAATTAAACAAGGAGAGTATACCTTTGAAAAGAGAAAAGAAATAGGCTGAGGGGGAAAAACACGAAAAATATTTTGATTTTTTGTAATTTACAAAACACTGAATTTTTCTCCTGAATTAAAATATAAGAATCGATTTATATTACTAATTAAGATCTAATTGAGACATTTCTAATCAAACTTTCAACTTTTTAAATTTCATCCTTAAATATTTATACTTAATATAAATTAATTTATTAAAATTTACAAAGTCAATGAGACTTTTTCTAGGCCCACCAAAACATTCGGGCATTCCAAATAACCCAAGAAATTGAAATACAGCAGACAATTTTACCAAGCAGCGAGGGGTAATTTCTAACGAACCTGAGGCCAAAACAATAATTAAAAAGACGTAGAAGTAAACAGCTGTTCTCAATCCTACGAACATTTCATGCTCGCCCTCTTTGCCAGGCGAAATCGTGAGGTTATGAAATACATCCCAATTTCCCCGACATTTTTAAAGTGGGAAATGGGAGAGGAGGGTGGGCTATTATGGAATAGGGGATAAATAGGGATATATGAAATGGGTTTAAGGGGATGGGGTGTCGAACCTCCTGATTTCCCGCGAGACATTGGAACCCCACCCCTGACGAGCAGGTCACGCGTGTAACTTCAAAGCGAGCCACCCATTAGCGGTAATAGATGCTCCTAACGGTTCGTTAAGTAGTTTGCATTTATCTTAGGAGGGACCTGGGGAAATGAGGGGGGAGGATTCTATAGTATGGGTGGAATTCAAAGGTTTGGGGGCATCCATAGGGTAGCCTAGGGACCCGGTGGATTAAAGGAGGGAAAAAACCATTAGTTTTCTCATCCGTGGATGAACAGGAGTTAAAAGCGAGCCAAACGGAGTTTACTTTCGGGAATCGAGCGCCTTGGGGAAGAGAGACTGGGGTCTTGTTTGACACGCCGTGTACGTGGAGGCTTATGAACGGGTTTGTGTGCGTGTGAGATGATTCGGATATTTGTTTGAACGGAAAAGAGAAGGTTTAGACGCGTGATGCGTTTGTTGTGGTTTCCCCGTGTGTGAATGGAGACGTATTTTTGTCTGAGTGTATAGAAACGTGTTTATGAATTCTTATTTGTATGTTTGTCTGTTATGAATGGAAGGAGAAAAAAAAGGTAAATTTAGGTCCATGATGGGGTTGAGGGTGTGTATGGAGATGTATTTGGGTGTGTTTGATTGAAAAATAAACAAAGAGTGAGTGAATTAGATTGGGTACGCGATGGGTTTTGTGTTGGTTTCTGTGTGTGGATGTGTGGGTGTGGGTGTATGTGTGTGTATGGAGAAAATTAATTTTTGTGTCCTGTATGAATGAAGACATATTTGCGTGTGTGCGTGTGTCTGGCAAAAGCTGATGTTGAGAAAGAGAATGAGTGATAAATGAGTAAATGAAGCCAAAGAAAAAGAGATCGAAAAGTGAATAAAGATAACAAATGCGCGATGGCTTTTATCAGCTTTTCTCTGTGTTAACATCAGTGTATGTGCAAATTCATGTACAGATAAGGCCAAACGTTTGGTGAGGGACACAAATGTACCACAATATAATTATAAATATACATATATACATATAAATGTGCTATATGTCTTGCGATTCACGCAGTGTATGTATTATTGCATATATTACACAAATAAGTGAGACCAAAGATTGAATTGTGAATGAAAATTGATGTTATCTTCTAAAAAATTCTGACCTTTTCTCCCTCGCATAAACTCACTCAATCGATCAACCAATCAGTCCAATATCATAATGATAGCCAAGTGAACTCTATCATTCTCACCGAAACCATCGCCAATATTTCAGTGGAAGTGACACGAAAACTTTAGTATCATTTTCTTCTGTATTTAACAAGGGTCAACCCAAGGAAAGTCATCGTTGCTTTGCACCAAAGTGATTAATAATATCCAGAAAGTACTGTTATAAGTATGACGCCTGTAATAATCATCTACAAGATCACTAAGACGGTCGAGAGAGCTTCCTATGCGCCGAGATACGACCTTATGGCGTCCAAGGATGTCCACTAAGCGTCTCGACCGTCACTTCGTGCGGAGACAGCCTCAGGATCGTACAGCCAATAGTGGTAAACTTATCCGCGAGTGGCATTAAATATGTGTGAGTGCATGTGCGATTACGGTGAGACCCAAACTTCTGGATAGCAGCTCCGTGACAAGGAGGGAAGTAAGGGAGCTACTATTCACTGTGGGGGAATTCCACGTGGAATTTCTTTTCCAGCACGGAAGTGACGACAATGCACTGGAGCTTAAATTGGTAAGCCTCTCCCCCCCCCTTCCCCTCATCCACAAGCGGTAGTCTCGAACCACGTCCACCTCGGACCACCTTTTTGCGGGTTATAATCGCCTCGACGTGAAGATTCGAGGCCATTCGATAGTAGCGCTGTTTTTCCCACCCCTGCGGGGGGAGCCTCGGATATACAGGGCTCGTCTTCCAGGTGGGAGACACAGAGTTGAGGAGTCTCACCCGAACCCAAGAAGTTTCCTCTAGTTCCAAGTCAGGTGCTAACAACGAAGCAAAGTGACGGCTGAACTTTGGTTTCTTGGAATTAACCCAGCCAGTGTGGTAATTCCATTTGACAATCGCCACCGAGCGATTTTTCCGACTCCACTCATCAACTCCTGTCGAAGCCCTCCTCGTTTTCAAAGGCCAAAATACTTTCCCCTGGACTGGACGTTACCGCCCCCCCCCCTTCCTTGGAGAACCGGCATCACGTCAACCTCCCGCTCAGAAGCTCCGAGCGCCCTCGCCCTCACGTTTATTGCCTGCAGAAGACATCCGGGAAGCCTTACCCTGTCGTCTCTCCCGGAATCCTCCGTAAGCTAACCCCTCTCCCTCTTCAGCAACCAATTTGAGTAAATCCTCCCCATCTGAATAGTCTCCTTCTGTAACACATTAATTTCTAACTCCAGAGTCTGATGCATAACTTTGCAATTCCCCCCTCGTTTACCAATTTAATTTTGCCCATTAATTCTCTTATTTTATGTAGAAAAATTATATTTTTGTGCTTGCCTCTTTAAATAATCTTGAGCTTTGCCATTGCCCAAATTTTACCTGACCACGTTGTATCTTTTCTCGCTGTTCCGCGCGTCGAAACTCGTAGCGTTCCGTCCCTTGTCGCTTCGCCTTTAAGTTATTGGTCCCCTCCCCATAGATATAATATGGTATTGATATAATGTAATGTCATACCACGACATTCACCAAGAACAACACCAGACAGGTTGATATTCTGCAGTACGAGAATTGGCTTGTGGGAGATTGGGAACAGGGGGGAGGGGCGGTTTTTGATGAAGCCGAATTCTCAGTTTGGTACCTGTGTGAGAACGAATGTTTAAAGAATAACAGAAAACACTACCATACGCCATGCATCGTACTAACAGTGAAACATCCTGAGACCTTCCACGTATGGGGTTGCTTTCGATCTCAACCAATCGGCCCTCTTTCATATTTCTACTTTATAATACCCCTATGAACAAATAATAGTATCAGAATTAACTTCAAGATCACCTCCTGCTAACGATTTTGGAGCAACTTGGTATCCAACCGCGCATTTTCATCATGATAAAGTACCGTGTCAAGTGGGAAAAGTGGTAATAATGTGGTTTGAAAACTAATATATCACATTATTGGATCCCTGGCTTGGAAACTCCCCTAAACCCAATCCGATCGAGAACTTGTAGACGATGCTCAAATAAAGCAGAATGCTTCTCCCTGAGACAATCTTCAAGCGCTATCAAATCATGGAATAGAATGACATGCTAGGTCATGGTGAATTGCAGAATTCATATAAATAAACTGTAATTTTAGTGTATTAGGCCTTCTGTATACCACTATAAAATCATATGACCTATATTCTAATGCTACTATAAAATAATGCCATGTATATTACTGTAAATTATTTGGTCTGTATGCTACTGTCAAATCGTATAGCCTGTACAGTCATGGCTAAAGGTTTTGAGATCGCTATATTTTTTTTATATAATAAAATTAATAGAACTAAGTAAACTTTGAATTTTGTTTTACTATGATTGTATCCTAAATTGAAAGTGAAAGATAAAAGAATTTCGAGCCAAATCCATTTTATTAATAAATACAGTCAATTGATATGCGTAATCAATATTTACAATGATGTCCATTGTTCTTCAGCACTGCTTCAATTCGCTTTGGCATGATGGAGACCAAGTTGGTGATGATATCTTCAAAAGATCGTCAGTCACAAATTTTTCAACAATGGAGAAGGTTGAGCACCGCGTTGAGATCAAATTTTTGACCAAGGAATGCAAGAATGCAAAAGAGATCCATGAACGCATGGTTGCAGTGTACACCGACACCGCCCCTTCCTATGCAACCATTGCTCGCTGGAATAGGGAGTTCCGCCATGGTCGTGAGTCCCTTGAAGATGACTCCCGTCCAGGACGCCCGTGAGACGTTACCAATGAGGACAATGTGGCCCGTGTGGAGAGGATGATCCTCGAAAATCGACGTGTGAAGGTCGAAGAAATTAAGCGAGAACTTGGAATATCACATGGAAGTGTTACTCCCCATGATCGACTTCAACGTCCCCAAAGTTCGGAGGAGCTGCTGCTCCTGTACAACCAAGACCCGGCGTGATTCGAGTCACGCATAGTGACAGGTGATGAAACGTGGGTCCATCACTGGGATCCCTAGCGACTACTTTTTATTCCGCCAGTTCAAGGCTGCACTGCGTGGACGCCGGTTTGGGGACGATGAAGATGTCGAGCTTGCCGTCCAGGAGTGGATTGAACAGCAGTTGGGAGATTTCTGGTTGTCAGGAATTCGAAGCCTCAGGGACAAGTGGCGCAAGTGCATTGAAGTCGAGGGTAGTTATACTGAAAAATAATAAAACACTTTTCCTCATATCTCGTTTCCTTATATCTAAATTGCAAAACTTATTGACCGCCCCTCGTATTATAATTACACAACATCAATCATTTCAACCAAATTTGTCATCATTTTACCCTAATGGTCGAATACCAAAGCAGCTCCAGGGATTAAAACTCACCCGAAAGAGGACCAGGACCGGAACGCGATTTTGGAATCAACTAAAGAATCCACTGCTTTTTTTATTATTATTTTTGAAATGCTGACTTTTTAATAATCCTGAAATAGTTTCAATATTAGAATAATTATTCATATCATCTAAATTTTAAAATAATAGGGTCTTTTACTACTTTATACTCAAATAGCCTGTATACTACTTAGCATGTATAGTACTTAAGATCTTATGACATGTATACTACTGTAAAATCATTAAAATTATATATATATATATATATATATATATATATATATATATATATATATATATATATATATGTATGTATGTATATATATATATATATATATATATATATATATATATATATATATATATATATATATATATATATATATATATATATATATGTATATATATATATATGTATATATATATATATATATATATATATATATATATATGTATATGTATATATATATATATATATATATATATATATATATATATATATATATATATATATATGTATATATATATATATATATATATATATATATATATATATATATATATATATATTGTATGTTTAGTAATCTAAATCTTAGGAAAAAATGTCTCTGCTAAAACTGGGTCATATCTGTAAGTGTGAGAGTAAAAAAGAATGCATAGATGAGTGAAGGTTTTAGTGTGTGAATATGAATTTCTTGGTTAGTATAGGTATTATTTTTTTCGGAAGGGGCGGTAGGGGTATTTTTTCTGCAATTTTAATACTAACGAAGGTTTTCACCCAGAAATGAGGTGGAATGCTGATATGTTAACCCCTTCCCCCAACCGGAGCTAGAGGGAGGCGTGAACCAGGGCTTTCCCCTTTCCCGGCCCCCACCAAGAAAGAATGAATGGACGAAAGCTGGTTGGCGACTAGCCTGCAAAATTAGCTTTGGTTAAAACAAAAGGTGAGAAAGGGCGTGTAGAATGAGTGACGAAATAAATAGGTCAGATGGAAATATCTAAATGGGATAAAACAATAAAGCCCTGGTAGTCTTAATCTTGTTCGAAATTGCTCGAGGTCCAGGTGCCATGACGGAGTGTGGTTCCTCAGTCTACCAGGGGCCACTTACACCACGAAGCATCTTTCGGAGGGGGGTAAGGGTAACATAGAAAGAGAGGGGTGGAGGAGGAGAGAGAGACTGTGCAGGTGAAGTGAAAGAAAAGCGAATAGTTTGGTGTATAAAAGCGCGAATGTTAATAAGAGGGAAAGAGGAAGGGAACATGTGTGCGATTGTTTCTATGTGGACTTATGTGTTTGTATAAATACACATGTACATGTGCGTCTGAGAGAAAGAAAATATGTAAGTAAAGAATAAGAAGAAAGCATGGTTGTGTTTATATGTAAGTACTTTGGACTGAAATACGATATGTGTGAGAGGGCATGAGTGTGTGTATTTGGGAGCATTGGTAGAAATGTACATTATATTCTGCATCCATTACATTCCACTCCATAATCTTTAAAAATGCAGTCTGATTGCGTTTCACTATTTTACCTCACAACAACCAAATTCATAAGAGCATCTATGTCTTTGGAAAGCATCCCCCACACACCTACACACACACTCGAAGGGGTCGGCGTCGTTCCGAAAGAGTCACGTGAAGGCGTAGTCGCCCTCCAGATTCCTAATGCCCAAGATTAGTTACCACCTACCCATTTTGTTACCATTAACCTTAACACCTTTACCACCATACCTATTTCCTAACTTTCCTGCGGAGATGCAATTCTGATCTCTTCGCTTTTTTAATTAAAGATAAAAACTTGGTCGCTTTTTGTTCTAAATTATCTCACTCTACGCATTTTGTGATCACTGTTTCAATATTTCTATTTATTATCATCGACAGAATTAATTTAATTGCAAAGATTGTATTCCTGGTAATTAGATAATGTCATTCACCAGCCCGTTCATTTCAGCATAAATTGAACAGACTCCCTCTTATTATCAACGTCATTATCATGATTTAGATAAATTGTATATTTATATGTCGTATAATAATAAAAATATATTAATTAAAGGGGGGGAAATATCTATACAGGAAAGACCCTTGTATCCATTCAAGGCCAACCCGAGAAGAAATACAAAAGCCAGAACAATGCAAACAATGTCCTAAACCTCCCTAGATTAATTAACTTACAATTTAAAGGCGTATTAATTACATGTTAACTCGAATGTTGTTACGAAAACTGTTAATACATATATTTTACATATGTACCGAAATAAAATCATGTTTTTGCTATTTATTTATTTGGTACTAGGACTAAGATTACACACGTATCCGCGTGTGTAACTATGATTCATGCAGCCTCTTTTGAAATCCTTTGAATACACATTGGCAACGCAGGAAAAGTTCTCTCCACGCAGAGCATCGCTGCGAGGCGTGAAAGGAATACAATGACAAGAAAGTTGGAAAGGAATTTGGAAAGCGCATTTGTACACAGTGCTTTCCAAGGACTAATCGCTAGAATTTGTTTTCTCGTTCCTCTTCTTTCTAGTTCAATGGACGTTCTCATATGTACGTCCAATTTTAACAAGACAGGTCAACTGCCCACATGGCCCATGCATCACTAAAGTTTTTAACGACTTTTTGGTGATCGCAATATCTCCCGTGAGATCTTGCCTGCTACGTTTCTGGACCTCATACCCCTGAATTTTTATCTCTGGGTAAAATGAATGGATGGATGTGCGAGAACAATCCACACAATGTAGACGATTTGAAAACACCAATTACTCAACACACCGAACAGATCACTCAGTCTACTATCCAGAATGGTTTCGATAATATGCAGCGACGTGTGCAGATTTGTCTTCAAACCTTTGGGGGACATTTCTAACACTTACTCTATGAGAAACTGCAATATCGTGAATAAAACTTCACTTTTATTAAAACTTAACTTAAGCCTTTTTTCACTGCACAGTAACTTTTCGGACACACTGTGGCAACCCTACTTTGACTATTCCAAGGTATTCCATATTTCTAATATTTTATAACTGAAATAATTTTAAGCGTTTCTTTACCAATTTAAATCCAATTTTACGAATGTTTGTTCTATCAGCCATCTAGGAATAATGTCTAGAATTAATATCACCAAATATTATTATTATTTTAAGCACTTCAAGCAATCGTTGACACAAATGCCTACTCACTAATCCCCATTAATGGGTTAGACGATGTAGTAGAGGTAATTCCTCTACTATACAACTGAAAATAGGATGTTTGAGACGCCGTCTGGACCCCAATGTCTACATTATTGCACCATCCTCCCCACAATACCTGCAGAGGAACCGGTGCTTATATGTCGTCCATTGTTTTCCCTTCCTACATCTTCGCTACTTTCTTCACAGAAGATACGGACACACAGGAGGCTCAGGTACATGTGATTTATTTGGTATTAAGGAGCATCGTTTCGGGCGTATCGCTTATCTTCAGGTTCTAAAAACATAAAACAATAAAAGTAAATAATTAAAGTATTATTTAACTGTACTTTATTGTTTTATGATTTTAGAACCTGAAGATAGGTGATACGCCCGAAACGTTGTTCCTTAATACCAAATAAATCACATGTACCTGAGCCTCCTGTGTGTCCTAACCTTTGCCGTGAAACTAAAGATAAGACTGGTCAGCAGCAACTCATATGACTATATATATATATATATATATATATATATATATATATATATGTGTGTGTGTGTGTGTGTGTGTGCGTGTGTGTGCAGGAAAGAAACCACAGTGTTAGGATCGATTTATTTGTGAAACCAGGTTTCAGCGGAGACATCCGTCATCTTCAATCGCTGGCAAGCTAATGAATACAGCGAGATGCTTAGCTTAAGGACACACAAATTTACAAGTAGGAATATAATTAGGGGGAGCGGGGGACGGTATGGAGCTTTGTCATTTTTTAGCATTGGCCGGACGAGTCTTCTGGGGAGGTTAATTTAAAGTCATTAACAATATCTTTTAGAATTAAATTAAACTCATTGGAGCTACATTTTAACTGACCTTCTGAGTAATCGAAATTCGGAATTTCTTTAATTAACGAGAATTCAATTATCTTCCTTTTATTAAAATCGTTACAATTGAAAAATATTTGGGCACGAGAGAAATCTTCAACATGGTTAGCATTTATGTCATGATTGAAAAGACGATGCATTACTTGCTTTCATAACATCCCTATATTCATTAAAGCGGTTATCTAATGACCTTCCCGTTTCTTCACTGTAAAATAAAGGACACAGTGCCTATCCATGGGATTAGATATAAATCAACAACCTTCTTCTTTGGTTCGGGTCTGGTGGAAGGGAAATATTTCCTGATGGTTGAAGGGTCCTTGAATGTTGTCAGGTTTGGAAGTAAAGCAGAATGTGGAAGTGATAAGCAATTCTTTTTTGCATCTAAGATTTTGTGTTGTGGCCTGTAGAATATTGACTTAACTTTAGATAATCTTTCATCAATAAAACAATGGATATTTTAATTTCATTTTGAAGAAAAGATGAGTCACAAATGGATTGTTTTATTTTAACATCGTGACATCATAAAAAGCCTGCTAATTCTAGCTCTTCTATTCAGTTTTTCATCTCACGATGTTAAAAAAGCTAAAAAGAAGGAATTGTTTGATCGATATTATAGAATAGCAAGGCCTAAAAACGGTAGGGCGAGAAATAGAAAAGGCGAGAGTAGAGTATGAAAGAAGTAAGTAAAATTGAAACAAGCGAATTAATAGACTATGTTATCATAGTCGATTATTTTATTTGTTCCTAGGTCTTGTTATTCTATAATGTTTTTTTTATGATTTTTTTTCTTTTTAGCTTATTTTTTTATTTCTCCCCAGCTCGTTTAATCCATTCCCTAGACATTCATAGCGTCGTTGTTTTTGTCTTTTGGATTTATCACATACCGATTCTCAAGATGGATCTCCCCAAAAGTAATATTAATTGATTGTTTTCATTCTTTATCTTGTTTTCCTTTATTTGATATCTAATTAAACTATAAACAACCATCCGCAGTGACGCACCCTCTTGAATGTTTTTCACTATTTACTACTGCGATGTGGTAAGAAGCATATCTAACATGTCTTGGTCACGCATGTTTTTTATTACCTTTTGAAAAAGAAGTACATCGTCGCCAAGCCTCTCCCTCTTGAATAATAGAGGAGTATAAAGTGTAGGCCCTCGGATTCCCATGCTTTCCCTTTCTCATCATAGCTTACGATATTTATCGCAGGTCGACCCGCTTTGAGGCTACCATTTTTGGCCTGAACTTCTTTAACTTAACAGCCTAATTTGCGTAAGGGAAGAGACTCATCCCATCCCCCATTTGTGAACCACTTCCCTTTTCCTCCCTTCAGACTGAAGGATATAAATGGGGTCGTGAGGCTCTTTTAAGGTATTCTGTTGAGAGAATTCTGCCTGATTGCTCCGCTGAATCGTTGTCCGCCACTTACCTTGACATTATTAATTTTTGGAGACCCCTACTGGATTTCTTCGTGCAGCGAGGATTTTCTGCCATTGATTCCTGCCAGCATTGTCGCTGCCTCTCTGTTGGCTGCATCGAATTGTGCTCTTCCAGTTACGTTTGCGAGTGTTTTCCTTGGGAAGCTGTTCACACTGGGTACATTAAAGTTATCCCCTAGTCACCTCGCCAGCTCCTCTTTGGGGAATTCTGTCATCTCGAATTCCTTCTCTCAGATCGTTGGGCCTTCGAATCATCGTTCTCCGTGGTCCCGACGCCTTTCGCTACGATATCGCTGTATGTGGGTTTCTCCTCGCCGACGACCACCATCGTATTCACCCCTGTCGACTTGGGTTGAATTCCATCATCGTCGCCAAGCCTCTCGCCTGAGTTCCCGACGTGGGTTATTGCTTCACTGCTCTGGTATCAGGTATCTTGGAGTATCTCTTTCTTCATACGTCCCCTTTAAATTAATTAAGTGTTGTTCATGTAACTTTGGGCCTTCGTGTAAGGAACGTAAGACAAGGAGGTTATTCCGGGAACACCTGTCACTAGAGTAGCGAAGCCTATTATCATCTTCAACGGTGGGTGTCGTTTCGGCTTTAAACAATTTATCCATAGAACCCATTTTTGTATGCGCGAATATCTTTTTGGTTAAAACGACTTGTGGTCGTTTGATGGTGATAAGCATTTGTGACTTTTCTTATTGTTTGATGACCCCCGTATAATTTGTTAACAGTTAATTTATTTCATTTTAATTTTGTTGTAAATAATACGGTAAATACTTTTTATGTGTGTATTTATTTAACCCCTTGCGGATACCTCCCAATTTAGCACCGTCCTGATAAATTCTGGTGAATTCTGGTAGGGCTTTAGATCCCTGGTCTTCTATAAACTTTATGTGTGTATTTCCTTTGGGCCATGTGAATCTGGTTCCACGATAGCCTTTACATACGTGGCGACCTTGCGAAATTAAGTTTTGTCAGGATTAGATTTAGCCAGTATTTGGTTTTTCCAGTTTAAGTTTACAGGTTAGGTTGTGGTGCATATCCGCTTGGGTGTTTAAGTCGCCCCGAGCGTGCATTCACTGTCTGTGGCCCGGAAGTGAATTCCTACTGTGCATAGGATTTTGTTAGCCCTTGCGCTACCGAGGTTTGCCTTTGCCTCAATTTTAACGGCTCTGCTTAGCCGTTGTTTGTATTAATTTATTAATCTTTTGACACTCGCAAGGGTGTCTTCTGAGGTTTGCTATACGCCTCGTATTCACGGTTGTGTGTTTTTTTGCCGTGTTTATCTTTGTACTACTTACATTTGGCTACTTTGAGCATCATTTTTTTTAAAGTGGTTTGTTTATTGCCTCTTGTGTGGGATTTGTGTGGTCCCTATCGTGTGTTTAACGTTTTTTCTATTATTTTTTCCACCTTTTATTTAGTATTCTTTTGTGTTTAGTTAACGCTTGCGTGTCATTTCATTTGTGCGTTTTCTATTCATAACTCTCGTGTTTTCTTCTTCGCAGAGTTGACCTGCTCACTTATTTTGGAGTTTGTAACCTATTCGTATAACTCATTATCGAGTTAACTTTATTTGTTTACTGACTTTCATTTCTGTCATTATGTCCCACATTAAAGAGCTTAAGGACCAGGCAGTGGAGCTTGGCTTCACTGGTAATGAAATTGCTCAGTATGTCCTCCAACAACAAGCGTTTGAACGTGAGGAACGTGAAAAGGACCACCAAGCAAAAAGGGAAGAACGTCAAGTACAGGCTAAAAAAAAAGATGAGGGGGAGCGCCAGCCTAAAAAATGAAGAGGAAGAACGGAAGCTTCAGCTAGCTAAGATCCAAACCGGGAAGGAGGTGGAATTGGCTGGCATATCCGCACATCCGCAACCTACTTCTCTTCAATTCACTGACCCGGTGAGACGTCCGATACTTCCCCTGTTACAGGGTGGCGAAGACATTACTTCTTATCTCAACCGCTTCGAGGTGGTTGCTGAATTGCTCGAAGTGAACCCCGAGATCTACCCCGTGAGGTTAGGAAGTTTACTCACCGGTAAGGGTGCTGAATTATATACCTCTCTGCCAATAGATGTCACCAGGGACTACAACCTTTTGAAAAGAGCCCTTCTTACCATCTTCAATAAAACTCCAGACGGCTTCCGTACAGAGTTTCGTAGCACTAAGATTTTCCCGGGGGAACCTTTCAGCAATTTTCATTTCACCTAACCCAATTATTTCAGGCATGGCTCGAAGCCTCCGGCGTCGGTAACAGTTTTGATGGGCTCAAGAAATTTTTGATCTTGGGCCAATTTCTCTCTTCCTTCCATTCTGACCTGTGCGCCTTCATCAAGGAACGCGACCCTCTACTCTATCAAAAGCAATCCAGCTGGCGGATAATTGGACTTCTGCTCACCCCAGTCTTTCTAGAACTTCTAGCTCTCATCCCAAGAGGTTCTTGCGTCCGTCCAACCCGTCTTGGAAGGGAAAGACAACTTTGTCCACCGCTAAGAGCACCTCACAGAATTCTTCCTCCACCCTGACCTGACATGGCTGCGGTGAGGTTGGCCACATTCGTCCGAAGTCCCCAAGGAACCCCCGTGCCTTCAAGGATGGCTCGTCTTCGTCGAAACCCTTTAAGGTGGGATTCTGTCCTTCCGACCGAAGTGTTCCTTATTTCCAGGCTTCTGGTACTATTAACGGGGCCTGGGTTTCGACCATTTTCAGGGACACTGGTTGCTCTTGCGTAGTCGTCTCTGAGGATGTCTTACTAGACACTGACGTAACCGCCTGCAAGAAAGTCCTCGTGGCCGACTACTTGGGACGAGTTGACTCATTTACCCTCATATCCTGCTACCTTCGTTGCCCTTACTTCGAAGGATGGACGGACGTCATTAGAGCGCCGATTAATTTCGCTAGTGTACTGGTTGGAAACATTCCTAGAGTTAGGGACTTTGATGCTTCTAAAGCCTTACCTTCCCCAGCTCCACCTCCGTCATCTTCAATCCTTACTCCACCGAGAACTTCTTCCATTATCACCGGAAATCCCTCAGCACCTAACCTCAACCATGTTCGTGCTTTCCAGACCAGGGCATGCAAGATGAAACGAATTCACCCCTTAGCTCTGCTTGCTCTTCAGCCCCTTTCTGTGACCCCTGACAACTTCTGTCGCCTGCAGACTTCCTGTGGAACCCTCTCTGCTGTTCGAGATAAAGCCGCCTCAGGGGAGATCGAGCGAGTTAGAAACGGGGCTAGTTACCAGTTCCTCAAGGTTGACAGCCTCCTTTATTGGAAATGCTTAATATCTGACCATCCCCATAAGGTAGGCAAGTTGACTTCAGTTGCTCCCCACGAGTATCGCCCTGTTCATCATTTCATTTGCTCATGAGAGCGCGTTGGCTGGCCGTTTTTTCTCACAGGAAGACCGAATTGAAGGTTACAGATCAATTCTATTGGCCTGGAATGAGGTCTAACATTCGTGCTTTCTGCCGTTCCTGTGATAAATGCTAACGCTTCTCGACCAAAGGACGTGTGCGACCTGTGCCTCTTCAGTCAATGCCCATCGTGACTGAGCCTTTCGCCCACATCGCCATTGATTTGGTGGGACCTCTTTCTCCCTCATATTCTAACGGTCACAGATTCATCCTTACCCTAATTGATTTTGCCACAGGGTTTCCAGAGGTTGTGCCCTTGAAAGATATTGATTCTGTGTCCGTCGCCGAAGCCTTACTTACCATCTTTTCTCGAGTGGGAATCCCTCGGGGAATTCTATCCGACCGTGGAACTCAATTTACATCCAGCCTTATGAAAGAACTTCACAAGCTTCTGGCTGTCAAACCTATCTTCACCACACTTTTCCACCTCAGTGGAAACGGAAGGATCGAGAGACTTCATGCCCATTTGAAGGCTATTCTCCGTAGGTTGTGTTCAGGGAAGCCTCTAGGGTAGCACAGGTACCTCATTCCAACCCTATTTTCCCTCAGAGAACTTCCGAGTGACTGAACTGGGTTTTCGGCCTTTGAGTTGTTATATGGCCGCTCAGTTCGTGGCCCACTAACCGTTCTCCGAGATCTGTGGGAACAACGAACCCTCCAGGACGACGACCTGACCAGCTTTCAGTACGTCATCGAGCTTCAGGAAAAGTTGGCCGAATGTTCTAAAATTGCTGCCCAACATGCTGAAGTCAGCAGCTCCGGGTACAAGATTTATTTCGACCTTAAGTCACAGGACTGACAATTCAAACCCGGTGATGAAGTTCTGGTGTTCCTGCCTAGGGATACCAGTAAACTTCTCGTAGCCTGGAATGGCCCGTATAAGGTACTTGAGAGGCGGGGTAAGGTAGATTATCTCATCGAGGTTCCTCGTGGACCGCGTCTCTATCATGCTAACCTTTTGAAAAATTATCTTCACAGGGCCAAGGTGCAGCGAGTGAAAGTTCTAGACGAAACTTCCACCCTGGAGGGAAGGACTAAGCATCGTCGAGGAAGGAGACTCGGACAACTTCCTTCTACCTTTGACACCCGATGGTAGTATTAATTCTCCTTCGTCTGAACACCCCGAGTTTGAAACACTGCAACAGGATCAGCTATCCCAACTCCAGGAACTCATAGGTGGGTACCGGGTTGTTCTCTCTAATGAACCCGGTTGTACCTCCACCCTCTCCCATGACATTAATTTGACGAACACCGATCGTATACAGGCAAAACGGTATCCAATACCCATTCACCATAGGCCTGCCATTAAGAAGGAGGTAGAGACCCTCTTCCAGCCAGGGATCATCCAGGGCTCCTCCTCCTCTCACTGTTTTCCTGTTGTCATAGTGAGAAAATCCGATAGTTTGTTTTGGAGGGCAACCACAATCCTCTCCTCTATCTTTCAACATTCAATGGCAAGAATAACAGACTACTTCGGTGAGCTCTTTCCCTACGGGCCTATAAGTTTCGAGTTGTCCACATCGCTGGAAAGGACAACCTAGGGGCCGACCTTTTAAGTAGGTCCCCTATGTAATTATTGTATATATTTCCCCTTGTATATACTTTACCCTTCCTTTTTTATCTACTCTTCAGTAGATTCTTGTCGCGGGGGTGGTGTAAAGGGTAGGCCCTCGGATTTCTATGCTTTCCCTTTCTTATCATAGCTTACGGTGTTTATCGCAGGCCGACCCACTTTGAGGCTACCATTTTTGGCCTAAACTTCTTTAACTTACCAGCCTAATTTGCGTAGGGGAAGCGACTCATTCCCCACCCCCCTTTGTGCCCCATTTCCCTTTTCCCCCTTCAAACTGAAGGATATAAATTGGGCCGTGAGGCCCTTTTAAGGTATTCTGTTAAGAGAATTCTGCCTGATTGCTCTGCTGAATCGTTGTCCGTCACTTACCTTGACATTATTAATTTTTGGAGACCCCTACTGGATTCCTTCATGCAGCGAGGATTTTCTGCCATTGATTCCTGCCAGCATTGTCGCTGCCCCTCTGCCGGTTGCATCGAATTGTGCTCTCCCAGTTACGTTTGCAAGTGTTTTCCTTGGGAAGCCGTTCACACTGGACACATTAAAGTTATCCCCTAGTCACCTCGCCTCCTCCTCTTTGGGGTATTCTGTCATCTCGAAGAGCTTCTCTCGTCACGTTGGGCCTTGGAATCATCGTCCTCCGTGGTCCTGACGCCTTTCGCCACGATATCGCTGTCTGTGGGTTTCTCCTCGCCGACGACCACCATCGCATTCACCCCTGTCGACTTGGGTCGAATTCCATCATCGTCGCCAAGCCTCTTTCGCCTGGGTTCCCGACGTGGGTAATTGCTTCATTGCTCTGGTATCAGGTATCTTGGAGTATCTCTTTCTTCCTACGTCCCCTTTAAATTAATTAAGTGTTATTCATGTAACTCTGGGCCTTCGGGTAAGTAACGTAAGACAGGGAGGTTATTCCGGGAACACCTGTCACTAGAGTAGCGAAGCCTATTATCATCTTCAACGGCGTGTGTCGTTTCGGCTTTAAACAATTTATCCATAGAACCCATTTTTGTATGCGCGAATATCTTTTTGGAAAAAAAACTTGTGGTCGTTCGATGGTGATAAGCATTTGTGACTTTTCTTATTGTTTGATGACCCCCGTATAATTTGTTAACAGTTAATTTATTTCATTTAATTTTGTTGTAAATAATACTGTAAATACTTTTTATGTATGTATTTATTTAACCCCTTGCGTTTACCTCGCAATTTAGCACCGTTCTGATAAATTCTGGTGAATTCTGATAGGCCTTTAGATCCCTGGTCTTCTATAAATTTGATGTGTGTACTTTCCTTGGGCCGTGTGAACCGGGTTCCGCGACAGCCTTTTCAAGGAGAAACATTTGAAGGGCCTCTTATCGTCATTTGTTTGGATTAAATTTGAAAATAACTACGATATTAATGTTATTAATGGCCGCCTTAAACTCTATCACTGCTACTTCCGTCTTAATAACTAATCCACATCTACTCATACTCATAAACACACCTCTCTCCTTAACCCACATTCTGTCTCCATTAAACATTATATAATCATTAGTATTAAATTTGCCAATAAACTCCAACGGTAAACTCCAACGCATAAATACAACCACCGACTTTTCGCGAAGAAGTAATTTTATGTCTGTAAATTTCGTAATAGTATTTAAGGAGCAAAATCACGATCTTTTATTATCAGGGATTAAGCTGTATTTTTGCGCTGGACTGGTCGGTGCGCCCTCGAAGGTATATATGTGAAACCGTGGATCAAAAACGTGGTATTTATCATCATAAATATGATCTTAGGAAAAAAAGAGGATGTAGTTGAGTGGCCAAGCACATGATCGAAAGGAATCATGCAAATGATTTTAATCAGGTCAAAATTATTTAAAGAGTTCATGACGCAGACATTCGTGAATTTTAGAAGCATTTTATATAAATAAATTTGATACCTTAAATGAAAGCGATGGTAACCTTGAGTTTGTTAAATTTATTTTGATCATGCATTATGATGATGATAATTATTATTATTATATAGTATTGTCCAAAAAGATCAGAACGCCTGTATTTCTACCACAACATATGTCATAACATTTCCCAGAGAAAAAATCAAAGGTTTCCAAAATTCGTGTACTGGTGTACAGATATACAGTATGTATGGGTAAAAGCTATGCAAATTTGTAGGAAGAAAACGAAAATTATCAACAAATCAACAATTTTCTAACAAAAAAGGAAGAGTCCAAAATGATGCAAACACTTAAGTTTCTTGTAGAGAGAAAGCATTGTTCGCATAGCAACTAACTTCATTTCAATCTCTTGTACATTAGTTCATTCTCTTGCCAGCTGTTACCCATGTTACATGTGGCAGAGCAGGCGAAAGATTGTATGTCGATTGCACAAAATATAGTGTGAAGTTTGGCAGAAGAAATGTCAAGGCGCCTGATTTCAGTAGAAGGCATTGAGCCAGGATGGAGCAAGCTTTGCCCCATCTGCGAACCTCAAAAGCCCAACATGCAATTATGTTTTTATGTAGGCTAACGCCCACTGCAACACGGCCAAGTCGGTTAAGACCTTCCTGGACCACGAGCACATCGCTGTTATGAAGTGGCTTACGCAGAGTCTGGACCTGAAACCCATTGAAAATGTTTAGACGACACTCATAGGGGCCTAAAGCGAGGAATCAGAACACATTTTATTAACTCTAGGACATTTTTTCTAGATGAATAAGGCAAGATTGCTGCGCAAGTGTCAACAGTTGGTGCATCTCTGGGGCAAGTGATTTGAAAGCATCATCGAGAATAAAGGCCACCATAATAAATATTAATTGTTTGTACTGTTACAAATGTTTTCCACTGATAATTTAATCGTTTTATACCAATTGAAATTTATTTCCACTGTCGTTCTTATCATTTTGGACACTTTTCTTTTTCTATTAAAGATTATCTGCTGGTAACTTCCGTTATATTTCTCATATCGTACACCATTTTTGGAAACCTTGGATTATCTCTGGTAGTTATAGATGTTGTGATAGAACTAAGGTGTTCTCATCTTTTTGGACGGTACTGCACTAAGTAACCAAAAAGGGCGGTAGGGGCGGGTCTGTCGCACGGCTCTCATAACTCTCCTCCTTTTTTGCAAACAAGGCAGAGACACTTGTTGAGAGGGATCTGCGGTTCATAGAGCTTAATGACATAGTGGTCATGTACGAAATGATTTAGATGATGGGTAGATGGCCCCTTGCCCTAAACTAAGAAGGGTACACTTTTAAATCCCCCCATCCAATGTAAACCGAAGTCAATTAAAAGAAATTTGAACTTATAATGCACCAATGACCAGGTGAATCTAGCCCCCAATGGCTCAAAACGGGTAGATAAGACAATAACCAGGTCAGGGTCGATAATGAGAACTTAAAATCTCCCAACACTCAAACCTCTAAGATGATATTTTCTCATAAATAGGAACAAAATCAAAATCCCAGAACTTATATGACCCTAATGAGTAGGGGATGGGCTGAGGAAACTGTATGGGTGAAGGATTGGGGTTGAGAATATTTGTGAGGAACGAAACTCAGCAGAGTTTCCTATAAGCTTAAGTACAGTTTCGAAAGTTAGCCAGTTCACGCAGATATACGATGTCTGCGGGCAATATCCCGCCAGCCACTATATTAACGATATTTACAGCCGAATTAGACGCCACTTCCCTCCCTCGAAATTGGCCCGACGATCCATAAATACCGTCTACGTTTGAGCTCCATTAAAATACACCCTTATGCGGCTCATCCTTGGCCAGTGAATCTATATATAGTCGTATTTACAAGTTTTTGCAGAGTAATATAGTAATAGCAATACTAATAATAATCGTACTATTACTAATAACAATAATAGTAGTGGGAAAGAGAGTAAGTTTAGGAGCAGCTATTATAGTATCAGGAGTATCTTTTTATGTTAAAATTAAGACTCTTTAAAAGAATTTGTGCGAGGCCTCAACTTAATGGTAGCAATTTCAGTTTCACTTTATTTGTTTTGTTTCTTCAAGGACTTTAAACATCTACAGGGAAAATAAAGTGTTATAATATTAAAATTAGGTTATATATATGCAAATAGAAAGAGGAAGTAGGACATTTTACTACCCAACAGTGGAAGCTTGACGAATAATGAGAAATAATGTAACCTTGGTAAGTGTTGACCTTGAGCGTTAAGAGTACCCAGGCATAAGATATTTTTATAGAGTGAGAATTTAATTGAGTTTACACATAGAGTTCATAAAATATACAGCTTACAGAGTGTAGTCGTAGAGTTTAAGTATAAATTCATTCATTTTTGTATTCAAATTAGGATTAATAGATTTTATTAGCATTGCATCTCCTAAAGTATTGTTCTCTTAGGATTCTATCGAGTGCCAAAGAGAGGTTTTTCGTTGTTTCATCTCGTGAATAAGTAAAAACACAGTTTGAACAATATACTTTATTCTATTAACAGTTTCCATCTTTTTCAACGATCTTTTCCCCCAAAATAAATGTTTATTTATTCATCTTGTCTGGAATAAAACTCCTTACGCTTTAAAGAAATAACCTGTTAAAACCTCACTTCGAGCTCTTCCTTATCCAAAACTTGCATTGCGAATCTGGCTATCTCAAAATATAAAACGGTGAAGTATACGCTGCATAACTGCGAAAAGTCAAGGTGGACATATTCAAAAGCATCCAGTCCTGGTCAACAAAAGAGGAGGGTTTTTTTCTGCAATTCAATGCAACTGCAATGTACGAGCACGCATCACACATGCAGCGCGAAATATACTTAATAGTGTAGATATAAAGCTACTGCACCAGCCGCAATAGTAGTCAAACAGATCTCCTTCAGAGACAGCAAAATTAATTTTCTATTTTTGTAGGCATCTATTTACTTGGTCATTTACAAATCATTCGAATGATTGATCTATTGAGATATTTTAATAATTAAAGCAACAAAATATGTTAAAGAAGTTTAAACAAAAATGTTCCTTGCCACTCCTTACGTTAATGTATAATCACGAAATGCCAAAGCCAGCATTAATGGTGTTGAGAATGTAGCTATTGGGGACGTGGTTAGTGTCGCTGGTGTCTCATCCAACAGCATAAATTCGAACTTTATTCATCCAACAGCATAAATTCGAACTCTATTCATCCAACAGAATAAATTCGAACTCTATTCATCCAACAGCATAAATTCGAACTCTATTCATCCAACAGCATAAATTTGAACTCTATTCATCCAACAGCATAAATTCGAACTCTATTCATCCAACAGCATAAATTTGAACTCTATTCATCCAACAGCATAAATTCGAACTCTATTCATCCAACAGAATAAATTCGAACTCTATTCATCCAACAGCATAAATTCGAACTCTATTCATCCAACAGCATAAATTCGAACTCTATTCATCCAACAGCATAAATTCGAACTCTATTCATCCAACAGCATAAATTCTAACTCTATTCATCCAACAGAATAAATTCGAACTCTATTCATCCAACAGCATAAATTCGAACTCTACTCATCCAACAGCATAAATTCGAACTCTACTTCTGCTCAGCTGGCTCAAAACCCCCCAAAACTTTCAGTCTTTTAAATCATTCATTATTATTATTATTCGACCAATCAAGGAACGAAATAATGAAGAGAAGAGAAAGGGATGGGGATAAATAGGAATCGCCCTTTTTATGAGAACATGTTCCTCTCTGGTGGTGAAAATAAAAGGTTTTCACCTTCCCCACCGCAATTTAATCAGCGACCTCTTCAATAGGAATCGAGGGCGTTGCCATTGAAGGCGGTGGCTGAATTCCCTATGAGTGGCTAATTTTATTCTTCTTTTTTACAAGGGGCGTGTTTATGCCCTATTGAATTTTGCAAATATTGGCAATTTTCCATCCATTTCTATCACTTAATAAAATTTGGTAAATTTGCTGATTTAGCAAAAACGAAAACTAACTAAATTGGTCTTTATCAATCTTTTCGGGGACAAAAAAATGGAACTCATTATTTATGGGATTGAAACGATAAAATTTGTGGTGTATTCCGCCATTAATGTGCTGACAGCGATTTTTTCAGAACCCACTTTTATTAAAATCTGTGATGCAGTCAACATTGGATACTGTTTTCGAGAAAATTCCTCGTCAGCAATTGTTATACATTTACAGAGAGATAACCTTGATATCACAAAAGATTCTCCACTGATGATCGTTGTATTTGATGGCATCAGGTAGAATGTTCATGCTGTCATAACTGTCAATCAATTGGATAGAATGATCAACTGAATCAGAGGAGAGATTGTTGTCATTATTTAAGAGCAGAACTTTGAGACTTCTACTTAATAACTTTATAAATAGTCTCTATTCTGATGGTTGATACCTAACTCCTAAAGCTTCAATCAAACTATTAATTCCCGAGCAGTAGACCAAAGATGAATTCTCATGAGGGGAAAAGAACTTTATAAATGTTTCTTCCCTATTCTGTACCAGTAATACGTTGTTCCTGGTGCCAATAGATCGATTTATCTAAAACGAGAGCCAAGGAGCTGGGACGAGTCTGTTAATAGTCCTAAATCTCTTGCGAGCTCACTAAGCTGTACTTGTGTTAATGGTTTTCGTTTTGGTCCTTTCGTTTCCTCCACACCATAGGTATACCAAAGGCTAATGCCTTCAAGCTACCCTTGGTCCATCTTCTGAAGTATTTGACACATGTTCGGTAGTATATGTGATGGTCAAAATCCTTATGTTGATCTCCCATCTTTATGCCAAAAGAGGAGCTCTTTACAAATGCTGTGATGTTCGGTTGTTGCCCACGCAGTACAACTTTGCCTAATACGGGATCCGGGATCCGAACCAGGGCTATCTACAGGATATAGATGTCACCCTGAGGTCACCTTTAATTGCGACTCCATCCGTCAACTAACCACACCCGATGTGGTTTGACTTCGCTGTAAGCAGATGAGATTTGTCCACTCGGCGAAGCCGTAGGCCCGAGATATCTCGTATGTATTTTAGTGAGTGAAGCTCTAATAAAATTCAACTAATAAATATTATTACCATTCCCATAGGAGTAATGATAAATAATATCAATAATTATTATTAATTCAATATTGCTTGTTAGTTATTTACTCAAAATTAAGTAGTAAAAACAAACGAAGGCAACTGTAAAGATAGAGAGCTGCCATAGGAGTTTAGGATGGTAGCTCAGTCGATTAGCTAGTCCAACAGCGAAGAGAACTTGAGGAGACAGGTTCGAATCCAACTCTTATTTTCACTTTCATACAGCGCTTAAAATAGTCCTCCTATTTTCTCCGTTTCTAAAAATCCCGTTTTCTTTCTCAAGCTTTTAGAAAAGGTTCATTTAACCTTTTATAAAAGGTTCATGTAATCTTTTATTATAAAAGGTTCCTGTAATCTTTTTTATAAGGTTCATGTAATCTTTTATAAAAGATTCATGTAATCTTTTATTATAAAAGGTTCATGTAATCTTTTATAAAAGGTTCATGTAATCTTTTCCACGAAAGTTTACCGGATTGTGATTCCATTTTCCCTTTCCTCCGTTATTAACTACATCCATTATATATTACGTGCCATGTGATTTTCCCCTATTATTATTATTATTTTAATATCTGTGTGTGTCTGTGTGTGTATGCGGAAAACTCCCAAAGTATCAAGTGTGTAAGCAATAAATGCAACAAAGTTTACAAGGAAAATGAAACGAAGATCCCAAGTACTTTCTAACTAAATTGTCAAGCTTATTATAATGCCACTTAATTCCACTACTATGCTACAAATAGGGTACCTATTTGCAACAACCAGCGGGCCTGTCGCTGACAAAGAGCTGGTAGATTCTTTTAAGACTAATAATGCCAGTTGGCAATACCACAGGGAAATAATGAGCCCCAACCCCTTCTCTTAAAACCTCCGTCCGTTTAAACCTTCGGGGAAATTAAAAACCCAATTTGTAGCTCGTTTAATTGTAAAGAGAAAGAAAATATTCCAATTAACTCCGTCTGATTTGTTACGCTCGCAATTTCCTTTTGTTTCTGGGTTTTCGAGAGTTAGGGGAGTTGATTGTACCGAGAGTTTTCAGGGTCCGGATTACGTGCAAGAGTTGGATCAGCAGTGCCAGCGTGCCATCGCTCATCGCGTGCTAATTAGCCTCTTGTGTTTACCACTTTCGTTGTTCAAGAGGCAAAGATTGCCATAATGCCGTCACAGGGGTGGAAGAGGGTCACTGAAGATCGATTTTCCTAGTTCAGCACAGCAAGGAAGTTCAAATTGGTGCTGGGTTTCTTTAATATCAATGTACTTCTCTTTAGGGTTTGAATTTAGAATTATACAGGGTGACCCTATTGTCTGGAAACAGGCAAAATGGATATTTTCAATTAAAAATATTGAACTATGTATATTTTATTTAATCATCGCTAACTCTATAATGTAAACAGGCGATTTTTTTATATCTGAATAATAATTTCATCTTAGTTTGGTTATGACTTATGTTTTTTATCAAAGTTATTTCTAATAATTCTTTTATAATATCAAAAAACAAAATCGTGAAGTTCAGAAATAAATAAAAGTATCGAAACTTTGTGAATTTCTTGAAACCCAAAGAATTACAAATAGTGAAGTTCAGAAAATTTATAAAAATTTAACCATGGCTGCTTTTTTTTAGATTTTAAATTTTAATCTTAGTAGCGAAGCGCAAGCTCTCTCCCGTACGCGGTATTGGCGAAGCCATTGCCTGGTTGGAATATTAATAAATAACATCTTTAATGTGATTTCCACCATTTTGTGATGCAAAGTTGGATGCAAGATTCGTGATGACACCGATGCATTAATTCTAAATTTCCGTCAATTTGAGCACATTCATTTATGATGTGCTGTTCCCTGGGGTGTTTGGTATCTTTATTTTTTTAGTACACCTTCTACTTTAGCACCCCATAGGAAAAAGACGTCAAAGGAGGTAAGGCTTGTGAACGAGGAGAACATTGGTACACCTTCTCCTTTAGCAGGTCCCAGAAAAAGAAATCAACGGGATTTTAACGTCTGTGAACGAGACAATTTTGGTATTTCATAGGTGTTCAGGTTTGAGGGACACCCTTTAGAATTATGAATTAGGAACTTTGAAGCCTCAATGTAACGTCTCGACGAAGAAACCCACCAGAAGTGATGCAGGGTTTTCCAGCAAATCTGTAGTTAGTAATGATGGTTAACTAAATATGCGGTGATCTTGGATTGGTAGGTTTATTTATGGATTCTCTGTCGTCAGTCCAATCGTGGCTGAGATGTTTTGGATTGATAGTTCTCTTTAGAGGAACTCATCGTTTTTATGAGTCCAAATTTGGCTTGGATGGTCTTGCATGTGTCAATCCATTTATAGTCAATGGTTTATCAAGAGTCAACCACCTACTCTAATGGTTCATTAAGAGTCGAACTCCCACTCTAAAGGTTCTTTATCGGTGACTCAAGAACAGAGAAGCGCCGAAGGCAAAACGAGAATCTGAACCGAGAAGAAGCAAATCCATAAAGAGAGAAATTCGAACAACAAAATAGAGGCACATAATATAATGAACCCCTCCCGAGATGAGGTAGATTCAAAAATGAGGATCGCGAACGAAAAAGGCAAGCTTATAAATGAGTATACCCAGGAACCTAGAAGAGACAACGTCATATATGAGCGCCCAGAACAGAGAAGAGTCAATACCATAAAATAATGAGGGCTACGAACAGATAAAAGGCAAAAACATAAAAAATGATGTACTAAAACGGATAAGAGGCAAAACTATAAAAAATTATGAGCTCGAAAGGATAAGAGGCAAGACCATATATATGATTACCTTTGAAATGGCAAGAGGCAATTCGATAAACTGACGACCCCAACTCGAGAAGAGGAACGACCATAAAGTGATTTTCCCCCAAAAAGATGAGGTAAGCCATAAATTGAGGACCACGAATCGAGAAGAGGCACAACCATAAAATGATTACCATCAAAACGAGAAGAGACAAGTCCATAAAATGATGACTCCGAGCCGAGAAGATGAACGACCATAAAGTGATTCCTACCCAAAAAGGAGAGGCAAGCCATAAATTGAGGACCTCAAATCGAGAAGAGGCACGACCATAAAGTGATTCATATCCAAACGAGAAGAGACTATCCATAAATTGAGGACCTCAAATCGAGAAGAGGCATGGCCATAAAATGAATACTACCAAAACGAGAAGAGGCAAGTCCATAAAATGAGCGACCCGGGGAGAGAAGAGATTATTGCCATAAAACGAAGATATCGAACTAAGAAAAGGCAAGTCCGTAAAATGTGGACCATGTACCGAGAAGAGACAATATGTGTGTTGGGGAAGGTGGGGGGTTACCTGTTAGGATTGTGTTTTTACCTCAACCTGCGATCAGAGTACGTTCTGTGACCCCAGGTTAGGGCGATTATCTACATCGTGAGGGGATGGATGAATAGGAGTACCCCCTCGACCTGTTTAAGGGCAGAAGAAAGACGGTATTCTTTGATGCGCTTTATTCCTTATAACATCCTAAAGATAGCAGCATCTCACTTAGCCAATCACAGTGAATATCGTTTATGAGAATTCGCAAAAGTACCCGACCAAAGACCAAACCCTACACTGTTTCAGTTTTAGGGTAGCACCCCCACCCTGCTTTTATTCTACTTCTTGCTATTCTGGATTCATTACTTTTTAAACATCCTCTTCCACCCCTGTCTCAACAGGGTTTCTTCGACTGTCTACACTTCTCTCTCTAAATATCCTCCAAGATATTCATCATTCCCACTTCAGCCATAACATCTAATCAACTTACATCGGTTGGTTTCAGTGACTCCACGGTCACACCTTGAACACAAAATAAACATTCATTGAACCCACAATGACCCTCTTAAGCACCCAACCATTACTACAACCTCTTTATGCCCCCCATGAGTTGACTGTCCTATGAACATTCCATGAACGCCCATAAACACCCATTAAACTCCCCATGAACACAATACGCACACGCAGTAAAAGCAAAAAAACAGCACCCACAACACTCATTTCGATATTTGAGGCACCTTAATGGAGTCCATAAATTTCCATCAAATGCATATCTCAGTCTCACACTTGCTTCTTCCTTGCTTCCACCTCTCCTCCATCATATTTCTTTCTTCCTCTTTATTATTTCATGATTTATTCACATCTCCTTCGCTTGAGCTCAATTCGAGTTTCGTTTCTCCCAACATAGCATCTATTAGTCATTCACACCCATGGACACATCATACCATTTCTCTCTCCCTTTCAATTTCTTTCGCATACCTTTTTACTTACCATCTATCAGCCAGTCACACGTATTCACATTCATACCTACATCAAACATTTCCTCTATCACACTCCCTAACTGGCATCTATCAATCGCACAGATACACACTCGTACCTACACACCAGTCTCTCCCTTTCTCTCTACTTGTTTGGTTTCTTAATCTTTATATGTTTTAATGCATGGGATATACATACATGTATGTTTTAATGTAGAGGATATATGTTTTATTGTATAGGTGTACATATATGTTTTAATGATGGGATGTTGGTTTTAGTGTATGGTATGTTTTTTCGTTTGTCTACCAGAACTTTTATTTACCTGTCTATATGATCTTATGTCTGCATTTGGTTGTCTAAAAGTTTGTTTATCTTCCCATTTTGGGGAGAGAAGATCATTGGTTCGTCTGAAATTTCTGCTCGGACGAGGGTATCGCGTTAGTGACCGAGAAAGGTATACGTCATAAAGCAGAATTCTGCTCAATGATAAGGAAAAAGAAGGGAGAGGGAAGAATCTACTAGATATCATTAATAGGCGAAAATTAGTTGAAAACAGGTGTTTGAGCATTGAAGCCTGCATTTAATGTTGAAGAAGGATGCAAGAGCTATCTGAAAACTTGTTGTTTTTGAGCTTATATATATATATATATATATATATATATATATATATATATATATATATATATATATATATATATATATATATCAATCGGAAACGTATATAAGCAGGCGGTTCTGTTTATTTCATGTCACTCAAAAAAGCTTCAGAGGAGCGAACATCAGTAGAGAAAAGAACCTCGTTTTATACCTAGTTTCCTTATGCTCCTTCCCATTTGTCGTCGAAAACACTCATTAACGAAAACTAAAAGAAAAAATCATTACGAGAGTATATATAAGTGAAATAAATGTATAGCAACGCCTCTTATAAAAGAAATCATCAATGGAGAAAAAGGGATTAGGCGAGGAAAAGAAAGCACATCTAAAATTATCCGATGCAGGTAGCGAAGTCGAACCTTCAGAACAGCAGAGGTTACGAACTGAAGGACTAATACATTTGTAACATTAAAAAAATTAGGCAAATCAATACCTTAGAAGATATTTTTTTTAGCAGAAATGATAACGGTAACACAATTTATGATCGATTTCAAAGATATTCGAGAATTTAAGCTCCTTCTCTCAGGGATCGATTTGCGTAAAGCACGTAAAAACCTGGGACAAAATCCAGAGCGTTTAAGTTTATGACTATGCGCAGAATAAACATGAATATGAGCTTGTTCTTTAAACAAACTTAAACATCTTTGTTGCATTTCAATATGACTCTACAATTAATAAAATACTTTTTCCTAATTCCCAGAAAAAATATAGGTGGCGTTTACTCAATCCAATGTTTTGGTTGCAACAATAAATATTAGTGCAGAAAGGAAAGCAACTTTTTTTTACGTCTTACCAACATGAATACAACATAATACGAGGAGATTATAAAGCCTTTTGGGTACATATGTCTATTAATGACTACATAATTAATTGGAATTCTCCTAAATTTATATAACATTCTAAAGATTTTGTTAGAAGAACTATTATTGAATGTTCTTTCATCAGCCACTTTGACACTTTTACTATTCCTTGAGAAGGAACTGAATAAAGTTAAAATTGCTTTGAAATACTTTCCTTCTTCCTGCGGGATAAATCGCATCCATTGATAACCTCTCAGGTTGTAGGGAGAGAGGGGCGAGGAGTTAGACTTTTGTCGATGAATCGCACTTTTAGCGATCGCTTTTGCCCAATAGTCGCAAACTTTAATTTAAGATAGAGAGAGGCAAAGACTGCATGTGTGTGAGCAAGAATGATGTAGTCATGGGTGCGAATGAATGATAGAGACAAGTAGATTGAAAGATAGAATGATTTTACTCTAGAAGAATTAACAAACTCTTTCCCTCTCTACCTCTCTACCTCTCTACTTCTATCCTCTCTCTCTCTCTCTCTCTCTCTCTCTCTCTCTCTCTCTCTCTCTCTCTCTCTCTCTCTAATATATATATATATATATATATATATATATATATATATGATAGTGAAACCACTGTATAGGAGCCAAAAGTTTAATTTACGAGACTAGTTTCGGTATGTAGTTTATCATACCCTCTTCAGTCGTATACGGAAGAGGGTATGATAAACTACATACTGAATCTAGTCTCGTAAATTAAACTTTTGGCTCATATACAGTGGTTTCACTATCATATACCATAACTCGCCATTGAGTTCTTTTACCTATATATATATATATATATATATATATATATATATATATATATATATATATATATATCTTTCACTCTCTCTCTCTCTCGTCCCGAGGGCATAAAAACCACGTTCAACCCCTTTCTCTCGTTAATACCTGGGTTGGTGCCCCTCCGTTCGCCCCTGATCAAAGCGATTCTATGCAGTCGACAAATCCATCCCCGTACTTCCGCGGGTCTTCCCTCTATTGAAGGGGAAACCGCATTTTTACCCAATATCTTATTCATCGTTCCTTTCCCCTCAAGCGATTATTGTCGATCCGTTACGTAATGACGTCAAGTACTTAGAGAACGCGCGTACTTACGGTGACGTCAAATAGAGATGCGGTACTTGCGTGGTGCTTTCCCAACAAGAAGGTGGTACATGTGTAGCACTTGGCTATTATGGGTCAACAATAGATGTCGAGGGTGGAGAATGGGGTTCTGAGTTCGTACATGGGAATCTTTTTGCTTCGTTTAACGAACCTTTTTTCTCACTTGATAAATTCCATCTGTTTTTAAGACCGATTTGCAAAGCCTGATGTCAATCATAGTGTAGAACTACAGTTTTACGTGGAAATCGAGCCATGCCCCACTACACACCACAATCACGAAAAAGACCCGAACCTGGTGTTCCATCCTGCGACTAAGCATATTCAGTGTTGCTTAACCTGGATAAATTTGGACTTGTCTCAATTCTTCCCAGTGAGGTGAAAACCCTTGAGTGTTTCTCCCATTTGGGGGGAGGGCGATAATGGCTGGGGTGATCATTAAAACTAATCCCATTAATGGGTAGAAGTGTCATTGAAGCCGTCCAGTTTAATCCCATTAATGGGTGGGCTTGCCACTGAACCCATTCTACCAATCCCATTATTGGGTTGGGAGTGCCACCGAACCCATCAAGTTTAATACCATTAATGGGTGGGGTTGTTACCGAACTCATGCAATTAATCCTATTAATTGGTGGGAGTTGTCATTGAAGCCCCTCCAATTAACCGCATTAATCGGTGGGGACGTCACTGAACTCATCTAGTAAATCCCATTAATGGATGGATGTGTTACTGAACTCATCCAGTTATTCTTATTATTGGGTGGGATTTTCACTAAACCCATCCGATCACTCCCATTAATGGGTATGTGTTCACTGAACCCATACCGTCAATCTCATTAATGCATGGAATAATCACTTAACCAATCCCATTAATGGACACGGTATTAATGAATCCACCCATTTAATCATATTAATGGGTGAGGCTATCACTGAACCTGTCTATTCAATCACATTAATGGGTAGAGGGACCCTTTTAAGCCATCCAGTTATCCCATTAATGGGTGTGGTCATCACTTAACCAATTTATTCAATCTGGTTAATGGTTGAGGTTACATAGAGTTACATAGATAAACAGGTCACAACAGACCTTCTGGTCCATACTAGGTGATCTACTATAAAGATTATGGTGAAGATAGATAGTGGAGATGCAAAGTAAGAGAAATTTAGTGAACCTGTCACCTGAAGGCTAGGGAGTTAGTTATTCGCTAGAAAACGCTATTAGCCGGGAATTAGATTCAAAGTATTTATCTATACGACATTTGAATGTATCTACGGTGTTGTAGTCTATTAATTTACGAGGAAGGCCATTCGATAAGTTGACGATTCAGTTAAAAAAGAAATTCTTAGATTCTTGCGAGTTAAAATGTTTACCTATAATTTTACAACCGTTTCTTCTAGTGTAATTTGATTGGTCGATAGTGAAATATTTGTTGCAGTCTATATTGTTTATGCCTTTGATAGTTTTAAAGACCTAAATCAGATCCCCTCTTAATCTACGCGGAGTTAACGGAAATAGATTTAGTTCTCTAAGTCGCTCTTCGTATTGTTTGTTCTTTAAACTTGTTATCATTTTAGTAAGCCTTCTTTGGACTCGTTCTAATTTCTCTATATCTTTCTGGTAGTACGGGCACCAGGCGAGAAGGCAGTATTCCACAATGGGACTGACCAAGGAATTATAGAGAATAAGGATTGTATTTTTGGACTTATACTCGAACGCTCTTCCCTATGAATCAAATTATTTTATTTGCTTTCTTAAGGAATTCTGAACATTGCTGACTGGGTTTTAGGTCGCTCGATATCGTCACTTCCAGGTCTATCCAGGTCTGTGGGGAACTTTATCGAAGGCCTTTGGAAAGTCGAGGTAAATTAGGTCAATTGCTTTACTCTCGTCGTATTTATTAAAAATGTCATTAACAAAGTCTAATAGATTCGTTAGGCAAGAGCGTTTATTATGAAAGCAGTGTTGGGTGTCTCTAAGTAGCTTCTTTTCTTTCAAGTGGTTAACGATCTCGTCGCGTATAAGTGTTTCTAACATTTTGCAAAGGAGCGAGGATAAACTAATTGGGCGATAATTAATAGGTAGAGATTTACTGCCTTTGCAAAGTATTGGCATTAAATTAGCGAGCTTCCACTCATCGGATATTGTTCTCATTTGTAATGAATAATCAAACAATAACGACAACGGTGTGGCTGGTTCACTTTCCGCTTTCTTTAATACCCGAGGAGAGATCATATCCGGGCCTGGTGATTTATTTATCTTAAGTTTTCCAATGTATCTCAATATTTCTCTCTCTGTAACGCTGATATTACTTAATACCTCGATTTTACCTATATGGACAGATGCTCTTGTTGGGATATCGCTAAGATCTTCAGGAGTAAAAACGTAAAGAATGTATTAAAGATACAGCACATTTGCTCTTCGTTCGTGGTAAAGTCTGCTTTCTTGTCAGTTACCAGTCCGATAAATGAAGTTGTTTCTCTCTTTTGTCTTATGTAACAGAACTCTTTCGGCTTGGTTTTACTTTGATTCGCCACGTGTGATTTCAAGGACTTTTTCCTCTATTTGATTAACTTTTTGGATTTTTGTCTTACGTCTGTATACTTGATGCGGTTTGCCTAATTTTCAAAGAATTTTAATCTATTATCACGTAAACAGTTAGCTATCTCATCATTCCACAACTTAGGTTTATTTTTGTGTGGCGAACATCTATTTTTTAAAGGTATACATTCTTTCACCTCTTTGGAGTATGAACTAGTAAAAAATGCCCATTTATCGTTTATATCGTTTAGGTCACGCAAACTGTTCCAGTCTTTTTTCCTGAATTTTGTTCTGAGCTTAATAAAATTCGCTTTTCTAAAGTCTAGGACTTTTTCGTTGCTACTAATTATAAAGCTTCTAGTGAAATTTATACTAAAGGTGATTGCACGATGTTCGCTATTACTAAATTCCTCTCCGACATTAATATTCTCTATCAAGTCTTCTTTTTTGGCAAACATTACGTCGAGTATGTTGTTTCTTAGAGTAGGGCGTAGTACAAACTGAGTTAGTGAACTTTCTTGCAAGTTAGTATAGAGTTCCGGTCCATAATGAGACGAGAGCAGTTCCTGCCACTTTAATACTGGTAAATTAAAATCGCCCAAAATTGCAGTATCATGCGTGTTACTTATTTCGCTGATTTGTTCATAGATATAGCAGTCGGTTTGCACTGGCTGATCTGGAGGTCTGTATATTAGGGCCAGCACTTCGTATTTGTCTATTCAGAAGTAGGTACGTTGTATCTACATTTGGTATTTGTAGTTTTGATAGTTGGATCGGATTGAGATTTTCTTTGATATAGAATAGGACACCACCTCCCTTTTTACTAATTCCACTTTCCCAAACATTTTGTATCCGGTTAGTTTATACTTTGCTAGGAAATCCCTGTTTTCGATATTTAACCATGATTCTGTTATAGCGATTATGTCGCTGACATAGAAAACCTTCAAGTTGTTTCGGATGGGTGGCCTCGCGCTTTTCTCAGTTCTTAATTGATGATTGCTAAAATGGAAAGAATTATTTATTTTATTAGTGCGTGAAATCTCTTTAGTATCTGAAAATTAGTGATTACCTCTGTAAACAATCGTGACAGCCTTATTGAACCCATAGTGTTGAGGCGGAGTGCGTCTGGAAGAAAAAGTTCTTTTTTGTTATAAAAGTTATTCCAGAAGTTTACAATTTCTACGCCTCCACTCCTGCAGATAGTCTCAAAGAAATTATTTGTCTAGTGGGTCCTACGGCAGAAGCTATCTCTTCTTTTGCTAGTTGTGTACGGCGACTTAGGCCCAAGTAGGCAGGCGCCATATGGGTTTGGCAATAACAAAAATAATTCTGCCTTTGCTCCGTGGGAGAATGCCTGAAATAATAAGATTATGTGTTTTTATTTTAACTGATTTAATAATTTTCTTATATTTATATATCAGTTCTTCAGATCTGGTGGTTAGCACGTCATTTGTTCCTACGTGCAGAACAAGCACTGTGTCCTTCTTGACCTCCTGAAAGAGAGAATCTATAGAATTTGTAATGTCCTCAATGGACGCAACCGGTAGGCAAAAACGTTTGAGTCTTTTAGGATTCGATCGACAAAAGGTGTCAAGTTGACCTCTTACTATAGAGTCGCCCACAATAGCGGATTCAACTTCAGTGTCTTCTTCCTCAGCTGAAACCTGAAAGGAATTGAAAGTCTTAATTGGGATGAACTTTTTCGGCTGAGGTTTTGCACCGTTTTCGACCTGTTGGAATGAGCTATTATTAATGGGGGCAAAGATGGCACCTTCTTACCCTTTGTGGGTTGGGTGTGTTGTTTTCTCCTTCGTAGGTTGGGTCATGCATTGACCCACAGCTACATTCCTCTCTACAAATTCCTGCAAAGAGGAGATCTTCTTTTCTGAATTAGTAAAGGCCTCGATAGGAATATTTGTGGGAACATTGGTGGCAACTGAGTTACTACGGGAACTTTTTAATTCGGCAAGTTTCTCTTTGAGTGCTGCTATCGTAGCTCTTAGTTTGTCCGTTCCCTTCTTGTGTTCTTCTCTAATCTCACAGAATAGGCAAATGGAAGAGTCAGTTATGGCTGCATAACACCTCTCTCTAAAGTCAATTGCCCAGCGGGTGCCTTCACAATTTGGGCAGACTGCTTTCATTTTTTCTGCACTCGACATGGCTGAGAGATCAAAGGAGTGTATAAGGGTTAGTAAAAAGGAGAGAGAGAGAGTGGGAGGGTTAGGGCGACTCACTTATGAGATGGGGGAAGGAAATATAGGCTGAGCTCTTTTAAATTATTGTCTACCAGTCAACCCGACATTTAATTTGATTAAAGGGTGGGATTCTGACTAAATCTCTCCATTGAATCCTATTAATGGGTTGTGTTATCACTAAATCTATCTATTTAATCCTTTTAATAGTTTGGTTTATCACAGAACCCATCCACTTGATCACACTTATGAGTGAGTACCACTGGATCCATCCAGTTAATCAGTGAATCAATCCATTTAATCTCATTAATGGCTGTGGTTACCATTGACCCATCAGTTAATCTCAGTAATGGGTGTGATTATCATTGAATCCTTTCAGTTAATCATATTAATTGGTAGGCTTGTCAAAGAATCCATCAATTCAAATTTCATCAATTGGAGTTGTTACAACTGAAACCATTCAGTTAATCCAATTAATGGGTGGGATTACCACTGAATCCATTCACTTAATCCCACTATGCGTTTGGCTATCACTAAACTCATCTCGATTCAACCCATTGATAGGTAGGTTACTACTAAACCCAACCAGTTAATCCCAATAATGGGTTTGGTTATCACTTAAAACTCATTCATTCAGCTCATTAATGGATGGTGATACCAATGAAGTCATGCAGTTAATCCTATTAATGCGTGCAAATATCACTAAGCCCCCCCATTAACCCCATTAATGGGTGCATCGGCGAATTCACGCAACTAATTCTTGCAATTGGTGTGGGTATCACAGAATTCATTCAGTTAATCTCATTAATGGGTGCAGTTATCACTAAACCTATGCAAATGATCCTATTAATGGGTTGGTTTATCACCGCCTCCACCCAGTTAATCCCAATATGGTTGGAGTTTTCACTGGCCTCGTGCAGTTAATCCAATTAATAGGTGTGAGTATCACTAATCTCATCCATCCAATCCTATTAATGGGTTGGGTTATCACTAAACCCATTCAATTATTCCCAATAATGGTTGTAGTATTCACTGGACACGCGCAGTTAATCCGTTCATCTGTTTTTTTTAATGAAATGTGTTTAGTAAAACCAAACACATTTCAATAAAAAAAGAGATGAACGACGTGGGAGAAGTTATCTACCATCTACAAAATGAACTAAAAAATATAATAATAAAAATGGAGTTTCCAAAGAAAATTAATAAAGGCGAAATATACTAGGGTCTTTAACAAAATCTGCATACCAGAAAGTCTGCTACCCATTTACACATATATATATATATATATATATATATATATATATATATATATATATATATGTGTGTGTGTGTGTGTGTGTGTGTGTGTGCAATCTGATTGCAATATTGTGAGAGGTGAAGGATGAAAAAAACAGACGAAGGGGTCGATAATAGTGAAACAGTAGTGAAAGGTTGACAGATGGGCGAAAGAAAAGTATTTTGATCATAGAGATTGAGCAAATGCGAAAAAAGTTTGAGAGAGTAATATTGTATAATTCAATGGCTATTCACGGAAGCTATACTTGAAATGGAAAGAAAAATGTGATGTTAATGTAGCATATGCAGTGTAGAGGAGAAAATAGACGTAGTTTCAGGCACTTCAAAGTTCATGTGATGATGTCAAGGAGATAGACAAGAATGCATACAAGGTTGAAAAAGGGGCAGTTAAACGATTAATTAATCAAAAGTAGAAAGCAACAAGTAAAACTTCTGGAAAGCAGAAGAATGAGGATTCTGAAGGAAACAAGAAGCTATTTTATAAGAAAGTGAGAAATGTCAAAACCAAGAAAAGAAAAGTGTGGGGGAATTCCACGTGGAATTTCGTTTCCAGCACGGAAGTCATGTCCTTGCACTGGAGAAGATTCTAGAGGTTCGTTAGGCTTAAATGGATAAGCCCCTCCCCCCCTTCCACAAGCGGTAGCCTCGAACCGCGTCCACCACGGATCACCTTTACGCTGGTTAGAATCGCCTCGGCGTGAAGATTCGAGGCCATTCGAGAGTAGCGCTGTTTCCCCCAGCCCCGCGAGGAGAGCCTCGGATATATATAAGGCTCGTCTGTCATGTGGGAGACACAGAGTTAAGGAGTCTCACCCAGACCCAAGAAGATTCCACTAGTTCCAAGTCAGGTGCTAACAACAAAGCAAAGTGAGGGCTGAACTATTTGTGTGTTGGAATTATCCCCAGCTAGTGAGGTAATTCCATTTAACGATCGCTACCGAGCGATTTTTCCGACTCCACTCATCAACTCCTGTCGAAGCCCTCCTCGTTTGTCCTTCGTTTTCGGGAGGCCGAAATACTCTCCCCTGGACCGGACGTTACCGCGCCCCCCTCCCTTTTGAAAAACCGTCATCACATTAACTTCCCGCTCAGAAGCTCCGAGCGCCCTCGCCTCACGTTTATTGCCTGCAGAAGACATCCGTGAAGCCTTACCCTGACGTCTCACCCGGAATCCTCCGTAAGCCAACCCCTCTCCCCCTTCAGTAAACTATTTGAGTTAATCCTTCCCATTTGAATAGTATACTTCTGTAATACATTAAATTTTAACTTCAGAGTCTGATGCATAACTATAATTCCCCCCCTCGTTTACCGATGTATTTTTGCCATTAATTCTCTGATGTAATTTTGCCCATTAATTCTCTTATTTTTATGTAAATAAAATTATATTTTTGTACATGCCTCTTTAAATAACTTTGAGCTTTGCCATTGCCCAAATTTTACCTGACCTCGTTGCACTCTTATCTCGATGTTCCGCGCGTCGACACTCGTGGCGTTCCGTTCCTTGTCGGTTCGCCTTTAAGTTATTGGTCCCTCCCCCATAGATATAATATAGTATTGATATAATGTAATGTCATACCACGACAAAAAGCTATGTAGGCATCAATGAAAATTACTGCACGGTACATTTAAGAGATTTTAAAAGTGAAAAGCAGATAGTGAAAGTACTTTCTTGTATTTTAACTGGCAAAGAAGATGGAAGATGGCCGACTGTCGCGCCGCGACTGTTCCCGTTAACATACCCGCCCAATGCCTCGGCGGGTTCAGGTCATTGCCTGTCTCCTTCGAATTGGCAACACAGACGGGACGCCCCACAATTTGGAAACGCACTCCCGTGCACCTTATTGCCATAGCAACGTATTTCCCTAGACTGTGCAGCACGTTCTTATTGAGGGACTCACTCCGGGGGATCTTTGCGGATGTTACCTGTCCCAGTAGCGGAAGGAGCGGAGTCGCTACCACTTGTCCCTTGTGCTCAGGCAAGATTTTTGCAGGCATGTGTGTGAACTCATGGACTTCCTGGAGTGGGCTGGCCTCCTGCATTTTATTTGACTTTCTTTGGTGTTGGCGCATACTCCGGCGTCAGTTGTGAGGACACACTCAGACGCCAGAGCGTTCCTCCTTCTTTTTTGTATGCTTTTGTTTTGTGGGGTTTTTTTCGCCTTTTGTATGTATTTTAAATTATTATTATTATTATTATTTGAGATAATGGACACAAAATTCTTGTGGGAAAAGCCTAGCAGCCATGAACTTGAAAACAAGCTCCCACAGAACACAGTGTCCATATGTCAAGTAAGAAAGAAATTGAAATGTATAAATAAATAAATAAATGAATAAGTTTAAAATTATTGAAATCAAATCAATATTAAAATTAGGAGGCAGTAGCACCCACCCTTAATCTAGTATTGCAACTTCGTTTGAAGATATTAAGATCTTCCTGCATAACTTCTGCAGGAAGATCATTACACTGCTTTACCGTACTTGGCAAAAAGCAACGGGGAAACTGAGAAGTGCGGCAGCGGGAATGCATAGTGCAGGTGGATGTTGTCCATCCGCAAACCTTGTTGCTATAGCAAGAGGCAGGGGCTCAGGAATTAAAAATGATAGGGGCAATTCCCTACTGAAGTAGTATTTATGGAATATCGCCACTCATGAAATCATCCGTCGATGATCCAAGTCATAGCTAGCCCCATCAGGAAAAAGGAACCCGCCTCCACGAGCAACCCCATCTAAGAGAGACAGATATATGGCAGATGCGGATATCCAAACTGGAGAACAATACTCAAGAAGAGGGAGAACAAAGGACCTGAAACAAGTGGCATTAATATCTTCATTATTATAGATATCTGAGGCCTTACGTACAATACCCAATTTTCGGGCAGCATTAGCAGATACATTTAAAAGATGCTCCTCAAAAGTCAGGTGAGAATCATAGGTAATGCGAAGGATCGTTAAGGATCGTTAAGGATTTTGACTTAGCATGAAGTGTATCTCCAACACAGAGTGGAGGATGAGGCGGCTCATTGGTACGAGATCTACTAACCAAGAGGGTCTTAGTTTTACTTGAATTAAGCTTCATACCCCAATGATCACACCATTTTCTATGTTTTTCTAAATCACGATTTAGACTCATGGCAACTTGGTTTCTCATTGCTGGATAACAACAAGTGTAATATCATCTGCATATTGAACAACTTTGTTTTCAAGACCTTATACCAAATCACTAGTGTATACTAAAAACAACCTAGGCCCAAGAACACTGCCTTGTGAAACTCCAGAGACAACACGTCTAGTTTCACTAAAAACTCTATCTACAGCAACACGTTGCTGCCAATCTATTAAAAAGTCGTTAAGTAGTCCTAAGATGTAGTCACCTATTCCAAGGTTTTGTAGTTTAAAACCAAATGCTTTATGGTTAACACGATCAAAAGCAGCACTAAAATCAATCTGAACTAATCTAGATTCAAAACCCTTGTCAAGATTATCTTGCATACTACGAGTCAAATCTAAAAGGGTATCAAAAAGTACCCAACTGCCTCCTATATGCATACTGATTTCTAGCCAGTAGGCCATTCGACTCCAGGTATCTATACAAGGGCCTAGATATCAGCTTCTCAGCAACCTTAGAAAGCACAGGAAGTATTGAAATAGGCCTGTATTGACTACAATCGGCAGATAACATGCCCTTAGGAATAGGCACAACCTTGCTCAATTTACGATTATCAGGATAGGTGTTTTGTCTAAATAAAAATTTATATAATCTACTTAACTTAGGTGCTAAATCAGCAGACATCTTTTAAAAAAATAAAGGGAAAAGGTTGTCGGGATCGACTCCGCCTCAGCTCTCAAGAGTGTCAAGTATCTTTTTAACATCCCTTGCATGAAAAGCAAACCCAGTCAAAATTAGCCTAATAAAAAACTGAATTTAATTACGGTGTCCTATGGCCTTGGTAGCAGTCGACAGATAAGTGCTTTAAAAAATGGCTCTTATCCTCACAGTTTGGCGCGAACATAACTTCCTTCAGCAGCAGGTAACATCTATATTCCTTAATATTCGCCCAATTACGTCCATTCACGTAGGATTTCTCCTGGACCAACGAGGACAAGGATCTCACAAAAGGAAATTATTTTCAATATTTTTTTATTCAAAAGTAAAAAACTAAGAAGGTCATATATAGCATAAAATTTTGAATTGAAAGAAGTTTACAAGGAAAGTAATGAAATGTAGAAAAGCAATAATCTACAAAAGATAGAAAACCCAAGGAACTAAAATAAGTAATTAAGAAAGAAAAAGGGAATTCAACCAGGGTGGGGGTGTGAGCCCATCTCCCTCATAAGGATTCCCGTCAGCGTGGGGAGGGTGAACTTAATGAATGTTCAAAGAAACAAAACAAAAAAATACGATAGATAAAGTGATTTCTTAAGAAAAAAAAATAAAAAGCAGACCATGGAAAAGGGGGAACAATTCTAGTTGCAGAACAATTTGGCTGCAAATCAACGTCTTTTGTTTTCAACAAGAAATCAAATTTGATTGCATTTAAACATTATATATATATATATATATATATATATATATATATATATATATATATATATATATATATATATATATATATAATGGAAGATATCACATCGGCGTGATGTATATCAGTGAAAGATAATGGTAAACCAAAATACTTGAATCAAGATTTAATTTATAACTATCAGACTAGTTTCAGCACTATGCGATTTTCAACTAATAAGGAAGAAACTAGGCAAGGAACACAGTATATATATAAGGTAAGTCACATCTTAAACAAAATGAAACAGCAGGAAACAATCTTAAAAAAAAACTCGAGTGAGTCTGGTGTGAATGACAAGCTAAACAAAATGAAATGGAACCGGAAACAATCTGGAGAGTTGCTAATCCCCGAGACGCAATGCGTCCGGGGGCTTATAAATACGATTAGCGACTCTATTCGATATATATTTGTTAAATTTGTATTGCCCTTCAGATAAATTGAAATTATCAACTTTGTTAATGATGGTGGATTCCGCAATTCTCCTGTCAATATAATTGTTTGATTTATAAATGATTTTTTCATGGTTAAAACCAATTCTATGGCTGTGATTTTGCATGTGCGTAAAGAGACTTGAAGAGTGCGTACACCTTCCGATATCAGATAAATGTTCTTTCATCCCCTTATTATTGAAGTGGCCTTACTCTCCGATGTATGTTAATTTGCAATTATATCATTGTATACTGCAAACTCCAACATCGAGATTGATTGTCGCAGTCTAGTCAAGGATTTTCGAATGGTATTAGAATATTTAAATGTAATATTTATGTTTTTTCCGTTCGCATATGATTTTAGAAGAGCCAAAGCTGGAGAATATGGGAAAATAATACTTTATTTTCTTTCTTTTTTTATTTTGCGAACGAAAATAACATAAATATTACATTTCTTTGAAGTATGGCACGGAGCCAGATCCTGTGGAAAATTTCGCCTCCATCAGGAAAGTCTCTGCATCGCGGGAAGCAGGTGAGTCTGCAGGATTGCCTTGTATCTAACGCTGTTCATCATTCTCTCAATAGTAGCAAGATGCCCTAGGCTTTTAGCGCTAAAACAACCCCAAAACATCTTTTTATGTGTGTATTTTGCCGCTTGTTAAATGTGTCCTGGCTGAAGTGATTCATCTTTGCTTCGTCTTACTACCACTGACCTATGCCCATGTACTTCAAAATGCAATTCGTCTGAAAACAAAACTTTCTTCCAGTCAGCTGCCTTCCATCCATCATACTTGCGTGCCCAGCGAAGACGTTTTGTCTTCATGGCAGAAGTCAATAAATGTTTACGTACCGGTTTTCTAGCAAATCTGACAACTTCAATGAGCTTTCGCCGGACGGTTGAAGAAGAAACATTTACACCAGCTAAAGACAAATCTTTCTGGAGGTTTTTCCTGGTTTTCTTGGGACCCTTCACACTATTTATGATGTGAGCCTTGCCATCGTGAAGTGTTGCCTTTCGTTTTCTTCCACATTTTCCTTGTCGCAGTGTTGAATGTTTACCAGTGTCTTCAGCTCTTTTTACAATGTCGCCAACAGTCGACTTTGCTACCTCCATTTCCTCAGAAATCTGTCTGATTTAGAAGCAAGCTTGTTGACTATATATATATATATATATATATATATATATATATATATATATATATATATATATATATATATATATATATATATATATATTTTAAAAACATTCAAGGACCCGAAATAAAGCAACATTCATGATCCTTAAACTTTCGTAACTCCGTGAAAAATTCAAACATAAAAAAATGAAAATGAAAAATGAACAAAATTTCAAAGATTAGTTTTTGCTTGAGGCTTCAGCGAAATACGGAGGTTTTCTTTTTGATCTCCCATTCGTTAAAGCACACCCCTTTTAATACAGCACCGACGCTCCCCCTCCTTGGCCTTGAGAGTTCAAAGGAATTTATCCCAGTTAAGGAAGTTATTGAAGTCTTGATAACTTCAGCCTATCTTCGCACTTCTTCGCCCTATTCACACCATCCCCCAAGGGAGGTTTACGAAAGAGAGAATACTTCTTCACCTCTTTTTTACCCTTTCTCTCTCTCTTCTTCACTCCCCCACGAGGGACTCTTTAGCAGATTTTTACCCTTAGCTACGTCTTGTAACCATGTCTAGCTAAGCTAAACACCCCCCCCCCTTTCTTTTTGCTTTGATCGTAAAGGGGATCCTGCCTTGGGCACTCTAGATCACACTCTGCTCGTCAATTGAAAATGCATAATTTAAAGCGCCGACCGAAGCTAGCAGGTTTGAGAAGTAGCACACTGCAAAAGTTGGCTTTATATGATACCGGGTTAAGAATGAATCTGCAATCCTTGCGAAGGTTCTAGGACCCATTCTATTGGGGTCCGACCCAGAGCACAGACATAAAACCATCTATGTGTATGCAGGAAGCAGTTTTGATATCCAAACCCAGCGAGTGGTAGTTGATTCTGCCACTTCGTATATTAAGTCCACCTTGAATCATCCCTCAGGAGGGTCCCACCTCAGTCCATCCATCAATCCATCATCCGTCCATTCATTATCCTTTCGTCACCTTCACCATCACAAAGTAGAACCCCCAGATAAAAATCCAACGCACTAAAGAGAGAGTGGATATCTCAAATGGCTCCATTAAAGACAAAAAAAGACCAAGAAACAAAAATTACCAACTGCAATATATGTAATCATTCTCTCCAATCGAAACACAGATACTTTGAGAAAGAAGAGGACCAAAACAAAGAACCACAGGAGAGGGGAAGGCGTTCCCTCTCCTGGAGATAAAAGCAATCCCACAAATAATCTTCTGCTGACGCATTGAAAACTGGATCGGTGCTCACACCAAAAGGGAAATAGAGGCCGAACTTGAGAGAAACCAACTATGGCTCAAGGTAAAACAGGTGGTAAAGTTCCAGGAACATATCTTTAAAATCATATGCGAGACGAGTGACATCGCCAGCAAAGCAGTCCAGAAGGGACTCCTCCCTTTCAGCAGAACGGACAGGGTACATGAAACATTTACTCAAATGCTGATAGACTTCAATTGCTAAAGATCCTATTTCTGCCCTCAGCGACCCGATAAAGACAATCCGATGTGTTCAGATTGCGGTTCAGCTGGAGATCACACATAGTTCATCTGTACCTCAACCTTCAAGAAGTGCCTAAATGAACTATATATATATATATATATATATATATATATATATATATATATATATATACAGGGGTTAGACAAAATAATGGAAACATTAATTAAATTACTGTCTTTGAGTCCCCTCCCCCTTAGCAGTATAAATAAATTCAATACACCGACCAATCGATTCATACAGTTTTGTGCTGTATCTATCCGAATTTAACTGTTTTCGGGTGAAACCTGTTCTAGCTCCTTCGTAGACGCTCTTTAGAGGGAATCTATCCCGTAGTTTTTGCTCCAATTTACACAAAAAAAACTTGATTATGGCAAGATCTGTAAATTATGGAGATCAATATGTGTTCAACATCATTATCAGGCATTTTAAATAAGTTTTACATTTTTGGGGTGTAAATGGGTGCATTAATTAATGTTTCCATTATTTTGTCCAACCCCTATATATATATATATATATATATATATATATATATATATATATATATATATATATATATATATATATATTCAGAAATTGAAAATAAATACTCTTATAGCATCCAAAATGTGACCAATACGCCTCAAACTTTCATGAGTGTTCTTCGTGATTAGATGTTTTCATTTATATTCATCAGTCTATCAGAATTTTAACAATATTAACTAGGCTTAAATGATTTCAGACTTCCATCAAGATTCTTTAAGATTTCAGGCTTACACCAATATTATCTAGGATTTTAGGCTTTCAAAATTATTCCTCAGTTTGTCTTGTTTTTGCCATTATTCCTGAGGTTTGTCGGTTTCACCAATATTCATCAGCTTTTTAGGCCTTGGACAATAGTCGTCAGAGATGATTTACTTTGGGTCGATTAGTGATACAATGTTCATGATGCTTAGTGTTGAAAGAATAACGATCCTGCTGGTGGACACCACACTTTTTCTTTCTTAACCACCTGTTTCCATCCAACCAAGTTGAGTGAAATCGATTCCGGTTGAATTCTCAAAACTCTAGAGTCATCGCTAAAAGCGATACGAAACGCAGTCATCCAATTATAAACTTTCTTATATTATATTTTTGATATGTATTAAAAGGAATTAAAAATGGAAAAATACTTTATATTTTCTCGGAATTCCGTTGCCCTGGTAACGGCAGATCTGAAGCGGGGAAGGAAAGCGAACGAAAGGCGAACGATATCGAAAATCTGCGAGGGCCCGACTTTGCTCAGTTCTTTTGAAATGTTCTAAGAATTTGGCAACGAACTGAATCATGGGCGCCGGAGTGGCTCAACCACTCTACTTCCTGTTTCCGTACGTAACTACTCCGTACTTTCTCCTTTCATGGTTGCTAATCTCTTTGGCTTCTATCCTTTCATCGATCCGCTATCCACGCTAAATATACATCTACTGCCATAAAAACCATCCGATGTATGGATGGTTTTCTTCATTGAACTACAAACGTATAAAAAACTTACCAATTATAATTGGTAACACTAGTTTTGTTTCTTTAAATGTTTTTAGTGTTTCTAAGGTGGTTTTAGCTCTTGATTCCAGAAATACCATTCAAAATTGCATATCATCGATATTTTGGGAGACAATTGGAATTTGGTATATAAAACTAACCATAAATAGCTGCGACAGTTCACTTTATTTAGCATATTCACATTGTCCATTAGTAATAGCTGATAATATTTTGTCCTTTTATTCCTTTTTAAACTAATGAGAAAATGTGATAATAAGAGATAACCTACTAAAAGTGCACTGAAGAACGTGCTTTCTTACTGTGAACTCCTTAATCTTTAAGCACCAGTAAATATATATAGTCCCCCATCATAGCAGTGTCCCATCTTCCTTGGTATCTTTTCTCCATTACAGCAATGTCCTGATGGAACTGCTTAACATGCTCCTCACCCACTTCTCCCAAATTTTCACAAAAAAACTCCAAATGTGAATGCAAAAAGCGCACCTTTAGAGACATTCTACATCCTAAATTCTTTTAACTTTCTAAAAGATTTGCTACCACCAGCTGCTTGTAGTTTGGGTCTTTATTTTTACCAAGGAATCCATTAACTATATTTCGAAATGCACACCACGTCTCACTTTCGACATCACTCATTGCATTCTCAAGTTGTACTGACTTCAACATTTTCCTTACACTCGGTCCACTAAATATACAACCCTTAACTTTGGCCTCTGATAGCTTTGAAAAGAGTAGAAGAGTCTCTTGAAATGCTTCTCCGCCATTATCTAATGCTTTTACAAACTGTTTGATCAAACTAAGCTTTATATGAAGTGAAGGTAGCAAAACTTTGGTAGGCTCTACAAGAGGCTGTCTAATAAAATTTAGTTTTCTCGGCTGCAAGTCATCTCGAGGGGGCCATTCAACGTTCCGGTAATGTTCATGATCAGCCCTAGTGTCCCATAGGCAAAAAAACATGTACCCACCATGCAATCCGAGTAAGAAGGCAAGCATTTTAAAATCCCTACTAACATCCCATTTAAACTCAATATAGTTTACCTTCTCGAGAAGCTTTTATACATTGTCATATTCTCCCTTCATCTGTACCGAGTATGCTATAAGCAGGGATGGATACTGATTCCCATTGTAAAACAGATTGAGGCTTTTTGTAGAACTATCTATGGAAAGTCGCCATTCTTCAGGGCTGTGATCAATTCCAATAGCTGTAAACAAGCCATTAATATCTTTGCAGATGCAGAGATCTTCACTTATATCAAAGCATACGTCGAATTCGTCATGGCGCTTGTTGTATACTGTTGACCTGCAGTCTTCCCCCAACAGATTCTATTCACTAAGTCTGGATGACAAAAGCTGAGCTCCTGATTTAGTAAAACCCAAGTCCTTGATGAGATCATCCAGTTCGCGTTGATTTGGAAAGTGTGGGCGGGTACTTAATCTTGTCTCAAACGTTCTATCCATTTCTTCATTGTCACAACATTCCGACTCTCCTGGTGAGACCTCCATCATACCCTCTACCTGAATAAATATATATATATATATATATATATATATATATATATATATATATATATATATATATATATAAGAGATGCATTTAATAACTGGAGTATAAATATAGATTGCATGTGTAATCACATTAGAAGAAACCTTAGCTAGATGTTTTGAATATTTCAGTATTGATTCTGTTACAAAGAATATAGCTTACAATTTGATAGGATTTACTTACATTTTCTGGCGGCCGTGGAACCAATAAGGTATCATCATGTGACACAGGTGCAATAGAGGAGGATGAAATGTTGGCATATGGAAGGGATTTTCTTCCCTTAACTTTTCTGTACTTTGATATGTCAATCATGCAAAAATAGCAATCATCGTGATGATTTTTTGGCTCTCGCCAAACTCGGCACAGCAAATGGCATTGCTTTTCTTGTACCTCTTAGCCATGCATCTAAATTTGATCGACAACTTCCACATATTACACGAGGGGCCCATGGTTTTTCTTAGTCACCCATATTCATTCCAAAGTACAGTATATAAGCAATCCAGTAGTTTGCACCTTTCACAATTTTATGTGATACATGTTTAGGTCCAACATAGAAACCACACACAAAACAGAACGAATCTGGTGAATTTATGCATCCTCTTGTAGCCATAATCAAGAAAGTCAATATTTATCATGAAAACCTGAAAAATGTAGCGGACTTTACCCGTACCCATACAGTTCTTTATATTAGCATAATTTGTTATATCTTTCAAACGGTCGATGGTAAAGAAAATGTAAGGACATATTTGGAGTCAGCGCAAAATTTAGTATTAAGAACACTCAAAAGAATAAGAGAAAGAAAAATATTGTGAAAATTTGTACCCACCCCAGTGAATTATTTATCAATTGTGAATGACAAAAAACTATCAAACCGATAAAAAATAGTCTCTCTTTTGTATAATACAGGGTAATAACCCCCCATCCAAACGGGCCCTAACCTTTGATGGACTTTATTTCAAAATTCGACAAAACCCTAATAAATGAAGCTCATCAAAATTTCGGATATTTCATACATAAAACCAAACACGGGTATAAATAATCGTTAGTGCTATACATCCACTCTTTCGCAAGTGAATGTGTAGCAGGGAGGGGCAATACTCCTGCCCAAACTGAAATCTGGAGTAATTGTAACAAGGAGTAACAAGGAAAGTAAGTACCCTAGGAGACCTTACGGTCCATTCAAAGAGGGTACCTTTGGACTATCAATCGAACAGGTGCCCCAACAAAAACCTGTGCTTTTTCTCGAGTCACCTTTTGAAAATTCCCATTATCCTTTCCACGTCCGGATAGACCCACGGTAGAGTGAAAGAGGGCGTTAAACGATCGAAAATAAATCAATTTAGAAATTTCTTAGGAAACATTGTAGTCTGTCTCCTCCGTTGATGATAATCCATCAATAACACTATATTTTAGAAATGCAATTTTTTTTAAGAGTTTGAAGTTTAGTGTGTGTTATTTAGGGATATTTGAAACTTTTAACCAACTTCTTTCTAACGATTCAGAAAAAATAAATACGATAAGAAACCGCATCTTGTCAGCAAGCCTAAGCCCAATAATTGGGTCCGTGATCTCAGCCTTACTAAACAACAGAGCGAACTCCTCGGGGCCTCCCGTCTTCGAGAATGGAATCTGATAGATAAAAATGCAAGGATTACAACTGTCAGGAAATGCTCGTCGGATCTACAGCAATTCTAAATTCTACTCAAGGCCGTGGTCTTGACTGGAATGGTCGAGGGAGGAAGAGTAAAAAGATAACAGGGAGAGAAATTTATGGACGATGTGACGAAAGTGACAGGGGAAAATCTTAAGCCTGCAGAATTGTTGCAGTTAGCAAGAGACAGAGTAAGGTGGCTCTCTATGGTTGCCGAAGTCCAGGTTGATGTGGCACGTCGGTAGTCGGTAGTCAATCTTTGCTTATACAATGATATCAGAGGGCTCTTTGATGCTCTTGAATTGAGCAGCTGCCCAAGCTACTGGAGGTGGTTTATTGATGCATCACTTTACAGCACTAAAGCTACCTAGCAAGGAGGGGGGGGGCAACCAAAACCAACTCACTGCCGGTCCCAAGCCCGGATAAATAGGAAGGGTTGTCGTCAGGAAACATCCGTCTGTAAAATCTCTACCGAAACCTCAATGGATGAGTCTTTTACCGAATTGGAAACGACGACTCATCAAGAAGATTATCGAATGTTTTAGATTATTTTATAACAAAAATTAGAGGAGCTGCTTCGCCGCTACTTGCGCTTCGCAGGGAGACCTTTGGGCTGTAGTGTGCGGCCTATCCTTCTAGGGCAACAACCTCTTGATCTAAAGATTTTCAAAGAGTTTCCAGTATATATTCACTAACTTTATACCCCAGGTTCGACTTGTTTTATTATAATAATGTTTACACAAAGATGGTATTACTGAGAAAAGAACGTTTTGGGGGGATAGATGATTTTTAATTAAAAGGAGAGTAGCTTCGGGTATTTTGCCGCCATCATTATTAGTGCAGTACTGGGATGAGTGAGTTCACTACCGTTTGCCCTTTGCGCCCGGGATGCAAACCGATTATTGAATCGTAGAGTTTCGGGGGGAGGCTGACGTCCTCCATTGTATATTTTTGTTGTTGTTCTGCTTGTTTATCTTTTGTTTTGTGATGCATGCTCAGGCTCCGGAGGGTGCGGGTCTACTTCATGCTTTGTTGTTGTTGCTTGTTGTCTCATGCTTTTGATTGGTTTACTTGTATTTTTTGTTTTGGTGATTTGTTGCTTCTTTTTTTCTAGTAAAATAGCCTAATCTGAGGATATAATTTTTATTCAGCAACTCGTGCCCTTAATGGGAGTCGCCAAATGCGATCTCTTTTAATAAAATCAAAAAAATCATAATTTCAAGACTGATGATGGAAGCAGGATCCTTCCGAAACTGGTCTCGTTTTAATCAAAAAATACCCTTGAAAAGCGTTATTTTCTCAGCATTTACAAATTCGCGACTCTATCACGTTAAAGATGGAAGGGTAGCAGAACCAACCTTACCATCACCCCCAAACACCCTTATAAAGGGGATCGTTAAATTTCAAAAGGGGTCATGTAACCTGTTGGTCAACCATAGTGAGGTTACGGACACATCTAAATAAGTAAATAGACAACCAGTAATTATTTTTTGTAGATTTAAAGAATGGAATACATTTTGAAAAATTAAACTACAGCATTGTTACTTAGTGGACTTCCATTTAGCGTCTTTTAGAGCTGCAATTCGCCTAGGCATAGATTTGATAAGTTTTGAGATGACAGCTTTTGTGGTATTTCTCAACATGATGGCGTATGGCATATAGCAATTCTGAGTTTCTTTTCTTTTTCCGCCAAGTCTTGTCGTGTAGTTCCCACTGAGTTTCTATTGCAGTCATGGCAAGGGACTGACTAGGTAAAAGAGCTCGTTTGATGCTGCTCAGCTCCTCACATTCCATTCGTTTGTCCCCTTGCAGGCAGAAAAGGAGTCACATCTTTCATCAATAAACAACTTTCTTTATCAAGCTGACCATTTCAAAACACTGGTACGAGTCCATCTTTGAGAATGGAAATGTGTTTTTCCCAGGGTTGATATTGCCAACACACTCGACCAAATCTGACCTTCCTGCATTTCCAACTGCTCACCCCCCACCCCACACACATACTATATAAGAAAAGCAACCGGGTTTTAGTCACAATAGTTCATTGTTGATTCTAACTCCTTTTACGTAAAACTCATGAGGCGGTAATCTCTAACACCCCGCCGCAACACACACACACACACACGCGCGCACGCGCGCACTCTCTCTCTCTCTCTCTCTCTCTCTCTCTCTCTCTCTCTCTCTCTCTCTCTCTCTCTCTCTCTCTCTCTCTCTCTCTCTCTCTCTCTCTCTCTCTGAAAATTGAGCAAACTTTAATTCTTCACAAAAAAATCTGAGAGTCCAAAATTTCAAAGACTTCTTCCATATTTCTTCAACCTATTCATTCCTACTCTAAATATTAGTCATATTGAAAAGAAACTTCTTTCTGCTGCATTCCCATAATATTCAAGAGAGAGCGAGTCATTTACTGCTGTTCTTGACCTGATTTGGAAACTTCTGCCACTTCAGAAGCTTTTTACCGAGTGCTGTTTTTAATGGATCTTCAAACAGCAGGAAACCATCATTTAGGAGGCTCAGGATGACTAGTTTATAAGCCCTGTGATGTTATATCTTTAAATTGAATTCTATTTTTTTTAATGGAAGAAAGGTGTATTCCAAGATTCTTTGCAATTTGTCTTTGGTTCACTTCACCCTCAGAATAACCAACAATCCTTCCTCTTTGATAATAATCTGAAATTTTCTTAGATTTTTACTTTCTAGACATGTTTAATAATTACATTATTAAACTCTGAAAAGATGGAAACAAATAATATTCATAATAATGGTAAGAAATCCGAATAAAAACATTCTAAAATAATAATCTGGGTGTTCCTTTTAAATCTTGCATCTGTCTATTCATATTAAACAATGAAACTACCATAAAATACCTTTTCTCCGCACAAAATATCTAATTATTAAAAAAATACAAGGAAGAAGTTTTCCCCATGTTTTAGTTCCGTATTATTCCAAAATATTATAGCCATTCAACGATTTAAGAAGCTCCTAGAAAGACAGGAATATTATTCAAGGTTAATAGTAAGACAAATTTCCTTAAGACCTATGGACCAAGGGACTTAATATCCTCTACATAAATCATAGTATTATATAACAATTATGATAATATCGTCCACATTAACAAGGTTACTGAAGGGATAAGTGTCCAGAAGACAGCCTAGTCATGTGAAGCGAGACTGTTTCTAGCACTTCCCTCTGTAGATAGAGAGGAGTAATAAAAGGGGCAAAGAAAAAATAATAGTGTAGGCGAGATGCAAACAGCTTTCCGCGTCGCTGGACCACTGTTAGCCAGCGGCGAATCCACTCGGCCATCCTGAGTCTCAAAAAAGACTCATTCAAAGGAAGCTTTTAAGCCCCTCACTTGCACTTCTCGCACGCTATACAACCACCCTCCTAGAAGCGGAGCGTATTTTGAAGAAATGAAGAGAGCCCGTTTGGAAATGTTATTCAAGGGCTAACGTCCCTCCTCTTGGGTCTGGGCACCATTGTAGATAGAGGGAAGTAGGAAAAGGGGCAAAGAAAAAATAATAGCGTAGGAAAGTTGCGAACAGCTTCCCGCGTCGCTGGACCACTGTTAGCCAGCGGCGAATCCACTCGGCCATCCTGAGTCTTGAAAAAGACTCATTCAAACGAAGCTTTTAAGCCGCTCGCCTGCACTTCTCGCACACTTTACCTCTAATACAAACTAAGAGAGAACATCTCTTCCACCTGGACGCCATTACTTAATTTTGAAAGTAACAGTTAAAGACACCGAATGTCATGCAAATATATGAATTAAAATCACAATTTTAATTCAATCGTCAAAAGATTTACTTGAATCTGGAAAAGAGCATGAACCTTAGAGTCATATCACAGGCAATCTCTTTCACAATCGCCATGATAGTTATTACAGTTTAATCTTTCGGTTTTTGTACAGATTAGATATCTAAAGGTTTTTTTTTTACCCTAATATAACATAACCTAACTTAACCTAAAACCTAAACTAACCTTGCCTATTTTGGATTATATTGGTTAGGTTAGGTTAGGATAGGTTAAGTTAGGTTAGGTTAGGTTAGGTTAGGTTTGGTTAGGTTAAGTTAGATTAAGATCGAAAAAACGTTGGGATGTCTCATCTATACTAGCTTCTCGGCTAGTATATTAGTTAGTGCGCTTGTCCGCCAACCGTTGGGTCGGCAGTTCGAATCTCCGTCCCGATTCTTTTTAAAAAGCTGACCCTATTTATTAGGGAGGTTACCTCCGTGGCTGGGCATCACGGTTGAGACGGCTAAATGGAGCTCGTTGCCATGACTACAGGCAGTCTACCTAAGAGAAGGATAAATCTGATTTCAAAACCCCAGAGAAGCCACCGGCATAATTAGCCTCTTCCATAAGATCCTCTGTGAGTATCTGTGAGTACAAGATCCAATATTTAATTCTTTTAAACTGATATAAGCCCCTAAGTCTATTCTAATTATTTAATTTTGGTAAAATACGATATTAAAATACCTTTTATTCGCTTCCTTCTTTTCTACCGATGGTCTCTTGTTTTCTGTTTGTAGTCAGGGCGAAAATGCATATCAGTGTTGCCGCTTAGGTAGAATTAGGTCTGGATGGGTGACGAAACTTATTCTTGCTTGATGGGGCTCCCACTCAAGTATTACCCCCTCGTGCGAATTTGGGTCTCAGTCCAGCAATACCACGTGCTATACTCTTCTTTCTATGACATATCCAGGAAATAACGGGAGCTTACTTAATATACGAGCTATGTCGCTGTTTATCGCTAAGTATTTGTTTAATTATCGTCTTTTCTTTCATTTTATGAATGCGAAACGTCGGCTTCTCTGGAATGTGGTTGGTTCATCATCAGGAGATCTTTGCCTGTTTGGCTAACCTGACTTCGAGGCTCGAGCCGACAATTTCGAGTAGTGCTTTGAATGGCTGTCCGCAGGCAGACGGGATGCTGATTGAGGTAGGGTGGCAAGGGGCCGGCTACCTTAGTGAATACCTTTGCTTACAATTTTAGGGGCATTAAATTCTCCAAGCCCACGGGGGTTTCTTTGTACCTCCATCCCAAGGTCTCAGACTCACAAATGGGAGACAAACTGCTATGGGCGCAGTTGCGGTGTGTGGTTACCATCGCAATATTTCGTACCTTTACACTTTAAGCTTTTCCTCCAAGATAACCCCCTATCCCGTAATCACGAAGGGGTCAACCCTCGAGGGTTGGTATCCAAACGCACAAAATACGACCAGAACCCTCCACCCACCCGCCCTTAAAGAGGACAGACCCCCGGTGACTTTGAACTCACCATTGATTGTCATTCTAATTTTTATGTGTATTTTATTATCCGGTCGGGGGATCTTATTCACGGTGTGAGCGAGGAATAGTGCTACTCGTACCTACAGTCAAGATAGAGTCGGTGTGGGTAAGGAGCGTGCCCCTTTGGGTGCCCCATACAGGGTGAACGCAGTGTTTAAAATTAATTTGTTTATATAGTCATATCTTTGGGCCTCTGATGAAAGAAGGGGTCCTCATCTTTGTTCACCCCTCCCCCCCCATTTATTGGTGAAGTTATTAATATAAAAATAAAAATCCCAAACGAGGGACTAGCAACAATGAAAGAGAATAAAGGAGAACAATTTAAATACATACATGTAGCTATTCAGGCTTAAATATGTATAAAATTTATTAAATCTAATTAGAAAATATGGCTATTTCTTAGGGCAAGTGTTCTGGCAGTGGTGTATTCCATAAATCTTCATTGCAACGTTGCAGAGTTTTTGTTTTGGGGGGCTTCAGCAATTTGTTCTTCGCTCAACAAGATTCGGTGCATTGGAGCTATGTAGACGACAGCTAAGAAAATCTTATTTTCAAGTATCTGAACCTCTTTTTTTCATTGAGGACAGTTCCTTCACCAATTAGACCTCCTGCTTTGGATAGGCAAAATATTAAATGTTTCTACTCCCATTGGAATATGCGAGGAGTTAAATCTTCAGCTTTGAACTTTTAGGTGACTCCACAAGGGCAAGCAACGAGAGCTTCTAATTGTAATATATCCCTCCATAGCCTTTCAATCAGTAAAATATTATGATTATAATCAATGTCTTCTAAAAAGGAATTTAGCTCAAGCAAACGCTTAACTATCATATATGTGCTTCCCCAGAGCGTTGCGTGGTCTAAAATAGCTCCTTTTCCTGCTCCTCTCTGAAGGATAAGCGTCAAGTTTCGAGTCCCTAGCTGTCATGGCTACTTGTCTCAACTTATTTTTCCGAGTTAATATATCATAATCGTTTAACCCATCTTTTATTGCTAGTTATAAAGTACGTACAGCACAACGCATGTGATGGAGTAGGCAAGTTTAGATACTTCTTCAACCATATCATCTAAAGATTCATTATTATGCTCTATTTCTGCTGCTAATGACTATAGAAATATTTAATCATAAACATAACCCGCATTGCTTTCCAGAACTTCATTCCATCTGTCAACAACAATACAAATGGATCGCTTGGAAAACTCGAGGTTTTGATGCAAAATAGGAATCCAACTTGATTTCAACCTCTTCTCTTGATGTCAACCTAAGACTAACCAAATGGTTCTGTATCCCCTATAAATATATGATGTTCCAATGAATATACGACGATAAATATATGTATATGTTTTACCATTTTCTGATTAAGACAACCGGCAAGGAGCAATTATATTTTATATAAATGAAAGTAGGAAGGGGTCATAGTCCTGGTTCAAAGGGGTTGAATATAAAATCTGAATCCTCGGAGGTTCGTTATACCCAATTGGTCAGCCATTTTACGTGGTACTCCTTATCTTTGCAGTTATCACGCACCCTTACAATGTTGTTTGACAGGAGTAGCAAATGTATCAAGCCTAATATTGAACTAGAAATGCGTGAATAAAGGAACTTGCAAGGCAGAAATCAAGTGTAAAGAAACATAGAGTGCGTATGTGCGTGAATGGAAGACAGGAACGAAGGAGCAGAAGAGGGAAAACAGAGCACGCAAGCCATAACGTGTCTCTGCATCGATGAGTCTGAACAAAATCGCAAAGACGCCCATGGGTTTGTGGAAGAGCAAGGTTGGAAGGAGGAGGATCCCATTTTGATCTTGTGTTGGAGGGTCGCAAGCCAGTGAACATGAATCAGAGAGGGAGGGAGAACCACTGAAAAGACCTGTCCAAGTTTGTTTGTTTGTATTAGATTTTTTTAAGCACCCATTTGCCTACTATCAACAAGGGCATAAGTTGACGTATTTAATTTTCTACCCTAATACAATGTCACATTAAAACAAATCCATTTTAACACGAAAACAAAAAACACGAAAAAAAACAAAAGCAAAACAAAGGAAACAAAAAAGAGGAAGGAGAAAGCACGATCCGGCGTCGGGGGAAAGGCATAAGTTATCCCTCGCAGGAGCTGCAACCAACAATAAGGAAGAAAAAAACAACGGAGAATGCCAGTCTCCTCCAAGGGTCAAATAGACAACAAGTGTGTGTGCAAGAATCATCCCCTAAGTGAATATATAAAAGATGAAGTATATTTATTTCTCAAAATTTAAATAAACATTTATTCAATCAAAAATTGTTAATTTACTTTTAAACAACAACAACTATCTTTGCTTTGGTTGCTCCATTGGTTGCAACATTTCTGACAATAGACTAGCACACAGTAGTGTTAGGAAGATGGCCCAAACAGTCTCGTTCAGAACAGCATACCCGCCTTATAACAGCCAGCCAATGATTGTTGACATGCTCAGTCATGGTTCATTCACTAAATCACCGAATGACCAAAAGTGAATGTTGCTGCGCACATAATTTTTTTGTCTCTGTGTCATCTCGAGAAGGAGTTTTGACAGGTTTATATTTATATAAAGTAGTAGTTCTTAAATTAATTTTTGAGGTTATACAGGGTGACCCAAAAAGAACGGGCCCCAACTTTCGATAGGCCTCATTTCTTAATTTTCTGCAAGGATTGAATGAAACTTTGGTGATAACTAGTTCATTGTGTTTAAGAACATCATATCAAAAATGAGGGCCTTTGGACTTTTCTTTTTTATTCTAGAGCACGTGTTTGAGATGAACTCCATTTAGCTCTATGCATTTCTTGAGGCACAGCACAAAGTTGTCCATGACCTCCTTACAAACCGACCAACTAATGGCTCTGATCTCCTCCATGATGACTTGCTTGGGTTCCGTGATGGTCCTGGGTCTTCCTGCGTACTCTGTCTTTAAGGTAGCCCCAGAGAAAGATATCTGGTGGGCTAAGGTCTGAACTGTGAGGTGCCCACTCAAAATCAGTCTTGAGACTGGTCACAAGGCCACCAAAGTTCTCTTTCAGCCAATCTCGGGACTGGTTTGAGGTGTGAGAATTTGTTCCATCTTGCTGGAACCAGAACTTTCCTATAAGCGACGGGAACAGGGTCTGCATCTCCCACTTGAAGGTTTTGAGGACCTCAACATACCGCTCCTTAGTGACTGTCACTGTTCCGACAGATTCCTCGAAGAAGAATGGTCCGATGATGCCTCTGGCTAAGATTGCATTCCATACCGTGCACTTAGGGGAGTGTCGGGGCTTGGTGGCTACCTCATTTAGTCCGGAGGTCCCCCAGAAGACATTTGTCTTCGAGTATACATTTACCTTAAGATGGAAGTGAGCTTTATCTGAGGTCCAAAGGAGGTTAAGGAAAGTTGGGTTCTCCTGTATCTTAACTGTCATAGCCTTTTTCTACTCCTTGTCTGAGACTGTAATGGTCTGCTTCGTCTATATTCTGTATGAGTATGCCTTTACATCCATTACTAGCACTCTCCTAAAAGTATCACGGGATATAGCGAGGGACTGACTTTTCTTGCCCACAAAGCTCTCGACTAGCTCAGCTGTATGCTTCCTGGGGCGTCCTGAATGGCTTGGACGGTTGTCGCTGGCTTCATTGGGGTTCTTCTCTATCCCATTGTTCTCGAAGTGGTCCACCCAGTCCTGAATTCTGCTCTTGGAGAGGGCTTTTTTTACATTCAAACTGATGCACGAAAGTGTCCTGCACTTTCTTGAACGAGCCTGTCTTGTAATAATGTTTGACGCAGTATATTCTTTTTCTGGAGCTCCCATTGAGATCTAGTTGTGTTCACAGGCGTTGCTTCTGTCATGTCCTGCAAAGTAAGGGTGATTTGTGAATGAATGAAGGATATATCACAAAAAGTGTGTGCAGGCCTGTTTTGGGGGGGTCACCCTGTATTAATAACCTTTCCTAGGAAGACTCTAGTAGCTAGCTATCTAGCGTAGGCCTAGTCCAACAAAATGTTGCTAACTAACCTTAGCTAGCACACAGCAGCTTTGGTTCAGTTACTTTATTAGCTTTGATATATGTATCACCTCTTTTGCTTAGTTTCTTTATGGCTCATTTTTCATTTATTAGCTAGTAAATATAGTTTAGCTAATCGTGATTTGGGAAAATTGTGTTATCCAATCTGCGCAACTTGTTGAATGTTCAAGCTGGCATGTCACAAGGACATCAGATTGTAGTTTCAAGCGTCATTTAGACACACATAGCCTATACTAATATGTATTTATAAATAATGATGCTCTTATTGTAATAGCCCATGGTAGCCTAGCTTATGTAATATGTAGCCTATTGTAGTAATAGCCTACAATATTTATATAGTTCTTTTTCTATTCTTGAGGATTTATGTAGGCTAGTTGATATGTTATGTGAACTCAAGTTCAAGAGTTTGAGTATGTGTAAATGATAATTGCTGAGAAAAAGAGAAAAATCAGAGAGAAGAAAAATACATTCAAATATTTAATAGTTTGATTTGCCTTGACCAATAGTTTATGCTTCCAGAATGCCAAGGAAAGAGAGAAAACTTAAGTTGATAAGAAAGCAGCTGGAAAATGCTGCAAGAAGCAGCCGCTCTTTGGAAAGTTGGTTACAAAGCAGTAAAAGATGAGTTGACGATAAAGTTAGGTATTTCGTTCTCACTGCTATCTATAAGCTTGTCTTGCATAGCCATACAGGGATTAGGTGTCACAGAATTTGTTGCATTAAGAATGGTCAGCTTGAAGAGAAACATGTCTTATATTTACATTGACCAACACTAGACCCCTTTTACTTCTTATCTAAATTTCTGGTTATGGCAAAATTGTAACATTATTCTACAAGACTCACTCACTATATATAATGCACTCCAATATTATAATATAAATATTGCTATCTTCTCCACCTTAGATGAAGAATGTGCATACAGTGAGGGAAATATCAGAGAGGAAAGAGACAACACAGATTATGCTTTGGAGAGAATGATGATGATAAGGAGGAGGAAAGAGAGGATATAAAGGGTGTTATGGAAAGAGGCGCTGATGACGAAGTTTATAAAAGAGAGAATTCAGGGGAAGTTATGGGAAGAGGGTGTAGCGGGCCTAAAATCTATCCTCTAATCCCAATCGTTCCAACACGCTTCCTACACTGATTTGGACGGGAGAAATCGAAGGAGAATGAAATGGATTGTATATACAGCCCTTTACTTACAAAAAAAAATACAATAATATTTACAATAGAGAGGGGTGATAAAATTGGAGATCTCATTACTTATTCACACAAAAATATACAGCTAATTTTTCTATATGCACAATCAAAAAAAAATCCTACTTATGAATACTAACAATCAATCCTAAGAACAACTCTATAAAAAATCGAACAACCAAAAAAGTTTTGCGACTACAACAGTCAATAAATAAACAACAAAGGAAAGACCTCACGTGGTACAAAGATGGGAGGGGGCGTCCTGCCAGCCACCACTCGAGCGGGCAAAATGCCTATGACTTACAAACAAAGTGGCTTCTTCGAGCTTGGTATAAGATAAGTGACCTTGTCACGCTTGCGTGGCTATTATAAGCTCTCCTTCTCTAAAAGCCAAGCAAGCGTGACAAGGTCACCTATCTTACACCAAGCTCGGTTTACGAAAAGGAGGATGTGTATCGAATGTTGTTTGAAAGAAAAGGGGGTTCTCAGTAAGGGTGATCTGGATTTCGGGGTTGCAAAGTTCCGGAATTCAAGATTATCCTGAAGGAGGACATTCAAATCTATCAGCGGCCGAGACATTTCCCGCGTCCGGTTGCTGATGAGATTGAGGAGCAGTGTGTGGAATTAGAACGATTGGGAGTGATTGAAGAAAGTGAGAGTGCATGGAATAGTCCGATTTAGAGTAAAATATTGTATTCTTTGTTTTTTAAAAACAAAAATAATATAGCCTACTTTTTCCCTGGATTTCCACATAACCTTAATCAAGAATCAAGGATGATGACTACCGGTATCTCAATATATGACACACTTGGGCGCCAATGTGCCCCCATGTCATGCAGTAGTTGCCCTTTTTTAATTTTCGCCCCTGCTCTTCAAATATCCTATGCCCGCCACTGGTCTTTGCCAAGAAAAAAAGGAACCTGTGCACTTCGGCATAGCAAAGATACGGTTCAATGCCTGTCAGGGCCGATGCTCCAAAGTTGTCATCTGGGCCCCACCAAAATAGATCGAAAGGTCTTTTATGTACAGGGTGTCCACAAAGTCTGGGTACATAGGAATTTTAATATTTTATTTATTTCGATCTGGGGAGTAAAAATAACATAAATAAATAAAATATTAAAATTCCTATGTACCCAGACTTTGTGGACACCCTGTAGACGTAGAGAACGCAAAAGATATGTGGCTTTCGGGAAAAAGAGTTAACATAACATTTACTAATTTCTCCATCAACTTGCACACGCAGGAGGCTAGATAAATTGGGCGGGGGTAGAGCGATCTGTCCTCAGTTTGCAAAGAGCGAGCAGAGTAGCCATTTGCCAGAAGTCAGGGAGGATACCCTTTTTCCAGTTCCTGTTTAACAAATCTAACAGAAATGCCATGCCATGTTCACCTAGGTTTCGTCGAAGCATGGCATACAGGACATCGTTTTTACCATGGGCGGTGTCCTTACATAAAGCAAGAGCGTAACGCAACTCACTCAACGTAAACATATCATTGAAGAGTTTCTTTCCTCTAAAGGTAAAGTACGGTCGGAGGCCTTCAGCGATACCACGATGTTTAATGAGTGCTGGCTTAGCAGTATCTCGGCTAGAGAATGTGGAGAAATTGGTCACGGAGAACGGGAAGGGGTCCTGCGAGAACTTGCCCCAAATCCTTTTGACTCGTTTCCACACCTCCGCAAGAGGGTTCTTCTCGTTAAGTGAAGAAACGTATGCCCGCAAAGAAGAGTGACGTGTTTGATTCAAAATATATCAGAACCTAATCCTAGCTTTACGAAATTCATCGACTGTGAAATCGTTCGAGAGGCGCTTATAGCCCATGTTTGCATTTCTCTTTTGTTTGATGGCAAACTCACACTCAGCCAAACAATAAAGAAGCTGACAGCATTCAAAATGACCAGACCTTTTAGAAATAGTAGTTAGGCTCACGGTAATGAGGTTGCCAGAGAAGAACTCAACGGCCTCATCAGCCGACTTAAACTCCTTGCCTGGGACAGAGAAATCAGTCATTTCCTGAAAAGCGGACCACCGCACCCATTCCAACACCACGGTGGCGATTTTTCAAGCAGCAGTGGCCCATAAAATGATAGTTGACTATAAAAGTGGTCACTACCATGAAGGTTATTGACCACTTTCACACAAAATCCGGCTGTGCATCCAGAGAGCACAGGGACACACCAAGGCAGGAAAATGAAGTAGTTCATGGACAGTGATGCGTAAACTTATCCACATTTTGGACACCTATCTCCAGCTCATCGATCAGGCCGGCAATGATCTGACCCCTGGGATTGATTGTGTGGTCCTCCCCCCTCCCCCCGAGGGTATTTCTACCGTTCAAATCCCCTAACAGGAGAAAGAGCATCAGTAATCGTGCCGTGACATAGCGGAAATTCGCGGCGTCGAAAGTCGGTTGATGGTGGAATATAAACAAAAATTACAAAATTCCTATCTAGGTGTAGCTGCACTGTCACTGTCTGAAAGGTTGCATTTATAGCATAAATAATAATAGAGGTATCCTGCTGGATCTAGATCATGCATCCTCCTGCCTGGCCCTATTCCCGTAAAAAGTAAAGTCTCAAAACCCTTATACCCCAGGAGGCTGGTCATGAGACACGCACCTAGCATGGTCTTCTGTGAAAAGATAGCTAACGGGGAACGGTAAGAGACGAGGATGAGCTTCCGAAAGTCCTTCCAGTTGGCTAGAAGTCCACGGCAATTATATTGAAGGAATATGTCCTTCAGGCCTAGATCGGAGGAGATGCAGGGGCCCTCTTCCAAGAGTAGACCCTAACAGAGACAAAACTCCGGGTGCTGTTTGTCGTACAAGGCGCTGTCACCTTCGATGACTTATCGTGAAGGTATGGCTCCCTATGCGAGTCTTTTTCAATCTCCGCTTCGAAACATTCAGTTGGCGGGGCGGCCACGGAGGCGAGTGTCTCTCTTTTAGTAGTTCTTGCCTCTTTGAGTCGCCTCGGAAGTATCCGCTGCATTCACCAGATGGCCCCCGTCCTAGAAACGGATCACCTTAGGCTATCTTTCAATAAGTCAAGCTAGTGCTACCATTTGATGGAACATATGGCCTTTGGCCAATTTGCTGCAATCAGTGGAGCGAACCACCAAAAGACGTTTCAGGCAAGCGGGCTAAAAACGCCAGGTAGCTTCTGAATGATGAGTCCCGACATAATCGAGGCTCTGCTCACCACACTTTCAACTTTGGTTTTGGTGTGGGCTTCCCCACCCGAGGGCACCTGGGGCCAGGAGCATCTCTGGAACCATTTCCAACTCGGGTAAAGTGCCAAATGGTCCCCCCCCCCCAAGGTGTTGAGTATCCCGACCGTGGATTCTTCGCGCCTATACCCTGTCACATACGACCCTGGGGCCGGCATGCAAGAATGGGAGCAAGCATGCTAGCTCCCATCAAGGTCACAAACCTCGGGTCTACTAAGTGTCTTGGCAGAGGGGAGGGCGGATACCGAGGCAACACGTCCTTTGTCTTGCCGCATTCTTGGCTGGCTGTGAGAAAGCTTAGGTGGCCTGGCAAAATGGAGAGTCGCCAAAAAGCAACTTTACAAAAGAGGGTGAGGGGGAATCCCCCGAACCTATCATCATTGATGAGGGAGAAGCACCCTCTTTGCGACATGTGTCTTGTATGGGCCCATACAAAAGCACAGGGGGGCTATTTCCATCACATAGGTGACTCCAAAGATGCTAAAAAGGAAACCCTTTGCCACTATAAGAATATTGTTGTGGACTTCCTCCACTAGTCAGAGTGGTGCTGTGATTAAGCTCCTCGTTTCTCCCAACACCAAGGTCGGGCAAAGACTTATAAAGAGGAACGCAGACCGAAATTTTAACACACTTGAAAACTCACGAACACATGGGAGCTCTTAAACCTGTGACCACTGCGAATAAAAAATTAGGATTGGGGAGCTATATCCTGCCTCCAGCTGCTTCACCATTCCCGTCTCGCATTTTTGGACTTTTCAGGAGTTCATCGTGGATGCGTTGACGGTAGTGTTTGCAAACTATACAGCGACGAACACAAACCAGAAATTACCCACTGGCCGGTCTTTATCCACTTGCTACCACATCTGACTCAGCAGCCCGAGAGGCAGGTCAACAGAGCAGATATTCTTAATCACACGTACTTGATCCTCGATAGGACGGTCAAAATCTAAAGATCTGTTGTAGCCGATCCAGAGGCGAGACAAGAGACTTTTAGTTGGCCCGACCGCCAACAAAGCAGTAAAACCAGCCTTCTACAAGCAGTACAGTTTTATGCGAACAAGAAGGGCGAAAACCGATAATATATTTCGCTTCCCGATACCCAGGACCCCTGAAGTCGTGGTCTCTTGTGACCTGCTGGTGTTAAAGAGCATTGTTTGTAGAGGTTTATAATCCTCTCTTCTGGCACGGCATAAAATAGCTGGTAGGGTCCTTTAACCTAGACAGAAGGTTGAGGGGATAGTCGTAAAAAGATAAATGAATGATGAGAGGGAACGAGGGGGAAGCACAACAACTTTCTACCGTGTCGTCAGAGTTACAAGGAGTTACAAGGAAAAGCAGGACCTCATGAGTTATTGCGCACCATATCGAGAAGGCACTGTATACCAAGGCCTGACCATAAGTATGAGGGAAAGTATAGCAACAAAATGAAGGTTCTCTCCACCCACCTCTTCTTTCGCAATATTGCGGTAAGGAAATCGAAGAACGACCTAGACATGTTGAAAAAGAGCATAGCTAGGAATTTTGCCAGGATAGCTGAAATGTTTCTAAGTTTTCGATTGTCTATTATAACTCGTGTTGTACTCTGTCCAGCCGAGATTTGAACTGTTCACCACCTCCGCTGGAACCATGATTGCATCTTTCACAGATACTGTAAGAGTAAAACTTCCCCCAATAACAGAACTTCCCTAATTTCTTCACAAGCCGGAAGGACAAAGTGAAACAGGGCCACACAAGGTACGAGGGGTGGTCAATAAGTTTTTCAATTCGGATATAAGGAAACGAGATATGAGGAAAAGTGTTTTATTATCTTTTTTAATATAACTACCCTCGATTTTAATGCACTTGCGCCACTTGTCCGTGAGGCTTCGAATTGCTGACAACCAGAAATCGGCCGACTGCAGTTCAATCCACTCCTGGATGGCGAGCTGCACGCTGCACGCAGTGCAGCCTTGAGCTAGCGGAATAAAAAATAGTCGCTAGGGGGCAGATCTGGACTGTAGGGGGAATGGTTGAGCTCCTCGAATCCGCACTCGCGCAGGGCAGCTTGTGCAACTCTGGCCTTGTTGACTTTGACGACGTTGAAGTCGATCATGGGGCGTCAGGTTTCTAGGGAGCCAACGGGCAGAGACCTTGGTCATGGCTAAATTGTCGTGGGTGATGTTCATAACACTTCCATGTGATATTCCAAGTTCTTGCTCGATTTTTTCGACCTTCACCCATCGATTTTCGAGGATCATCCTCTCTACACGGGCCACATTGTCCTCGTTGGTCACGTCTCACGGGCGTCCTGGACGGGGGTCATCTTCAAGGGACTCACGACCATGGCGGAACTTCCTATTCCAGCGAGCAATGGTTGCATAGGAAGGGGCGGTGTCGGTGTACACTGCAACCATGCGTTCATGATCTCTTTTGCATTCTTGCCTTCCTAGGTGAAAAATTTGATCACTGCGCGGTGCTCAACCTTCTCCATTGTTGAAAATTTTGTGACTGACGATCTGCGATCAGCTACTGCTTCTTAAATAGATGAGGCAGGAGCGTGCGGCTGCAGGTCCTGAGTTGTCCTAACTTGTCCTAACACCCCCACAAACAGCCATCCCCCTTCCTCTGTTTTGCCCTACCGATTCGCAAAACTTATTGACCGCTCCTCGTAACCCCCTCCCCCCTCCTGTGGTGAAGGAGATGATAAGAATTGGTATAGAAAGGACGGAAGTAGATGTTTGATAAAGAAAGAGGAGAGGCTAAACTGAGGCTGTTTGTAATGGAAGTTGTGAAGTAAGTATAGGAGAGGGAGATCTAGATTCAGCGGTGCCGCCTAGAAGTCAAGCTGTCTTCATCTGTTCAAGTGAGCTTATGTAGGTAGGTGGAAGTGAGACTGAACGGGTGTAAGAAAAGGCCGAAACGAAGGCGTGTAATACAGAGCTTGACTCCCTCTCCCACCACACAAGTTAGAATTGTTTTGTAAGTGGTATTTCTGTCATCACAGTATGGTCAGGATGACCACTACAGATAGATGAAGGTTTCCATTACACTCTTGCGTGTGGAGAGATCGATCGACAGAGAGAAAAGAATCGATATCAATGGAAAAATGGATATCTTCGTGGAAGTATTTAAAAATGGAAATGAGAATTTAATCGGATTTCCGAGGATTAATGAGACAATCAAAGTTTGTTTTTATAATTGCGACCACCATTGTTTTCTCTCCTTAATGGTAATCATCTCCACCTGCACCAATTCTCACACACGCGCTCGCATACAACTCGACATACTCACACACCATTATGTATATCACTCATACACACACACTCCTAACAAATGCATACAACATTCTTCTCTCTCTGCAGCACACAACATTATGCACACATTCACACATACCCAACTAACAAATACATACACCGCTCTTCCATCTCTGCCACACCTCACCGCTCGATACACATACACACCATTATGCAGACCACTCACACATACACATCGCTCACACATACCCCACTAGCACATACATACACCACTCTTTTTTCCCTATCTTACTTACACATACAGACACGTACATATTCAGACAGACAAAACTGGTCCTTTTAGCTTCTTCTCCTCCATTTCTTTTCGCCACACGTTGCCAACAAATTGGACTTACTAAGCCACCACTTTTATTTCTCTCCTTCACCTCCACCCTCCCCCTTATAGGGAGCTCTTCTCAGTGGATGTTCAGGGGGGGGGGGGAATTGCCCTCGTTATAACCTAAGAGAGACTTTTTAATAATAAATCAGGACAAGATAAATCGACTTCCCGAGCGCCAAGAAGTCTTCTCTTTAAACAATTCGAGCTATTACATACATACATTTTTATTCACCCTAATTTTAACACTTAATAAACCTCTTCCCTCCGTTATGATGATGATGCTCCGTTGGTTTTTTCTTTTTAAGCGCACGACATCTCCCCCCATTTGGGGCAGAGGGAAATGAGTGCGGATGTTGGGCTGCTATTTTCTTTTTGAATTGCATTTTCTTTATTATTTTCCTGTAGATGTAATTTCTTATTTTAATCATGATAATAATACTAAAGATAATAATAATTCTAATAACGATGATAATAATAATAGTAATAATAATAATCCATAGTAACTTACTTTCACACATACACTCCATACACGCAGAGGCGCTCACGCGTGTATGAGTGATCGGTTCCCTTCGCCACGATCTTCGTTTAACGGGATTGCATGGGGAGAGTTGAGGGGATTCGGGGGGAAGGAGAGTCTGGAAGGGGCTCTTGGACATCTTGAGTGAGGATACCCCCCCCCTCCCCACACACACACAATTCCTGGCCCCTGTGCCCCTTCCAATCGAGCAGAATTCTCCTAGGCAAGCGGGACCGATTTTTCGGTCGAATCCCCCCAGGTCGCGATATTGCTCACTTCCGCCCCGTCCCCTCGCATATTGAAGGCAAGCGAGGGGAAATCCGAGAACTCACCCTCATATATTAAATACGCGCCTAAACATACGCATACTTACACACACGAAAAATGTTCGTATTTGAGTAAACGCACATAAGACCCATTCACAAACACCCCAAAATAAAACAATTCTTCTTTTATGAGGACGAAAATGCTTGGAATGCTCTTTCTTCTTATTGGGAGCTCAGCATCGATCGGGAGCAAGGGTCATTTAGTGAGTTTTTAATCACTCACGTCGATAATCTGGATGAAGTAAAGGTTCCGTTGGGATTTATTAAGGATGGTAATGACTTAGCGTTACTTTTCATCCTAATTCGACAATTATTGGATGGATTACGAATAATATATTGAAACTACTACATTCCTCTCCTGGAAAAGGCCTACTTTTGCCTACCTAAGAATCTTCTGATCATTGTCAACCGCTCGCGTATACCTTCCCATGCGGCTCCCTTTGAACAATGTCCACCGCTTGGCTTTGCCTACATAAGAAGCTTCCCTGATCATTATACTGCGTTCGAGGTTTCCTCCCCCAAAAGTCCTCCCTTGTCGTTGTCCACCGCACGAGTTGGACTGACCAAGAAGCTCCCCCTACTCATTGTCCACCGATTAACTTGGTCTCCCCAAGCTCCCTCGAATCATTGTCCATGGGTCGAGTATTCCAGCACAAGAAGATCTTTATGATCTTTATCCAGCGCTCGACTTTGCCTCCATAAGAAGGTCCCCCTGATCATTGTCCACCCTCGAGTTTGCCTCTAAAGAAACCCCTTGATCAATCTCCACCGATCGAGTTCGCATTCCCACGAAGCTTCCTCTGATTATTCTACACTGTTCGACTTTTCCTACCAAAGAAGCTCCATTTAATCTTTTGCCACTGCTCCAGTTTGCTTTCCCAAGAAGATTACTCTGATCATTGTCCGCTGCTCGAGTTTGCCTGCACAATAAGCTCCTCCTGATCATTGTTCACCACTCGATTTTGCATACCCAAGAAGCTCACTTTGATAATTGTCCACCATTGTAGTTTGCAGCCCAAAGAAACTTGTCCTAATATTTGTCTTCCGCTAGAGTATTCCTGCACAAAAAGCGATCCCTGATCATTGTCCACAGTTCGAGTTTGCCTATCCAAGAAGCTCCGTCTGATCAGTGTCCACCGATAGAGTTTGCATCAGCAAGGAGTTTCCTTTCACCTTTGTCCACAGCTTGAATTTGCCTACCTTGGAAGCTCCATTTGGTAATTGTCCAAAGATTCTCTCCCTTATCATTATCCACCACACGAGTTTGCCTCCCCCAATAAGCTTCTTATGATCATTATCTACCACTGGAGTTTACGAACACATAGAGCTTCCTTTGATCTTTGTCCTCCGCTATAGCTTGCCACACTAAGAAGCTTTACCTGATTATTGTCCATCTCGAATTTAACTCCCGGAGAAGCAATCTCTGATTACTGTCCAGCAGTCGAGTTTACCTCCACTAGAAGCTCTCTTTGATGCTTTTCGACCGCTCATCTTTCCCTCCCAGAGAAGCTCCCCTGATGAATGTCCACCGCTCGAGATTGCCTCTCCAAGAAGCTTTCCCTAATCATTGTCCACAGCTCGATTTACCTCCCGAATTACCCCACTCCTCCCTAATCATTGTCCACTGCTCGAGTTTGTCTCGCTATAACTCTCCATCCTCCCTCTCATATGTACAGCCTTAATGACAATGTTTCGTGATTGTATATGTAAAAGAGTGTTTCAATGTGGGATTTATTGGCGCCTTGTTTCTGCAATGATCTTAGAACTAAATCATTGTTGACGGTTTCGAAGACTTTTGCATAATCTCGGACTTCCAAAGAGAGCTATTTCATATACATTAGCGTATTAGACCAATGTTTATATTTACTTTACAAGGTGTCTACAAGAGGTTTCATCTAAATTGATATAAATTATTATGCACGGGAAAACAAAACAACTTGTGTACCAAACGAAACATATATTCACCTGAGAATCTACACACACGTTATACATATAGTTGCAAAATTATTTGGAATGACCATAATCTGGGTTTGCGGTCTAGGAGCTGGGTGGCCACGAGTCTGGGGACCATCCCTGCTTTGTATGTGGGAGCAGAATCCTGTTGGAAAACTTAAAGCTTTGCTAAAGCTACTTGGTCCATCCAAGGCTTGACTACAGTCTCCAGCACCTCAATGTAAACGTCTCCATTGGCCTTAAGGCTCGGGCAAAAGAGATGACGAGGCCTAACGTGACCCTCCCTGTTGATCATGCCCAGAACCATCAAAGAAGCAGTGATATGCTCTACATGACCGTAGAAACTTTTTCATTATTCTCAGCCTCCTCATACACCGCCGTTTCGCCTTGTAAACGAGGTGCCTCGGGGCTAGTTAAAAAATTCATAATCTCCTTCACACGTCTCTCAGAGGAGAGGATCGCGAGTATGGCGTACCTTTTTTTCGATTTCCGCTGCCATTCTCAGAAGAAAACGCGATGTTGTTAGTCGCATGAGAGCTAAAATCTTAATGAGCGTCGCTAAAGTCAAGTAACCTACATTTGCGCAGTCATTAATTAGCCCTTAAGCACACTTTTAGTTTTGTATCAATTTAACTGAGACGCAATGTATAAAATAGTTGCGTACTTTGATGAAGAAAAGAAAATTAAAAGATATTGATATTTAAAGGCCCATTTTTATACAAATAAATTAAAAAAGGTAAAGAAATGCCCTCAATGTGTGCTCCATCCATGTATCTGCAAATTTCAAATCCATAAACTAATCCAGGTCATGGAAGAAACCAGGGTCCCCAGCTAGCAAAGACAGAAAAGTTAGATCGTCTTGTGATCAAGGACATGGAACAAACCAGGCTCGTCTGGTGATCAAAGAGATGGGGTAGCCCAGGCTCGCCAGGTTATCAAGAGCATGAGAAGCATGTTGTCAAGCTTGGGTTGAACCAGGCTCGTCGAGTGATCGAGTGATACAAACGGCGTTTGTCAGTTGATCAAAATATGGGACACACCAAAGCTGCTTTTCCCATGCCCTTTGAATTTCCCCTCGATCCTCAAAATGGGTTGTTAATTTGTAGATGCCTCTGAAATCTACCTGTGCTGAGCGTACATTGGAATGAGGGGGTTTGTGTTAGTCTCTCTCTCTCTCTCTCTCTCTCTCTCTCTCTCTCTCTCTCTCTCTCTCTCTCTCTCTCTATATATATATATATATATATATATATATATATATATATATATATATATATATATATATATATATGGATCCAGTAAACAACATTGAAAGAGAAAACGGAATAATTTTTCCTTGCAGGATAATATTTTTATTACCTTTTTTCGAAAAAAATCCGTGCAGGGAAGTGATTCGAACCAGGCACACTGAGGCAGCGAGCACCGTTTTGATCACAGTTAAAAGTATGCCGTTAGTACACTACGCTACGCTACTGCAAGGAAAAATTATTCCGTTTTCTCTTTCAATGTGGTTTACTGGATTCATTTTCATCATTCTCTCGTGCTACTTTGAGAGATACATACATATATATATATATATATATATATATATATATATATATATATATATATATATATATATATATATATATATATATATATATATATATATATATATATATATATATAGTATATAGTATATATAGTATATTGAATGACAGAACAAAATTTGAACCTACCAATGATTTACCTAAAACTATTCTTCTACGATTCGAAGATAAAGTTAATCGTTTCTTAACACAACTTAAGCAGGCTTTAATTATTCCTAAAGATACTTATAATGAATTATTTGTATCTTCCAGTTATTTAGCATCCATGTATTTTCTACCTAAAATTCACAAAGAAGGAGTCCCTTTGAGACTCATACTTGCCTCTTATTCTTTACCATCATACAAACTGGCCAAATATCTTGTTAAAATACTTTCACCTTTATCTAAAAATCAGTTCTCCATACAAAACTCCTATAAGTTTAAAGAGGAATTACTCAGCAAAGTTAACGATGGATATATTGTAAGTTATGATGTTGAATCTTTATTTACTAACATTCCCCTAAACTATACAATCAGTTTAATATTAAATAAGGTATTCCATTCCCAAAATACTTTTCATGGATTTTCACGAAGCCAATTAAAAAAAGCGCTGGAATTAAGTCTTTCTGAATCTTGGTTCACGTTTAATAATAAAGTTTACTGCCAGATCGATGGTGTTGCAATGGGTTCTCCAATGGGACCACTTACAGCTGACTTATGACACATCTCGAAGATCAAATATTTTCCACTAATTTAGATTACAAACCCTCCTTCTACCGCCGTTTTGTTGATGATTCCTTGGCAGTTTTTAATAATCCTGCACATAGCCAATTTTTCTTTAATTTTTTGAACACTTTACACCCTAACATCAAATTCACCATGGAAGTGGAGTCAAATGATAAGATGCCCTTTCTTGACCTTTTAATCAACCGAGATAATGACCTTCGAAAAATTCAAACAACCATTTACAGAAAAAAACATTCACAGGACTAGGTTTGAACTACTTTAGTTTTTAATTTTGACTACAGTTTGTTAGTTGGTTTGCCTTTTAATAAACCAACCGTCAATGTAACCTATATATACTAGCCCCTTCGTTAAACCTACCATTCACTCTCAAGGATGGATCCGCTTTACCTGAAGATGAAAACTTGTAGTTTTCGAAACGTAGTGAAAAATTAAAAGATGCTGCCTCCGTTTCTCGTGGCTCTGGGATTTATCCTCAATATTAAATGCAGGCTTCACGGCCGAGCTCCATATGGATATATATATATATATATATATATATATATATATATATATATATATATATATATATTGTACTTTTGTATTCTGTACGTTGCAGATAATAGGGTGAAGCAATGTTTTGGATAAGAGGGTGAAACCATGTTACGGAAAAGAGGGTGAAACCATGTTACGGAAAAGAGGGTGAAACCATGTTACGGAAAAGAGGGTAAGGCCATGTTTTGGATAAGATGGTGATAGCCGAGGATAGCGGATAAGAGGGTGAGAGCCATGTTTCAGGTAAGAGGGTGAGTCATGTTACAGATAAGAGGGTGAAACCATGCTTCGGATAAGAGGGTGATAGCCATGTTGCGGATAATAGGGTGATAGCCATGATGCGAATAAGTGGATGATAGTCATTCTGCGGATGAGATAGTAAAGCTAAATTCAAGATAAGAGGATAAGAGCCATATTCTGGATAATTGGGTAAAAGCCATGTTGCGAATAAGAAGGTGAGAGTTATGTTTTGAAAAATAGGGTGAGAGTCATGTTGCGGATAAAAGACTGAAGCTATTTTGCGAATAAGAGGGTACGAGTTATGTTATGGATAAAAGGAATTAGCCATGTTTCAGATAAGAGGGTGAAAGCAATGTTGCGGATAAGATGGTGGAGTCATGTTGCGAATAACATGGTGATAGTCATATTGCACATAAGAGGGTGAGAGTCATCTTTCAGACAAAAGGGTGAGTGAAACTGCGGATAAAAGGGTGAGAGTCATGTTGCGTATAAGATGGTGAGAGCCATGTTAAGGATATGAAGGTGAAACCATGTTTCGGATAAGAGGGTGATAGCCATGTTGCATAAAAGATGGTGAGATAATGTTGCGCATAAGAGGGCGATGACCATGTTGCGAATAATGGGGTGATAGCCATGTTATTAAATTCTACCCATCCCAGTCTTTTTTAAGAAGTAGAACTAAAGGGCCATAATTATGCCATTGAAATATTTTTCTTTTTATTGATAATTAGGTCGTCATTATATTCTTCCACAGTCTATATGAGGTTGGTTGCTGCCCCTTCTGCTCGTCATGATTTACCATTTTTCTTGCTATTAAGTGCGTGAAAATTCGTACTTCTTACTAGCAAGATTTGCCCTATTTATTGAGAAACTAAAATCTGATGTATGGCATCCATGACAGAATTCTTCGACTCTTTCAATAATTACTTCCCATTTTTTATTTTATATCCTTCTTTGTTCTATATTATAGTAAGTTAATGTCTACTGACCTTTAGTTCATGTTTTTCTATTATAGTGACCTTTGTTTTCTATCGCATTTTTTGCTATATTTATTCTTCTTAAAGTTTTACAGTTTAAAATACTCTATATATATTTTTTTCATCTTTCTGACAAAGATTAGCTAACATGATCATTAAGTTTGTTTTGCTTGCTAGAATGATTTTAAAACCCGTTTTTTTTATTTGTATTGGTTATTTAATATTTGTGTTTGTTCTCTTTGTCAAGAGTTTGTTTTTTTCCACTTTATATTTCTTCTAATCTGTTTTGAACATGTTGATAACTGATCCCATTCATGTCGTTTTTCTTCTCTGGGAAGAAAGGATTCAGAACATCTAAAGTTTGCTTCTTTGTAAAAAGTATTCCACTAATATACTTCACGTTTATTTACCTAGTCTACTGGGAATATTCATATTGATTGAGTAAAGTGTCTTTGTTCTTCACCTTTACAATGTAACCCTCAATAACACTGATCAACAATCAAAATGCTTGTTAGATATACTTTTCAAGATACACCTACGTGTCACAACAGGTTCCAACAGGCTTGAAGCAGTGTGTTTCTTACCACACTCACAGTCAAACATCCGTTCAGTATTGTTCCAGCACTCATAGAAGGTGGTTGTGCTGCGTAAATTTACATTATGAGGTGAAAGATAGGTGATTTCCTAGTCAAACACTTTTAAAACTTAGATAAATATTCCTTGACCAAGCTATTGATATGGATCTGAGGCATTTTATATTAATTTTAGTGGCCTGCGGAAATATTTAAATACTTCTGCTAAGCTGTCATTCTCTGTATTATAATGATAAATTTATGAAAAACAGTAGAATCTCTTAGCAACTGATGTGAAAATTTCAAAATTGCTTGCCCCCCAGCAGCTGTTCAACGATTTCTTCGTAATGGAAGGTGATTTAGTGGCCTGCGGAAATATTAATGGTCTGATGAAAGCACTTGGCATCCGATACGAACCCAGACACTGAAGGCTGTTCATTGAGTCATCACAAACGAGTCTGAAAGGTGTCTTGCTGCACAACAGCAATAGTGAACCATCAGTTCCTGTGGGCTATGCACCACATATAAAAGAAACTTATTAGAATAAAAAGCATATGTTGCAATGCATAAAATATGATGAACATCAATGGCAGCTCTGTGGTTACTTAAAGGTTGTTGCTCTTGTGATGGGCTTGCAGGGATACACCAAGTACTGCTGATTCCTAGTGAATGGGACAGTCGTACAAGAGGTTCCCACTATATCAATAGAGACTGGCCACCTCGTCAATCATTGGAGGCTGGGATTAAAAATGTTCAACATCCACCTCTCACTGGACTAAACAAAACTTTGGTACCATCACTACACATAAAACTGGGGCTCATAAAAAACTTTTTATAAACTATGGACAAATCTGGTCAGGGATTTAAGTATTTAACATTAAAATTCCCCTCACTGAGCGATGTTAAGATAAAAGAGGGAGTTTTCATTGGTCTTCAGATTCAAGAGCTTCTTAAAGATGGTGACTTTGAATCAGCCCTTCATGGTGAGGAGAAAGCTGCTTGCAAAGCATTTAAGTTATTGGTGAAAGGATTTCTTTGAAACAGAGGGGAAAGAAACTATGAAGAATTAAAAGAACATATGATGTAACATGTCACTTAAAATCCAATTTTTGGACTCACATTTAAACCTTTTTTCCAGCGAGCTGTGGAGCAGTTAGTGAGGAAAATAGTGAAAGGTTTCACCAAGAGATTTCAACCATGTAAAGCGGTACCAGACTAAATGAAGCACAACAATGTCTTTAGACTATTGTTAGGCACTGCCTAGAGATTATTATTCAGCCCACTCTAAGCCTCAAGCAAAAAGGCAGAGACTGAATATGGATTAGAGTTTAAAACATAATGACACATGCTGTACGTTATCATAAATTAATTAACTATTACATGCCGCGTATCTTTAAACCTATATCCAATAAGCATTTTTCAAGGTGATATTTGGATTCAGTTAATGAAAATACATAGAAATTAACTAATCTCATCTAAGAAGCACTCAACTTTTCAAAAATTGTTAACCAGTGATAAAATCAATTTGAACTGATGATCCCTTTGTGTACATGCGTTCATGGGTGTCGCAGAGCTGTTTTAGATCCATAGGATTGAATTATTTATAAGGAATGCTTATTTGATATTTTAATTATGTTTGATTAAACTACCAGATATTCATTTAATTTCTGGTATGTATGTTGCTATGTCTCTGTGTATGAGGAATCTTGCACTACTAGTATGTGTTTCGGGGGGTTTTACAAGAGTGTATATCACCTGTTTTCAAGTGTATCTATCTCTCCTTTCCTTATTAATGTGCTAAGATTATGATGTCCCATTCTGTCCTCTTGAGTTCTCTTTCTAGTTCGTGGAGCTTAATGTCATTTGAGAGTCGCCGAATATTGCACGTAGCCAGAGTCTTCAACCCTTACAGCCAGTTCCATAAGCCCGTGGAGATCCTACACATCCTCTTTTCGCGAGGTTACCTGCCCGACTTAATGGACAGTGGTTCGTTTATCTCGAGGAAATGAGGGCCCTCATCTGCGGGGTGTTTTCATGGAGGTAAAGTGCCAAAGAACTCACCGTATTTGCCCATTTCGACTGATGAATTATATTCTATTTGCCGTCCAAAGTGGACACCAGTATCGTAGACGCTGTGATCTCTATTATAGGATCCAATTCCACTATTTGTGGATACACCAGATTTTTTGCACATATGTTCCCCTTAACATCTGAATTGAACCGGCGAATAAGCTCTTAACTCTCCAAACCTTATTACGACCAGTTTCTTATCTTTTAGGTGGAAACAAAAAAGCTAAAACAATGGATTGAAATGTACATTTTTAACTGCCTTAAAAAAATGAATTTCTATTTTTAATGAACTTCGGCAGGATTTATTCACGAGTTATGTCCACTCGAAACAGATTTATTACTTTGTAGCGTCCCTACTTGCGCTCCCTTCACCCTCCGGCCATCTTATGATGGCATGAGGGGAAGGGAGGGGGCTTGGCAAAACTTTCCCTATCTCTCACTTCCCACCCTTCCTTTCATTTTATTTCATTTCTCTAAAGTAAGGTGGGGGCTCCCAGGAACGCAACCCCATTCCTCACTTATACATAATATATAGATAGATAGATAGTTATAGTTATTACTCATTTTACCTTAATCACTTATTTTACATTTTATTACTTCTTGCAAGTTTTTTTCCGATTTGTCCGAATCTGCTCTTTTTGGACGGTAGGAAAGCGAATGCGACTGTCGAAACCACGAGCTCAGTCCACGTGAGCGAGGACCGTGAGAACAGCGGGAATATCAAACTGCTGTCTGCGATAAGAGAGGAATTGGAACCTCAAACGTGCGCTTCTGTCGTCTCCCAGGGCGTTATCAAGAAACACCCACAGGAGTACTTTCCACCCCTCAAGTGCCGTGTTCGTTGGCGGATAGATTCTCACGCGCCCACCCTTAGCGGAGGCAGTAACGTTTTGGCTGGTCCCTTTATATTGTTGGTCTTAATTGGGCATCGACAGTATAGGCCTGCCTTTTACAAGGAAACACCTCATTCTCGATCGCGCTTCCTTTCTCTAAGCGCCGAAGACTAGAAGTATACCGAAGGATCTGAGCCCCAGTCAATTGGCCCATTCTTGGTTTCGGTAGATTTCGTTTGGCACGAATACTCCCTCCAGTTAATGTTACTACTATAGGTTAAACTCCCCGTGGTTAAAGTCCCCCGAATAACTATACGATCTCCGTTTCATCTCATAAAGCCTCAAACCTAAGATAGGCTGAGATGAATCTTCTGTGTCTTCCTTGCCAGTCATCCTGAGTAGCTTAGTTAGTTCGGTTATTGTAATCATCGAGTATCCATTGCCGTTATTCTATTTCATATATTTCTTTTGTATAACTGTATAAATACTAAAGTATATTTTGTTCCTACTTTTTCATAAGCCTCATAGCCCGCAGGCTTCATTAGTTTAATATCGGCCAACTGCAATCAATTGTTTTGTATTAAAATCCTTCGCAATCGTCCAGGGAAGTTCGTGACCAGAGTTGAGTCAAGGTCACCGGTTGACATTGAGTTTCCACGCATATTGAGCATAAGTGACGTATATGTCGGGGTCATTCTACGACAGCAACAAAACAAAGTTTGATTCCAATTCCATCGAAATTAGAGTAAACCTCAATTAGAATAGATTTGGATAAATAACCTAAAACAGTTCAAAGAAAAATAACCTGAACTAACATAACTTAACCAATAATTTTTAAATTAGCAATTTGTTAGATTATACGAAGGTTTTGGCCCTTACAATGGGGGCAGAGTCCCCCACCAAACTGTTTGATTATCGCCCACAAAGTCTCTATTGGCTTCAAATCCGACGAATTCCCGAGCCAAAGTCACAAAAGTTCGATGTTATTTTCAACCAAGAACTTTTTTATTGCTTTTGCTTTGTGACAATATGCGCCATCATGCTGGAAGTACAGTTATCATTCCCAAATTAGTCTTGAACTTTTGGGGAAAGGTACGATGAAGCAAATTTGGGTACAATTTTGAGTTCATGGCAGTGTTCTTGTACAATTGTTAGTGCCTCAGTCCCAATAGAGGAGAAACAGACCCAGATATAATAATAATAATAATAATAATAATGTTATTTATATAGCGCCTTTAGCACCAGTCACTGGGGTGACATTCTTTCAGAGGCACTGATCTACAATACAATTCAGCAGAAACAGGCACAATTCTAGCTCCAAGTTTCCATAATATAACTCAATAAAAAATGGTTTCATAACCTATAATCAAGCGATATAGTTTTGTAGGTTGGTCATATACTAAGAGAAAAAGATGCATTTTAGCCTCTTTTTAAAGATGTCAACCGAGTAAGCATTCTTTATATAGAATGGCAATTCATTGTACTATTTAGGAGCAGTATAGGAAAAAGCTGTATAACAGCAAGAGTTACCCCTCTCTACATGATGAACAGTCAGATAAGTAGGATCGTCTGAAGCCCTAAGAGTCATATTACAGTTTTAAGAATAATTAACAAGTAGTTCACGAATGTAGGATGTTCTCCAAATTTAAGACCTTGTATGTTAGTAAACAAATTTTGAATTTGATGCGTGTCAATATAGGCAACCAATTCAAATCCAAAAGATTAAACACCAATCTAGAAGATCTATTGATGAGTGACTGTAATCTTTTTAATTCTCGCTTTGGCAGATTAACAAATAATGAATTACGATAATCAATATGAGAGAACACAAAGGTATGCAACAAAATAACAGTGGTTTCCTGATCAACGTATTTAGTAAGGATTGAAATTCTCCTCAGATGATAATTGCAAACCTTAATTATATGATTAAAATAGATACTGAATGAAAGTTTGCAATCAAAGATAATGCCAATATTCCTAAGTTTGAGTGATGAAAAAAGTTCACTATCTATCAAGGTGATCCCAACTGGAAGAGGATAATGAGTTTTATCCTTACAAAAAAATATAAGTTCAGTTTTACCTTGATTAATTTTAGTTTTCTTCCTTGCATCCACAATTTTAAATCGAGAAGAAGTGCATTTATTTTAGATACTGAAGAAGAGAGATTAGTGACGGGAACAAAGATTGTACATCATCAGCATAAAGGTGATAACTAACTCCATGTGCATTCATAATATTTATAAGACCAGATGTATAAAAGGAAAATAGCATGGGACCCAGCACTGAGCCCTGTGGTACACCATACTCCAGAGGAGATGACAATGAGTTATTTAGAGAGACCATTTGTGTACGTCCTTCCAGGTATGATTTGAAAAGACTAAGTGCTTTGTTCTTAATTCCAGCTTTAGCTAGATTCATTAAAAGTAATGTATGGTCAATGGTATCAAATGCAGCACTTAAATCCAGAAGGACAAGCATAGATAATTTATAATTTTGAAAGTTGTATAAAAGGTCATTATAAATACAACACAATGTAGTTTCTGTTGAGCGGTTTTGTCTATAATCAGATTGAAACATTGGTATATAATTATTAATAGTTAAGTGAGGGGTTAACTGAAATGCACTTGCTTTTTCAATGACTTTGGAAAAAAAAGATAAGCATGATAGGGGACGGTAGTTATTTAACTCATCATTATTTAATGATGGCTTTTTTAATAGGGGTTTCACAACAGCTATTTTTGTCAGATTGTGGAAACTCACCAGAAGAAAAGTAAATATATATTATTTCTGTAAAGAAGAGAATAAGATGCTTTATAACACTCGATAATTTTGAGAAGTTGAATGTGTCAACTTCACAGAAAGTTTTATTAATAAAGTTTAATATAATAGTAGTCTCTGATACAGAAATTGCAGTAAACTCATTTAGTTCAGCAGTACCAGTAGCGAGATTTGACATATAATTATAGTATATATCAGAATATTCATCAATGGTAAATGTATTATCAAATTCATCATTAATATTTTGAATTCTCTTTATAAAAAAACTCATTAACACTGGGCAGAATGAACATCAGAAAATTGAGGTTGATTCCTCCCTAATAGTCCATTTAAGACTAACCCAAATCTTGGACTGGTTGTAATTACAAGATATAATTTTTTTCTTAAAGTATTCTTTTTTACAATGACTAATTTTCAGAACAACTCTCCTGTTCGCCTTAGTGAATTCTTGTCGTGCCTGGGCTGTTTTTAACCTGCGCCATTTGCGCTCAGCTTGACGACGTTTTCTACGTAAATGTGCAATGCCATAGTTAAACCAAGTACTCTCCTTTTTTTACACGGATTATCTCAGTCAGTAATGGGCAGTGTTTATCTGATAAATCAGAAAGTTTCTGATTAAAATCTGAAACTAAATATAGAGAGGATCCGGATGTTTCACCGTGGCCATGGCAAAGAACACGTCATTAATGATCCTAAAGATGGTACTCCTTGATACAATACCCTGAGCTAATATTTCCTTGCATTGTAGACCACTTTGGTGAAGAGCAACAATGGTTGCACGAGTTTATTTAGAACCATTCCTGAAATTGAAAAAGATTCAAACATTTATTTCTACAAAACAAATATTATACAAAATAGATTTAATTGAACAACATTATTCATTTAATTCATTTGTTACCATTTTCCCTCTTTGATCGAATAACAAAGCTCCAGAAGGATTGAAACACCCCTCCTATATGAATAGGACCAAAGTGCGATTTTGGATTTAACGAAATAATGCAGTTTTTCTATGATTTTTAAAATGCTGACTTTTTAACAAACCTGCAATAATTTAAATATTAGAATAATTATTTTTAAAATAATATACGAGTATATGTCATAAAGAGAGAGAAAAAAAGAGAGAAGGAGAAAAAGAGAAAGAATCCTATTCAATAATTGATTATTATTATTTATATAATAGATATCTATTAAATTTTAATAAAGGATGAGGCCAAACAGATTAAGAGAGAGGCGAATAAAGCGGAATAGAGAAAAAAAGGATAATTACGACAAAGACCAATAGCAAACCTAATCAACTCTAACTAGGTGTTTGGGTCGGAAGCGACCATTAAAACGCTCTGGTTCCGACATACGAACTGAATTACCTCCACTTTTGTCCTTCGTCACAGCTAATTTGATAGGTAAAACAGCCTCAGTGCCAGGCCAGGGGCCGTGTTCGCCACTCTAACTAAGAGGCAGCACTCTGCGGGAATCGGCCCTAAGCCTCGCGAGAGGATTGCCGCCAATGATAATAAATTCGGACGAAAACGATCTCTTTGCGCCCCATTTATCAGCTTCGTTCCGGACCCACAAAATAAAGAAATGAACTATTTGAGGAGTTCTATTTATATGCAAATTTCACGCCCAACAAAATTTGTTGCCTAATATATGTATATATATATAGTTTAATTGTTTATTTGGGGGGTTCTCTGTCCTCTTTCCCTTGCTTATATATTGCAGTTTACCGGTTTTTGCCATTCCTTGATAATGAACTTGAAATAAAGTTAAAAAATAATTGGAATCTTCATTTTATTTTCCTTGTGCGCTGTGTTGCATTTATTGCTTGCTCACACAATACTTTGTGAGTTTTATATATATATATATATATATATATATATATATATATATATATATATATATATATATATATATATATATATATATATATATGCGGTTAAAATGGCAATGTTGGAGCTAACTAAGCTCTTCATCAAGCCTACGAAGGAGCTACTCGTACAATTAAGAGAGTAGATAACTCATCCATAACCCTATATTTTAAGAACGAGATTTTTTGAAGGTTTGAATAAGATTTTTTCTTTTAGTTCGGTTGTCACCTAAAAAGATTTAATTTTTTTAGCAAAGTTATTTCTAATAATTCCTTTATAATATAAAAAAATAAAATAGTGAAGTTCAGAAATAAATATAAGTATCGAATTTTTGTGACTTTTTTAAAACTAAAAGAATTACAAATGGTGAAGTTCAGAAAATTTATTAAAATTTTGGCATGCAATTATTAGAGCAAATTTTGATGGAGAAATAAAAAGAATCATGCTAGGACGTAGGACACAAACCGAAAGTCTTACAGCGAAGCACAAACTCCTTTTGTAAGGAGGAGTGGCAAAGCTGCTCATCTTGTTGGGTAATATTTCTACGCAAATAAAAGTTTACGTGTCAATTTGCCTTTTTCCGAACTGCATCGAAGAGAATGGAAAATTCATATAATCCACTCTAGCTTGGCCATTTAAATCGATAATTATTTTTTAATGTCGCAATTATGATAAAATCAAGATCAGTAACAACAAGATGATCAGATGTAGGATAGAAAATAACATTCATCAAGATAGTAGAAAGCTATTCTATTAAAAAAAATAAGCTCATTTTCATCCTGAAAAGCTCGTTCTAGAATTCCAGCCTCATCTTCCTATAGCTTACCATGAATATCACCTTCACCACAGCAACAGCGACACCGGAAATATATAAGCCATCTAAAATAACCGGATGAAACGCATCACGGACACAGCTAAGAAATATTAGGAAGCACAAAGTAAGAACAACAAGCTCTCAGAAGAAATCCTAATTTTAATGAAAAAACGCAAACACCTTGAAACAACAAACACTAACCAACAAATTCAATAAACAGAATTAAACCCTTTGCCGCCATTATCAGGTTCACCTGAGTCGAGTGTCTCTGATTGTAAAAGATGAACAATTGAGGGTTGCTACTTTTCCAGCCGCATTGCAGCTATAACTGGAGGAGCATTTCGGCGATCGGATCATAGGTTTTGGTTTTTCTTTTGTTTGTTTTTGTTGTTATTGTTGTTTTTGGGGGGGAGAGGCGAGTTTTTGTGTGGCCATTACCTTTTGAGGGGTGTTTGTGGAGGAAGCAGGGGTGGTCACGTGCTGATTTTACGTTTTTTTCCGGATTCTTTCCTTACAATTTTTGCCCACTTCCATCACGTGTTCACAACTCCAAACAAGGAGCTTAAAAAAGGATTTCTACAGAGTCGTACATTTATGCCGGCCTAAGAAATATCCCCATTTACTAGGGGAAGATAAGTACGATGCTTGAGAAGGAGCAATACGGGAATTCAACCATTCAATCTTTGGCCCAGGTGAAGAGAGTAGTAAATATTGGACCCCATTCAACTCAATCAAAATAGTATTTATCACAAGTGAAATGGAAAAATAAGGCACAAGAGGCTGGCCTATTGGCCTTTAACTTTATAATACCACCGGCACAAATACAAAAGAAAGAATACGCAAGTTCAAACTTCATGAAATGCTTCCAACTAAAGAACCACAGACCTTTTTGTGGACTCCAACAAATCACGTTGGATATAAATGTAATAACGACGTCAAGAAATGTTCCAACCATGAAAGCCTCACTCATTCCTAGCAATGAGATGCTAGACAAAGAATTAAATAAACAGGTCAAATAATGGAAGAGAAGTAAAAGAGAGAGCTAAACGTACGTACAAGCAACATCTAGAATGAATGAGCTTTGTCCTTCAACCACGAGATTCCCAAAATATTTTAAAAGATGGGCAAAGTATGGAGATAATAACAATGCTGATGTAAATTGTTACCCTCATCGATAAAAATTCGTGCGAGAAGTACTCTGATCACCTTTGATCACCTATTCCAATATCTACAAACTGGTTCCTCGTACTTCATAATACTTTATTAGCCTTCTTCTGACTGTCTTTTCCCTTTACTCTTTCTCTAACGATTGAAAATGCAGTCGTTAGTTATGTCAGTTTCCTTCTCACCTAAATTGATCGTTTGGTTGTTTTATAGCCACCCTGGAGAACAGTTATTATTTCTCACGATTTTTCGTTTATATATACACACACCTACGCGAAGAAATATGTACACATGTCTGGGCCAGGAAATATTCATGCATCTTAAGACTAAAGAGAGATCCGCCGAGGCAAATGGATTCTCTTCCCTGAAGGAATCGATTCATTGCTGTTCTATTTATTATTCTTTAGCTCAGAGAGATCTTGGAAAATGGGGGAGTAAAGAGATATGATGGGGGCGCATGGATTGCTACCCCTTCAGAAGGTAAGGGGTAGGGGAGGTGCCAAGGCGAGGCTGCAGGAAATAGAAATGCCATAACTTACTTTTTTACGGGTGACGTACATCTGCATGTATATTAAAAAGACTCCAAATTTACGCCCTGAAATTTTACACTTGAAGGAGGTTGAGTAGATAGCTTGGGAATTCTGCATCTGAGAGTGTCATTTTGCTGTTTTTATTGTAAAAGGACCGATAAACTTGGTCATTGCACGACCAATGGCCTCAACTCACTCAAGATTACGTCGTAAATTAGTTACGCCTCGAAATGGAGATTGGAAAAAAAACTGGAAGTTTTTGACACACTCTTTCTCGGGGCTTTCAAAGAAATTTACTTTTTCGAGGGGAAACTAAAAGAAATTAATTTAGGGTTGGATCGCAATATCAAGAGAAGAGATTTGGTGCACAACATAAACATTCAATTGCAATATCGTCGCATACGAACAAGAACCAAAATTGAGGCATCGTTGATGTTCAAAGAAGAAATCGCATTGAATCGTTTAGCTATTACGGAAAGATAAGATAAGTAGTAAAGTTAATTTAAATGATCATTTCAAAAGTTTGAATGTTCAATAAAAAAAATAACCATGGGAACTTTATGGAGATGCCTAAAGTTATTATAATACACTCAAAAAGCGTCGTAAAGTGAAAAATTATGACTATATGTTACGCGTTTAGGGGTGGCAAATATATTACCACTGTTTCTGGGGATAGCTTTTAAGGACCTGGAGTTTTGGACCAGTGATTGGGCAACTTGACATTAACAAGGAGAAAAGGGGAACTGAATCCAAACTGAATCCATACGGCTGTAACCTATGGCATCACCAAGAAAAGGTCATTGAATGTAACGGAGACGGGGTAGGTTTGACCCCAGGCCATGTTGCAGGTCTCTAGAACACCAAGTAACCTCTTATTTTGCCTAATCGAGACATGTTTCCATCAACAGTTTACCTTTCACCCAATTTCAAACTTTTTTTCTGACATCTTGTACATATTTTCTGCAGAAATTTCCTCGTTTGTTTTCTTATTTTATAAGTAAAGAATCAACATTGGCGAGTCGTTAATCAAATGAGGTGACTGGGGTTCGAACCCAGATATTTATGGGGGATGGGGCTCTTTTTATTATAACTTTTATGTATTTATCAATATTATTCTTCATCTTGAGAATTTCTCTTTATCCAATCTATTTACTTCTTCTTGACTGAAGTTGCCCTTTCAAACATTTGTCTTGACTTATATCTTGACTTAGGTATTCTTGTTGGTTGGGTTAGTCTTAATCTTCGATTTCTTTCTTGATGTATCTTCATTTTCGTCCAATTATCTTGCGGGTTGATGATTTCTTCGTGCTTCTTGATGAGTTTGTCCTTGAAGTCGTTTTCTTCCGTTTTTCTTTCTGGAGTTCTTGAGTTGGTTGAGTTAGTCCTTGAAGCGTTTTCCTTGATTTCCGTTTTCTTCTTGAGATTTCTTTATAAAAGGTTGTGGACTTTGAGTTTCGAACGCGGTACCAGTAGATTTAAACGCCTATGCTCTTAGCCATTACGCCACGGCTTAGTCCGTTTGAGTTGGTAATTTAATGGGTTATTTATATTATCGATTTGGAAGGAATTTTTCTCTGATACATCTTCGCACCCCTACACATTTGCCATAGGAAAATTTGTCCAAACTTTTACCCCTCCCTTCCCTAAGACCTAATTGGTAAGTGCGAAAGGAAGACAAAGAAATAATAGAATTTGTTATAGGCGGGGGGGAGGGTCGCACACGCACTTGAAAAGGGGTTTGTCTGATTCGGGCGGAGGGAAGGGGACTTGAAAGTTATCTTTTAAGTCTTTCTCCTTTCAAAGAGGTTCTTAGTCCGTATATTGGAGTCTTAGTCCATGTACTTAGTAGTTTTGAAAGGATTAGTAGTATAGGGGCAAATTCAGAGCAAACGATGACATCACTTAGTGACGTCACTAAACCTGTGATATTAGTCTGAAACGCCACTGTTCACTCTGAAAGCGCCACTATATTACTAGCTCCCCTTTGCCCATTTATTTAAAGGTGTAGCTTCGAATGGCTTTTATTTTCTAAGCCATTTCCTTCTGAGTTTCTCCATTATTTATTCCTTTCTCTTAATTCCCTCCTTTCGTTTTTGAATTTTTTCTCCCTATAGAGTGGGTTCTATCCGACACCCATTTAGTGAACCTCAGTTTTTGTATGCTTCTGCAACATAGTGATATTTCTATAAGGAAACACGTTTGATTCCCCCAGTATTACGAAAAGAGGGGAAATTCTACATATTATAAAATCTGCATATTTCCACTCGCTTTTCCCTCAACTCAATTTCTTTGTTCAATTTCCCTCTCTCGGCTCATCACAGCAACGCGATCGTCATTTTTTCTTTGTTAGTGAGAGTAACTTCCGTTAAGATATTTCCCGGCGCCTGGAGGCAAATCCTTGGGAATCATTGCAGCAACGCGTCGTTTATACAACTCTAGTTTTCCCTATTTGTTTCTTTTTTTGTTTTCATGTCTGTCAACTTCCCGATCGGTTTGCTTTACTTCCACCCTTGCTGTCACACGTCCTTTATCTACCCCAAGATATATCTTCATTTGGCGGGGGCAATCCTTCACCTGTCTACTTAGCGTCTGGGTGGAAGGTAAGCCGGGAGTATCGCCCCCCTACCCCCACGTTCGCAATTTAAATTTCAAGACGGAAACGCTGGTTTATCCAACCACCGTCGCATCATTTTGTTTCTTTTTCTAATTTTCTTTGTCTCGAGGGGAGGACAAAAAGGAGAATGAACATGGTAGAGGGGAGAATATAGCTAATGTTGAGGGAGATGGGAGGATAAAAGGGGGGGCACCAAGAGAAGAAAAGGGGGCAGTAAGAAGGGGACAGCGAGAGAAGCTTAACGAAAACGATGAAGTGTTAAGAGTTCATTTGTGTTTCTTAAAGAAGAATTCCGCATCGACGCACCAAGGGGACGCCAGTTAATTGCCTCAGCTGCTGGGGATCGGGGTAAATTCCCACCGGATTTAACCCCAGCATAAGTGGCGTATTTGCGGAATCATACCGTGAAGGAGTGTAGGAAATTGCGGTACTAGTTTGGGATTTAAAGGAAAGAAGGGATCTTGTAAAGATAAGGCATCCCAAAGTTTTTTGGACCCTAATATAACTCAATCTAGATAAACCTAACCTAACTGACCTAATCTATAATAAGCTAGGTCAGCTTAGGTTAGGTAAGGCTAGGCTAGTTTAGTTTAATTTAAGTTAAGTTAGGTTAGTTTATTTTGGGTTAGATTAGATTATATTAAGTTAGGTTAGGTTATGATCTTAAAAACATTGAGATTCTTCATATTTACAATATCCGAAATAACGCACTGGTATTTACGAGAGACTGGCCTTCATTTGAGTGGAATCCTTAATTAATTTGAACCCAAGTTTCTTATCTCATCCGTATTAATTACAAATAATTTGAAGATTATTTTGTGAATAAGGATGTGCAATTTCCCACTCCGACAACGCGATGATGATCTTGCTTCAGGCAACAAAAATTATTGTTAATTATTTAAAACTCAGAACCAAAAGGCAACGAAGAAATCTACGTCGGGGTGTTTGGGAGAAGAGTTTCCGAGGAATGAAGTAGGCGTGGGTGAAAATGTGTGAAAGGTATATAGCCCGAATAACCTATAGATGAAACTACTCGTTGCGCGTGGAACCTGGAGGATGTCCAGCCTTCCGGAACCTGCCCAACGTGCACAAATTTAGACTTATCCCTTCAAATTCTGCGGCCGACAGGGCACCAAATCCTCCATATTTTAACGTCAAATTATTGACCCAATACTAAACTTGGCACTCCGTTGGGAAGGGGGGGGGCAGTAACAGAACTAATTCTCCGACTGGGTAGAAGGAATAATCAAACCCTACCCATATTTTAAAGGAATGGACCTTCATTGGATTATTACCACTTAATATTCTGTCAAATAAATAATTAGATTTGAGTCTTTCGTAATAATAAACAAAATTTAGATTCACTATATAAATTATTAATTTACTAACGACTAAATTAGACATAGGTACATACTGCCCCCCCTTTTTCTCCTATACTTTGATGACTTAATTTATCCAAGAAACGCCTCCTTCTGCGTGAGGGTATGGAACGTACATACTCGCATGCCGCCAGACAATCGTGGGAACGAAAGAAATTTGTCGTTTGAGTTGACCTTCGTCTCCTCTCTTCCCCCCCTCCCCCGACATTTCACCGCCCTCCTCCGCCTTCCCCTTGACCTAAGTCGTTATCCGTGCCAAACTTCCCCAACAGGCGACAGGAAGTCTGACGAAAGAAGGCCTATCTCACAGAAAAGCCTAAATTCTATTTGCCTTCTTTATGATACCATGGAGATTGTCCAGAAGGCGCCGCGATAAGCGAATTGTCGTATAGGGAATCTCTCTCTCGATTTCACACAGTCCGCGGTATAAATGACAACGCCGTTCATCCCTCGCCAGAAGTGTTCCATACCTACTCGCGTAACCCTCACGTTGAACGAGAGTCGTTGCCGTAACGTATTGACTGCCAACGCGCCGCTGAGTTAACTTGGTCGCTGTCTCAAAGCGTTCCTGAGGCAAATCCAGCCCCGCAGAGTCTGTGACTAGAAGAATACGATCTGTTGCTCAACGTAACATGAGAAAGAAAAAAGAACATCCAAATAGTTACTGGAGGTACCTATTTGTTAGTGCCACATCCAATTAGGAGTGAACTAACCGGAACTGCAGTCAGCAGCCCGGAACCCGTCGTCTTATCCCCCTCTCCCCGAGAACTCGTGTTAACGCCACCCGAACCACCCCGTCTGGACCTGAGTAGTCGTATCTCCAATCCATCACAATTAGTGGTAATCTGTAAACCCAGTGTCCCTTTATTCTTAAATTACCTATTTAATTAACAGTGATTGATACTCCTATTGAGTCATTATAAATCTAGATGCTTAACGTCAGTGTTATCCTCCCCTCCTTTTTTTAAAGAGATTTAAGTGAGTCATTCCCTGATATTATTATTTATACTTGCTGCCAACCCGGACTAATTCGTGTTTAATATTTGATCCTTATTTACCTAAATGCCCGTTTGACTATTGCTACTAATTATTATTTTGGTGTAAAGTAAAGTTTATTTTTGTAAGTGTGTTTATTTTTGGCTCCTCCTTTTTGACGTCCCCTTAGCAAGACTTTAATTAAGAATCCCTTCGGCTAATTTATTCAACCTGTATTATGCACTCTTAGAATTTAACAATCACAAACCTCCCCCCCAGTAACAAGTGTGACTTTTATAGTGAGAATCCGGGCCGTGGCACAACCCGCCTCTAACCAGCCTTCACACGTTCAGTAGGAATTAAAGCCTATATATATATATATATATATATATATATATATATATATATATATATATATATATATATATATATATATATATATATATATATATATATATATATATATATATATATATATATATATATATATAATGATCGTAGATTGAGTCATAGGGACTCAATACCATGGACTTAAACAAAAGCGGTGTGTCCAGATCAAGGACTAGAATAATTATTGGACCAGACTAGTAACAAGGAGTAACAAGGAGTAACAAGGAAAGTAAGTACCCTAGGAGACCTTACGGTCCATTCAAAGAGGGTACCTTTGGACTAGCAATTGAGCGGGCACATGGCTGCTCAATTGTTTTGCGTCCCTAAACGGCCACTTTTCAAGACTTTGTCTAGTCTTGACTTGAACTGGTCAACAGATTCACTGTTGACAACTTCCACTGGAAGTGCGTTCCACTTACCGCAGATACTGTAGGTGAAAAAGTTTCCACACAGAGCAATTCTACGACATTCTGTATCCCAGCTTGGCAGGAGAAATCACATAAGGGTAGACCTGTAAGACACCATCTTGGAGGAGGGTTTGGGGGGACGTCCTACCTCATATATTTGACCTCGGTCTCGGTTGATGGAAAAAATATCTAGATACAACTCTCGCACAGCTCGTGGTGGCAGTTTCTCTTGGAACAAATACTTCTAAATCTCTGTGCCTCAGTATAAATCATCATTTCTCTCTTTCCCCTTAAATTTGATTAATCTGTGATAGTAATTCAAACCAAGTCACGCTGTGTTATTACTAAGATATTTTCAGGGCAAATTAAGTGAAGATTTGTTTTCATTAGAAACTTATCAGAATACTGTTTTAGAGGTATCTCTGATTCAAACGTCAAAATACAATTCAAATTAATTCTAATATAAACAAACAAACAAATTCTTCCACTTTATTCAAACGCCTATTATCCTCTTATCATTTAACCACCTAACCTAAATTAGCGAGTTGAATTCCGGAGGTACAGGTCGCCTTGGAGAAGTTTTCAAGGAGTAAAATCGCTTTTTAAATCCAGAAGTTGATTAACTGATTACCTTAGTTTTGTTTTTTTTCTGTGCTCGACATTTTCAATTATAATTATATCAAAGGCATAAGAACTAACAGAACTTGAGTGGAATGACCGTTCCTTTTCTATGTATCGATTTAACGCATCCCGGTTTTATCGGTTTCTTTCTTGTATGTATTAGATTGCGGAATACTTCCCTCATTTATGTCGTCAACTCTCCCAATTGAGTGAATTTTAAAAATCGAGTGAATGTTTAACTTCTCGCTAAGCTTTTCTCTTTCATTTACACTTTCAAGGCACTTCCGCCTGCTGGAACCTTCAGGACTTATAGCCTTTGTACTTTCTAGCTAGTCGCCGTGTAGCAGAATAAGGTTAGGTGGTGGCCACGTGCCCCCCTGTACCCACGTGGATCCGGAGATCACCGCATGGAGCTGGTGAAGGCATGGAAACCTAGGCAAGGAGGCGTCTGACACTGTTATCACTCGTCCCAGATGTATTTGCCTGGGGACCAATGTCATCTCCCCTCCCTCTCACGCGGCCACCTCTCTGCGAGCATTCCGGCCTTTCTGCTCAAAGATTGGAATCCGTCGAACATTCCAACGAGCGTTATCAAGATTCCCCCTTCCCCCAAGGAGTCGCCGACTTTTCCTCAACATGACGCGTGCCTCCTCTCCAGGCGCCTATATAACGCTTCAACTGAGTTTAGAGGGCAGCACTGTTAGACTTCCGCCTACTCCGACGAAAGAGCTAAAGAAAGCTCTCCCCCTTCTCCCTCCCCAGCGGCGATTTCGATTCAAGTGAAGGCTAAATCGATCCGTGAACCCTGCCGTAGTCAATCCGCAAGGACTGACAAGGATTCCCAACTCCGAAGACGACTAGTGCTCCCTCTTACAAAGCCAGAGGTAAACCAACTTCTTCCATCGCATTCACCGTACCCCGACTGGCGCCCTTTTGGCAACGAGCACATAAGGTATTCATAACCGTTGCCCCCTTCAGATTGATGTTAAATCTGGCTTATCCAATTGCTCCATTATTTGTGTAAACGCCCCAGTTTAAAATCCCCCTTTTAATCAACAACTCTATCTGACCTCTTTAATCCCTTAATTAACCTACCTGATCGCGTGTAGCTCTTTAACCCCGTCTGAGCGACCATTCCATTTAAACCTAATTTCTATGTAAATATATATATCCTTTTGTTGTTAATAAAGTTATATTTTCGTCATTCTCTTTCTTTGCAACCCCAGTGCGTACCAGCTACCTGTTAATCTTTGGCCAACTTTCACTCTGAAATATTTTTTAAAAGGACCCCGCAGAGTAATAATAGACCATCGCCACTGGACTTCTAACAATTTTCCCTTTCACTATCGGTCTTCAACTAACTTTGGGCCCAAGCCAAAAAGTACCCACGACACACCTTTTGTAGCCAACTGAACACGCATTAAACGCAAAATCTCAAAGACAATCAAAGTTGCGAGTGCATATATATATATATATATATATATATATATATATATATATATATATATATATATATGGAGAGGAAGAATAAGAGAAACCAAGAGAGGTACAAGGTTCTTTACGACTGACGTTTCGCTGCGCAGGAGCTTCCTCAGTGACAAGAAACAATGAGAAGAAGATATATTTAGATACATAAATACAATAAGTTTTTACTAATATTTAAAATTTAATACATATATGTAAAAAAATAAATGGTAATAGTGTTGAAAGATTTTGTTAAATTAGCGGAGAAGTGTAAGATATGAGTATGAGTATGAAGAAATAAAGGGGTTTCCCCCGGAATTGTCAGGGAATCATATTTTTTAATCTAAACGTCAGTTATTTTTATCTTTGATATTATAGATTTATTGGGTTTGAATTTGTATAAAAACATATTACGAATTTTTAGAATATGTTGTTCCCATTATTAACATTATTAAATTTTAATATAATCATATACCATTTTTGGTCGCATTCAATTACTATAGTATTTACATATTTCGAATTTGAGTTATTCTTTTATTCGTTGTTATTTATTTTAGTCATGACTGGTTATTTAGTGTAAACATATTTTAATCACTTTAGTGTGATTATTCATTCCCTTTTTTTTAATATTATTTACTTTTCTCACTTTTGATTATTTATCAATAATTTGTTTTAATCATTATTTATTTTAGTCACTCGTTTTTATCACTTTATTATTATTATTATTTATTCGCTTTTCTACTTTATTTATTCACTTTTCGTTATTATCCAATAACATATTTTAACCACTAATTTATTCACTTATCATCGTTATTTACTTTCAGTTATTATTATATATTTTTTGCACTAATCACTTTATTATCGTTATTTATTCCCTTTTTTTGTTATTTTCTACACTTTTTCGTGTTTATCACTCAATTTCTGATGTTTTTGGCCACTTTTTAACTCTTTGTAGGTGGACATATTGACGGTGTGAATGCACGAGTCCGGGATGAACATCGCGCGCTCCATCAGTAGTCCTCTTATTTCCTTCGGCGAACAAGGTCCTTCGTAGGTCCACTTGTAGTCGCCACGGTAGATGCCTTCGAGCAGTTTTTCTGTTTCCCTTTGGGGGTTTCTGCATACAGAAGCACCGAAGACTTTGAGATTCGCGTCCTAGGCGTTGAAGAAGAAACCCTGCAGTAGTATAGCCCTTTTCTCCGTGAAGGGTACTCCAGGATAGCCTAGGATTTCGTCTTCATTTTCTTCTGAGTTTTTTTCCATTTCTTTACTCTCTTCCTTCTCTGTTTCTTGTCTCACTTCTGTCTTCTTTTTTCTTTGACGTTTTTTCTTCGGGCTCTTTTTGAGTTTCCGCTTCTTTCCGATTCTTCTTCCTCTGTGTTTTTGTTGCTTTTTTGATATTTCATCTTCTTTGTTTGCATCTTTTTGTTTTTCGTCGACAAACTGGATATTTAGTATTTCCCTCGACCCTGAGTTAGGTGGGAACCACAGCTTTTTCTCAACCCCGTTCTTTTCTAGGAGACGATTTAATTCATCCAAAAAGGTGGCGGGGTTGGCTAGGTTCGCCAGGCGAGCAATAATGACCATCGTCATTATTTCTTTGCTTTCACTTGGCGTCACTAGCTTCGGGGCTGCGGTTTCACTGATGGTCGTTGTAGCCGTCGCCGCCGCTTCGACGTAGGTCTTTTTTTTTGCCTTCCTTTGTTGCTTTATTACTTCCCGTTTTGTTCTGAGAGCTTCTTTGTGGACAGGACATCTCATGGCCAAGGCCCTGTGGTCCCCCCCGCAGTTCACGCATCTTGATTTTTCCGACGTCCACTATTTCCATTCGTGACCAACTTTTGAGCATACGAAGCAAGTGACGTCGGGCGCCGTACATTCCTTCGCGGGGTGTTTTTCCACGGCGGGGCAACATAAACACCTTTCCAGACTTATGAATTCCTCAGCTTAGACTTGCTCAGGGGCTATTTTAAGGTAGAACCTAAGAAGTCCCTCCTTCATGGCCCTCTGAGCTATCTCGACTTTCTCGAAGATTATTTTGACAATATTTTTCTCTAATTTTTCAACCTTGGAAAACTTCGCCCATTTTTGGTGCTTGGTTAGCTCGGCCTTGATACCCTCGCAACTAGTGTCCGTGAAGAAGGGGTCGAGCCTCCTTAGGATTATCGTTCTTCTTACAAGGATTTCATGGGGTACGGAAGCTTCAAGCCCAATTTTTCGAAGGGGCTCTCTGGCTTCTTCTGACACTATCTTCTCAATGTCGTAATCAGTCCAACATATCGAAGCGTATTCGTAGGGAGTCTCAATAAGCCTGATGAAGGCTATATTTATAACTTCAAAGATTGTTTCGACGACCGTACTTCGAGGTGGTTGTGTTGCCACCTGGATGGTATGGAGGGGAACCCGCTTAAGCTCGAGATTGGGCGGTCCCATGTCCCCCTTCGGGCAGCGTTACCCCTCTTACTTCTTGTGTATGTATGCTTCTTTCTTCGTGAAAAGTTCTCTTCTTCCGAAAAGCGATATTAGGGTGGATATCTGTCTGGTAAGGGCGGTTTAGAATCTTCCCTTAACTCTTCCTCTTTTGCTACGACCAGACATGATGAATGCTTACTCCATAATTACTCAATATCCGAATCTATGGTAGACTTTCCCTAATGACAAGAAAATGAAAAAATGAAAATGAACTTAAAAGATAGGTAAAGGTGTGTGGGATAGTAGGAGAAGGTATAGTTAGAAAAGTGTTATTTTAGTAGAAGGGTTTGTGTACCAGTACGTCTGGTAATATCTTCATTTGGGCTTTTTTTGTCTTTCAAGTATCTATTTAACAGAATAGAAGCATTCAAGCCCTTTTTTTCTGGTTTGCTTGAATTGTGTCTATTGTCTATTGTCTAGTATCTATTGTCTATTGATCTATTGATCTAACTATTGCGTGTCCTTTTTGGATTTTTTATCTTTTCTGTTAGTTATTATTTATTCCTTCTATTTTTGTGCTTAATTTGTCCACTGCGGATTATTTTATTTTAAGAAATACTTGATATCATGTATAAAATAGTTCATCTGGTAGTCCTATCAGGTTATTAGCGTTTTTCCAGAGTATATTTAACGATACACCGGCACAATATCCTCCTTCTACGCAGTTGGAAGTCAAGTTGCTGCACGTTGTAACGGTCTCTTTAGTCAAGATAGTCCCTCAGCCTGTCGTTGTTCAGTTTTTAGAATAGCTTTCCTATGAAATCTAGTAGGGATATCGGCCTGTAGATCTTAACTTTACCTTTAGGCTTCCCTGGCTTTAGAAGAAAAATCAAACATTCAGGTATTTAAATATTGATGTTTGCTGGGCATTTATTAGATGCGCTCTAGTGATACCTGAAATCCCTGAAGCTTTCTGTTTGAAGCTTTTTAGGGCTTTAAACTCATCTAGGGTAAAAGTTCTTCCTTTTTCTGCCGAGGGGGAACCGATGTCCACGTAGTGGAAGGGCGTTAAGGCTGGCCCTCGATCTTCCAATTTGATAAGACTCCCTCCTCATATTCCATGTCAAAGTCCATGTTTTCCTCTTCTTTAATGTCGAATTTCTTTTTCCAATGTTGTCTGAAACGGTGTTCAATAGCTTGGCCATCGGTGATCTTTATTCCGTCAGTTGTGATGGCAATGTTGACTTGGTGGGAAGAGTACCACTCAATCTCTCGACCTGGGACCAAAACTTCCTGGAGTCGCCTTCCGTGTTCATCTTTTCAAGGATTCCGTTCCAGATCGTCTTGGATTTCTCGCTGATTAGAAATTTAATCTCCAAGCGAAGCTTCCGGAGTTCCCTATAAAGATCTGCTGAGTTACCGTATTCATTTATTTCCAAAACTAGTTCCTCTAATCTATTTTTACTCTGAACAATATCCGACTCTCACCGTGGCGCTGGGAGAGTCTTATACTCTACCCTAGGGATGGCCACTGTGTCCGCCTCCTTTATTTTATTCATGATTTTTTCCAAATTTCTGTCGAGGTTTTCAAGCGTAGATCAGTCCACCTGTTTCACTTGGTGATCTTGTAGGATTCTTTTATAGTCGTTCCAGTTTGCCTTGGGAAAACATCTACAACTTGGGATTCTGACTTGTATAGGGGATGTCGAAATAGTAGTGACCGTACTAATATGGTCTGACGGAGTATAGGGGCCTGGAACCGTCGTGTTGTTCAAAACAAAGTTAGCATTGGTGAGGATGATATCAAGTGTTGAGGAGGATCTTCTAATTAGGTACGTGGGAAACTCTGGGTCAACTTTCTGTACCACATTTCGTTCCATAAGAAGGTTCAGGGAGGCTTCTGATCCATTGAATGTCGTGTTATAGCCTGCTTCCCTACAACGGACATCAAGGTCGCCGATCAGAATGGTAGAGCTATTCATCCTGAATAAGCGGAGAAAATTGGGAGTAAGAAGGTATGAACGTCTTGGGGGTTGGTACCCCACAGCTATAATAAGGTCATCGATAGTCGTCCTAATCTTAATTGCTAGGTATGATTCCTCCAGGTTGGCGATCTCTTTGTACTTGATACCCTTATTTACGGCTATTGCAACACCGTCGTATTTTTCATTAGTGTGGCTGGTCGTAATGGTGTTGTAGTTATATATCTTAATGGGGTTATTATCTGCATTAAGGCCATGCTCAGAGATTAGGACTATGTCCGAGTCTACTTCTCTAATGATGTTATTGTCGACAAATTTTTGCTTTCCCAGCCATTTACATTGAGCGAAAAGATCTTTATTCTTTTGGTAATTCTCGTATTGTATGCCATATTATTCTCCTTGGATGTTTTGTACTTTCGCTGGTTCTTCTCGCGGAGGTACCCTCGCCCTCCCAGATCTTTTCTTCTTGAACTGCTCATAAGTGAGATTAAAACATGATTCAGGGCATATTTCGATGTTGCCATCCTTTAATGCCGATAGCAGGTCTTCTTCATTGCTTCATTGACGTCACAATCGTAATCCCGCTTAAATTTCCCTTTGACCACTCCTTCGATTATATCTTTAACTTTTGCCAATCTTGATAGTGGAGCCGATGGTGAGGCATAGATCTTCAAGTTAAGGTGTGTGGTTTTAAGTTTAGGTGCGGATTGCTTGCTTTCTTTGGCGTTCTTGTTTTGCTGGCTCGCTTTTGAGGTATTTTTTCTCTCTGGGTTAGCTGTTCAGTTTCCATCGTTTCGGATGTTACGAGGGTATTTTGCTTGTTCAAATGGGGGTCCCAAGATCTTTATCTGTTTCTTGATTTTTGTTTTTGTTTTTATTATTAATATATATATATATATTTATTCATTAAATTTCAAGTGGTTTTCTTCTGTATGAATATCGATAATTCTCTTACTCATCGGGTTTTTCATTTTGTTTGTATAATCAGTAGTCTTATATCCGGTTTCTCATATTAATTATGTTTGTATAATCGGTTGTCTTATTCGGTTTCTCATATTGATTGTATGGTCGGTAGTTTTCTTCGGTAATCTTGTATTTTATCTATAAATCGGGTTGACGTTATATAAGAGGGTTTTTTCAGGCTTCTGTTAAATCGTTGTTTGTAGTGTATTCACCAGATTTCGTTTTCCGGTACTATTATTCGGTTAATTTCATTTGGGGAAATTATGTTTTTTTATATTTTCCCACACTTTCGTTGTTCGTTTTTGTAGGATTATTTTCAGTAAGATGTTTAATTAACCTGTCGTTTAGGAGTTTTTCTAGGATTTTACCCAGAAATTCCAAGAGCGAGCTCGGGCGGTAGCTTCCGACTTGGTGTTTTGGTTTGTCCGGCTTCGGTAGGAAGATCATCTTTGCCATTTTAAAGGTTTAGGGAAAGTATCTAATATTGAGGCAGGCATTGAAAATCTTCACTATCAATTCATGCACATTTTCAGGAGCATTTATTAGTGAAAGACCGCTTGCTCGGCCAAGTTTCGACTTATGTTAAAAAAGCCGGTTTGGCGTCCAGGCATTCAGACGTGGCTATGAATGCCGTTTGTGATTTGTCAGACGGACTTGGAAAATTTACGCTTATTCATAAGAACTCTTCGCTGATAAAGGAAGCCCCCTAAAAACGTGAATTTTTATTCACTTTTCCCTACGAGGTTTTTAAGAAAGAGAATTTAAGAGAGCCCTGAGTATTCGACTTATGTCGAACTAAACTTCCCCCGCACCCCTCCCCCCTCACCTGGGGGAGGGAATTGAAGTGAGATGAACTGCCATTCATCTAGCCTCGTCCCAAGTATGCCATTCACTATGGTAGACATAATTGGGGGCGCCAAGGAAAGCAGGTTTGAGGAGTAGCCCACTGTGGAACTCGGCGTCAGAAGCACCCTGACAAGGGCCAGGATTGCAACTTCCGGGGAAGGTGGTAGCCCTTCCCTAAACCCCAAGAGCCCAGCGACGATCATAGAGGGAAGTAACACCCGTCTCTATGTATGTCGGCTGTAGTTATGTTCCCTAAACCCTCGATGGGCGGCACCCCCGGTGAGCGATGGTTGATTCCGCGCTAACCAAAAAAAGTCCGCCATACAATCACACCTCGTGAGCCCCCCATCCCCCACCCCCCTGGGTTCACCCTTCATCATCTCATCGTGCATCTGGCAGTTCACGCTCATGAAAGCTCGTTACAATGGAGATCGGGTTGACCCCCTTCAAGCGCTCTACTACAAAGAAAAGAATTGGGACCCACATAAGAGGGCACAAGGATTCGAGGGAAAGAACCAGCTAAATATCATGAAGAAAGAGCGACCCTACAATGGTTACTCGCCCTGAGGGGCCTCTCTCGGACAAAATGGCACAAAATGGGACCACCTGGGTCCGGCTGTGCACCATTAGTGAACACAGCAGACCGAGCAGGGAGAAGACATTTGAAGTTGTCTTTTGGCGACTAAAGATTGCCATGATCAGGTTACTCGAGGTACCAACTGGTTAAGTCGCGATATGCAAAAATAAAACGATGTCGAGGCAATGACTAAAGAAGAGGCAGTCGAAGTGTTACGCGAGATCGGCCTGCAGCCCGCCATCCCTCCGCAGATCCAGACGCACAGGAGTGTTATCTGCCGGAGGTTAGACCCTTGGATCGCTAACATTCCAAGGAAGGATTAAGGAAGAAATAGTGAAGAATCAGAAATGGGCATAGGTCACCGAAATAATAAAATTCAGAAATAAAATAGAAAATAGAGACTACAACCATGTGTTTAAGATTATTTTCAGCGACACATCTATGGCTAAGAAGGCGAAGGAGGTCGGACTCCTACTTTATAACGCCAAAATCAAAAAGGAACAGATTGAGAGGGAAGAATTCGAGCCAATCCAATTCTGCTTCTGCTGTTATAAGATGGAGACACACAAAACCAGGGACTGTTAAGCACCTCAAGAGATATGCTCTAAATGTAGAGAACCAGGCCACTACTGGAAAGACTGCAAGAGCCCCCGCAAGAGGTGCGCAAACTGTGGGCAAAGCCATTGTTCCATGGCAATGGCCTGCTCTATGAAAAAGGAGTTAATTAAAGAAAAGATGCTGCAAAGCAAACAGAGGGAAGCGAGGAAAGCGAACACAACCTACGCACAGGTCACCAAGGCGGCATGCAAAATGAGAATTGAACAAAAATATTGACTTGTATCCTGCACGCGCACGTCAGGAACTTGTCGAAGCCAAGGACATATGTGAAAGAATTGAACCAAATGCTTGCAAAGAACGGCATAAGCGAGATGTGGTTCCCGGAAGACCCCCCATTAGGGAATGTCCTTCAACTGCAAATGGTCCCAAACCAAAAACGTGAAGAGGCGCAAGCAGAGAAGAGACAAGAAGCAAAACCAAAAGAGTTGGTCAGAAGACCGGATCCGAGAATAGAGGCAAGAAAAGAAAGGGAGGCTGCTGCCAAAAACGGCAAATCTCTCCAAACAAAAAAAGAAAAAACAAAAAAAGGACAGCAGAAGAGGAATCTTCAGATCCCACAGACTTCTCGGACTCCTCAAACACAGATATAACAACCAAAGAAGGTCGCCGGATGAAAGGAAAGAGAGAGGCTAAGAGACCACTCGATGTAGATGGGATCAACCATTCAGTATATGCATCTGAGCAGGTCTCCTTCCCAAAAGACATGGATGCAAACAAAATCTTTGTCGGCATCAGAAAAAAAAACATAAGTGGGAGTACGACGCACAGTGCGACGAACAAACTGTCGAGGAAGCGCTTTTCAACCAAAATGTCACCTTTTACTCGGAAACATTTTAAGAACTGACCATGGCAGAATTTAAGAAAAAGAGGAAGGGGAAAATGCGCCCTTCTACCAAGAAATACCCGAAGCCAGAATAAAGAATGGAAAACCCAAACAACAGGTTGAGAACAGTGACACTCAACACCTTGTTTGGGCTAATTCAACGCTAGATGCCGAACAGCTGGCTATGGAAACACGAACAACAGAGGCCATAACTTGGAAATGGTTAGTCCAAAGAACATCCAAATGATAGGACCGGACTTTCCAATCTATATCACCTCTCGGGCAACAACAAAACTCGACATAATCATGAAAAGTGATGCCTTCCCCTTTAATTACCATAGCAAGCCGGACCCAACAGTATGCAGCGACCATATAGCGATCTTGACGACCATCTCGCTCGCACAGATCCAGCTTCCGGTCCCTCTCCGTAAAAGCTACCCTTCGGCCAATTGGGAACGCTACAGGAAAATCCTTGCCGAATTTGAACCAACCGACCTAAGCAAAGCTACACTAGAGGAGATCAACGGGGAGATGGTTACGATAACAGCCTCCATCATCGAGGCTGACCTCGAGTGTGTACCTTTGACAGGGTATAAAACTCCACCACATCCCAGATGGACCGAAGAGATAAAAGAGATCGCTAGGGAGCACAGGTAGTTGTATGAAGAAATCAGAAGAGCAGGTACTAGTCGGGAAAGAAGCCCACTTGGGAATAAGGCTCTCCTGGTGACTCTTCTAGGTAGGGGTTGTGGAATGTCGAGGTTGGTATTTATAAGCGGGAGTATCTCTTCTTCTACCTTTTCCCAGGTCTTTCTCCCGCGCCTTTGGAGGACCATATTCAATGGCTTTAGTCCTGCCCTTGCGTGCAGTTCTGTCTGCCGAATACGGTCCATCTTGCGTGCGCTAGCTATCAGCAGGGTAGCTTTGTTCTGTACCCTCTGCATTTGCCTGAGAGGCAGAACTAGCTGCCTGTATTACCAATACCGGGTACGCCAGGGTTGAGCGCACCAGGGCAGCGTATAACTTTCTGATGTTATTGACTCTGAGGCTTTTGAACCTGGACATTTTCCAAGCTCTCTCGTGGCTAGGAAGATTCGGTTGTTGATATGCATCTTATACCCCGTTTTGGTGATACGCACACTTAGGACTTTACCCTCGCTGCCGTATGGGTAAAGTCGTCGTGAATTATGACGTCATCAAATTTCAGGCGGTTTACTAGAAGGATTTGGAACTTTCAGCGGGTGGTCTTAATTTTCCACATTCTCTCGACTCGATTGATGTTTTCAGTTTCGGCAGCAGTCTCCATTGCTTGAACTCCAGCGTTCTAGGATGGCGACGAGCTCTGTTGTACACAGAAAACACCCGATGGGAAGATATAGGAAAGAGGAGCACCAAGGTATCGTTTCCACCAAAGTTACTGTCGTAGAATTGCTCATAGTCTGGTCCAATAATTATTCTAGTCCTTGCTCTGGACACACTGCATTTGTTTAAGTCGATGGTATTGACCCTATGACTCAATCTACGATCATATATATATATATATATATATATATATATATATATATATATATATATATATATATATATATATATATATATATATATATATATATATATATATATATATATATATATATATATATATATATATATATATATATATATATATATATATATATATATATATATATATATATATATATATATATATATATATATATATATATATATATAGGTAGGCTTTAATTCCTACTGAACGTGCGAAAGCTGGTTAGAGGCGGGTTGTGCCGTAGCTAGGATTCTCACTATAAAAGTCCCACTTGTTACTGGGGGGAGGTTTGTGATTGTTGAATTCCAAGAGTGCATAATAATGGTTGAATAAATTAACCGAAGGGATTCTTAATTAAAGTCTTGCCAAGGGTACGTCAAAAAGGAGGAGCAACAAATAAACACACGTACAAAAAATAAACTTTACACAAATATAATAATTAGGTATAGTTAAACGGGCAAAATTAAGGATTAAATATTAAACACTGACGTTAAGCGTCTAGATTTATAATGACTCAATGGGAGTATCAATCACTGTTAATTCAATAGGTGATTTAAGAATAAAGGGACACTGGGTTAACAGATTACCATTAATTGTAATGGATTGGAGAGACGACTACTCAGGTCCAGACGGGGTGGTTCGGGTGGCGTTAACATGAGTTCTCGGGGAGAGGGGGATAAGACGACGGGTTTGGGGCTGCTGACTGCAGTTCCGGTTAGTTCACTCCTAACTGGATGTGACACTAACAAATAGTAACTTCCAGTAACTATTTGGATGTTCTTTTTCTTTATGAAGTTACGGTAAGCAACAGAGCGTATTATTCTAGTCACAGACTCTGCGGGGAGGGATTTACCTCAGGAACACTTTGAGACAGCGACCAAGTTGACTCGGCGGAGCGTTGGCAGTCGATACGTTACGGCAACGACTCTCGTTCAACGTAAGGGTGACGCGTTACGCGAGTAGGTTTAGGACACTGCTCTAGAGGGATAAACGGCGATGTTATTTATACCGCGGATTATAAGAAATCGATAGAAAGATTCCATTCACGACAATTCGCTTATTGCAGCGCCTTCTGGACAATCTCCATAGAATATAGGCTTCTCTGATAGCTAGGCCTTCTTTCGTCAGACTTACTGTTGCCATTTGGGAAAAGGGTGGAGGAAAGGAGAGAGAGGAGACGAAGGTCAACTCAAACGACAAATTTCTTTCGTTCCCACGATTGTCTGGCAGCATGCGAGTATGTACGTTCTATACCCTCACAGTTACAGTAGACCAACTATTGATGGTACGAGGGCAATCGGAAAAGATGGCTATTAGACTTAATAACTCGCTGATTGCTTTACCGGTATGATGTGCCCAAATAGAGATAATGGTGGGGTTCGTAGTTCTAATAACGGCTGAAATCATGGAAAGTCGAACCTGTTTGGCGACAGTGATAAAATACCTATTTAAGTAGTAAAATACTAGGTCATCTGCATAGTGTACTGCTGCTAGTACGGAGAAGAGACGATGACCGTGTTCATTAAAAAAAAGCACTTAGAACCAAACCCTAGAAAACGCTCTCCTCTTGTCAAAGGAGAATAGAGTAGCAAGAATCTACAGGAATCCGGAAGGAAGAACCACACTAAAACTTTGAAATGAATGAGGGTAGGAAATTATGAAGTCCATAGGAATGCAAAAAAAAGATACTAGAGTGGCGATGAGTAGTATCGTAGGCTTTGTGGATGTAAAAAGATTACTAGTATTAATTAGTTTTCCGTCGATTTTGGCAATGACTTACTTCATGCCCTTAAAAGAATAGATTGGGCATATAGAGAAACTTGCACAAAAGAGGCTTATAGTGGAAAGGGGATAAGCATTCCTCAGCCCACTATCTTGGCACTCAATAGTTAGGCTGGTGGCAAGGTGGTCCAAGACGACCAGCCATTGTGGAGTGTTGCAGGAGACTGTCTAGTCGTCGGTTTAATAGCGCTCTCCTAGTGCGAGTCGCCACAGCAGATTTTGCATTAGGGGTTGACTCCAGTAGTCTTTGTCCAGTGAAGGACATCCACAAGATAGTGGGTCAGGAGTTGTCGAGATCCTCCTTAGTTGTTGTTTTATTCTCGAAACTGCTACGCTAATTCATGCCAACGTGTCAATACGGCGCGAGAATCCCTCCTGAACGTTGTTTTTCAAGCAAAGAAGGGGATGGAGGATCATAAGAAACGGAGAGAGTCATTCTGGCAGTCAGGAAGTATTGGATGGGATTTAGAATTAAGGGGGGTGGCGAGGTAGAGGCCAGCACATTTTTCATGAATTTGCATGCACAGCCGGTCATAGGTATAGGCAGAGATGGACAAAATCACTAACTTTGGTGAGATTGAAGATCAAGATCAGATCCCTAAAGGGTGATATTCGAGATCCAGATCAAGGTCGTGATTTTGAAGATTAATTTTCAAGATTACTTCTACGTAAATTAGAAAAGAGTTGTAGTCTTGTTGAGTAAACACACAGAAAAAGAAGATAATCAGTCCTGTAAAGTATCACTCGTAATACCACCTGAGGGTTGAGGCAATGCAAGCATGGCATCCTACCTATGCACTAAGTACTAAAATAGATTTAGTTAATGAAAATTATCTACTTAAGTTTAACGGTTCAAGTAGAAGGGGTCATACCTACTAGATATATAACCCTTATTCTCATTCTAATCAACATAAACATTTTTTTAAAACTGAGAATAATAAGTGGATCAATAGTCAATTCGCACGACTTAAAACCTTTTAAGAATAATCTTGACAATTACATGATGGATAAATCAGACTTTAATGAAAGTAAAAAAAGTATTATTTAAATATAGGTCACATATGTCTAATATTAATAAAATTACATTAGACAGCTTAATAATATTGATTTCTAACAAATTACTGGTTACTAACAGTGTCGTATAATGCCCCTTTTGAACACTCCAATCCTGACACCACTTTTGTCGGGGTATAGCTTGTGTAAAGTGATATACTTCTTTGATGAAGTAGTATTTGTTCTATGAGTGCTGATGTTGTTGTTTTAAGGAAAAGCCGCTTCAACACGTAAGGATATAAAGAAACGCACACGAATTCCCAAAATAAACTTATATTTTAAATTCAACAATTTACTACACAAAAACTAAACATGAACCACAGAAATACTACGAATTTTAAAAAGCACAAAAAACTTCAATAATTTCTCCATATGGCTTTCTAACTTGACCTACTTGACATTATAGTGATGGTTGACCCATCACTCACTTCAATTTAAACAAAACAAGCTGCTAAGGGCCTTTACTGGCCGCAACTACCTTTGTGGATACCCCTTGAAACGAGTTTGCGTCTGACCTTGAACTCAATGAGCACTTTCCCTCGGAAATGTTATTGTGTCCAATCCGAGACGCGTGCCGACCGGCCAGATGGAGGTTGCGGACGAATTACTTGAAAGCCCTTTCTAACTTTAGCGAGTGTAGCAGCTGGGTCCACACGCTTTCGGCAGGAAGGGATATCACCAGGGAATAGTGAAGAAAGATTCCTTTCTCTTCTTTGGATTACTCTAAGGAGTCATTCGCACTGTCTAGCGATGCGCTAAGGCTTGAGTATCTTGACTCAGGGGAGTGCTGGAGGTATTGTACTCTTGGGGAAGGGTCTTCTTCAAGTGCAAGGAGTGTACTCGGGGGTCTTCTTCAAGGGCAAGGATAGAGGAGGGGGGTTTCTCTGACGAGAATAAGTTGAACTTGAACAAGGTAACTTAAAGGTGGGTTTGGTAACTAGGAACTAGCTCGAGGATGAGCTTCTTCTTAGTTCCAGTCTTCCTCAAGGGTGAGGCCTATCTCTGTGTTTTGGGATGCACCAGGATAAAACGGGGGGGTCTCTGACGAGAATAAGTTGAACTTGGTTCCTCAACCAAGTTAACTTATGAGTTTGGTGTGGCCACCGGGTAATGAGCTCGAGGGGGAGCCTTTTTCCTCTTATTTTCGTAATTTCTCAAGAGCGAGGAATATCCCTGGGCTTTAGGATGCACCAGGATATGAGGAGTCTCTACGACGAGAGTAAGTTGAACTTTAACAAATTAACTTAACGTTCGGTTTGATAACCAGGGACTAGCTCGAGGATGAGCTGCTTCTTAGCCCCCTTGGTAGCCCTGCCTCTCTTGCAGGGAAATTCGCCATCTGGCGACTCACGTATTTTACCTGTCCAGTCTTGGTAGCCCAGCCTCAAACCAGGGACTTCGTTGACTCGAGATTCACGTATTCTACCTGTTCAGTCTTGGTAGCCCGGCCTCAATCCGGGGACTTCGTAGCCTGGAGACTCACGTATTCTACCTCGTTTTTCCCAAGTGTTTGCTATTTATACATCGTCACCCCACTTAGGTAGGGGTAGGGAGGGGGGTGGGCTCGTGGACGGGCCCAGGAGGGTTCTTATTCCAACGGTTTTTCCCACCAAGTCTTACCTCGGCTCCCGTTGACCTTCGAGCTTGAGAGAAACGCGTCTCCAATTTCTTACTTGAGCTGAAGTTGAATATAGACTAGTAGGGGAGCTCCTGCAGTTTAAAACCGTTCGGTATTTCATAGCGAAGAGTGGCGAGGGACTGTGGTTACGAGTTTGACCCACGTTGCCTGGCCCGGATGTTCTTGCGGTTACTGTCCCGTGTCTCCACTGATAGAGAACGTGAGGGTGACGATTCACCTACAAACAGATTTATAAAATTTTAAAGCACACAAGTAACATTCTACATCTTTTATTGTATTTTTCATGATACCATCATTGGTTCGTGTCATCGATCGAGATCAGTGAGCGGTTGTTTCGTGTCGTCAGTTATCATTTATTGTCATTAATTCACCTGCTCGAGTTAATCATCGCGGTGAAATGTTGTAGAGGTGTGCGTCGCTGCTGTGATCGCGCTCGTTTTGTTTCTCGGGATTCTGTCATCCTTTTTTTCAAGGTCTTGGGAGTCCTCATGCGTTGCTATTGTCGGGCCTTCGCCTTATCTTCGTCATCGTTGTGTTTTATTCATAATCATCTTTTCGTTGTCGTTGCATTTTCGCTATTCTCACATACGAAATCAAACAGGTCACTTCACGCTGCAAGACAGTCTGAATCAACTTAACGCTATCGTACAGCCTTCGCCCTCATCACCCATTCGCTAATGTTGTTTTCTTTATCTTAATAAAGATTTTTTGATGTTGGATTTAAGTCTGCTCCTCTCCATTGGTTTTTGAAAATTAAATTAAGGCTGCACAGCGGAAAATACCTGGATTATATATATATATATATATATATATATATATATATATATATATATATATATATATATATATATATAACAACCCCAAAATTATTTTTAGGATCGCAAAATGACGATGGTTAAGAATTGTCGATTTTGAAGACGACGATGAAGAAAACATAACATTGGCGAATGAGTGATGAGGGCCAAGGCTTTACGATTTTTTTCATAAAAGTTTTAAATTTCATCAAAATAAGCACTCAATCTTGGGAGACAAGGTATATATATATATATATATATATATATATATATATATATATATATATATATATATATATATATATATATATATTTATATATATATATATATATATATATATATATATATATATAGAGAGAGAGAGAGAGATATTGATGGGATTCTATAAAAACAAATGAAGAGGAAGAATAAGAGAAACCAAGAGAGGTATGAGTTTCTTTACTACTAACGCTTGGCTCCGCAGGAGCTTTCTCAGTGACAAGAAACAATGAGAAGAAATAACAAGGAAAGTAAGTACCCTAGGAGACCTTACGGTCCATTCAAAGAGGGTACTTTTGGACTAGCAATTGAGTAGGCCCATGGCTGCTCAATTGTTTTGCGTCCCTAAACGGCCACTTTTCAAGACTTTGTCTAGTCTTGACTTGAACTGGTCAACAGATTCACTGTTGACAACTTCCACTGAAAGTGCGTTCCACTTACCGCAGATACTGTAAGTGAAAAAATTTCCACACAGATTGCGGTTGTAACGCTTCAGTTCAAGTTTGAAGCCGTGATTGCGCGTTCTGTTCTCATTCAGTGTGAAAATATCCCGGTAGTCAACATTGTCGAACCCTCGAAGTATTTGGAAAACTTCAATGGGCTGACCACGCAGTCTACGGGTTTCCAGCGAGAACAGATCTAATTCCCTTAGTCTATCCTCATAACTTTTATGTCGGATAGAGGGAATCAGCTTGGTTGCCCTGGCTTGTACGCGTTCCAATCTCGCGATGTCCTTTCGCAATGAAGGACTCCAAAATTGTACGGCATACTCCAGGTGCGGCGAATGATGATGATGATGATGATCTAGCAAGTGTTGAAATGTATGGTAGTAATAGAAAGAGAAACCTTTATACCAGGGAAGGAAAACAACTAAAACAACGGTTTGAACGCGATACCCCAACAATAACACAGATTTAAAAACATGACATAAAACGAACAAAAGGATAAACCTGATACTCAGGCAGCTATTTCTCTTCATTTGAATTCTAGACATTTTCTTCTTTTCCATCTACATTTTCTTCTAACCTTCACACTGGGCTTAACACAGCATACATGATACAGGGGCACTAGAGATTAAATGATTCGACAGGATATAGTACACACCGTCGTTCGGATTCCACATAAAGCTGTAGGTCCGCCGACCACCTTGGTCTCCTTAAAATCTTCCACACTACTTCAAACTTTGCTATCCCCCTTTCTCTTTCCTCTTCCTCTCCCTGTCCTTCTCCCTATCTCCCTCTCTCCTATCCAGAAGTCTAACAGAACTCTGGAAAGAGAGAGGGGAGACTGGGAGGGCCTAGTGCCCTCCCATCCCCCTCTGGTCATCTTAGGATGACCGGAGGGGAAGGTAGAGGGGCTTGGCGATCTATTCTATCTCACCTGCCACACCTTTTCTACTTTACTTTACTTTACCCTCCGTCAAGATGGCATTCAAGCCTTTCAAATATGATTTTGCTTGAATGTAGGCACTACGCCTCTTTTTAGTTTCAATTTTTTCTTACTTCTTTTTCTTCTTTGATTTAGTTGGGCACTTCGCCTCTTTTTATTTATATATTTCTTTATTTATTCGAGTTTTAATTTATTTATTTATCATGGGCACTACGCCTTTTTTATTCATTTATTTATTTATTTACTTGGGTTTTCATTTAGTTTTGGGGAACTTCGCCTCTTTTTATTTGTTTACTTAAGTTTTGGTTTAGTTGTTGATTTTTGGTCACTTCGCCTCTTTTTAATTATTTGTTAAATAACTTTATGTCGTTTTTCTGATTTGGGCACTTCGCTTCTTCTGTTGGTATGTATTCTTGTGTTTTAATTCGGGATTTCTACTTAATACGTTAGAGTGATCGGTTCTCTTATTTAGGTAAACACCAGTAGTAAAGAACCTCGTACCTATCTTGGTTTCCCATTTGTTTTTATAGAATTTCATCAATCTATATATATATATATATATATATATATATATATATATATATATATATATATATATATATATATATATATATATATATATATATATATATATATATATATATATATATATATATATATATATATATATATATATATATATATATATATATATATATATATATATATATATATATATATATATATATATATATATATATATATATATATATATATATATATATATATATATATATATATATATATATATATATATATATATATATATATATATATATATATATATATATATATATATATATATATATATATATATATATATATATATATATAAACCAGGTATTTTCCGCTGTGGAGCCTTAATTTAATTTTCAATAAACCAATGGTGAGGAGCAGACTTATCCAACACACAAAAATCTTTATTAAGATTGAGTCATGCAACGTTTCGACCTTACGGTCATCTTCTATATATACACATATGACTAACAACCCCAAATTATTAAAAGATCGCAAAATGACGATAGTTAAAATTTGTCAATTTCGAAGAAAACGATGAAGAAAACAACATTAGCGAATGGGTGATGAGGGCGAAGGCTTTACGATAGCGTTAAGTTGATTCAGACTGTCTTGCAGTGTGATGTGACCTGTTTGACTTCGTATGTGAGAATAGCGAAAATGCAACGACAACGAAAAGATGATTATGAATAAAACACAATGATGACGAAGATAAGGAAAAGGCCCGACAATACCAACGCATGAGGACTCCCAAGACCTTGAAAAAAAGGATGACAGAATTCCGAGAAACAAAACGAGCGCGATCACAGCAGCGACGCACACCTCTACAACATTTCACCACGATGATTAACTCGAGCAGGCGAATTAAGGAAAATGAGTGATAACTGACGACACGAAACAACCGCTCACTGATCTCGATCGATGACACGAACCAATGATGGTATCATGAAAAATACAATAAAAGATGTAGAATGTTACTTGTGTGCTTTAAAATTTTATAAATCTGTTTGTAGGTGAATCGTCACCTTCCCGTTCTCTATCAGTGGAGACACGGGACGGTAACCGCAAGGCAACCTGGGTCAAACTCGTAACCACAGTCCCTCGCCACTCATCACTATGAAAAGCCCAACGGTTTTAAACTGCAAGATCTTCCCTACGAGTGCATATTCAATTTCACCTCAAGTGAGAAATTGGAGACGTGTTTCTCTCAAGCTAAAAGGCCGACGGGAGCCGAGGTAAGACTTGGTGGGAAAAACCGTTGGAATAAGAACCCTCCTAGGCCCGTCCACGAGCCCACCCCCCTTCCTTCCCCTACCCCAGTGGGGTGACGAGGTATGAATAAAAAAACACTTGGGAAAAACGAGGTAGAATACGTAAGTCTCTAGGCTACGAAGTCCCCGGATTGAGGCCGGGCTAGCAATACTGAACAGGTAGAATACGTGAGTCTCCAGGCTACGAAGTCCCCTACAATAAAAGATGTAGAATGTTACTTGTGTGTTTTGAAATTGTATAAATCTGTTTGTAGTGGAATCGTCACCCTCCCGTTCTCTCTCAGTAGAGACACGGGACGGTAACCGCAAGAATATCCATGCCAGGCAACGTGGGTCAAACTCGTAACCACAGTTCCTCGCCACTCTTCGCTATGAAAAACCGAACGGTTTTAAACTGTAAGAGCTCCCCTACGAGTCTATATTCAATTTCACCTCAAGTAAGGAATTGAGACGCGTTTCTCTCAAGCTCGAAGTCCAACGGGAGCCGAGGTAAGACTTAGAGAGAAAAACCGTTTGAATAAGAACCCTCCTGGGCCCGTCCACAAGCCCCCACTTCCTACCCCTATCCCAGTGGGGTGACGAGGTATAAATAACAAACACTTAGGATAAACGAGGTAGAATACGTCAGTTTCCAGGCTACGAAGTCCCCGGATTAAGGCCTGAGTTACCAAGTCTGAACACGTATAATACGTAAGTCTCCAGGCTAGGAAGTCCCTGGTTTGAGGCCGCGCTACGAAGAATGGACAGGTAGAATACGTGAGTAGCCAGACTACGAAGTCCCCTACAATAAAAGATGTAGAATGTAACTTGTGTGCTTTAAAATTTTATAAATCTGTTTGTATGGGAATCGTCACCCTCCCGTTCTCTCTTAGTAGAGACACGGGACGGTATCCGCAAGAACATCCAGGCCAGGCAACGTGGGTAAAACTCGTAACCACAGTCCCTCGCCACTCGTCGCTATGAAAAACGAATGGTTTTAAACTGCAAGAGCTCCCCTAAGAGTCTATATTCAATTTCACCTCAAATAAGAAATTGGAGACGCGTTTCTCTCAAGCTTGAAGGCCAACGGGAGCCGAGGTAAGACTTGGTGATAAAAACCGTTGGAATAAGAACCCTCCTGGGCCCGTCCACAAGCCCCCGCTTCCTACCCCTTTCCCAGTGGGGTGACGAGGTATAAATAACAAACACTTTGGATAAACTAGGTAGAATACGTCAGTTTCCAGGCTACGAAGTCCCCGGATTGAGGCTGGGCTACCAAGCCTAAACAGGTATAATACGTGAGTCTCCAGGTTACGAAGTACCTGGTTTGAGGCCGCGCTACCAAGACTGAATAGGTAGAATACGTGAGTAGCCAGACTACGAAGTCCCCTACAATAAAAGATATAAAATGTTACTTGTGTGCTTCAAAAGTTTATAAATCTGTTGTAGGGGAATCGTCACCCTACCGTTCTCTCTGAGTGGAGACACAGTTTTTAACCGCAAGAACATCCGGGCCAGGCAACCTGGGTCAAACTCGTAACCACAGTCCCTCGCTACTCGTCGCTATGAAAAGCCGAACGGTTTTAAACTGCAAGATCTTCCCTACGAGTGCATATTCAATTTCACCCCAAGTAAGAAATTGGAGACGCGTTTCTCTCAAGTTTGAAGGCCAACGAGAGCCGAGGTAAGAATTGGTGAGAAAAACCGTTTGAATAAAAACCCTCCTGGGCCCATCCACAAACCCCCCTTCCTACCCCTACCCCAGTAGGGTAACGAGGTATAAATAAAAAAACACTTGGGAAAACGAGGTAGAATACGTGAGTCTCCAGGCTATGAATTCCCCGGATTGAGGCCGGGCTACCAAGACTGAACAGGTATAATACGTAAGGCTCCAGGCAACGAAGTCCCTGGTTTGAGGCCGGGCTACCAAGACTAGACAGGTAAAATACGTGAGTCGCCAGACTACGAAGTTCCCGGCAAGAGAGGCAGGGCTACCAAGGGGGCTAAGAAGCAGCTCATCCTCGAGCTAGTCCCTGGTTATCAAACCGAACGTTAAGTTAACCTGTTCAAGTTCAACTTACTCTCGTCATGGAGACTCCTCATATCCTGGTGCATCCTAAAGCCCAGGGATATTCTTCGCTCTTGAGGAATTACGAAAAGAAGAGGAAAAAGGCTCCCCCTCGAGCCCGTGACCTGGTGGCCACATTAAACTCATAAGTTTACTTGGTTGAGGAACCAAGTTCAACTTATTCTCGTCAGAGAACCCCTCCTCCCTGTTCTATCTTGGTGCATCCCAAAACACAGAGATAGGCCTCACCCTTGAGAAAGACTGGAACTAAGAAGATGCTCATCCTAGAGCTAGTTCCGGGTTATCAAACAGACCTTTAATTCAACGTGTTCAAGTTCAACTTTTTCTCGTCAGAGAACCCCTCCGCCTCTATCCTCGCCCTTGAATAAGATCCCCGAGTACACTCGTCACACTTGAAGAACCTCCCCCCCCCTCCGAGAGTACACTTCCTCCAGCACTCCCCTGAGTCAAGCTACTCAAGCCTTAGCGCATCGCTAGACAGTGCGAATGACTCCTCAGAGTAATCCAAAGAGGAGAAAGGAACCTTCTTTCACTATCCCGTGGTGATATCCCTTCCTGCCGAAAGCGTGTGGACCCAGCTGCCACACTCGCCAAAGTCAGTGGTGGTTTTCATGTTATTCGTCCACAACCTCCATCTGGCCGGTCGGCACGCGTCTGGATTGGACACAATAACATTTCCGAGGGAAAGTGCTCATTGAGTTCAAGGTCAGACGCAAACCCGTTCCATGGGGTATTCACCAAGGTAGTTGCGGCCGGTAAATGCCGTTAGCATTTTGTTTTGTTTAAATTGAAGTGAGTGGTGGGTCAACCATCATTATAATGTCAAGTAGTTCAAGTTAGAAAGCCATACGGAGAAATTATTGAAGTCTTTTTTGTGTATTTTAAAATTCGTAGTATTTCTGTGGTTCATGTTTAGTTTTTGTGTAGTAAATTTTTAAATTTAAAATATTAGTTTATTTGGGGAATTCCTGTGCGTTTCTTTATATCCTTACGTGTTGAAGCGGCTATTCCTTAAAACAACAACATTAGCACTCATAGAACAAAGACTACTTCATAAAAGAAGTATATTACGTTCCACAAGGTATACCACGACAAAAGTGGTGTCAGGAGTGGAGTGATCAAAAAGGGCATTATACGACAAAAAGTGGTGTCAGGTCTGTAGGTTTTATATTAGAAAGAACCCAGCAGCGTCTAATTAAGGAAGAGCCAACACATTAAGGAATACCAAGAATAAGAGAATAATTGACGACAGAAAAATTGGTAAAGTTAGGGGTGGAAACAATCTGAAGGTAATTCTTAGACCAAGTGGTAAATTTGTTGTTGGAGTGGTATTTCAATCAGCATAGTAGTGGGATTAAGGGTAAGTTAGGCTGCGCGCTACCTGGTGAGGGGCGGCATAAGTACCTGAGAATACAGCAAGGAAAAATCGACGAACAAATACAAAATGGATCCGGTCGAAAGATTATACCAACAATCCCAAAGTCTGGAACTTGAAGGCAAAGAGATGCATGACTACGTCATGGCAAAACTGAGAATAGAATGCGAAGAAGAAAAAAGAGATTTGGATAGAGAAGAAGAACAAGACATAATAAAGTTTGATAGAGAAATGGAAAATATAAGAAGAGAGGGGAAAAGAAAATACGAAGCAATGGAAATATGGATGGACAGAAAAAGAGAAGAAAACCAAATGCAGTGGAAAATAGAAATAGAGGAAAGAAGATTCCCAAGCCGAAGTAAAACAAACGAAAGAATAAGACAGTTGAAAAGAGAGGAAAAATAATTAAAACTAGGGATAGAAAGGGAAGATTAAGAAAGAAAAATAACTATAAAGCTAGAAGATGAAGAAAGAAGAACCTGACGGGAGAGCAAAATAGCAAAAGCGGAAATAGAAGCCAAGGAAAGGAGAATGAAGAGGGGAAAAGAGTCAAAAGAGAGAAGAATAAAGATAAAAACAAGTAGATGAAAGAAGAATACAGAGGGAAAAAGAACTTGCGCAATCTGAAAGAGAAGAGAGATAAGAAAAGAAAAATTGCTCGCACTCGAAAGTGCATCTATTGAGAATCAGATAGAGGTCAAGGAAGGTTTAGCTCGGCCTGGACCTAGGAAGGGACCATCGATGGAAACCCAGCCAAATAAGGTAATGATGGAAGAAGTAGTAAGTAGGGATTAGGTACCAGCAGGAGTACATAAAGAAGAACCTACGAGGAAAACCCAGCGAAATGGGGTAATGATGGACGAAGTAGTAACTAGGGAAGAGGTACAAGCAGGTGTACCTGAGGAATTACCTACGAAGAGAATCGAGTCAAATGGGTTGACAAGGAACGAGGAAAGAAGTGTTAATCCGATACACCCAGGTAAAACTAGTCAGATGGTAGACGCGGATGAGTATCCTCTACCCTTAGTAGGCTCCTCCCCGAACAGAATATTAACGGAGATACCATTAAAACTCCAAGTTGTAGTGAGCTCCACGCCCATTAACGCCCCGGCAAGGAAAGTTTTATTCGACCCCCAAAGATCAAACCCAGACACGTTCTCCCCGTGTACCTGGTTAAAGGAGAACTATGGGACCCACGCTCCCATTAATTGTGCTCAACTGCAACAGGCCCCGGTAAGGAAAATGGTTTACGAACAAATTAGATCGAATACAAACTCTATCTCCAAAGGTACCTAGTTAAAGGAGAACTATGGGACGCTCCCAGCATTTATGCCTCACTGCAACAGGCCGCTCTAGCCATGAGGGTTAGTTTAAAAGTATCCCAGTACCATAATACGGGTAGTTAGCATAAGTTGGAGTACCACTGCCATTTTGTGACTTACTTGGGTTGACCCCATAAATCGAATGGCCGACTCAGGCGAGGTAAGGTAATGGTCACAGAGCACCATTTTAATATTAGCTACATCAAACGAGCCGATAAAGTACAGTCGCTCTATAAGCTGAGACGAAATAGCATTGAGGGTCATGTCAGTACCTAATAAACGTGATACCATGTTTTTATCTGCTTTCAAGTTATTCGTCCACAACCTCCATCTGGCCGGTTGGCACGCGTCTTGGATTGGACAAAATAATATTCCCGAGGGAAAGTGCTCATTGAGTTCAAGTTCAGACGCAAACCCGTTCCAAGGGGTATCCACAAAGGTAGTTGCGGCCAGTAAAGGCCGTTAGCATTTTGTTTTGTTTAAATTGAAGTGAGTGATGGGTCAACCATCACTATAATGTCAAGTAGATCAAGTTAGAAAGCCATACGGAGAAATTATTAGTCTTTTTAGTGCATTTTAAAATTCGTAGTATTTATAAGGTTCATGTTTAGTTTTTGTGTAGTAAATTGTTAAATTTAAAATATAAGTTTATTTGGGGAATTCCTGTGAGTTTCTTTATATCCTTACGTGTTGAATCGGCTCTTCCTTAAAACAACAACGTTAGCACTCATTCGAACAAAGACTACTTTATCAAAGAAGTATATCACGTTCCACAAGGTATACCACGACAAAAGTGGTGTCAGGAGTGGAGTGATCAAAAGGGGTATTATACGACACTGTTAGTAACCATTAATCTGTTATAAATCAATATTATTAACTGTCTAATGTAATTTTATTAATATTAGATAATATATGACATATTTGAACTTTATTTAAATAATACTTTTATTTACTTTTATTAAAGTCTGATTTTTCCATCATGTAATTGTCAAGATTATTCTTAAAAGGTTTTGAGTCGTGCGAATTGACTATTGATCCACTTATTATTCTCAGTTTTTAAAAAAATTTCATGTTGATTAGAATGAGAATAAGGGTTATATATCTAGTAGGTATGACCCCTTCTACTTGAACCGTTAAACTTAAGTAGATAATTTTCATCAACTAGATCTATTTTAGTACTTAGTGCATAGGTAGGATGCCATGCTTGCATTGCCTCAACCCTCAGGTGGTATTAGGAGTGATACTTTACAGGACTGATTATCTTCTTTTTTTGTGTGTTTACTCAACAAGACTACAACTCTTTTCTAATTTACGTAGAAGTGATCTTGAAAATTGATCTTCAAAATCACGACCTTGATCTGGATCTCGAATATCACCCTTTAGGGATCTGATCTTGATCTTCAAGCTCACCAAAGTTAGTGATTTTGTCCATCTCTGCCTATACCTATGACCAGCTGTGCATGCAAATTCATGGAAAATGTTCTAGCCTCTACCTCGCCCCCCCCCTCCTTAATTTTGAATCTCTTCCAATACTTCCTGACTGCCAGAATGACTCTCTCCGATTCCTGCGTTCGTCTATCCCCTTCTGTGCTTTAACAACAACATTCAGGAGGGAATCTCTCGAGGTATTGACACGTTGGCATGAATGAGCGCATCAGTTTCGAGAATAAAACAACGACTAAGGAGGATCTCGGATGAGCAGGAGGGCTCAGAGGTGTTGGACCTTGTTCCGGCAACGTGTGGACACGCCCTGGTCCCTCGCCAACTCCTGACCCACTGTCTTGTGGATGTCCTTCACTAGACAAAGACTACTGGAGTCAACCCCTAATGCAAAATCTGCTGTGGAGACTCGCACTAGGAGAGCGATATTAAACCAACGACTCGACAGTCTCCTGCAACACTCCACAATGGCTGGTCGTCTTGGATCACCTTGCCACCAGCCCAACTCAGGAGTGCCAAGATAGTGGGCTGAGGAATGCTCACCCCCTTCCCACTATAAGCATCTTTTGTGCAAGTTTCTCTATATGCCCAATCTATTCTTTTAAGGGCATAAAGTGAGTCATCGCCAAAATCGACGGACAACTAACTAATACTAGTAATCTTTTTACATCCACAAAGCCTACGACACTACTCACCGCCACTCAAGTATGTCTTTTTTGCATTTCTATGGACTTCATAATTTCCTACCCAGATTCATTTCAAAGTTTTTGTGTGGTCCTTTCTTCTAGATTCCTGTAGATTCTTCCTACTCTATCCTCCTTCGACAAGAGGAGAGCGTTTTCCATGGTTTGGTTCTAAGTGCGTTTTTTAATGAACACGGTCATCTTCTCTTCTCCGTACTAGCAGCAGTACACTATGCAGACGACCATGTTTTTTACTACTTAAATAGGTATTTTATCACTGTCACCAAACAGGTTCGACTTTCCATGATATCAGCCGTTATTAGAACTACGAACCCCACCATTATCTCTATCCAGTCACCCCATACCGGTGAGGCAATCAGCGAGTTATTTAGTCTAATAGCCATCTTTCTCGATTGCCCTCGTACCATCAATGGTTGGTCTACTGTAACTGTGGTGGAAACGATACCTTGGTGCTCCTCTTTCCTTTATCTTCCCATCGGGTGTTTTCTGTGTACAACAGAGCTCGTAGCCATCCCAGACGCCCACCCCCTCATGTTTTTCCCAGATTAGCAAAGATTCCCAAGACACCATTTTCGCCTTAGCTCATTTTTCCTGCCCTAATCTTTTGATCAGAGAGATCCGATTGCTCTTGCATAAGCTTCCATTCTCTTCCCATAATCGTGTCACTTTATGTTGGGTGCTATTCTACGTTGGGAGTCTTAGCAATGTAGCAGGTAACCAATCGCTCGGTCGACATCTGCTCCCAAACTCCCAATTCACCTTCCATTCACAGACCTCTTTCCACATGTGAAGGGTATCTTTAATTCACAATAGTTTGCTGCCTGGCAGCTCGGCCTCTTACCAAACTACACCGCATCAAACCGATCCTCATCTACTAGGTCTCATCACCCCACCGCTTTGGTCATAAGGTTCTTGTGCCAGCTCGCCTCCACCTGTCTCATTCCAAGCTAACCGATGAGTCACCGTGTCTGCAAAACTCGTTAAGTGCCCCAACAATTCCATCCTCCGTCACCATTTCTTCCCCTTCCTTTCGTCTTACCCTCATCAAGTTACTTAAGTTTAATCCTGTTCGAAGGCCACTGGTTATCCGTAAATATTATTTTCTGCATCATCATTGTCCCTCGTCTACTCTTTTTGATGTATTAGGTCATCCCAAATGCAATCCGGCTTTTTTTCATACTCATTATTTTATGGATACAAGCCAAGCAACTCTTTGAAATAATCTATATTTAAATGAGTATTTGTTTATTAACTTAATAATTAGAGTCATATAATTTGCACCAATTTCTATCGCTAGTCTTAATCATTCTACTCAAATATAAATTATGTAAAAATCGTTTCACTTTAATTTTCAAAAAGTTCTTTAAGGTTGTTTCGATCGACCTCTTTAGGTGATTCCCCTTTCACTTTTCTCGTTTGTAGGGTCTTAACCAAAAATACCTACTAATACCTTTCTGTCATGGTTTCGTTGTTTTAATTATAACAATAATTAGAGCATTAACTTAGGTGTTGCTTCTTATCTGCCAAATTTCGAAGGATATCTAAGCGGAGCCTTTTTCTGTTTTCGGTCAGTTGCACCAGGAAAAAGCTGGCTTTACAAGTGTCATTTTAATTAATAGATTCTATCATATTTCTCTTACATGAACAACATACATATATCCCATATAAATGGCCGTTATCTGAGGCAAACAAACAGCATATACTTAGATTAGATTCATTCATATCCTTTCTTTTCCGTCCATTTGAATTCACAGTTTTTGGCGCACAATACAATTGTGTGAGATGAAAAGGGCGCTATTTTTCCGTCCACAGAAAGCTTATAAATATACCCTCCAGCGATTGCTGACCGCATTTCCAAATTTATTTTGTCTTATACTCATTGCCCCAACTTACGAGACGCCTAAATATGTAACGTACAGGCTGTGATTTTGGTGTTGTAGACTTGGAGTAGCAGTGTGACAGTTTTCCTACACTTTTGGGACTCCTACTTGCTCACCGTATAATTTTGAAGGAAATGAATTGGTACAAATGTTCGTCTGTGTGCTTTAGACGTTCAGCGCAAGACCAAAATACGTCGATTGGAACAACTTTCGTAGAGAAGTTTGTCTCAGTGTCGCGTTTGAATCTAAACCTAAGTAACACCTTCCTTCATAATAAGAATGCAATTGTAGGCTTTCAGATTGTGTATAATAATAGCTGATTACAAATAACGGGATGTGTGCGGGTTTAACACCACACCTCATTTCAAAAATAATCACATTAGAATAGGTATTGTAATCTTTAGTGAAATATCATCGTCTTTGTCTCCGAAAACCTCTTGTTTTTCCCGATGAAATGTTCGCATAAATGTTCCGCTAACTCGGAAGTAAGCCATTTGCGGCGGGAATGAACACTATATTCGCGATTTTGATCCCATACTACGTCAGAAACATATATTTTATGTCTAAAAATCCTTGTTCAGGTTAGGTTAGGTCATTTTTTCTAGTCTGGTTGATCCCTAACTATGCCAAAAACATATTTTATGTCCAAAAATCCTTGGTAGCGATGTTCTTAAAATTGACCAAATTTTAAGTCAAGTTCAAATTCTTTTGCGCAGCCACAAAAGTAGGGGCCGCCAGGCAACAGAAATCGCTTCTGGCCCCAAATCAAGTATTGCTAAAAAATACTTTTTTTTCTTTTTTTTAGATTTTTATCATCTCTACTTATTTTAATCCCTTATGTAAGAGGGATAAAATTAAGGAGGCCTAATTATGCGGTATTTCTGCCCTATTGATATCTTTATATGCACTGTGCTATGAATATGCATTGAAGCTCACAAGATGACTATATAGGCAACATAACACTGGAATCTTTTATGGGGGAAAGCCCACATGATCTGAAAATATGTGAAAGTAGATGAATGTTTTAAAAATAATTAAGGGGCGGCTTGCAGTCCCCTAAGCCCACCCAGACCCCATACTTGTGAGGCTCGTTTTGGTTGCCTACTTACTACGCTTGCTAAAGTACGCCTATTAAGTAACCATCGTCCCCTTTGCAAAATCCTGGATCTGCCCCTGTTAATGCATTCATCTCTACCTGCCTCGCTCTACTTTCCCCTACAACCTACACTGATACTCTCCTCTAGACAATCACTTATCTCTTTCACACCCTTGCGACTCAAATGCAACCTAACCATTGCATACATATCCTCCCTTTCAAAATACTCTATATAACTATAAACACTAGTCACATACTATCACACAATAATTTCACTTTCTCATTTATCTCAACTGTGCGCGACATCCACTCACTCCCTACTCTAAGCTAAGGTAAAATCTTACTAGTATTCTGAAACTTACTAGTATCCCGAAACTTTTCAAATCAATTCCTATAGCTAGACACTAGCTCCTCTGACCTAGTTTTCCGTATGTCATTCACTCCTACATGTAAAACAACAAATGTACCCCTTTCACTTCCATTCACTATCATTTCCATTTTCTCAGTCACATCCGCTACACAAACCCTCTTGCGCTCGCCTTCACAAAAGGTCTTGTTGAAATACTTAACTTATGAATCACCCACCACAACCACTTCACATGAAACTATAACCTCCCTTCTTCTAAGTATCCTAAGACACTGAACCTGGTACTATAATTAATATGGTCAGAACTACACTCTCTATCTAGGTATACTATCTACACATCCTTAACATCGGCAGGCCTACTTGCATCTTAAACAGGAGATGCCTCACTAGCTACCTCTTTCATTCATCTTTTTTTATCATCCTCCACTCTATACTAGCACTACTCTTAGCAATCTAAATGGGCTAACCTTACGATCCCCAGAGGTCTCCTTGCACCTAGTGCTGAGATCTTCCCTAAGATGACTAACTGCTCCAACCAAGCTATCCATTCTAAATCCCGCGTTCTTCCCTCCTAAAAGTCCACTACATACTTTTGCAGCCCACATACAACGCTATCAGTCCCTACTCCTATTACTCCAAATGATTAACACTCCAAGATACATGCTCAAACTCACCCCTACGCTCACTCTCAGTCATCTACTTTTTTCTTAACTCGTTACACTCAGCCATTTGTACTTAATATCTTTAAAAAAAGTTAAAATAAACTTACTATTAATTCACTCTATGAATTTTCTTTGGTGGGCGCTGTGGATTAACGACTGTACAGTATCACGACAGATTAACAAAATTACACAGCCAAATGAAACTACCACTTCAATAATTACGATGAATATCGAATTCAAATGGTATAAAGAGCTTCCAAAAATGCAACTATCCAGGGGCACGTCAGGTAGCTGAGCAAAAACCAGGTATTTGAGTAGCCCGAAAAAAAATATGAAATTAAACTTACCAAAGAAAGTAAACATAACCTTAAGATGTTTTTCGATTATGAATCCAATAGAAACCCGATAAAGGAAACAATAGGACCTATCAAAAATGATGATAATGAATTTGTTTCGGATACAGGAAATGTGGCCAATATATTAAATAACTTTTTGTATCAGTATTTATACTCGAAAACGAACATAATGTACCACGGACGAACGACGTGATAAACTTTAACGAGCATAACTTTTAATCGAAATCGAATTCTTCGAAGCAGAAATAGATTGTTATATCAGTAAGTTAAAATCCAGTAAATTTCCAGGTTCTGATTTAATCTCTCCGGCGCATTTTTTAACAAATATTTAGAAGGTGTCGTGCCAATAAATTTTAAGCTAGTGAATATAGCTCCTATTTTTGAGAAGGGAAAAGGAGAAATCCCGACCAATTATCCACCCATAAGTTTAACACCCATCGTAGGCAAATTGAAGAAATCTGTCATTCGCGATAGGGTGATCGATCATTTGGAAGCGAATAATCTCATAAATGATAGTCAACACAGCTTTAGACAGAAACGTGTATGTTTAACTAATCTTTTAGAATTTTATAACAGCATGATTAAAAGCTTGGAAGAAAGTATATCTCTGGACATAGTTTACTTAGACTTCGCTAAAGCATTCAACACCGTTCCTCATAGACGATTACTAACTACACTTTTTTTGATGGAATTAGGGAAAACCTCCTACAATGAATAGAGTTGTGGCTAAGTAATCATAAACAGAGAATATTTTTAAACGGTAAATTTTCGGAGTGGAAAAATTTAACTAGTGGCGTGCCCCAGGAGTCTGTGTTGGGACCATTGTTGTTCCTTATTTATGTAAACGATTTGAACACTGGCCTACTTGGTAGATTATCCAAATTTGCGGACGACAAAAATTGGGGGTAAAATTTTAAATGAGAACGATAGCTAATTAATTCAGCGGGATCTAGATAAAATCTGTGAATGGTCTAATAAATGGAACATGAAATTCAATTTAGACAAGTGCAGGGTTTTGCACGCAGGTCGAAATAACCCAAGTTTTAACTACGAAATATGTGGCAGAAATCTTATCTCCGTGGACGAACAAAAAGATTTAGGGGTGCGGGTTTCAAAGGTTCTTAAGTTTAACAAACAGTGGGGCAAAGCGTGTAAGAAGGCGAACCGAATGCTTGGATTTATTCCAATAAGTTTTCCCTACAAACATCAAAATATAATCATCCTTAACTCTATAATTTAACTTGGTGAATTTTTGAAATTTTTGAAAATGTTTTTTTTTGCTTAGTGGACAAGTAACCTTTCATGTTTTTGAGTTTAGGTTTATTTGAAACTTTTATTCGCAGGACTGTTTTTTGTATGTTTCGAGCTTTTATCAAAGTTCTTTCTAAGAGTTCATAAAAAAATAAATATAATTATCGAAGGATTTGGAATAAAAAAACATACAAATCGTGAAGTTCAAAAAATGTATTAAAATTAGGGTTTTGGCGCTTTTTTACTATCATTTCGTATATAAAACAAATTTAGATGAAAAAAGAGATCTGACGCAGGTTTTTCTCTATATCAAACCGGGTGAAGTAACTTAAAAGAAAAGGTCTCAGGGTGTCTATGTTGAAAAAAGTGTTTGGAAAATTCTCAACTATATATAAATCTTCAAGGGATAAAGACAATATAATAAAAGGTGAAATAACTTTAAAAAATGTGTCAGGGTATCTATGTTGAAAAAAGTGTTCAGGGTGTTAAAATAAAGAGTCTATAAAGGGGATTTAAAAAAGCGGTTTAGAATAGCAAATAGGCCGTAGGCCACACGCCGAAGGAGTGCCTGTGGAACCAAGTTCTTTCTGTAAGAAAGAATACGAAGTATGGCTTGTAACTCTATATAAAAGTTTAGTAAGGCCACACCTAGAATACGCGATACAATTCTGGTCACCTTCTACACATGTAAACATCAATAAAAATGGAAAGAATTCAACGAGGGACATCTAAACTAATTCCCTCGATTATAAATAGTCCTATATCGAAAGATTAAATATCTTAAAACTACCGACTCTTGAAACTAGGCGATTGAGAAGTGAGCTTATCGAAGTATTCAAAATTTTAAATAAATTTGAAAACGTAAATGAAAAAAACTTTAAGTACAACCCTGACATCACACGTAACAACGGTTTTCAACTGAAAGGACGCAGGTTTCAAACGAACATAGATGGCTCAAATATTTTTCACCTTTAAAATCATCGGTAAATGGAACGCACTCCCCGCGGAGGTAGTAAATGCTAGTAGTGTAAATAGCTTTAAAAACATAATTGACAGTTATTTTACGAATAATGATATTATTTAAATACGGAGCTCTGTTGTGGATTGAATGTTACGTGAGTGAGCTTCGTAGCGACAATGTCCAAAAGAGAACTACTAGTATAGAATGGGACTGGCTTTTCAATGGACTAAGTAGTCCTTGCTGCATGTAACCATGTGTGTAATTATGTTTTTTTTTTAGCTTTTTCTACTTTTCCTCACTTGTGTTCAGATTTGTCTGATTTGGAGATGTTTGTTACATACAGTCTCAAAAGCTCGTTAGTTAAATGTCAGCTGCAGCATACTTGTCCATGCATCACTTGACACTCCTTTAATGATGGAACGGATACAGCCTCTGGAGAGTTGCGTGTCACAGGTCCTTAGCATTCAGAGCAACATAATTCTACATATTTTCAATTTTCCTCTACGTAATTTTTCACTAACTTTCTAGCCGAGTTCTCTCGTTTTTCGCCTTTTATTTACAATTCAACATTTTAACAATTCACTTTCATTCAATGGTGTTTGAATTAATATTTTAGGGCTTACCAGTGATCTTTGTTCAGGTTTGTTCGTGAAATGAGCCTTACGATGATATATTTATTATTAGAAAAAGCATAAGACATTACAATAAATTAATATATATAATGTAACAGTAATAGAGTTGAAAGACCTGCACTGAAAGAAATTGGACTGGAAGCGATCGTCCCCCACGAGTTGCTCGTGAGTCGCACGATCATCCTGAAACGCGTCGACCCCTTCTTCCTGGACAACTCCACTGAGGACATTAAGGCCGAGCTGCTATCTAAGCAATCCTGGGCCAAGATCTCCAAAGTGGAGAAGATTGGGAAGAGCCTCGTAAAAATAATTTTCACGAAGAGAGAAATGGCACAAAAGGCTATGAGAGACGGTCTGCTGGGGTTCTACCTCAGGATAGCTCCCGAGCAGATTGAGGCAGAAGAATTCATCTTTCTAGAAAACTGCCAAAAATGCCTCGCCCTGGAAAGCCATGCGACGAGGGACTGCCCCCAAAAAGAGCAAACCTGCGCGGCATGCTCTCGAACCGGCCACGGTTGGAGAGAGTGCAGGGAAGAGAAGGAAAGATGCGTAAACTGCGGAGGGGAACACAGGGCTCTTGCCATGAGATGTCCCCTACGCAAGGAAAAAATCCGAGAAAAGCGCCAAAAGTCAAAACTGGAAAAGGAGGCAAAGTCAAGCGCAACATCTTACGCCGCTGCAGCATCTACAACAACACCAACAGAAAGAGCTTCTCCGAAACTGGTAATGCCTATGGAGTGCAAGGAGATCATGACTATGGTCATTGTCGCCCACCTGGCGAACCTTGCACGCCCAGGTTGCTTCTCGGAGGAGCTGAACACCATGCTCCAACATAATGGGGTAAAGAAAAAGCTGTGGTTCCCCCCGAACCCAGCGTCGCAGGATGTCCTCGACATCAAGTTTGTGGATGAACCGAAGGAAACTCCAGAGGAACAGCCCAAACAAGATGAAGAAAAAAGACAACCGAAGTCCACAAAAAACAAAGAAAATGATAGCCAGGAAGACAAAAAGGAAAGCCCAGCAACCCCCAAAAGCAGCCCGAAGAAATCGAAAAGAAAGAAGAAGAACACAAAGACAATTACAAAGGAAATAGAAGACGGACATACGGAAACCGACGAGTGCTCGGAAGATGATGAAAGCTATCCAGGAGTGCCTCTCACCGAGAGAACCGAGGTCCTTGAAAAAGGACTTTTTTTCGACGGAGAGGAGCTCAAGCTGAAAATCTTCGGAAGCATCAATCGGCGTCCGGAAAGAGGTAACCAAGTAAAATTAGTGCAAGGAATTCGCAACGGTGACTTCAAATGGACCTTCGAGGGGCCTTGGTCCCCAAAAGAAATCGAAGGTCTAATGTGTAGTGGAACCGTGTATATTCCGGACACGAGCCTTCACACGGTAAACGCGCCGACCTTCAAACGCATCAAAAGCGGGATGAAGACGTCGGATATAGTGTAAGGAAGTGCTAAACAATAAAAAAGTGAAAAAATCAGGACAGTGCATAAACATATAAATCTAGTTTAATAAATAACTAATTTTTATTTAATGATAATTATAAAGTGTTAGTGTAAAAATTCATGATTAAATAATAATAATATCAAATAAGTGCATAAACATACAAATATAGTTTCATAAATAACTAATTTATATTTATTGAAAATTATAAAGTGTAGCATTCAATACTTAAACAACTAAGTTGTAAATAGTAAATCAATGAGTGAATGTGAATAATAATAAGTGCTAAATTAAATTGTAATAATAAATGGGAGTACGCTAGGTACTAAGAAGTGAAATTGCAAAAATAGTTACAAGAAATAAATAAGAATAAGTGTAAATAATAACAAAAAAAACTAAAATAAGTATACAATAATAACATAGTGGATTATTAAAATAATGATAAGTGTAAATAGTAGCAAAAATAAGTATAGAATAATAAAGTTAGAATAATGATATAGAAATGTGATTAAAGTGATGGTAAAACTATAACAAATGTAATAGAAGCCGATAAGTGAAATAGAGTGTAAATATGAGTATTAAATAATCGGATTAATAAACAAATAGGAACCAATCATTAGATTAAAATGTGATTATATAAACTAAACCCTATTAAAGGGTAATATTTAAAGTGTAAATAGAAATATTGAATGTATAAAAAGCTGAACTCCTGCGTGATATGCTCCAGGAGAACCCCTCTATATGTACTTTTGCCTTCCCCTAAATTCCTTCTCCTTCTCAGCGATATATTTTTCTTTTTTTCAACTCTATTACTGTTACATTATATATATTAATTTATTGTAATGTCTTATGCTTTTTCTAATAATAAATATATGAGCCTTACAGGCCACAGCACTTAAACTATATATGGACAACCGTCGTCACAGGCCAAATTTGGCCTGTGACGTCACGTGGAAAATATAGAGTTAATTTAAAATCCTTTATAATTCTCGCCAGAAACTTTAGTTTATTATTTATAAAAACTATTATTATTTTGATTTAAAAATTAATAATGGAATTTAAAAGCGTAATTTATTTGTTAATTAAAATTCAAATTGGGTAGGTAAGTACGTTTGGAACTGCTGTGGCTCGGATTAAGATGAAGAAATTAAAGAGGGCTTCGCTACTAAAAAAGTTGATCACGATTTACCTATTTGCTTTTTACCTATTCTTTGTTCTCTTCTGTTTTCTGTTCATTGACTTTTTTTCTGTTAATCCTGCATTATTTCTATACACATATACATCTGTTTACGGGTTTAAAAGAGCTTTAATTATTTCCAATTTTCCAGTACTGCTATGCTATGGGTGGCTAAGCGTTTACTCACTGGTATGTGCGGACACCTAACCTCATTCATGAATTTGGATAAGAGTTGAATTTGCCATTTGAGCTTTACTATCGACAATAATGGGAAGTTTACTTAGTAACGAAGCATTTTCGTAAATCAAATATGGCTTTGCATAAAGTGCGGAAAATTCCACACACTTGACTACTTTCATCAGAGGGTACACAAACAAATTCATAGAACCCCACTCACAGTTTGACTTTTTAAGCGCAACATTTTTCCACCCACCTCTATCCCTAAAGTTTACTGACCCCAAGAATTCGTGTTTCGTAAAGATGGGCTATAAGTTCACTCCCAAATGTGGAGACGAACTCGAAAAATGCATTAAGTTCATAAAAGATTTTCCATCTCATTTTGGGAGGCCATGGAAAGGTCGCTGGGGTCAAAACGGTGAGGGAGAACAAAATGAGTGGTTTGGAATCGGAGTCTGCGTAACCAGAACGTATAATCTCGAAATATTATTCTTCAATTTAAAGCACATACACGAATAGACATACATACACAAATAGACGCGCACACATACATAACCCTAGGAAGAGACTTGCACTTGTGAAAATGTGTGATCATTATACGAACTTGAGTGGCCTCAAATGCGCCATCTCGAATGCCTTGCTTTGCTTTGCTGTGATAGGCATTTTTCTCTCACGTTTCTTTTTTCATTTCCTTTGGTTTTGTGTTTTCATACTTTTTCGTGGGCATATTTGTTATTTATATGTATGTATACATTTATGTTCTTCCATAGGTATAATCTAAAAGACTCAATATAGGATGTATGCATGCGTTTGTTGCTATATGATAAAATAAAAAAATCTAATTTTGCTTCTAGCTGTTTGTGTCGGTAGATGATTTTATTTTTGTAATCCCTGATATGGTTATGGTAGCCATCCCTTGGCCTATTCATTCTACATCGGGGACGCAGCCTTTCAAAATTGGGAGGATTTAGTTGTGAAAAGTGCAAACAATTTCCTTGTCAAAAGTATGAACGACTGCCTTGTCAAAATTATGAGTATTTCCTTGTCAAAAGGGCAAACGATTCCATTTTCAAATGTGCGAACGATTCTCTTGTCAAAGGTATGAAAGATTTCTTTTTCAAAAGTGCAAACGACTCCCTTTTCAAGTGTGTGAACAACTCCCTTGTCAAAAGTGCAAAAGACCCCCTTTTAAATGAGCGAAAAACTCCCTTGTTAAAAGTGCAAACGTGTCCCTTTTCAAATATGCGAACAACTCTCATGTCAAAAGTATGAACGACTATCTTTTCAAAAGTGCGAACAACTCCATTGTCAAAAGTGCAAACGACTCCCTATTTAAATGTGCGAACAACTCCCTTGTTAAAATATGAAGTATTTCCTTTTCAAAAGGGCACGACCCCCTTTTTAAATGTGTGAACAACTCTTTTGTCAAAAGTATGAACGACTCTCTTTTCAAAAGTGCGAACAACTCCCTTGTCAAAAGTGCAAACGACCCCCTTTTCAAATGTACGAAGAACTCCCTTGTCGAAAGTATGAAGTATTTCATTGTCAAAAGTGCAAACGATTCCCTTTTCAACAGTGCGAACAACTCCTTTGTCAAAAGTGCAAACGACTCCCTTTTCAAATGTGTGAAAAACTCTTTTGTCAAAAGTATGAACGACTCTCTTTTCAAAAGTGCGAACAACTCCCTTATCAAAAGTGCAAACGACTCCCTTTTCAAATGTGCGAACAACTCCCTTTTCAACAGTACTAACGACTCCCTTTTTAAATGAGCGAACAACTCCCTTGTTAAAAGTGCAAACGTCTCCCTTTTCAAATATGCGAACAACTCTCATGTCAAAAGTATGAACGACTCTCTTTTCAAAAGTGCAAACAACTCCATTGTCAAAAGTGCAAACGACTTCCTTTTTAAATGTGCGAACAACTCCCTTGTTAAAATATGAAGTATTTCCTTTTCAAAAGGGCACGACTCCCTTTTCAAATGTGTGAACAACTCTTTTGTCAAAAGTATGAACGACTCTCTTTTCAAAAGTGCGAACAACTCTCTTGTCAAAAGTGCAAACGATCCCCTTTTCAAATGTGCGAACAACTCCCTTGTCGAAAGTATGAAGTATTTCATTGTCAAAAGTGCAAACGATTCCCTTTTCAACAGTGCGAACAACTCCCTTGGCAAAAGTGCAAACGACTCCCTTTTCAAATGTGCGAACAACTCCCTTTTTAACAGTACAAACGACTCCCTTTTAAAATGAGCGAACAACTCCCTTGTTAAAAGTGCAAACGTCTCCCTTTTCAAATATGCGAACAACTCTCATGTCAAAAGTATGAACGACTCTCTTTTCAAAAGGGCGAACAACTCCATTGTCAAAAGTGCAAACGACTCCCTTTTTAAATGTGCGAACAACTACTCCCTTGTTAAAATATGAAGTATTTCGTTTTCAAAGGGCACGACTCCCTTTTCAAATGTGTGAACAACTCTTTTGTCAAAAGTTTGAACGACTCTCTTTTCAAAAAAGCGAACAACTCCATTGTCAAAAGTGAAAACGACTCCCTTTTTAAATGTGCAAACAACTCCCTTGTCGAAAGTATGAAGTATTTCTTTCTCAAAAGTGCAAACGATTCTCTTTTCAACAGTGCGAACAACTCCCTTATCAAAAGTGCAAACGACTCCCTTTTCAAATGTACGAACAACTCCCTTTTCAACAGTACCTTTGACTTCCTTTTTAAATGAGCAAACAACTCCCTTGTTAAAAGTGCAAACTTCTCCCTTTTCAAATTGCGAACAACTCTCACCTCAAAAGTATGAACGACTCTCTTTTTAAAAGGGCGAACAACTCCATTGTCAAAAGTGCAAACGACTCCCTTTTCAAATGTGCGAACAACTCCCTTTTCAACAGTACTAACGACTCCCTTTTTAAATGAGCGAACAACTCCCTTGTTAAAAGTGCAAACGTCTCCCTTTTCAAATATGCGAACAACTCTCATGTCAAAAGTATGAACGACTCTCTTTTCAAAAGTGCAAACAACTCCATTGTCAAAAGTGCAAACGACTTCCTTTTTAAATGTGCGAACAACTCCCTTGTTAAAATATGAAGTATTTCCTTTTCAAAAGGGCACGACTCCCTTTTCAAATGTGTGAACAACTCTTTTGTCAAAAGTATGAACGACTCTCTTTTCAAAAGTGCGAACAACTCTCTTGTCAAAAGTGCAAACGATCCCCTTTTCAAATGTGCGAACAACTCCCTTGTCGAAAGTATGAAGTATTTCATTGTCAAAAGTGCAAACGATTCCCTTTTCAACAGTGCGAACAACTCCCTTGGCAAAAGTGCAAACGACTCCCTTTTCAAATGTGCGAACAACTCCCTTTTTAACAGTACAAACGACTCCCTTTTAAAATGAGCGAACAACTCCCTTGTTAAAAGTGCAAACGTCTCCCTTTTCAAATATGCGAACAACTCTCATGTCAAAAGTATGAACGACTCTCTTTTCAAAAGGGCGAACAACTCCATTGTCAAAAGTGCAAACGACTCCCTTTTTAAATGTGCGAACAACTACTCCCTTGTTAAAATATGAAGTATTTCGTTTTCAAAGGGCACGACTCCCTTTTCAAATGTGTGAACAACTCTTTTGTCAAAAGTTTGAACGACTCTCTTTTCAAAAAAGCGAACAACTCCATTGTCAAAAGTGAAAACGACTCCCTTTTTAAATGTGCAAACAACTCCCTTGTCGAAAGTATGAAGTATTTCTTTCTCAAAAGTGCAAACGATTCTCTTTTCAACAGTGCGAACAACTCCCTTATCAAAAGTGCAAACGACTCCCTTTTCAAATGTACGAACAACTCCCTTTTCAACAGTACCTTTGACTTCCTTTTTAAATGAGCAAACAACTCCCTTGTTAAAAGTGCAAACTTCTCCCTTTTCAAATTGCGAACAACTCTCACCTCAAAAGTATGAACGACTCTCTTTTTAAAAGGGCGAACAACTCCATTGTCAAAAGTGCAAACGACTCCCTTTTCAAATGTGCGAATAACTCCTTTGTTAAAATATGAAGTATTTTCTTTTCAAAAGGGCACGACTCCCTTTTCAAATGTGTGAACAACTCTTTTGTCAAAAGTATGAACGACTCTCTTTTCAAAAGTGCGAACAACTCTCTTGTCAAAAGTGCAAACGATCCCCTTTTCAAATGTGCGAACAACTCCCTTGTCGAAAGTATGAAGTATTTCATTGTCAAAAGTGCAAACCATTCCCTTTTCAACAGTGCGAACAACTCCCTTGGCAAAAGTGCAAACGACTCCCTTTTCAAATGTGCGAACAACTCCCTTTTCAACAGTACAAACGACTCCCTTTTAAAATGAGCGAACAACTCCCTTGTTAAAAGTGCAAACGTCTCCCTTTTCAAATATGCGAACAACTCTCATGTCAAAAGTATGAACGACTCTCTTTTCAAAAGGGCGAACAACTCCATTGTCAAAAGTGCAAACGACTCCCTTTTTAAATGTGCGAACAACTACTCCCTTGTTAAAATATGAAGTATTTCGTTTTCAAAGGGCACGACTCCCTTTTCAAATGTGTGAACAACTCTTTTGTCAAAAGTTTGAACGACTCTCTTTTCAAAAAAGCGAACAACTCCATTGTCAAAAGTGAAAACGACTCCCTTTTTAAATGTGCAAACAACTCCCTTGTCGAAAGTATGAAGTATTTCTTTCTCAAAAGTGCAAACGATTCCCTTTTCAACAGTGCGAACAACTCCCTTATCAAAAGTGCAAACGACTCCCTTTTCAAATGTACGAACAACTCCCTTTTCAACAGTACCAACGACTCCCTTTTAAAATGAGCAAACAACTCCCTTGTTAAAAGTGCAAACGTCTCCCTTTTCAAATTGCGAACAACTCTCACCTCAAAAGTATGAACGACTCTCTTTTTAAAAGGGCGAACAACTCCATTGTCAAAAGTGCAAACGACTCCCTTTTCAAATGTGCGAATAACTCCTTTGTTAAAATATGAAGTATTTCCTTTTTAAAAGGGCACGACTCTCTTTTCAAATGTGTGAACAACTCTTTTGTCAAAAGTATGAACAACTCTCCTTTCAAAAGTGCGAACAACTCCATTGCCAAAAGTGCAAACGACTCCCCTTTTAAATGTGCGAACAACTTCCTTGTCAAAAATATGAAGTATTTCCTTTTCAAAAGGGGCAAACGATTCCCTTTTCAAATGTGCGAACAACTCCTTGTCAAAAATTAAAACGACTCCCTTTTCAAAATGCGAACAACTCTATTTCCAAAAGTGCAAACGACTACCTTTTCAAATGTGCGAACAACTCCCTTTTCAATAATACCAACGACTCCCTTTTTAAATTTGCGAACAACTTCCTTGTTAAAAGTATGAACAACTCTCTTTTCAACAGTGCGAACAACTCCCTTTGGCGATATCGATAACTACTGGGCAATTTTATCTTCTCAGCGCTAAGAAAATTTACAAATTTACAATTTTATTAACTAAACCAAAAGTCTTAAAAATCTGCCAGCTTAATTAAATTTTACATATTTTGTATCCATATATGCTTTTTATTTCTATACATAATTTTTAACATTTGTTGGATCTTTAATTTTGGTGAGCGATTTACTAAATATTAAAATGAGCTTTGGGCATAAGAAGGTTGGAAGGCTCTTGTCTACACTGGTAATCTCGACGTTTTGAGGGACAGGCAAACTTGCAAATGACCCTTAATCATTTATTTACATGTCTTTCCTCGAATTTCATAAGAATGGAAGTTTGGTTTCCTTTAGATCCGGCGTTGCTCAGTGGTAACTTCATCGTTTCTCATGCGGTGGGTCACTGAAGTCATTGAGAGACCCGTAGAATGGAATGAAATTACATACGTCATTCTTAATCTCGGTTCTGACGTAGCGGGTGGTCTGGACGCGTCCCCCTCGGATCACATTCTTCTCGGCCTTGTCTCGAATGTCGGAGCGGAGCGGGAGTCTGGATGCCTCCCCTCGCATCCTATGCTTCTTGGTCTTGTCTCGGATTTAAATCCTAGTTAAATTTACGACTGGAAAGGAGATTCAGGACGAGAAATAAAGAGTTAAAACTCCTTTATCCGTTTTTATGAGTTTCTTATTTAAAACTTGGCTTGCTTATTTGAGGCGTGCTTCTGGCGTTGTGACAAAGGAGAGGTGGAGTGTGTAGGCGGAATTCAGTCTGTGTATGAATGTTAGATGATGGAGTGTAGGTTTAAATGAGGCTAAATAGGAGAGGATATTTAAATGAGGGTTTGTCAGTATACATACAAATGAGATTGCAAATGTGGGTTTACATGATCTATGTAAGCTGTCTGAGAGTGGAAGTTTAAATAAGGGTCGAGTGTAGGTTTAAATTAAACACTGCAGGTTGATGTTTTGTCATGGTATTTACTGCTGATTTTCACCCACATTTAGGCACCAATCTCCCATCGAATGTTGGTTGGTACACATAATGAGGTACCTGGGTTTGAGTAAAGACAATCCATCCGAAAAATACCTACCAAATAATAACCCTTCCCAAAATGACAAAATAATGATAATCCTTCTTAAAATGACAAAATAATGATAATCCTTCCCAAAATGACAAAATAATGATAATCCTTCCTAAAATGACAAAATAATGATAATCCTTCCCCAAAATGACAAAATAATGATAATCTTTCCCCAAAATGACAAAATAATGATAATCCTCCTCAAAATGCCAAAGTAATGGCAATCCTTCCCAAAATTATCATAATTACAATCATTCCCAAAATGGCTAAGTAATGATAATTACTCTTTCCCAAAATTACCAAGTAATGACAATTCTTCCCTAAATCACTAAGTAATTACAATATTCGCAAAATCACCAATTAATGACAATCCTTCCCAAAATGACTAACTAATGACAATCCTTCTCCAAATCATCAAGCAATGACAATCTTTCCCAAAATGACCAATTAATGGCAATCCTTCCCAAACTGACCATAGAATGGCAATCCTTCCCAAAATGACCATATAATTACAATCCTTCCCAAAATGGCTAAGTAATGGCAATGCTTCCCAAAATCACCAAGTAATCACAATCCTTCCCAAAAATGGCCAACTAATGACAATCATTCTCAAAATCACCAAGTAATGGCAATCCTGTCCCTAATCATCAAGTAATAACAATCCTTTCCCAAATTATCAACTAATGACAATCCTTTAAAAAATAAGGTCTGCTGACCAAAGTGTCGAGTGCCCTCACTTATTCTGATTTATGACCACACCTAACATAATATAGCCAAGCGTATAATATTATAACCTAGCTTAATATATCCTAGACTAGTATAGCATACCATACCCTGGACTAGAATAACCTTGCATAGCTTAGCCTATTATAGCATTGGTTAGCTAGCCTATCGTAGCCTAACATAGTATTACCTAGCATAGCCTAGCATAGCAGATTATAACCCTCCCTAGCCTATTATACTTTAGCCTACCCTACCATAGCACAATATAGCCCTATCTAGCCTAGCATAACTTAGCATAGCCTAGCATATTATAACCTAGCCTAGCATTAACTATCCTAGACAGGTATAGCCCATACTATCCTATTTTACCCTAGTCAAGCATAGCTTAGTATTGTCTAAACTAACATACTATATGCTATCATAGCATAGCATTTTATAGCTTAAATTAGCATAGTATATCTTACCCTTGTACATTATATCTTAGTATAGCTTAGCATAGTATGGCCTAGCATAGTATAGCCTATTCTAGGCTTGCCTAGCAGATTATAGCACATTATAGCCTAGTCTAGTCTAGCGGAGTATCTGCCGAATAGTTATGATGTTATTGCCCAATCAAAATAATTTCTAGGGCAACCCTTGGGAGGACTTTGGCAATTACATCATTCGGAAGAGAATATAAAACAACATAAGATTTCCAAACTTAATTAGAATCGGCCGAATAGTTATGATATTATTACAAAAACAAAAAAAAAGCAAAACGGGAACCGACCGTCTGACCGATATAATGATGTTTTAGAGTCACTCGCGACTAGACCCGCACGCGACTAATAACCAAGTATTTACAGAATTACGAACCAGCAAAGAATCTATGGTTAGTTCAAGAAATAAGGGGAAGGGGAAGAAAGTAAGAGGCAAAATAGAAGTAAAAGAATATAGGAAACAGATAAATAATTAGTTAAACGATTCCTAAGTCCATAAGTTCATTTTTTAAACTCAGTTTTATCGATTTTATTCTTAGTAATTCTTAGGTAAAGCATCCTATGCAAGTTATTCCATGGTTGTGTTATTTTATACGAAAATAAATTTTGTGGTATCGCAATATTTAATCTTTTGTTAAGTGTGGTGAGAGTGTTATTTCTAGTGGCCCTTCTGTTATATAACTCATATTCAGTCAAAATTTATATTAGACAGCCTGTTTAGTATTTAACGAGTTCAATATGTGAGACAGGTTGATACCAATATGCTAAGGAAAGTGAATTGAGGTGCCTCAGTCTGACCGCATACAATCTATTAGTATCTTAAGGAATTAGCTTCGTCACTCTACACCTTGACGTGTTTCGATACTGCGGTTGCAGAACTGCATCGCATACTTCGAATGAGGTTTTACAATCTCCCGTTATGCAGCTACTATAGCAACGAGTGACCATCTTCACACTGCATCTATCACACATGGGAAACGCTTTTCATCTACGCCCAGCAATCTAAGAGCCCCTCAAACAACTGTAGCAATTGAGTATCTTAACCCTCACTTTTTAGGGCTTTTAAATTGGTCTATTGGATACAGTCGCATGGCCTGGGTAAAGAGCGTTCCCCAGGTATGTCTAGTGGCGTGTGAAGAAGATGAATACACATTCTTATACTACCCACATACCATCACTGCATGCATTGCAATTTACCTTACACTCTCTGGTTATGTAACCTATAACCATATTCGCTTTTTATGAAGATAAAATACATTGTTTTGAAAATTTTAAATCACTCGTGCCAAAAGTTTCCAGGATCAGTCTTTATACTTCTCTTTTTTTAGATGGTGTATATTTGCCTCTTTGAACTCCATATCGACCATACTCCCAGTGATAGTATTTTTTAACTCTAAAAATACATTATAACAATTTACTTTCTAATTCTTTAATTACAGCCCCCCTTCCCCAATGAGGATAATCCCTCCTAAATTAAGCAAATAAAGACAATCTTTCAAAAAATGACTAAGTAAAAACAAACATCCTCAAAAGACACCTCGTAAAAACAAGTTCTAATGGCAAATTGTAAGTAGCCTTTTGGATACGGCCTTTAATTTCTAGTCACGGGGTCAATCCCAGCAAGCGCTCACACAAATCTTTCGCCGGCGTCCCGAGCTGACCGTTTATTGAAGCATACGCTGATACTCACTGTAAAAGGGTAAGTAGCTGTTGCGCATCATCATGCACATAGCCAATCACAACACCGCTATCATTTCCCTTGACTCCTTGACAGTATAACATACTCAACATCTCCTCTGTTCTGGAACCCTGCCGATAGAGTAAGAGTGTCCCTATGGGGCACTCATATCCACATAACTGACAAGGAAAGGGTGCTCCCATCGAGGTCAATAAGGGTTTCACCAAAAAGATTACGTACAGATAATCCCAAACATTTCGGAATAAGTACCGACATACCGTTCTAAAATTAACCAAGTAAAGACATTCCCTCCGAAAAGTGACAAAGAAAAGACAATCCTTCCCCAAACTGGTCAGTCAGATATTCACCAAAACTGACCCAGTAAATAAAATCCCTCACAAAACTGACCCAATAAAGACTATACCTCACAATATTGACCAAGTACAGAGAATCTCGCCTAAAACTGACCGAGCAAAAGACAACCCATCAAAATACTTACATGATGCAGACAATCCCACACAACACTGATATTAAAGACAATACTTTCGAAAATTGACCAAGCAAAGACAATCCCTGACAAATATGATCAAGGAAAGACAATCCCTCCCTAAAAGACAATCCCTCTCAAAACTGAGCAAGTACAAACAATCCATCACATAATTGACCAAGTAAAATACAATCCATCAAAAAAGACACTGTAGGGGAATCGTCACTCCCCCGTTCTCTCGCGGTGGAGCCACGAGGCGGTTACCGCAAAGACATCCGGTCCCAGGCACCGTCGGGTCAAGCGCGTAACCGCAGCGCCGCACCACTCGTCGCTATGAAAGACCTAAAGGTTAAAATGCAAGATCTCCCCCAGGAGAGTGAGATTCAATTTCACGTCAAATAAGAAATTGGAGACGTGTTTCTCCCAAGCTCGAAGGCTAACGAGGAGCCGATGTAAGACTTGGTGAGAAAAACCGTTAGGCATAAGAACCCTCCTGGGGCCGTCCTCAAGCCCCTCCCCCTCTTACCACACCCCCAGTGGGGTGACAAGGTATAAATGAGGAACACTGAGTAAAATTTAGGTAGAATACGTCAGTCTCCAAGTGACGAAGTCCCCGGATTAAGACCGGGCTACCTAGACTGGATTGGTAGAATACGTCAGTCTCCAGGTGACGAAGTCCTCGGATTAAGACCGGGATACCTAGACTGGATTGGTAGAATACGTCAGTCTCAAAGTGAAGAAGTCCTCGGAATTAAGACCCCGGCCTACCTAGACTGGATTGGTAGTTCACTTGGCTCGCCAGACCAAGAAGTACCCTTCAAGAGAGGCAGGGCTACCTACCTTAAGGGGCTAAGAAGCAGCTCATCCTCGAGCTATTCACTGGTTATCAAACCAAACGTTAAGTTAACTTTTTTAAGTTCAACTTACTCTCGTCAGAGAGACTCTTCATATCCTGGTGAATCTTAAACACCAGGGGTATTCCTCGTCCTCGAGGAATTAAGGAAAGAAGAAGGAAAAGGCTCCCCCTCGAGCCCGTTACTCGGTGGCCACACCGAACTCATAAGTTAACCCTCATTGAGGAACTAAGTTCAACTTATTCTCATCAGAGAAACCCCCCTCCGTTATCCTCGCCCTTGAGGAAGACTGGAACTAAGAAGAAGCTCATCGTCGAGCTAGTTCCTGGTTACCAAACCGACCTTCAAGGTCAACTTATTTTCGCCAGAGAAACCCCCCTCCGTTATCTTCGCCCTTGAAGAAGACCTTTCCCGAGTTTAGTCCTCGCCCATGAGGAATTAAGTAACGAAGGAGAAAAGCTCCCCCTCGAGCTCGTTACTCGGTGGTCACACCGCACTCCAAGTTAACTTGGTTTAAGAACCAAGTTTGACTCACTCTCGCCAGAGAGACCACGACTACCTTGGTGCCGCATAAAGCACCGTAATTGTTCTCGTCCTTGAAGAACCCCCTCCCCCTGAATACCGTGTGTACCCCCCAGCTTCTACCCTCGCCAAAAGAACCTCGTGATCGTGCCCACCTACATCTGGGCAGGCGGCACGCGTTATGAGACAATAACATTCCTGAGGTATTTAAACTCCAGTAGAGTCCGTAAGCCTAAACCTTATATATTGCTGTGTGTAGCGAAATTAAGCAATTTTAGAGGGTCAAACTAATTGAAATAATGCTTGTGTATGATAAAATTCGGAGTATTGCTGTGGTTAATGTTTAAATTTGGTGTATTCAATTGTTAAAGTTAAAATATAAGTTTATTTGGGAAATTATTGTGAGTTTCTCTATATCCTTACGTGTTCCCAACGGCTCTCTTCTTTAAGATATCAATATTAGCACTCTTAAAACAAAAAGGGGGGCATTCTACGACAGACACTCTCTCGCAAAACTAACCAAGTAAAGACAATCATTCCCAAAACTGAATAAGTAAAGACATTCCTTGCTCACCTAAACTAACCAAACAAAGACAATCTCTCACAAACCTGTCAAATAAAGTCAATAATTCTCAAAAATGATCAAATAATGACTATCCCTCACAGAACTTACCAAATACAGACAATCTCTCCCAAAACTAACCAAGTAATGCCAATTACTCCCAAAATTTAAAGCAAGGAAAGACACTTCCTCGCAAAATTGATCAGATAAACGAGAATGCATAAAAAATTTCACGAAGTACAGACAACCCATATCAAAACTGACCAAATAAAGACAGTCCCTCTCAAAATCTGACCAGGTATTTTAATCACCCACAGAACTGACTAAGTAAACAAAATTACTCGCAAAACTGACAAAGTAGAGATAATCACTCCCAAAACTTGCCAAGTAAAATCGATTACTCCTAAAACTATCTATATAAAGACAATCCAAATTTGACCAAGTAAAAGACAATCCACCACAAAACTTACGAAGTACAGATAATCCCTCATAAAAACTGACAAAGTAAACTCATCACTCACAAAACTGAACAAGTAAAGTCAATCACTCACAAAATTGACAAAGTAAAGACAATAATAATATATTAGTGATTTTATATGACGCCCTTCAAGGCCTTTAGCCTTCGCAGGGCGCCTTTCCATTGACTAGGAAAAGGCCTGACTGAAGTGGTGGACACGATCACCCATGCATCAAAGACAAGTTGCGAGGAACCGAAAGCAGGATGACACTTCTCGAGCGATGGGCTCTTTGTTGACTAGACACAATCAGTGTGGAGGACAGGTAAGGGGAAGTCGCAGTTGTTTTTATTTTAAATGTGAGAGGGAAGGCTTTAAAAGAAATTTGAAATTTAATGGGCAGCCAAGGCAGTTCGAGGAGCATGGACGTGTCACGAAAGAACCTTCCTCGACGGATGATAATTCGAGCCGCAATGTTCTGGACAAGATAAATGGGACGAATTGTAGTGTTAGGGGCTCCAGCGAGAAGAAAATTAGAGTGATCAAGGTGAAAGGTATCAAAGGCAAGGATGGCTATCTCAAAACTGTTTAAGTCAAAGTGGAACCGGATACGGCTGAAGTTACAGAAACAGCAGAGCGATGATTTATTGCTTTTGGCAACGTGCGATTTGAAATCGAGTTTACTGTAAAAGAAAACACCTAGGTTTATAATGTCGTCAAAGAAAGCGATCGGATATCCAACTAGATTGAGAGAGGGGGCTACATTTTTACAGCAAGCCACATCTTCTGATGTGCGCATCAAGATAACCTGGTTGAGTTTGAGGAAGTTATCCGATATCTATTCAGTAATGGTGTCATATGCGGATAAAAGATGAATAATGGATACGGCGAACGAGTTTGGGGACTGGGAGAGAAATATTTGCGTCTTATCAGGATAGAAATGGAAGGCTAGACCTAGGCGACGCAGAAGAAGGTCAAAAGGAAGGAGGTAGATATGAAAAAGTAGAGGGTCAACAACACAGCCCTGAGGAAGACCGTTGGACACAGCATCTGACCGAGAGACCTCATCTTCGATGTGAACGGAATAAGTAAAGGGTAACATAAAGAGAGAAACCAGTTTAGATGGAGATGGAGAAAAACTGAGTGAGTAACGGTGTCAAGTGGCGCCAAGAGTTTGAAAGTACTAAAATTTAAGGCCTCCCAGGGGGGTCGGTCAGTCATATGTAGGATAGCCAATTCCGAACTTGACCTGCATTAAAGCCGGACTGGAAGGTTTTATCGATGTTAAAAGACATGTGTTCAAAGATAAGGGTAGCTACTACCCTTTTAAGCGACTTAGAAAGAAAGGGGAGTTGAGAGAATGGACTATAAATTAAATAATTATTAGGGTTACTGTTTTGTTATTTTAAGATCTGACGAAGAGCAGAAGGAATCTCACCTAGCAGCAGAAGATCGTTAAAGATAGCCAGTAACTGTGAAAAGAGGAGAAGAAGGAACTGAACATAGAGGCTGAGTGGGAAAGTGTCAAGCGAAGAGGTTTTTTTCGATGATCGGAAAACTAGGCGAGCTTTCAGAGGAGACTGGGAAGATTGGGACGTGGATTAAGGGTGGTTAAAGTGTGACGGGGAACAGACGAAGACGGGCTCCCAGAGCGAATATTTACTTTATCAGAGAAAATGCACATAGGTGGATGGGTAGATGGGGGAGGAGTTGGGGTAGCTTGTGAGAAGAAGCGAGCAAGGAGGTTGAAAGGTGCACGAGGATTTTTTTTGTCTTCGTCAAGGATTTTACGGGTATTGGCCTCGCAAGGTGTTCGCAGGAGGGCTGTGTACGCAAGAATTGCAAGAGAATATACGAGAGAAGCTTGTTTCGTCCCTATGCCTTGAGTTCTGGCGGAACAAAAGCGCCTCTCTCAGGATCTTCTGTGGAGTTTTTTGGCCTCAAGCAGCGTGTTGGGGATCCAAGGGAAGCAGGATCTGCGAGATGAGGCAGGGCGAAGGGAAGCGTGAGTATCTAGGCAGGAGGAGAGTGACTGCAAAAAGTTGTGAAGGGATAGGTTAAGATAAAAAAATGAGGAGATAGTGGAGCTATCCGGGAGAAGTGATGCAAAAGCCTTAAACATTTGCCCAGAGTTAATGAAAGATGGTCTCGGATGGTGTGAGCATGCGACAGGACTTTTGGGAGGTTAGTTTAAGAAAGTAGAGTTAAATCGATTTAAATAATAAATTTACCTGACATATTATTTGAACGATCCGTGACAGAGAATTTGTGAACTGGGTATTTGGAGATAACGAGATCGAGAAATGTTACCGTGGGTGTGGGTGGGAGAAATGACGAATTGCGAGAGAGAGGAAAATGTTCGAAGACTTCAAGGACTCGTTGATGTGAGGTGGTGTCTTGGGTGATATTAAAGTCGCCGAGTACTACCACGGTGGCAGAGGAGTTTGAGAAGGCGGCATTCCCTCCAAAAAATTGTCCAAGTAAAGACAATCCAACCCAAAACTGACCAACTCCAGACAAGCCAACCAAAAACTAACCCAGTAAAAACAATCCCTCGTTTTTATAGTTGAGGGGAGGTTTTACTCGATCCGGCAGGGAAAATACGGTTACTGTAGGAGTGTAAAACTTAAATTTAAATAATGGTATACATGCTGTTTAAGAGTGTAGACTCAAACGAAAAAGTGTGAAAGAGAATTTAAAGTTTATTCCTAACATTTTACGTTTGTCCATGTGTGCAATTATATAATTAAAATATTAAATGCATGATAATAATGAAAGGAATATCTTTCTCTATTTTTCATTTTTCTCAATGAGTTTTTCTAATATCATTAATCATCTTATTAATCCAGAGGGAGTTGTGAAAGTTTTCTCCAAGATTGCTTCAGCTTGGTTAATCCTTTAATGGACTCTGGTGCCATAAGGTGCCATAGGATGACATCCAATAATCTAAAGCAATTTTAGTCCTTTCAAACAAATGGTGTCAGATGGAAACGCGCGATATTTTTTCGTAAAATATTACAAACTTTTTTTTAAATTCTTTTGTCAGTTTTCGATAGTTTGAAAGTAATTGAAAATAAATTAAAAACCGTATTATATATATTACGTTTATATGTCATGAGCACGAGAGAATGATGAAATGAATCAGTCATATCACAAAGAAAGAGAAGATAAACGGAATAAATTTTGTTCGGAAAAACTGTTTTTCGCATTTAGGAAAAATCATTTCTCCGAACTTAAATTATTCTGTTTATCTTCTCTTTCTTTGCGGTATGAATGATTCATATATATATATATATATATATATATATATATATATATATATATATATATATATATATATATATATATATATATATATATATATATATATATATATATGGGAAAAATTCCAAGCTAATACATTAACCGCATATATATATAAAGTCGTTTCCTGTGAATAAAATAATATTCATGTAATTAAATTATAAGGTCAATTGGCTATAAAAATTCGGTTGACTTATTTAACTCTCTTCGTATACTAGGTGTTGTATATAGAAGTAAATAGACAGCCACTGTTTTATAACATGTTTTTTCCGACTTTTGCCTTTATTATGGCTAGTATTTGTATCAATATTTTTAGAGATTAATATTGTAATTAAACATGGCTCGAAAGCAAAATTCTAAGGAAATTTTATATTCTAAAACAGGGTGGATTGTTGGTCAATTTGAGGGTGGGCTGTCCCCAAAGACTAATTGCCACCAATCTTGGAATACCCCTTGTCTTCTTTTAATAGGACTATAGTTCGATTTAAAGAAAAAAATGGCATAACATCACCGTAATTACGAGCTGGTTCTCCTGGAACTTCTGAAAGTGCATTCAAGCTCTTCGAAGATCTTTTGAGAACAACCATCGGTCAAGCGCTTCTGAAGCTTCATAAATATTCCCAATCAGTCCAAGAACAGCAGTAAATTGAATAACTACACCTGGATATTATAGACGTGCAGCGAGGACGAAGCCTCCTTTAACTATGACCAATATTAAGAAGATGAATGAGTTGGCTGAAGAAATGAATGACCAGCCTTTGGAATTTTAGCACAACATAATTCTTTTTGAAGAATCAAGGTTTGTTTAATTTTTAGGTAGTAAACGAATATGGTTTTGAGGTACAAACAGGTTACACGCAAGGAAGAAACATGGTGGCTTTTCTGTTACGGTGTGGGGAGCAATTGGAAATGAGGGAAGGTCAGATTTGGTTGTGTGTGTTGGCAATATTAACCCTGGAAAAAATACATTTCCATTCTCAAAGAGGGACTTTTACCACTGTTTTGAAATGGTCAGCTTGAAAAAGAAAGCTGTCTATTGATGAAAGATGTGACTCCTTTTCATGCTGCAAAGGGAACAAAAGAATGCAAGGACCAAAGCAGCATCAAACGAGCTCCTTGACCTAGTCAGTCCCCTGGCATGACCCCAATAGAATCTCAGTGGGAGATACACGACAAGACTTGGTGGAAAAAGAAAAGAAACCCATAATTGCTAAATGCCATACGCCATCTTTTGGGAAATACAACAAAAGCTGTCATCTGAAAACTGATCAAATCTATGCTTAGACGAATTGCAGCTCTAAACGACGCTAAATGGAAGTCCACTAAGTAGTAATGCTGTAGTTTAATTTTTCAAACTGTATTTCAGTAATCAAAGGTGTGTCTATGTACTACTCGAAGGTCTCTGTCCTTACGCTGTAAATAGGTGTCGTTTGAATCCCTCGTTAAAATTATTTTATTTGTTTTTAGTCGCGTGACGCGACTCTATAAGTTACTATCTAGGTCGGTCGGATGGTAACCATTTTACTTTTGAATGAGTTTTTGAAAGTTTTGAAGATCGTAAGGTCAGCTGATTTGTTCGTTAGTTGATAATTCGTTTGTTAATTCAATCCAATTTTTTTCAAAATTATTGAAATAATTGAGAGCACACGACTTAAGTCTGTTGACCTCGTTCTTTTATTTACTTACAAAACTTGGCACTTTTATGCCAAATCCTGGCATGAAATAAATTATGGCAGATTCCAAGCACTTTCAATTTTTTCCCAAAGAACTTTTCGACGACTTATTATAAAGAGTTAGAGGGAGAAATATGGAATTGAAAAGTAAACACATTATCGGACTTGAATCCAAATAGGAGGGAAAAATACTTTTTTACTTCTGCACTTTCATCAAATTCTTGTTAATAAGAACATTTGTATTCTATCCACCTTCAGAAAATCAAAAAAATGGTATTTACCTCTTTATATTCGCGAGCCTTTCGTGTTTATGGGCCCAATTCTTTTATAACGTAATGGAAACTAAAAAAATATCAAATTAAAATATCGCTGCCTGTGTTTTAGCTGATGCTTTTACCTTAACTAAAGAATTCTTCAGAAAAGAAAAAGCAATGTTTACCCAACCGAATATATTAGTCCCACCTTACAATGGGCAACTTTCAACTGTCTAAATTACTTAAATATTTTAATGTTATTTTACCTCCTGCCAATAATTCTCACCTTCAAAACTTATTAATTAAAAACTCAACTCCTAATCATTCCTTTTGCATTTTTTATATCCCTTTTAAATCTTGCTTATGTTTTTATATAATACAAATCAGGGGCGGATCCAGGAAAAAAATTGAGGGGGCTAACCTGAATTTCTCCATATGAGTAGTCTGAGAAAAGGGCATTGATGATTCATAATAGTTATCTTCCATAACATTGATAATAAATAACAGTATATCACACGGGAATGAGAACTAAGTCTTTCTAATCTGAATTTTGTTCCACACGTAGAAAATTAGGAATTATAGTTTGGGACGTCATTTAAGGTATAATACTAAATTTAATAATAATTTTATAGATGTACCTGTATTTTAGACATGCATCATATAAGATACATTCGATTTCAAAGGTTTAAAAAGGTGTTTCATATATATTTTATATTATTACATAACTTTCGAAATAGCAGAACACAAATATAGCTTTAAAAGGGAATATAAGGATAAACGGGTTTAAATTGGGGGGCTTCAGCCCCCTAGCCTCCTCCCCTGGATCTGCGCCTGGGACAAACGACTAAATGATTAAACAACATAAATACAGTTGTCGGACAGGGCAAACTACCAATACCCTCTTTATTCATAAATCTACTTTCTACCATTAAATAGATTGGTCAAATGCAAAAGTTCCTGTTTGTAGAGATAATATCGATGAGAGAAATTTAATTGACCATTGGGAAGGTTTTTGAGAAAAGTCTAAACACCTGAGCACTTTCTGTTGAACGAGGAACAGCACGGATTCAGAAGACAGCGAAACACGGAAACAGCCATAGCCCACATACTTCAACATGCAGCGGCAGGGGGGGCCAGGGGGTGCTGGATCGATGTCGTTTGCAGACACGTAAAGAAGGCCTACGACAAAGTTTGGATCGACGACCTGAAGTACAAAATCTCGCCACTAAGAGCCCCCCCTTCCCACTTCCTAAAGATTGTCTGTAGCTACTTGACCAATAGGCAAGATGTCATTGCCTTCGAGAAGTATACAGGGAAAGCCTTCGAGCTCCTATGTGGCGTCAATCAGGGAGGATGCATCAGCCCCACTCTCTACACCATCTTTACGAGAGACGTCCCCAAACCAACTGATGGAAGAATTTTCAACATCCAATATGCGAACGATATTACCCAAGTTGTGGTTCGGAGAACAAATTTAGCGAGGATGATCCAGAGCCACGACAGCAGAAGCTGAAATAATCTCCAGGTTCAAGAAACGTTGGAAAATACAGACCAACGTATCAAAATACTCGGCAACCGCAATAGGGAGACGTCGTTCAGTCCCTCTCAATCTACAAAACTACGAAATTGACGACTCATCGCAGGTTTCAGTCCTCGGGTACAAACTTGCCAGTACGGCCATGAACAGACACGTCAGCTCCAGGATTGGATACATCAACACTGAACTCGACAAACTCCCCCGATTTAGAAACCTCAGCACAACCAATAAAAAGAAGTTGTACACCAGTCTAGTCAGATCGAAACTGGTGTACCCTGCTATTCCGTTCAAGGCAGCGTCAAAAAAAATATGGCAAGACTCCAGAGAGTGAAAAATAGAGGCCTCTGGTTTATTACCAACGCTAAGTGGTATGAGCATCGGACCTCGAGAAGTCTCCATGAAGAAACAGGTCTTGAACCACTAAACACATACATCTATAGAAAAGGTCGAGACATCTGGGCAAGACTAGAGGCTATTCTCCCTATGGAGACTGTAGCGGCTCTAGACCCAGAGGCAAAGGAAGGTGTATACCAAAGATACCTCCCAAGCACCAGAAAAACGGAACCTGTACCAAAGTAAAACTAAAAGAAAAGAAAAAAGGCGAAATAATAATATTTATAAAGAATCCCAAAATGGGACAAATTAGTGTGTCAATAAGAAATACAAAATAAAAAAAGATCTCGCAACGGGAACCATTAACAAATGCGAAAAAATAAACAAAGTAACAAATTGGAATGGCCCGTTCACCGGGCACCCAAGCACATACATATCTGACTACCACTTCCTTCCTTTTCTCACTATTACCCTCCAACCTCTCTTCCAAACTCCTCCCCCTTTTATTCTATCTTTTTCTTTCAAGATTCAAGATTCAAGATTTATAAAATTTTTGAACAGTATAAATTTAATTTGTAGGAATAATTATTGATGCCCAATTTTTCCTAATTTATACTCGTTAGTAAATATATTTAGTTTAAATTGTGTTTACGTACTTTTATTTGAGGTCGTTACCTCTGCTTGTTTTGATTCTCTACTCAACTCTGTCTCCCTGACGAAGGTAACACGAAATCCCTTGGGTTATCTTGTGTTTTATTTTCCTTTTTCATTTCCAAGCATATATATATATATATATATATATATATATATATATATATATATATATATGCAAAAAATCCCACGCGCTACTTTGTGAGTTCCTCATATATATATATATATATATATATATATATATATATATATATATATATATATATATATATATATATGTATATATATATATATATATATATATATATATATATATATATATATATATATATATTGGGATTGGGGCTATGACTAAGTATTTTAAATTATCCACATTAATTCTTTTACATACTTTGATGTGATCTCGTATGGGCGAGGGGTCTGGTTTGTTTAGAATCAGCCCCGTGCGGGTCGACCTTCCCGGATGCTGCTCGTTAATGCTTGAAATATCCGAAAGGAAAATAATACACAGAATAAGCCCAAGCGCTTTCGTGTTTACATCATCACGAGAGCGCTTGGGTATATTCTGTGTATTATTTTCCTTTGGGATATTTCAAGCATCTTAGATCACGTGTCTTTTGGTGATTATTTTTGCATATATATATATATATATATATATATATATATATATATATATATATATATATATATATATATATATATATATGTGTGTATGTGTGTGTGTGTGTAAAACTCACAAAGTATTGGGTGAGTAAGCAATAAATGCAACAAAGCCCACAGGAAAAATTAATTCGAAAAATGAATTAATTTCGAGTTCTTTATCAAGGAATAACAGAAGTATTGAAAATTGTAATATTTATAAGGATGATACAGAGGAGAGGGAACGCCCACAAAAAAAGCCAAAACCAATCAACAAAATTAATTAATATGAAATGGAAACCTTACGAGTCGCGGAGATAAATTAAAACTAAGATCATTAAATAAGGTAAATTTAAAAGACTAAAGGTTGACAACAAGATTCAAATACCACCTAAGCAATTAGGGAGGGAGAAAATCTGAGCGAGAGATTAACCTCAAAGGTCAGGCTTAAAAAACGAAGGTAGAATAAGTACAAATGTTCTAAAGACTTGACTCCAATGAAAATAAATACACAGACATAAAGATGAGGCTACATAGATGCACAAAAAATAAAATAAAATAGTTTATTAAGATTAATATAAATACTTAGTCTCAAATTAAAAGTTTTGACAGTGCATTGTGAATATAATTTAAAAAATAACCATCGAGTTTATATAAGCCAGAACTTAAATTAAAATTTGGGAATTTACTAATAAAGGTCGATTCGATGATATTTCGTGAAATTGTATCATTATTATGACAGATGATTTTAGCAGAATTCCAATCAATATTGTGATTAAGATATGAAATATGAGCATAACGGATCTCACTTTTAAAAGCCGAAACTGCTGCCGCCTTCAAAGAAGTTAATACTCGGCGTCACATATTTACTTCTAATATCCCCAATAACTGGTCCAATATACTTCAAGACTCCATCTTCGGGACATTGAGACTTCGCACTGGAAAACTCGAGCGGCGAGTTAACCTTAAACTTCAACGACTCATTGAAAATAGTGCTTGGACAAGGTTGACAGTGGTCAACCTTTCATCTCAACAAATAGACAGAACTTCACTTTGTGCTCTTGGTTTCGGTTTAAATTTTCTATTCCTCCTCAACCGTCCAGTGTAAAAATTGCTAAGAACTTTAGTAATTTAGAACAATTCGGCAATGTTCCTAGTGAGTATATTTCTATTACTAAAGGTTTTGTGTACCATTCTATGACTTCCTCCTTTAACTCTAATTATCCCTCACATTTTCGTCGGGCTATAAATAACCTTAAGAATAATCCTACCCTTCATATCACTAAAGCCGATAAATCTGGTGCAATAGTTATATTAGATAAACAGAAATATTTCGATAAAATGAGCGAATTAACTAATGATGACTCTACCTATGTGCATTTAAATAAAGACTCTTTAGAACAAGTGAATAGTAATTTTTATAAACAAGTACGCTCAATTCTTAAACATTATCCAGACTTAATTTCTAAATTTAAATCTATGAATGCCTCTCTTCCTTATATATATGGCCTTGTCAAGACTCAGAAACCTAATAATCCTTTACTCCCCATTGTCAGTTATGTAACCTGTGTCTCATATGTTTTGTCAAAATGGCTAACGTCTTATCTTACCCCGCTTGTATGATACATTTCGGATTCACATAGAGTTAATAGCTCCTACCTAATAGAAAAACTTAATACCATCCCTTACCCTTCAGACTTCACCTTTGTTAACTTTGATTTTTGCTCCCTTTTCACTAAAGTTCCAGTTGGTGATCTATTCCAGTTTCTTAAAGATAAATTGGGTAACGTCGAATTACCTATACCCCCCCCCCTAATCTATTCTTAGAATTAATCTCCCTATGTACCAAAAACTGTGCATTTACTTTCAATGGTAAATTCTTTCGCCAAAAATTTGGTTTAGCTATCGGTAATTGTTTAGCCCCCGTTTTATCTAACTTATATATGGAATTTTTCGAAACGGTTTTCATCCCCTCTATTGTAGATTTTGCTATAATCTGGTTTCGCTATATTGATGATATCCTTTGCTTGTGGCCCAATTCTGAAAATATTTTTCTTATTTTGAGCAAATTTAATTCCCTTGTACCTTCTATCAAATTTACCCTTAAAATAGAATAGAATGGAAGTATTCCTTTCCTTGATATATTAATACACTGCATGCATTCTGGTTTCAAATTCTCTGTCTATCGGAAACCAACTAATTCTTCTTCTTATATTCACTTTTACTCCTCTCACCATATTAAAGTCAAAAGATCTATTTTATTTGAATGTTTCCCCGTGCATTTCGTGTGGTTAGTCATGAATTCTTTGACTCTGAAGTTTCAAAAATTTTTGACATCGGCCATAAACTTTGCTATCTTTTTTATTTCCTTGATAAATAAATGCCTTCAGTTAGCTCAAAAGTATTTTTTATCGTTTTGAACCTCGCGCGCCTTTTAATAACAGGAATACTCTTGTACTTCCTTTTAATCCATCATTTGCTTCTCTCCTTCATATTTTAAAATCTCTAGGCATGTGTCTAGTATTTATCTATAATAATACTATCTCTAAACTATTAATCAATAACGCCCCTTTCCCTATTGGTAATGTAAATTGCATGAAATGTATCGATTACTCTAAATATTACATGGCCAATCAGGTAAATTTTTAAAAAAACGAATTTCTCAGCATGTATATAATGTCCGTCGCGGTGAAGAAAGCAGCTCATTTTATGTTCATATGTCATATCTTAATCACAATATTGATTGGAATTCTACTATTCATCTGTTATAATAATGATACAATTTTACGAAATATGATTGAATCGAACTTTGTTAGTAAATTCCCAAATTTTAATTTAAGTCCTGGCTTATATACACTTGATAGTTATTTTTTAAATTACATTCACAATGCACTGTCGAAACTTTTAATTTGAGACCAAATATGTATATTAATCTTAATAAACTATTTAATTTTTTTTTTTTGTAAATCTATGTAGCCTTATGTTTATGTCTGTGTATTTATTTTTATTTGAGTCAAGTATTTAGAACGTTTGTACTTATTCTACCTTGGTTTTTCAATCCTGAACTCTGAGGTTAATCTCTCGCTCAGATTTTCTCCCTACCTAATTGCTAAGGCGGCATTTGAATCCTCTTGTCAACCTTTATTCTTTTAAATTTACCTGATTTAATGACCTTAGTTTGTATTTATCTCCGCTCCTCCTAAGATTTCCATTTCATATTAATTCATTTTGTTGATTGGGTTTTTGCTTTTTATTTTTTGTGCATCTATGTAGCCTCATGTTTATGTCTGTGTATTTATTTTCATTTGAGTCAAGTATTTAGAACATTTGTACTTATTCTACCTTGGTTTTTCAATCCTGACCTCTGAAGTTAATTTCTCGCTTAGATTTTCTCTCTCCATAGTTTCTTAGGTGGCATTAGAATCCTCGTGTCAACTTTTAGTCTTTTGAATTTACATGATTTAATGATCTTAGTTTGTATTTATCTCCGCTCCTCCTAAGGTTTCCATTTCATATTAATTAATTTTGTTGATTGGGTTTTTGCTTTTTTGTGGGCGTTCCCTCTCCTCTGTATCATCATTATAAATATTACAATTTTCAATACTTTTGTTATCCCTTGATAAAAAAACTCGAAATAAAGTTTGAGAGTACTTGGAATCCTCGTATTAATTTTCCGTGTGGGCTTTGTTGCATATATATATATATATATATATATATAGAGAGAGAGAGAGAGAGAGAGAGAGAAAGAGAGAGAGAGAGGGAGAGAGAGGGAGAGAGAGAGAGAGATAGAGATAGATAGATAGATAGATAGATAGATAGATGTCGTAGGGTGACCCCACACCTGACACAAAAATATAATGTAGAGTCGAGGGTCGATGCTAGCCGAGGATTGACTTTGCGTTGACGTGCGAAGGGAGCGCGCCAGAAATTGGGATACAGATCCCATTGCGAGGGTTAAATAAACAAAATCAAATACGGTTGGCCTAAATAATCAATTCTTAGAGGTTCTGGGTTTTAGAGAAACTGATTGTAGAAAAATAACTTTACTATATGCAAAGAAAATACTATTAGCAGAAGTAAATAAATGACAATAAATAAGATGAGACCCGGAATACCAAACGGTGGGGGGGATACAAATGACTCGACGTGGACGAGAGTCCGAGAGATGATGTACGGTGATTGCTTCCAAGGGAAAGAAGGGGTGCAAATAACGGGAGACTCACGTAAAGCCTAATTGACTGGAGGCTTTGGATACGACGAGTAAGCGGGGCGCTGCCTAGTTCCACTTTCAAAATTCCTTATTTTTTAATCTCACTGAGAAATGAACGAGGGAGTATTCCAGACGAAAACGAATTTGATACCCAAGTGATAGATGCCTGTCCGTGTCTATCGTCTGTAGGGCGGTAACTCTGGCCTTAGGTACAAGCGAGGCCTGGTAGAAAGGTGACGCGTCGCGTTCTTAGCTGGAAGCCGTTGGAAGGCGGGGTGCGGTTGGGCGTACGAGACTGTACGTGGCTGCTAACACAGACGGGCCTGTAAGGTACTAATTTCTCAAAGCTTTTCCCAAAGTATTTATACTGCCTCGGCGGAAGCTGGTCGCCGAAGGCCCCAAAATGGCGACATGGATCTCATTAGACTTGGCGCGCCAGGGAGGGGGGGGATATTCTCGGCGGGCATCATTGCCTCGCGTGAAGGTCCTCGACGCCGTAGGTCTGGCGCTGATCAAGTGATGAAACGGGGAAGAAAGAGAACCCAAACGGATCATGCTGTCGCGCGAAATTCTCGCTGATCCCTTGAGGCTGTCTGGAGGTGCAGGCGCATCTTTCTCAGGCGCCATGGGTAGACGTTGGTTTCTAAGGGTGGGGGGTGGGTATCCTTCTCTCTCTGACATTAAAAAACAACTAAAATTGTCATACAATGCTATTACGGGACTGGAGGAACTATCTCCGTGAATTGTGCGCAAATTCTTTAATCAAAAATCCTATAAAGATCGGTGGAATTGGATTGATAGTAGAAATAGTTGAATCTTATTCTCACGAAGAAAGAATAGTTTCGGGAGGGTTTTGCCAGTGCAGTGGGTTTTCGGAAGAATTTGCAGGGAAATGTGCGAGTGTTTTATGTATGCAGTTCTTGATAGATCGACCGAAACATTATTATCTATAATTAAAGAATGTTTATTGCCTTGCACAACTATTATTTTTGATAAGTGGCGTGCATACGGTGGAAATGATTCATTGTCAGAGATGCTGTGAGAACATTTGACTATTAAACACTCGAAGAACTTTAAAGATCCAGAAACAGGTGCCCACACAAACCAAATAGAGTCGCTTTGGGCCAAAGCGAAAATCAGGAATAAAATAGAATTTGGAACCGCTCGTTCTCTGATCGACTCCGATATACGCGACGTTTTATGGAGGCAACGAAATAAAACAAAAGACTTAATTGCTCAAATTTACAGACATTGTAAATTTTTATATATTAAATAATATTAGCATTTACTTTTTTATTTCCTTAACTTTTATATTTTTTACTAAATAATGTTTATCTCTAACTTTTTTTTACTTTCCTCCTATTCGCCCCCACCAAACCACCCAAATCAATATAACATAAAAATAATCCAATCCCTCGATTCCCGCGCATGCGAAAGGCATGAGTAACCGGCCGTTCAGCCATCTGGCTAAGGAGAAGAAATTGTGCCATAATAAGAGAAAATATAAAAAGACCGCCATCAAACTAAATGTTGTATCATAATAATTGAAAAGGAGACAAAGTATATTTTAGGGATTAAAAGAAAATTGATTTCAATAAATCATTAAAATATTTTTTCAGTGAGCCTTTTACAGTTATCTAAGCAGTGAAGAGGATGATAAATTATTTTCCTCTATGTGCTGTAAATCTCTGAGATTTGGTCATCAATTAATTTAGGATAGAATCCTCAGACCGCGTAAAGGCATTGAGATGAATGCAGCGCTTTTAACATTGTTGTAGTGGTTTGAATATTAATGTAAAGTTCAATTGTACTCATTTATATCCATGAAATGACCCATATGATCATGGGACATAGGATTATTCTCCCGGAAGATTTCAAATCTGCTATCGGATTTGGCGCTGGGTGGCGCCATCGAGTGGCAGAAGCCTCATTTAGCCGTTCAAAGGCACTTGTAAGTGATTTGAACCATGGGGAACCATCAATGCAATAACAATTTATCATCTTATTACAAAACGATGCAGGTCATTGGAGGGACTTTCCTTCTTGTTTCTAGGTACCATTAACTGTGTAGTATGGTTTCCTCCGCCGGACAGTGGGTTACAAGATGAGGATGTTTGAGAAGGACCTTTTTTACCATTTCAGTCCTTGTTTCTTCTCACGATAAAAAATACAGCCCTTCGGTGCCAGGACTGTCTGGATCATTGGTAGGATTAAGAAACCCTTCACTATTCTTATAAAACTTACTAAATGAATTTAGGTATATACAGTAGCGGCCATAATATAAGGGTGAGTAAGAACAAGTGTATTTAAATATTTATTATAGAAGTTTAACAAAACGTTGAGAGAGACTATATATTATACACATATTTAGATATATCTAATATCTATCTTTCGTGGAAATTTAAAGTGAATGGAATAAATATTTCGTAAGTTATGAGGAAATAAACAAACTATCTTCCAAATTCCAGCAGCCAAAAGTTAATGTGTTTAGGAGACTCTTGATGGGCCAACAGTAACTTCCTATGATCATACATTATTGGAACATTCAACTGTCAACAGGGCGGCTTGTGAGAGAAGACTGGTGTTCTTTGATGATAAACAAAGGCTTGTGTGCCTCCACCAAGAGGGTGAGTCAAATTGTGTGATAGCAGCTACTGTAGGAAGATCTAGAAGTGTTGTGCAACAAATTGTAGCTGGTTTTAAGTCATCAGGATCGACAGATGTTAAACCCCAAACCGCTAGACCTCGTTAAATGTTTTCAGGACAGGATCGCACCATGGTTATAATGTGACTGAAGGAGAGGTTTAAGAGTGCTACTGATATATCCCACGAGTTCAGCTCCACCTCCGATGTCAAGATATCGCTAAAACAGTTTCCCGGAGGTTACGAGGTTCTGGGTTGCTTGCTGGGGCACCAGGAAAGAAACCTCTGATCTCCAAGAAGAATCAAAGAGCCCGTCTTCGTAACGCTCACGACCATTTCGTTTGGACAGAAGAATAATGGGCGCTGGTTCATTAGAGCGATGAATTGAAGTTTAATGTGATTGGTTCCGATGTCGAGATGTACGTCAGACGAAGATGTGGCGAAAGATTATCTCGTGCATGTGTGAAGAAGAGTGAAATATGGAAAAGGCAGTGTAATGGTATTGGAAGGGATCTCTGCTGCTGGTCCTGGTCCACTTATTCGCCTACAAGGGACTGTCAATGCTGAAATCTACAAGCAGATTCTTAGACAGCAAGGCCCTTCCACATCCCAGATCTTCGTCAGTTCATCCTCCTATCTTCGTGCAGGACAACGCTCCCTGCCACACTGCCATCCTGCCGTTCCCTGCCATCTCAGGGACTGACCACCTCAAAGTTCCGATCTCAACCCTATAGAAAGCGTTTGGAAGATTATTGGAGATGGGGCGCGAAGGAGAAACCCAAAGAACCAAGATGAACTCCGGGAATTATTGAACAACGAATGGAACAAAATTACCTTATCATTTTGCAAGAAATTAATTCAGTCCTGTGGTAACAGATGTCGGGAGGTCATTGCTAGTAAAGGGGTGTTCACAAAGTATTAATAGTAGTTTCTTTTTTGTTCTTGCTCTATTTTACATTGTTTTTCTAAATGACCCTTAATCCATTCACTTAAAATTTCAACGAACGAAATATATTAGATATATCAAATATGTCTATAATATAATTATAGTCTCAACGTTTTGTTAAACTTCTATAATAAATATTTAAATACACTTTCTCTTACTGACCCTTATATTATGGCCGCTAGTGTAAATATTTAAAATATAAATGAAGAAATGTCATTTTATCGTTCACCTAGAAATTCAATAGCAAATTTAAATTTTTTTGTTCAATACAAAATTGTACTATTTTAAAGATTTAAAACTCTTTTGTAATTCCCGGCTCTTTTTCTTTATAAAAATCGTCACTAGAAATAAGATTTGGGTATTCGTTGGACTTATCCCCCATTTTGACTAGAGAATAGGGTAATTTTACCATACATCCAAGACGATGGTGACCGCAATATCAATACTGATTGGACGAATTGTCCGTTTCTCTCGGTTGTTACCATGAAGTTAAGGTAACAAGGAGCGAGGACATAGCTCAAGATGTTAACACTTCTTTGCAGCTACTGAATTCCATGGCCGAGGTAGCCGGATCGGGTTAAAATCAGTCAGAAGATTAAAAAAAATGACGATCTTTAAAAAAAATTCAAAAAAACAGACAAACATACGATGGAAAATGAGACCACTTATTTCTACTCCCCTCTTTTATTTTATACTTTATTTTGTAATTATATTTAACACTTGATTAACACGAAATAAAGAGAAATAAGGAGCTAGGAGATAGCTCTAGATGTTAACACTTGTTTGTAGCTACTGAATTCCTTCGTCAGAGTAGCCAAATTGGGTTAAAATCGGTCCGAAGATTCCAAAACAAGGATGATTTTTAAAAAAAAAAGAAAACGGACAAACGTGCAATGGAAAACCAGAACAAATCATTTTACTTCCCTTTTTCAGTTTATACTTTATTTTTCAATTATATTTAATACTTGAATTCTATCACTATTTGGGGTTTTAAAATGAACTACCATTTCGAATCTAAACTAAACCAGAATATTCAACTTGGGTTAAAAATAAATTTATATATAAATGGCTAGACAGGGACAAATTACATCATCAACATACCCTAACCAAAAGTATCCATGATTAATGGTATGTAGTTTACCTAAAAAAATAAGTGGTTTTAATAAATTGGCAAGTCCAGCGAGAGGCGATTCCCATTAGCCAGGTAAAACACCTAACATTAAATTTGTCTTGCAAATGGAAAAGAAAATCGCTAATAGATTTTCGACAAAAAGTAACACCTAGACGGGAGGATTTGTAATGAAGGAACAGAGATCAAAACTAACCAAATTTGTAATCATTTACAAGGTCAACAGACCTAAGTCGCGTGCTCTTAATTAGTCTCACTCATGACCTTGTGACCATATGACCTTAGGACATAGAAATCTTTCAATAATTCCAGGAATAACCTTGGTAATTATATCATTCGAAAGAGGGTACAAAACAACATGAGGGTTTCAAACTTTGTTAGAATCGGCCGAATAGTTACGATGTTATTGCCAAAGAACTCATTAAAAAGTAAAACGGATACCATCCGACCGACCGAACTACGAACCGACAGCAAGGTTACATTCACACTGCCTTTGGTGCAATACACCATACCAGGCTTAAATGGAGGCCGTTGTACAATAGAATCCAGATGAGGCTCAGGATATGTATACATGATATTATTTTACGAATAATTGTCTATAAATTGCAGCAATGAGGGCACTATGTGCTACAGGATCTTGCCTCATATTTTAATATGTGGGTAGAATGCCCCAGCACCCCTCTCCCCTTTACAAACTTCTTCCTTTCACACTTATCATAACAATAGCATCCGCATTTCTCTCAAGCACTCGCTCACCTAATCAATCAATCTTTTAACATGTTTTCACCCCTTCCCACCCCAGGACATTTACTGCCATATATTCTCCCCCCAATTTTATTCCCATTTATTCCTTTTGATCGCTCGTTGCACGCTACTCTATAAATTACTATGTCGGTCCATAGGTCGTCGGTCGGTCGGATGGCAACCCTTTTACTTTTCAATGAGTTTGGGGGTGGGGCAATAACATCGTAACTATTCGGTCGATTCTAACGGAATTTGAATCGTTTATGTTGATTAAATTCTCTTTTGAATAATATAATTACCAAGGTCCTCCCAAGGTTAGTCCGGGAATTATCAAAATAAAACTAACTATGGGTCGGATTGCCCTACTTGTCAAAATTTTCGAAGGTCGTAAGGTCATATGGTCATAAGGTCATAAGTCAGAATAATTTAGAGCACTCGAATTAGATCTGTTGACCTTGTTACCAGTGACGTGCAGTCAATGGAAGCAAGGGAAGCAATGCTTCCCCTATTTAAGAAGAAAAGAAAAAGAAATTACACCCCAGCAATTAATATGGCAACAGTATCAATTTTATTCTCACATTTATGCTTGCTTATACTTGTATACGCCATACGGTACCGTTCACTTTCAATCGAATTGGCGTTAGACCCTGATGAGCCCGACTGCAATTGAAGAAATGCATCCTTTTCGTCGAGATTTCTACTCTTTTTTTTCTCCCTCTTTTAATTTCAATAATAGCTCTACCTTTTGGTGCTTTGGAATGAATAGTTTAAAAGATGTTGTGCTTTCCTTAATAATAATATACAGTCATTAGAGTTTTATGATTTTTATCTAGATATTTCAACGCCGTGTTAGAATTAAGAAAAAAATAACCTATTTGTATATGGAAAAGGAAGCAAATTTAGCTTTGCAGTTATCTGCTTGCATCTAGCAATCTCTTATGATTCTAGAATCTAAATCTTTACGTTATATTTAAATACTGGTCCTGAGAAAGAAAGCACCTAAATAGCAAAAACTCTAGTGTGGTTAAGCTCGTATATCTTAATTATTTTGCTAATATTTCCGTGATTCTGGCGAGACTACCATAGTCATCCTTCGTATCTTTGAGATCAGTCGCACTGAGGCAGTGCTTAGATAAGTGTAGCATATTGTTTATTCATTTTTTTAAGTGATGACCCCCTTTTAAACAAAATGGATGCAAATTAAGTTGGGAGAAAATGCGATTGCAGTATTGAAAAATTATTAAAAAGGAAGTTTAGTGCGATGACTTATAATGAAAGAGAAACTATTACTAAAACAGGTAGGCCTACGCCAACACTAGATCTGTCATCCAAAACAGTATTGCGCTCGCAACTACAATGTAGGCCAATATGATAGAACATCTTGGCTAGTGGTTGTGCATAACTACAGAAGATATTTTAACATTTAAATAAAGTTTAAAAATTTAACATTTAAATAGAGTGAGTAGCTTACAATTTTATAGTTATTTTTAATGAGTAACATATTTACTTCAATTAACATATTTATTTTTGTAAAACCTGAATTGCCTACTCATCTTCAAAAGTCACCGCATGCCACTGCTTGTTACATATCCATAGCACCACCGAAAATTCTCAGGTACAATTTAATTCACGTCCTTTCTCACACCATTAACACCTCCTACACAGTCGTTCTTCTATCGACATTTTGACTCCCAAATCCATTTGTTTTTGGTCGTTAATTATCCTTCTAGAGCAGCGTCTCACACCCATACACTAGTGGTAGAATCAGAATACTCCCATACATCTTTCTAGCGACAGTCTAATCACCAGTGAGAGCTTTTTGCCCTTCAAGATCTCGTTGTTACGCACTGCCTCAGACATATCTCTATCATTCAAGACACAGAGTAGATTCTTCAAAAAACGCACTTACTCAAAGAGGACAACGCAGGTTACATACTATGATACAACACATGGTTTGCACCATCAAAGACAATCATATTCACATTTGCTTCAGGAAAGGACTATTGCCATAGACTGTTTACCTCCATATCGACCGCAAGTACTCGTTTACCTAGCTCAATGATCAAAAATACCCTTTTACTCCCTTCAATGGTCACAAGTACTGCTTTACCTCCCACAATGCTCACAAGTACTCTTTTACCTACTTCATCGATCACAAGTCCCCTTTTACCTCTCCCATTGATCATAAGTCCCCTTTTACCTCTCCCATTGAGCACAAGTCCCAATTTCCCCCTCCCATTGATCACAAGTCCCATTTTATCTCTCCCATTGATCACGAGTCCCAATTTCTCCCTCCCATTGATCACAAGTCCCATTTTATCTCTTCCATTTATCACAAATCCCCTATTACTTCTTGCATTGATTACAAGTCCCCCCTTTACCTTTCCCATAGATCACAAGTCCCGTATTACCTGCTCCAATGAACACAATTCCTTTTTTACCTCTCTCATTGATCACAAGTCCCTTTCACCACCTCCAATGACCACAAGTCCCCTTTTAGCTATCCCATTGATCACAAGTCCCCTTTTACCTCTCCCATTGATCACAAGTCCCCTTTCACCACCTCCAGTGACCACAAGTCCCCTTTTACCTCTCCTATTGATCACAGAACCTTATCCAATCAATGCCGCAGCAAATCCTTGCTGTTATAGAGGCTCGTGGAGCTGTTACACGCTATTGGGTGCGCTCCAGTTAGAGGTGACTAATTTTTTGTTCTTTGAGCTTAGAATTCGTTTAAAAACAATTTGTTATTTTGCGCTTTGTTAATTCATCCTTCAACGGGTAGAAAATATAGTAAGAATTTTCAAACTAACCTATCATTAACACGAAATTATGATGAAGGGTTTGTACACACCCATACGAAGATGATAATTTCAAGGATTATGAAAGACAACTTACACAGCGGACTGCGCTTATAATTCTGATTGAAGTGTAGAAATAGAGGTGGGTTAAGATTGTGGGATCGGCAGCTTATGAGCTACAGCTCTACTTAGCGAACAACTTCTTACACAAATTGGCACTCCTAGTGATGGTGCAACTCTTTTACTTTGTGTTTTATTACCATTGCTGGGCTTTTTCACCCAGATATGGAGGGGGTTGAGTGTATAGCTATTGAGATGATTGGTTTAATGACAAAACTTGCCTAGATAGCAGTCATTAAACCTTGCTATATGAATTTAAAGATAAAAAATGACTTGGAAGAGAAAAGGTGATGAAGGATATCCATTTCAACGGAGAAGGTTTAAAAATCACTGACTCATAAATTTAACAATATTTATTGAACAATAAATAATGGAATAGGACTAATTTGAATTTTATAATACGGTTAATGAATATAATGTGTATATTTATATATATATATATATATATATTGAATATAGGGAAATGACTGATGATTATAATGTTAAGAGGAATAAGCTATATAAGGTGGATATTATAGTGAATAAGATATAAAATATGGTGAATTATATCAAATATAGTATAGTACTGCAACGACGTTTTTGACGTTATAAATCAGGGGAACTGGAATTCGAAGGAAGGAATTACACTTTGAATATTTTTAGAATATTCTTAGACCTTTAAATCTATGTCGTAGAGGAATATATTTTATACCCATTTTTGAGCATTTGATGTTCAAATCATTATTAATATTTATCGCCTTAGTCCACCATTTATGGTTCTCTCTCATTCTTGGTACAATTTCAGTGACAACTTAGTCTCTCAAGGAGGGCTTTATATCTTTTTATAATATCTTCTTTTCTTTTTTCTTCAACATCATTCCCTCCACACATCAATACTACATTTTGCTTATTATTAATGTTGATACCAGAGTCTTTAGTTACAATACTAGAGTGTATTCTTCAATCTCTGCTCTGGGGTAACAGTGTACCAGGCTTTTTGGTATTATATGGCTTAACTCCCTAACCTGTGATGTGCCAATTATTATAGTTCTTTTATTATTGTTCTTATTTTTAATGTCAAGACTTTGCATTTTATTTTCAATTACTTCCTTGTCTGCTAATGGCTCAAATTTCTTAGCAAGTTCTATCAACACCTGGTTTCGATCCTTCTTTTTTGCCAATTTTTTGGGGTTTAGTCCAATCATTACTCTTTAAATAGTGCAAATGACTTATTTCATTATATATATGATTATGACTAGTTACAATTGTTTTTATATTCTTCATTTTTGGTGTAATTTCAGATTTTTTAACAATTTTAATATTTATATTAGACATAGCAACTTTACCTTGATCATCTTTATGAATTTCTCCTTGTAGAGATGAATTTACGGACATTTTTTTTAGATATATTCATATTTTGATTTTGTTCATTTGTTTCAAGTTCATTTATTTTATAGAGTCTTTTTATTTCATCATCTTTATTTTTTATGGTTTTATTTAGTCTTTCAGTTTCCTCTATCATTTGTTTTATCTTTTTTTCTTTACCTTTCACGTCAAGTAAATATTTATCATTCAATTTTTTAAGGTCCGAAATTGTATTATCTTTTCCATCTCTATTTTCTCTTAGATTTTTATTTTGTTTTACTAGTTCATGGTAGTCTTTGTCCATTTTTTTTTATCATTGCTTTTAGAAGTTCTAAAAACATTTTTACATTCGTTACAAAACCAGATTAAATCTATAATTTTGTCAGCAAGAATGTTATATATTTTTTTAGTATGTTGGTACATTCAACATGTAACCATTGGTTGCATTTATCACACTGTATGCCCTTTTCTATGACCTCAATGTTACATATTTTACAGTTATCTTTAAAAAGGTTTTTTTTCATTTGTTTCATCACTATTTAAGGGTTTTTGTTCTTTTTAGGTGTTCGAAACATTCTTTTTTCTTTTGTCAAATATAGGAAAAATATCAGGCCAATGCCACGTTTTAAAATTAAGAGGTCTAAGTCAAATATTTAAAAATATCAGGCCTCTGTCCAGCAATTAAAATATCGGGCCCGTGTCAAATATTTAAAATAATATCGAGTCAGGAAAATGAAAGAGAAAAAGTTTTTTCACAATCAGCTGATTTACGGCAATCCTTGTTTACACACGAAAAACTCAATCAAATGCTAAAGAATGTCTCAGCAACCAGGTCGACCCTTCGGGATTGTCAGACATCCCAAGACAATTTTAAATCAAATAATTTCAAACTCAAAACATATTTTATATCTATAATAAGATAATTAGTCTTAGAAATTAATTCAACTTAAAGATAGATTACTTATCTTTCTTGATATTCTTGTAGCAAATCAGATCAGAGTTAAATAATCTTGCTATACCCTGCTATAAGGATTTAAAGATAAAAAAGGACTTGAAGGAGAAAACGTGATGAAGCATAACTATTTCAACCGGGAAGTTTTCAAAACCACTAACTCATAAATTTAACAAGTTTTCTTGAACAACAAATAATTAAATATGACTAATTTTAATTTGATAATACGGTTAATGAATATAATGTGTATTTATATATATTGAATATAATATAATATATATATATATATATATATATATATATATATATATATATATATATATTGAATATAGGGAAATGACCGATGATTATAATGTTAAGAGGAATAAGTTATATAAGGTGGATATTATAGTGAATAAGATATAAAATATGGAGAATTATATAAAATATAGTATAGTACTGCCACAACGTTTTTGATAATTAATTAGGAAACTAATTCTTACTGACCTTGTCTGGAGCGCTGCTGAGATAAAAGGGTTCGTTACAATGCGCTCCAGACTCGGGAAACCGAAAAGTCTATTCTGATTGGTTAATTTCGAATTGGTGGGATGTACAAAGGTTTTGATTGGTCGGTATTTGAGAAGTTTCGTACTTTGATTTTGAGGTAACCGTATTGGTATCAAAGGTCGTACAAAAATGGATTTTGGGCGAGATGCATAATTTTCTCAGACGGGAAATTGACAACTGCCTCTTTACGAACTTTGTAGGAGATTGCAAAGATATCAGCTGCTAATGTGCAAGACAGGGTTTCTGTTTTTGTATTGGTTTTTAATAGTTCTTTGAAATCTGAGTAGGGTTTTTTTTCTCTCTTACTACAGAAAAGCGAGAAACTCATTGAAACTCATTTTTTCTATTTGAATTAATAAATAAAAATTTCTTACAAGACACCTCATATGCAAGAGTGAGAGTAAAAATTATGAAAACAAATATGTTCTCAGATTTAAGCATCTTTCAGACTTTTTTAGACGTACAAAGCGGTCGAGTACTTTTTTAGACAGAGTACGGTAGATAATTTGTCTCCTAACTTCAATATAAAACAAAATAGCACAAAGTTAATTTATAAAGATATATTTACCAAAGTTACACGTTAAGGATTTGAAGGATCGCTGTACTATTCAATTGTTTCAATGAAATTGGCGTCGGCCTCAACTACAACCTCCGGGTGGTGTCAGAACGTGCTGTAGAACTCCTCGATGGCTCTCTCTTAAACTTGGTGAAAACTATGATGATCCTGGGCCTAAGCTCCACATTGGTAGTTGTGGAAGTATGAATTCGAACGCGCCTTGTGGCTTAATTCTTACCAGGCCTAGACTGGTGCCAGCTATGTTTGTTTTCATTCATGTCCACCGTTCCCCACTCTGATAGCGTTGACCGCCCGTCTGGCCGCCGGTGTCTCCGTCAGCAAAACGGCGCTTATCAAACTCCCTTGTTTGCATTGTCTGACGCCATGCTATCCTTTGGGACTTCGCTCGTCTCGCGTCCCCTCCCCCTTGCCTCCAGACAAACTCCACTATTTAACAAGAGGTGCTCAGTTCTCATCAGAGAGTGCGAGTTAGGAAGTTTTGTCTCCCAGATCAAGTACATCCGTAACCCAGTCAAACCGAGCTTCGTCGTCGTGATCTCTTGAGCAGATCCTCTCCGTAATCCGCTCTGTTTACGAGGAAGATTACCACTACTTTATTACGTCTCGGAAGACTTTTCTGGGCTCGCCTCTTCTCATCCGTCTTCGTGGAGATTCTACGCTGTTCCGTTGACGAGTCTCTACTGTGGTCGCTCCCCCGCCCCCCGAAAGTCGAAGTAATCGCAAACCTGTGGAAGGAGCTCCCTGAACTCTCATACCCCGAGTTCGTTCTACGAAGATCTGGTCACGGGTATTCCGCTCCCGTCAATCATCCGAGGTAATCCAGAATCCTACCCTGGTAAGTCACCTCATTCTCCCAAGTACTAAGAAGACCTCATAATTGCATAACGGAAAGATTTAGTAATCTTATTCCTCATAATTAAACCGTCAAATTAATTAATAATTCACGGGCCCAGCTTCCCTTAATTCCTGCCCGCTATAAACTTCATTTCCAAGCTCACTTTTGTGCTAATTTCCATTATTCTTGTCTCCATATTTAATCATTTATCTTGTATTAAAGCTTATTTTTGTAGAGGTGTTCCCTTAAATAATTCCTGAATTAAATCTGGTAAACGAGTTCCCCTTTCGAATAGCCAACCTGTAATTAAGTCGAACTCTTACTTTGGGAGGCCATTGGCTTTCCTTCGCTGCATACCTGCCTGAGTACACGGCCGAGATTTGCCGGTCTCACTCAATTACGTATGTACCCATATTAGACCGTGGGACATAGTGTGTCGTTCCTCGACAGTAGTGCACGAAGACATTGGTTTCTCTCTAAACCACGCCCCACATATAATAGTAAAGAGGGTTGCAGTCTGATGATTTGGGGGGACAGAAATTCGGAGTTATGTGATCAAAGAAATTGTCTGACAGCCAAGATTAGGTACTCCTGATTGCGTGTCACGCGTACTGCCTTCCAGCGGCCACCTCCTGGATCCAGAGTAACACAAACTCCTCCAACTACTTGATGCAGCCCTCTGCATTGAGTCTGAGGTCATCCGGGAAGATAAACAGGGCCATAACGTGGCCTTTGCTATTTATAACCACAAACACCATGATGCGGACCAGGAACTTGGTCTTCATGTCTCTCGGTAGATTTTTTGGGAACACATAAAGGCAGTGGTTGTTTTGTAAGTTCACCACTTGGTCCTGGTGGAAATTCTTCCCATCCAAGAAGAACCAGAGCATGCCAGGTTTGAAGGGATGATTTAGTTTGTTTACAAGCTTCGCAGCACGGTCCTACCGCTATTTCTGGATCTTTTGAGACAGAATCTGTCCTTTCTCATCTTGTATGAGTAATAGCGGAATGTTCTCATACACGAAATGCCCATGAGAGACTCTGACAATCCTTGCTCCTGGCTATGGACCTCATCGACTTGCTGAGATCGTTGTCAATGATGGCCTGGGTCCACGCAGCAAATTCAGGGGTTATTTTGTAACAGGACGCTTAGAGTGAGATTTCCGAGCCGCCGTATCCTCATAATTGCAGTCTGACTCATCCAAACTTTTCTCTGTCCTCTACACCGTCCTCAGATTGTCACCCGATCACTCGGAGATCTTCCAATTTGAACTCCGGCACGAATACCAAGTACCATAGCTTGCCTTTTCTCAATTCTTTTAGATAATTGAATTAAGCCATGATATTTCTTCCTTCACAGACGATGCACAACGGAGTCTACTATAATATGTAGAAGAGAGAACTGACGCTAGATATCACGCATGGGCTGAATTCAGAGGTGCGAATGGAGATAAATTACTCACAATATAAATATATATATATATATATATATATATATATATATATATATATATATATATATATATATATATATATATATATATTGAATATATATTGAAATGTAAAACGTGCGACTCCAGTATATAAAGGCGAAAAATAAGACTAAATAAAATGAAAGATATAAATATATGTGTGGTTCCGGGGGCAACTTTTAATCCAGGCGAAAGACCGATTCTGGTGGTTTGTGGATTATTCGAGATATATTTGTTAAATCCTCCTCTCAATATAATTGTTGAATTTATAAATAATTTTGGCTTGGTTGAATTCGATTATGTGGTCATAATTTTGCATATAAGTGAAGAGATTTGAGGAAAGTGAGCCTCTCCTGATATCCGCACGGTGTTCTTTGTTTCTCTTACTAAAGCGACCTGACTCTCTAATGTAAAGATTGTGATAAGTTCTACATTGGAGAGTCGGGTTTAGTCTTATTTTTTGCCTTTATATACTGGAGTCGCGCGTCTTACATTTCATTATACAGTTGATAATAGCGAAAGCCGAAACTACTTCTGTTTGTAAATAAATCGGATTCAAATATTGTGGTTTATTACTTTTTGTACCGGATATATATCTCGTTAATGTGATATCTTCTAATATATATATATATATATATATATATATATATATATATATATATATATATAAAGAGAGAGAGAGAGAGAGAGAGAGGGAGAGATAGCTACGTTTAGCCGAGTGAAATATCTATCACGCTTCCAATTTTAGCCAAGTTAAGCCACATCTGATGTGGTTAGTCGATGGGTGGAGGGACGATTCGATTCGACTTACCGGCGGCTGCTCTACGCTGTAGATACTCATACCCTTAAAATATATAACGTGAATTGTAATTTATGAGCCATAGGGAAAAATTAATAAAATTACAAAAGTCCAAAAATTTATTACATCCTCCGTTCAAGGTATCCGACGCGTTGTGTCCCACCCATAAGTGAAGACTCAATGGCCGCAGCGGAACCACTTTCGGCATCGCAGTCACAGGAATTTCTTAACACGGCTCCGCAATGCGGGTTTTGGAGCTGTAAAATGCTCTCAATTATGACCTCGTATATTTGGTCTTTCCGGTGACCCCATAAATAAATATTTAGCTGAGATATTTCAGGGCTCCTTGGAGGAAACTCAGCTTGTCCTCGTCATCCAATTTAGTGTTGTGGAAACTATGTATGTGTTAAGGTAATTTCTAACCGTTGTGAGGTAATGTGGAGGGGCGGCGCTATCCTGGTGAAACCACTTCTAGTAGTCGACTGATGAGTTCAGTAGTCTTGGAAAGACAACAAAATCTTGACGTACGTATCACTAGTTCCCGTCTCGTCAAAGAATAAAAGACCACCGATACTACCTGTCCATTAGTCACACCGAGCCATGAGGCATTTGCCACCTCGTTCCTTGGAAGAGTCAAACCAATGAGGGTTGATTGGTGACCAGTATCAAGTGTTCTGGCGGTTCACTTCCCCGGAAACACAAACGTTCGCTTCATCAGAGAAGAGAATTTTGATGGGAACCTCTCATCACTCACGCAATATTCTTCTGTCCATTCTCAAAACTGAACTCGCCTATCAGGATCATCTTCACTTAAACTCTGATGGAATGGCGGTTTACATGGATGACAGTGATTAATTGTCAAGATGCGGTAGATACTGCTCCTGGAGATCCTAGTTTTACTAGAGATGCGTCAGAGTAATTTCTCTGGACTGATAGCGAACCTACCAATATATTGGTACTGTTGTCGCCGTTCAATTTAGTCCTCGAAGGTCCGCTGCAAGGCTTGTCAGATACCAACCCAGCTACCTTAACTATTAACTTGCCAACACATCTCTGTGTGATTAACGCGCGGTATGCATGCATGTTGTTCAATTATGTGGCCACTTCCCGATGACTGCGCGTCATCTGGAACTCTCTCCTCTCTAGTCAATGATATGGTTTACTTGCTATTGCAACATAAAAAATTAGAAATGTATATGAGTGCAGACCTATGGGACACCCTGTATAACGACAACAAGAGGGCCAAGCGGACCTATATTAAAATCCCTCTTCGGAGAGAGCGAGAGAAAATAACAAGAAATTGAGGTGCGTGAGAACGCTAGGCGTTTTACTAACAGTCAAACTGCCGAATGGCTCTGATCTCTCCGCCCGGTGGGTAGTCGACTCAAGCTGCCCGTCCCGAGGAAGCCGAAAAAGGCCATTAAGCAGCTCTAATAAGAAACTGGCCCCAGTGAAATTGAGGAAGAAATCCATCTAGCTGACGGTTTGAACAACTCGCTAGGCAAAACTCCCAGTTAATCACCGAACTCAAAAGATCTGATTACCTATGAGGTCAGGATGACCGCGGTTAGAGCGCCAAAGAGCGGTGTAAGAACAAAAGACCACCGACGAGAAATAGTGGGACGGTTTGGTTGTCTCCGGGCTTTAAATAAGTCCCGTAAGAAAGGAAACATTATTATTCTGTTAGAGACGATATAGGACTAGATTTTTGTGATCAGTCCCTCGCACAGTTCCGGACTCGACTTCTAAGATTTAGAAGTTTGTCTCGTCTTCGTATCGGTTCCATACTGATTCATCCCTCGCAGAATTAGCAAGACGTCTTGTTGGATAAAAATTCCTAAGTGCCAAACAGGAATTTTGGGAGCAAGATAAAAGAAGTTATCAGCTCACCCTCGAAGGACTCTCAAGTCGAAACCTCATTAATTTTGAAAGAAGAAGAATTGATTCCCAAGTAAGTTCCCTTTAATTACTTTCGGGAGCACCCCATGTACGAAAGCCAAGTTCGGTAACTTTGTGAAGTAGACGAGGGTACAAGAAGAACTCGAGAGCTACAAAGAAAAGTACTCTCTTCAACGAATGCCTTGCCGTTCATTGAGATAAAGTAATCACAGCAAGTGCTTATAAGCTGAGAAGTCTAAGGTCGTCTTTTAGACGTATAACCTGTTCGATAAAATCATAATTAGAGATCGACATCGGTTTCTACTGTCACCGTGACAAAAACCACCATCCTCCCTCCCCTTCAATGTTATAACGGGACACCTGAATTTCTCCTTCGTCGGAAGTCTGTTATCTCCGCAGACTCGCTGAAAAACCCAGTATAGCAACATCCGCCACCCCCTGTTCTGATCAAGGTCATGTAAGTCCGAATGACTATATATATTTGTTTTGGTTAATTAGGATCTTTCAAAATGTCTCAAGCTAACTAAGGGAGAAATAGTATTTCGTGACTTCTGTAATATTTTAGTTAGTTTAGGGATAGTTAATGGTGGATTAACTCTGTAACTTAGAGGCCTCGAGAAATTAGCTAGCTGGCAATTGGTTTATTTACGTGGAGCCTACTATGTTTTGATCAGAGCTCTGGTCGGAAGTAGGCCAATATTCGAATCGTGTGATCGAACACCATGTTGAACTGAGAGAATTTCGTGTAAATATAAATATTTGAGTTAATTGATAAATTAAAAGATATATACTTTGGTTAATACTTGGTGTTTTACTGGATCCTTACGTGCTGACCGGCTCTTTCCTTAAAACTGATTAAACGCTCGCTAAAGGTCAGTAAATAAATAAATATTTTGACAAAGAGGTATTGTATCGGAGTAAAGGTCAAACGGCCAACAAACAATTGAAGAATAATTTTCCGACCAAAGTGGGGAGATAATTCCTCGACATATATATATATATATATATATATATATATATATATATATATATATATATATATATATAAAAATATATATATATATATATATATATATATATATATATATTATAGTTAATATTTTATCGTATTAATTGAAATATGCATCCATCATTCACAAAAAAATATTAAAAACTGCCCACATACTATTTTGCAATAACAGAATTACTTTACTAAGATTTTCGATTACGGCACATCATTGATTACAGTGGTCAAAGTGATTTTGTTCCAAAAAGATTTTACATTTTATTGACAAAATCAATAATGCTAATTTTGAATCTGACATCAGTTTTTCTCCATCACTTATAGTTTTATATGTATAATTATCATTGTCAATGTTCTCTTTATTGAAGTTGCACTCTCAACAAGCGTCAAAAATAATATTCAAAAGGATAAAAACACTATTTGGGGCATGGACATCTCACAAATAAAGCAATTTACCATACTAGGCATCTATCTCAACCTAATTTGATTATATTTCAATCAAAAGTGTTTCTGCACTTTGCTTTTACGGCTGTGTTTTTCCTCAGTTTCATGCTTCGCCTCCAACAATAATCATCCATCATGTTGGAGCTGAAGTGGCCTTGGTAACGTGACTCCATCTTTCTAATGTCCTGGTAGAATCTTTATCTGTGTTTATTGCTGAAATCTACGAGGTTTGGTGGAAAAAGTCGAGGTGTGAATGAAAGAAAGTACCTTCAGGGACATCTCGGCTCCAAAAGCTTGATAATTCTGTTTCATGCGGTTTACTATGTCTTCGTAGTTGTCTACGCGGTGATTGCCCAAGAAGTTAGCCTTCGACATCAACGAATAAAAGCCAAGCATTCTTCTCAATCTGATTTAGGGCTTATACGAATTCATCGTCATCAATGAGTGAACGATCTTCAGGACTATTCAATACACTCGCTTTCAATTCTGCTTCAGCTACCACATCTTTGAATTTCGCTGTCAATTATCGAAACCATGGATTGGCTGGGTTCATTGCCTTAATAAAATTCTTTACAAAACCTAGTTTCAGATGTAGTGGTGGTAGAAAGGCCTTCTATGGATCAACTCGCTGCTTGTGAAAGCAGTTGAATCTACCAGGTGTATCTTTATGTCTTGGTGACCATTCACTTTACATGTAGTGCTTTTCATCGGTTCTGCTATCCCATAAGCAGATAGAGCACACATGCTTCGTATAACGCCATTAAAGACCAAAGGTTCTTCATATTTGATAGCAGCAATAAGGGTTTTCATGATGTCTTAGCTTTGAGACATTCCGTAAGCATGTGGGTTAATGAACCGACGGGAACTGATTGCCATTGTGCAGGAGAACGGATTTCAAAATTTTGTTTCCGAAATTATGTAGGGCCTACATTCTTCTGGTCTGTATGGGTAGGTCTTGCAGAGGTCTGTCATCAGAGCATGAAAATTGCCACAGAAACAGAGCTGTCCATCCGTTTTGTAGAATGTCTACAGTTCATTGTGTCTTTGAGGGGCACAAGTGATCCGAACGCCATGCTGCAGAAAATTCCGTTGTTTCAGCCGCAATCCAAAAAGCTCAGCTTTTTCTTTCGGTAGATCAAGGTCCATAATTAGGTCATGTCGGACCTAACTGAGCATTTGTGGTTTCTTGTTTTTCGAGTCATCAACGTATTCACCACCAGCTCGGATTCCGTTTCAGATTCATCCCTTTTTTTCTTTGTGATCATGTGTAACTGGTGGACATGGAACCGGTAGCTCATCACTGTGCGGCACTAATCGAATTGCGGCTGCCATGTTGGGATACCTGATTCAACCTCGTGTCTTTACTGAATAGCCATTGATGTTGCATAAGCAGAAGTAACAGTCATTGTTGTGGTCCTTTGATTCTAACCAAAACATTGGTACGGCAAATGGTAAGCCAGAAACCCGTTTGTTCTGCGTTCATTCATTCAAGTGATTGACATATGACTGCAAAGTTACATGATGAGCCCAGTGGGCATTTTAAGTAGTTCCTGTAGCTTGTTACAACGTTTATAGCGATTGGGTATTGTTTTATTTTGTTTTTTTTAGATTTGGGTGCAAACAAAAAACATATGTAGCAGATGTGTTCTGGTTCAATCAAACATTTACGACGCTCCAGTGAAATTCACTTCCCATAGTCAAAGAAGTCTTTACTCAAGCTAGACTATGTATTACAGTCACTACAATGTATCTGCATCAAGAAAGGGCACCGCAATCAATAATCATGTTGTACTAAGCGAGAATGTGTTGCATTTCAAGCACCACATCAGGAACAAACGTTCGTCCGTTTTTTCGCGTCTTTGAAACTTGTTTAGAACAGACTAAATCCATTGCTTTTATATGGATACTAAAACATTCTTGGTTGTTTTATCAAACAAGATGTTTTGATATCAAGTATATTATCAGAAAATCACACAAATAAAGATGAAATTTGCCTAGTTTAAGGAATGATGAAAAATTCAACCCCCAAAGTTTTTTGTGGTTGTGTCAATAGTTTTATAACTGATTGTTTAAATGTTCTCGATGAAAACAAAGTTGGCTAAAATGAATATACTAGATTCAAACGTTGCACAATACGTCACAGAATGTCCATCTTCAATTATAACGCTTTAGTCCTGAATTTTCCTCTTAGGGTACCAAAACTATGTTGAATAAATTTGACGATGAGTGGTGTCCTTTCCGTTTTTTAAAAGGTATCCCTTCACCATCAAAATGCATTCCAGAATATTGGCATAATCTGAGAATTTTCAGGATAGAAAATCTGTCTGAATTTATGAAAACTAAAACTATTTTACAAAATTCATCGGCGTGTGAAGAGCGAATATTTTCCTAAAGTGAATTGCACCAAGGCCACGTTTACAAATCACTTGAAAGTGCAAAGTGTAACTGATAAATTACTTGCAAAAACAGGAAACTACCAGATAAAGTAAGTCATGCAACGCTTGGGAACCCCAAAAGGGAGGTTTTATCAACGATTTACAAATATGTTGGAACATAAAGAGAGAACAAGTGACTGTCAAACAAATATGTTGGAACATAAAGAGAGAACAAGTGACTGTCAAAGGAGTAAATGAAGTCGATGGCACACGCATTTAACCTATAGTAACTGCATATGTTTTATATAGGTATTAAATTATCTAGTACCCTTGTTTTATAGGAATTTACCTATATAAATTATCTACTTTCGTTAATTTGGGTTTCTTTCGTTGGTCGATCTGGTGTTTTCTTTGTTAGGTCAGGGGGAACATTGCTTATTTGTATTTGTTTACATTTCTTTTGCCAGTACTGGCAAATTTGGGTCTCCGGCGTGCCCGCCATCAAATAGGAAGTCCACCAAATTCACCAGGGACCGATAGAAGACTTTGTGGCAATTTCGTAAAGTGTTTCTATGGGAAACAGTTTAGTCTAGTGGTAGATTATTTTTAGGTGTAGCTTGAGTAGGAAGATGAGCCACAGACGTTGCACGATAATAAAGCGCAGCAAAACGGATGGTGAATGAACCAAAAATATAATTACGATAAAAAAATTTTGCATTCAAAATTTTTTGTTCCAATAATAAAACGCAATTTCATACCCGAACATTTTCCGACAACATAGAAATCAAAATTACATTTCTCTATTATTATTATTATTATTATGTAGGATAAATTCAAAAGGTAGCGCGTGAGGGAGCAATAATGCAAAAACGTCGCACAGAAATAGAGGAAACTCGAATTCCAAGCATATTCGACAGTCAGTTCATTCTCATGGAATACAAAAAAGAGCCGATTATATCGATGTGGCTCGCTTCAAACACCACCAACGAAGAAGGAAGGGACCCAAAGGAGTCTTTGTGTGGTGATGGACTTTGGCACGCTTATGATAAGTTTGAGTGAGTCCATTCCTGACTACACAGAACGATGTACAATGGGGTTGCAAGTAGCACGAACACCAGGTTGAGAAATACAGTGAATTTGTTCTAATATATTACGACAGTAAGAAAAAGGAAGGAGAGGATGAAGTCAATCAGGCAAAGAAAAGTCCACCGAGATGAAAAGGGCTGCCTTGACATTTAGCTTCTCGAACGACTTTTCAATGGTAATTTTGGGAGCAAAAGAGATCGAGTCGAGCAAGACCAGTAAAAGATGAAAAATAAATAGGAAACTCGACCTGCGAACTTATGTGATATAATAATAATAATAATGAGATGATTATCAAGTTTTTCTTTGACTTAATTATAGTTATTTCTTACTTATATATTATCTCTTTATATATTTATATATACTTCTATGGTCTTCTGCTGTCTTGCTGTGTTTTTGGGTGATTTTTTTTTGGCACTCCGTAAATGAACTAAATAAAGTTCGAAAGTACTTGGAATTAACGGTTCCCCTTTCCTGTGGAATATTTTTTTCATTCTGAATTATGGAAAGAAGTCATCGTACCCTGAAGTCTTGCATAATGTCTCGTCGTCAAAGGTGGCTGATGGTACCTCCCGGTTCTTTTAGGTATTAGATCCATACCCAATGATTCGGGTTTCTCACCGTTTACATTTGTCACATGAAGTACCCTTCTTTATCCTAAGCCTTTCGTTACGACTTCCTCTTCTAAATACTAAAACAAATTAAAAATTTATAAATGACTTAGGAAAAACTATGTCACAAATTTATTTTGCTCATATATAGACAGGAAATTTTCACTCGGTACCAAAATCTTAGGTTCCTAAAGACTTATAAGAAACATCTCACGTATGGGTTCGAATTGATCGCGTCCGGAAACCACTTGAAGTACCATATGTAGGTCCTTTCCCACTTATAAAGCGCCGCGATAAAGTTTCTTTATTTATGAATTATCTAATGGTAAAAGCGATTCAGTTTCGATTGATTGGCAAAAAAGCAGCGAAGATTCCAAGCGATTCGCATAAAGCTAAGTGTCCACCAATCTTTCGCGTCCCATTCAAACAACGGTGAGCGTTCACAATCCCTTGCGTGGTTCGTACATTTTACGTGGTGTTTATAGTGTTTAAGAGAGTGTTCCAGTGGATTTCTAAGCGTGAAGTACTCGTACGTGCCCTGGAAATTGATTTTGTGTGATGTGTTATTGTTGATGAGTCTTGTGAACTACTCCCAATGGCTCATGGAGAAAATAACAGCGACGAATTACGAACAATTACAAACTCTCCGATTCATGATGAAAAACAAATTGCTTATATTTGTGCTGTTCGGAAGGTAACTTGAGCAAAGCAAAATCGGTCCTATTCTTATTTTTAGATTGATATTTAATTTCGTACTCATCATAAGTTCTACTTTCTTAGGGGGAAGTCATCTGAAGGACACACAAAGGCACTGGACATTAAAAATAAGAAGTTTTGTTCGCAATTAGGTGCATCTACCCTTACATGCAAATTTTCGTTGGGCAATGTTAAAAGTTCAGCGAAAAATGAAGGATACAAAGAATTTCATACTCTCTGAGTACTTTGTCATCATCATCATCATCATCATCATCATCATCACTAACTCTAAAATTTAAGAAGGGAATTTTTTTGAGTATTTGAATAATAATCCCACCTTAGTTTGGTTATGACTTATGTTTTTTTATCAAAATTATTTCTAATAATTCTTTTATAATATCAAAAAACAAAATAGTGAAGTTGAGAAATAAATATAAGTATCGAAATTTGGGGATTTTTTTAAAACCCAAAGAATTACAAATGGTGAAGTTCAGAAAATTTATTTTTATATATCTTCTTCTTCTTCTATAACTCTATATTTTAGCAAAGTGATATTTTAAAGGGGGACGGGATTTAGTTTAGAGTTCCTTTTTAAAATTATTATAATTAGCGAAGTTCAGAAAATTTAGAAAAATTTAACTATGGCTGCTTTTTTTAGATTTTAAATCTTAATCTTAGTAGCGAAGCGCAAGCTCCCCCCGTAGGGGGGGAGTGGCGAAGCCATTGCCTGGTATATATATATATATATATATATATATATATATATATATATTCATTTAAAAATAATAATTGGGTTTACAAACCCTTACGTAATTATTTTTCTTTCGGGAATTAGTCCACCAAATGGACGGAGGTCGTCGGAAACGACAAGTTTTTGTTTTAACGATGTGCTAAGCTTATGTAGTTAATGATCTATTGCAACATGCAAGCTCTATCTAAGCTTAGCTATCATTCTAACTACTGGACCACTTGCATCATGATACATTAGATTCGCCAAAGAAGCGGTGGATACTCCAGGACTAATACCCAACATGCTCGAAGATTGTTTTTGTTGTGGAAGATAAATAAAAGTATCACCCGGAGGTTCTCTCCCCAGGTAGGGCGGGAGGGGGAAGGACGCCTTCCTCATCCCAGCTCCCGGTGGGACCTGGGGGGAGGATTATTGTGAAACATGGATGAAAAGAGAAATTAGTAAGAGAGAAATTGATTTAAGTTGATCTTCTCACTGAGAGCAGTGGGAGAGACGACAAAGAATGGAATGTTCCATTTCTTGGACCAACTGATTAACCTGGAATCCGAACCGAGGTCTCTAATTTTTCTATCTACCATTCGTATTTCATCTAGCCAGTCGTTCAGAACAACTTCTCCGTAAGTAGCGGGAGAGCGCCAATCTCTGCCACGCTCTTTATTATTGGTATTCCCTCATTAATTTATTTAATAAACCTGACGAGAGGTCCGTCTAATCTCTGTTTTTATTTTGTTTTTCCATTTATTCACTGTTGCATTCTCGTGCATTCTGTAGCATTCATGCTGTTGTGTTTCAATGCGTTCGAGCTTTAGCCTGAGTTATTTTTGTTTGTGTTCCTTTTAAATCAGATGTTTCCTCATGTTGATATCACTTTGCGTTTCACTTAGTGAATTTTACAGTGTGTCCCCTTTTTTACTGTAGTTTTTTTTATCACTGTTTGAATTCTTCATTGGTTTTTCATTTTCTTGTTCTTGTTCGAGAGTCTTGTCTGGTAAGATTGACTTAATTGGGATAGTTGTAATAGCCATCAATTCTTGTCGTGTTGGGGTTTATTATTTCTTTTCGGTTATTTTAGCTCCATGAGAGCTGGGTATAGTTTAGGGCGCTGGCACCTTCATGTAAATCAATGGCTCATCATTCTTCTTCTGTTTGTTAATTTGGAGAAGTGGGAATGGTGAGCCATTGGTCACTATGGATCGATTCAGTTGTCCTTTGTTTTTTGTCTGGTGGACCTCTTGGTTTTTTCGGCCCCACCAGCCTTATACTTCCTACATACAAATTCTTTGAATGTGTTCCGGTGTAAAATGATGTAGTCACAAGAGAATATTCCTATTCTGTTATTGAGTAGTACGAGTAATTTCTCAATAACATCTTCATCCTTTTCTCCCGTCTTCCCTTGAAGGCTTATTTGTATGTACCGTTTTGACGAAAGTTTTTCTCAAAGAACTTGACTCGAATGTGAATAGAAAGAACAGAAAGGAATCACTGAAGACCACACAATATCATGTATTCGAAGAGGAAAAGGTTCGGAAAAACTTTCGAGGGGATAGGAAAAGTTTAATGGTCGGTGGCTAGTGACCGATGCGTGATGTTTTTCTGTGTGTGGGTTGTAGTATTGGGTTGACTGGGGGGGCAGTAGGATGGGGGGAGGAAGGTTTGCGTACATGAAAATGCCCCTTTCATGTTACTGTGAAATTATATGTGGATAAATATTGGCTGTGGGTGGTCGAGGGCTGTGATGTGTCTTAGTTCCATTGCAGCCTGTTGTCTTGCGTGTATCCTTGTGTATGTAGGGTCTCTTGCGAGTTTCCCCAACTGCCTTGTTAAAGTGGTGTGAGTGTGTATGTTGTGCTGTTAGTTTATTATTTTTCATGTAGCGTGGCCATTTGTGTGTACAAAACAGAGCGACATGCGGGTCTCAGAGGGGAGTTCTGAATCCGCTGTGCTTTCTTCTGTCATGTATGATTCGGAGCTAAGAGTATATTGGAGCGTATGGTAGAAGTTGTCTAACTAGTATTCTTTATATGTGTAATTATAGTTTACGGCTGGCAGGGTATAACCTAGGCAGCTTCTTGTTTGTGTCGTTGGCCTTTGTTTGTATTGTTTTGGTGTGTGTGGAATCTTAGGGACTTTCGGATGTTGCTCCAAGGATTTTTGTGAGGTATGTATGTGAGTCTGGTTTGGTCTGGGGGGTTTAGGGCCGGTGTGTGTAAGTAAATATGTAGATTGTGCATGTAATGGTTGCTTGCGCCATAGAGTGTCGCCTGTTTCTTCTGAGGATTCGTAACAATGAGCCACTTGTCCTCGAAATCTGTCTTCTCGCTCATGATTATTTGTGCGCGGCTTACGATTCTGTCTGGACCTTTGCACGAACGAGAATTGTCTCGTCATCGGCATAGGACAATGTGTATGTGTGCCTGCATTTTTCGTGAAGTCCATCATGCCACACCTTATCAAAGGCCTTCTCTACCTCCTTATGATCGAGTGTTTTCTTTCGTACGTTTTATATTATGTCGTGAACGATGGTCACAGCCGCTTGAGTGGACCAATCCCTCCTAAAACCATATTGGCAGGGGAGAATCACTCCCTCTCCTCCAGAAATTTCCGCATACGGCTGTTAAACATACTTTCAACTATCTATCTTAGGTGCTCTAACAGAGCATCTCTCTATTTGTTTGGGTGTTTGGCGTCTTTATTTTTCTTGTGTAGAAGTATGTTGTGTGAGATTTTAAATCGTTGTGAGAAATGGCCAAAGGCAAGTGAGGTGTTGAGTAGGTGTGTAACTATAGAAAAACTCTTTCTTGGAGGTGATGGATTATTATGAATGGGAGGCCAGATGGTCCGGAAGCGCCGGAGGGGCCGTGGCGCGTTTAGGTGCTGTTGTGATGTAGTGTTTTGTTTCCTCAACGGTGATGGGAATAGTTACTGCAGTTGTGTTATCGAACACCTCCATTCTTACTAGGGGGACTGGCCCAAGCTCATCAGCGTAGAGCCGTCGCCATTCTTGGAATTCTTGAAAGTGCTCTTGTGCGTGTAGTTTGGGTAGGTTGTGTGTATCCACCGTGCCCAAGTGGGATCTAAGTGCGTCAAGGATATCATTAGTGTCAGTGAGTGTACGGTCGTTGTATTGGAGGGTGATGTATGTCAGTGTATCTGTGCCCAACATTCTCTTTACGCGTTGCCAGAAGAAGGAAGGGTCGATGTAGCGAGCATCGTCCGCAGTTTGGCTGACCTAGCGCCGCTGGCGATTCCAATCTAGCTTCACGGATTGTAGGATGCGGGCACGTATCGTGTGATCTTGTGTTGTCGTGGGGCTCTTTTATAGTTGTATTGCGTGTGGAGTGTTTTTGTGTGTTTGGAGCAGGTAAAATGTTTCATGCATGTGTAATTTTACGTAGTGTGTGTAGGTTGCGTGCAGGATTTATGGTGTACATGAATGCACACCAGTGGTCATCTATGTGACTAAGATTAGTGTTTTGTAAGTTGAGGTTGTGCGGTGTGTTCTCAGTTGTGTGTTTTGAATTCTCATAGTTCGTGTTGTTGTAGTCGAAGAAAGGTGGGAAGGTGGGAAGGTATGTTTTAAGGTATGTAGTGTGGGATAATAAGCGTTCAGGTAGGGGCAATAGGAGGAAGGGAGGGTGCAGTGGAGAGAGTATAAGGAGGGGTGGGTGTAGAAGGGCGTCGAGAAGCCAGATCGGGGCCTGATAAAGAGAGCTACAAGGAAAATAATTACCCTAGAAAACCTTACGATCCATACAAGGAGGGTACTTTTGGCGCAATCTTCGAAGGTGTGCGTTGGCAACCTCGAAGATCACTCGCCAGGATCTTAACAGCGATTTCGCAAGACTTTATCTAGTCTTGACTTCACCTGGTCAACAGATTCACTGTTGACAACTTCCGTCGGAAGTGTGTTCCAACTACCGCAGATACTGTAAGTGAAGAATTTTCCACACAGATCACGGTGGTATCGCTTCAGTTCAAGTTTAAAGCCGTGATTTCTTGTTCTCCCCTCGCTGAGCTGGAAAATATCCCTGTAGTCCAGTCTGTCGAAGCCTCGAAGTATTTTAAATACTTCAAGAAGCTGACCACGTAGTCTCCGGGTCTCCAGCGAGAACATATCTAATTCCCTTAATCTATCTTCATAACTTTTATGTCTGATAGAGGGAATCAGTTTGGTTGCCCTGGCTTGCACGCGTTCCACTCTCGCGATTTCCTTTCGAAATGAAGGACTACAAAATTGTACGGCATACTCTAGGTGCGGTCGGACGAGGAAGTTGTACAGACACAATACTATCTCCTTGTTCCGATATCCAAACTGTCGCTTTATATACCTTAACATCCTTTGGGCTTTCTTCTCCACCTCAATACACTGTTTCGAGAACTTGAGGTCCCTCGTGATAGTTATACCCAACTCCTTCTCAGTGTCGGTGGATTCAAGAGCAGTGCCCTTAAGGATATAGGGTGATTGAGGATTTCGGTGGGTGGTAGGGATAGGTCTTGAGTGGGTTGTGTGCTGCTGTAGATTCGTGCTCACCTGCGTGGGAAGTTGCGCAGGTCTCTTGTTTTCTATCCATGTATAAGGGCGAACACCATGCACGGGAAGGAGATTTGGCCGAGTCCAGAGTCCAATGGCTGCGTAGAGCACGTTAAGGATGTTGGCGTATAGGTGGAGGTCGCCTCCCAACATGTTTTTGCTGCCACCGTAGAAAGCACGGCAACGAGTTGTTTTGGGGTGGTTGTGTGTGTTTTTGATGTTTTTGCTGTCGGGTTGGGTGATTGAGTCATAGATGATGATGGTACGTGGACTGTTTGGTGAGGGGTTGAGTGGTTCCTGCGGCGGCGACAGCATAGGAAAATTTTCTTGTAATAGAAAGAGGCAGGTCAGGAGTGGAGAGTATGGGTGAGGTAGTGGTGTGTTTTGGTGAGGGTTATCGGGGTCTCCTTAGTTCCGCAACCGCGTCCGTGGGGGCCCTGGCAAGTTATGGGCATCTTATGCTCACGGCGATATGGTCACCGCCGCAGTTGAGGTATAGAAGTGTTGTGCTTTTTCGTTCAGTGAAATAGTGCCCTATTACACTGCATCTAGAGCAGACAAGGTCTACCTGGAACATATTTATATCGTGTCCCGTCTTGTACAACGGCGACATTGTTGTGGGCCGATGTTGTTTTGGTGCACTATGTTTTGACCGTATGTGAGGGTGCCACAGACCTTGAAGAATCGGTATAGCAGTGTGATTTTCTGATGTTCTCCTGCAAGTGTAATGACCGCCCGTTGCTTGGTGCGGTTGAAATAGAGCTCTTTTATGGCCACCTCTCCGTATTTATGTCTGAGGTGGGCGAGGAAGTCTTTGATTTATGTTTAAAAATATTTTGAACATTATTGTAAGGAAACGGGCCAATCAACTAACATAAAAATACATGGATATGTTTAGAAAATATGTCCTTACCGCCGAAGACTCCGAAGGGCCCGGGCAGTTATGATCTGCCAACACAGACCTTCAATCAATACACAACTCCAGCCAGAGACTGTCCTCCCAACGCCTCGCCACCAGAATCTGCCACGCCCCCGCATGGAACCAGATTATTCCCAAACCTTTTCCTCCTTTTGTTTATACCCAACATCATTTTTTTGTTTTCGAACATATTTTCTAAACATATCCATGTATTTTCATGTTAGTTGATTGGTCACAGGATTCGCAAGATGTTAAAAGATAGGAAAAAGGTGTATTATAGTAGGAGATAGTATAGGTAGAAGAGGTGTTGATATAGTAGAAGGGTGATGTGCCAGTACGTCTGGCAGTATCTTCAAATGAGGCCTTTTTTAAGCATTTGCATTTTTATTTGTTTAGTAAAAGAGTATTCAGGCCTTTGTTTTCGTTTGTTTTTATTTTCTGTTATTCATAGAGCTTATTCTCATTTTTTGATGTCCGTTTGTGCGTATTTATTTATTTGTCTTGTTTTTGTTTTTTGTTTTTTAATTATTTTTGTCCACTACGGATCTTTTTTGTTTTTTTTTATTATTTTTGTCCACTACGGATTTTTCTTTTCCCTACAGATCTATTAATCTATTTTTGACTTAGATTAAGTCAAATATTAGGATTGTATAACTTCCTTCTTTTCTGGGTTTCCCAATAATGACTTTTGTGTTTTTCCGGTATTTGGTTATCTGTATATAGGTACAACAGCCTCTCGCGTACGCAGTTGGCTGCTGTGAAATCCTTGCCGATAGTGTCTTCGCCGGTTTTCGTATTCGGGTATCTTAGGTCTTGAAGTATCCTTTCAGGGATATATGAGTATATCTTTCTCTATATCGATTTGGCTTTTTCATGTAAAGTCACGTTTATTGCGTCAATTTCAGTGGTGTTATGCAGTACAATAGACGGGATCCGGTCCAAAAGGGTCACGTCATTTATAAAACTTAAAGCTTTGTTCTGGACTATTTGCACTTTCTTTATTTGATTCTTGCTTGCAAAATGAAGAGAGATGGCGGGATACAATAAACATGGTCTGACCATTGCCATATATAGCTTTCTTTTATTCCTATACGATAGGTTCTTGAAGCGATATAGACGTAAGTTTCTTTTGGCTTAAGCGATCTTTTGGTTAATATGCTCGCCATACCCCCTTGACGTGATCTTGAGTCCGAAGGCTCGGCCTCGCAGGAGTAGGGATAGAATTCGCCACGTACCAATATGTTGTCCGTCTTTCTTCTTCCGATGGGGATCATTCTGAACTTTTCCGCGTTTGTGGGATTTTATTCCTGTTTTCGAACCTGTTCAGGTTATCTATTTCCCCAGCTGTTCTGTTTGCGACGTCTACTGGGTTTTGATAATCGTTGGTGACTATCTGCGTGATATCATCCGCCAGTTGTGCATAGTGAGCGTAATTATGAGTCGGGGGAGGCAGGTCACCAGTATATATTGTGTATAAAGTTGGGCTCAGGCAACCCCCTTTTGGTACGCCAGCCCTCAGGGGAAAGGGTTCCCCCTCGATGTTGTTTATTTTAATTAAGGCCCCGTGGTCCTCTAGGTAGTCGCAGAGATGCTTGGTTATGTTGATCCCCATGCTCAAGTCGCATAGCTTCTTCTTCATGCCAGGTATCCATGCCTTATCGAACGCCGATGTCACGTCTCTAAGTATGACATCGACCCTTCTGTTGTCTGCTTTCGCCATTGCGATGTTTTCAGTTATCAATGCAAGGGCTGTCTCTGTACCAAGTTTTCTGCGGAAACCGTGTTGTTGGGCATTGTAATGGTCTCTCGTGTCCAGGAAGTCCCTTAGTTTCCCTATAAATTCTAGTAGGGATATAGGTCTATAGCTTTTGATGTCCGTTTTAGGTTTTCCTAGTTTTAGTAAAAATATCATACGTGCCCTTTTTAGCAGGTTGGGAGAGTATCTGAGGTTCAGACGAGCATTGAAAAGTTTTAGAAGTGCCTCGTTGATGTTAGCAGGGGCGTTCATCAGGTGCGCCTTGGTGATATCTGAGATGCCAGGGGCTTTTTGCTTGAACACTTCCAGTGATCCCTAAAGAAACCAGGGCAGATTACGTCCGAGATTGCCTAAAATCATCTTTTTTGTGCAGGAATATTAGAACACTGTCTCTAAGCACAAATATGAAAGCAGAGCTCTTTGGTGATCAACTGTCAGCACAATTTGCATAAAAACATTCTGAAACTGAAAAATGGCAAAGTACCTCTTGATGCTGATGGTAGAATAGAAATGTCTCATATCTGCATAGTTATTAACACTATTTATAATCTCATAGCAAAGGTGTTACTCTATCTTCAACAAAACTACAATAATTACAACTGACTGTGTGAAAGAGCTATATTGGCTCCGAAGAACAATACTGTCTACAGTATCAATAAACATCTACTGTTTTCCCTCTTAAGAAGTCAACAAAGTCAGTTGATACAAGTTTGGATCATACTCAAATAGTCGATTATTCCACGGAGTTCCTAAGTTCTCTAGAACCTCCTGACATACCTACTCACTAACTTGAACTGAAGGTAGTAACTCTAAATAATGTTGTTGCACAATTTGGATCCCCAAAACTCTGTAATGGCACTCGGCTGCTGGTAAAAAAATAGATGTTATATATCATAGAGGCGACCATTCTTACTAGAAGTGGAAAAAGAGAGGATGTTTTTATTCACAGTATACCCCTAAATCTATTAGGGTCAGAATTGCCATTTACATTCAGAAGACTACATTTCCCAATCCGTGTAAGTTTTGCAATGTGAATTAAAACAATCGTAAGGTGAGACTCTATTAGTAGCATAATTATAATTAAAGGACCCCTGTTGTACTTATGGTCAACTCTATGTTGATTGCTCTAGAGTTGGAAGCAAAAGTAATCTGTTTGTATATGCTCCAAAAAGAAAAATTAAAAAATATTATGTATCAAGAGGTTCTGTAGCGTAGCTGAACAAGATTAAGTTTAGTTTATAAAATGAGAGTCTTGTTTGTGAAGAATAAAAAATAAAAAGATCAAATCCGGCTTACTTTATTTCCGAACGCACAATTTACCCGTGCAACGACAAGGTTTCTTTGCGAGTGTATATATATATATATATATATATATATATATATATATATATATATATATATATATAGAGAGAGATATATATAGATATATGGCATGAAAGACTCGACGTATAGGTGAGAATGGATGGGGAGAAAGAAAAGTCCAGACACTACACAGAGCTCTTTATTGACGTTTCGCCTCTTGGCTTCCTCAGAGGAAGCCAAGAGGCGAAACGTCAATAAAGAGCTCTGTGTAGTGTCTGGACTTTTCTTTCTCCCCATCCATTCTCACATATATATATATATATATATATATATATATATATATATATATATATATATATATATATATATATATTATATTCAGATAGTTACGTGAACAATCCTAAGAATAACATTGTGCTGTTTCATAGAAATAAACAAGGATCAGGTTCAAACTGATATCTGTGAACTTAAAAGCTAAATTTGCATTTTATACTAGACATAATTTAATATGATTAAGATATTGTTAATATGTAACAATGTAAGAGAATTATTTATTGATTGTGTTTAAAAAATATGTTAAACTCAGACTTAACTCAGAGTGAGCGAGTTTCTGCTGTATATGGCGTGTGAACTTGTCTAAAGGCGGCGGAAGGCTGAAGAATTCATTGAGAAAACTACGCTAAAACTACATCTCTTACCCGATAAAGGATGAAAAGGATTAGGGAAGGCAGCCTCAAAACGTCAAGATCCAATTCGCTATCCCCACGGGGACTATCCGGAAGACTTTTTTAACCCGCTCTTCGGCGACTTAATGTCGACCACCCCTCCCCCCCCTCCCTCCCTCGACAGAGTTGCGAAGCTGAAATGAACTGAACTGCCATTCATCTAGTCTCGCTCCAACTATGTCGGTCCACTTTGATAGACATAATTGGAGACGTAAAGGAAAGCAGGTTTGAGGATTAGCCCACTGTGGAACTCTACAGAAGAGACCTCCCGGTTACGAGGCGATGCTGAAAGCTTTGGGGAAGAGTTCGCTCTAATCTCTAAGGGTAGCTTCCGGCCAAGACCACAGGGGAACATGCAACCGTATATGTGTAAGTTGGAAACAGCATCAATAACCAAACCCCAGATGGGGCGGCACTCCCGGGTGGTAGTAGTTGATTGTATCACCACTCATCATTAAGTCCGCCACACTTCACCCATCTGAGGGGCCTCCCGGGATTCACCCATCATCATTCTTCCCCTCATTTGGCAGTTCACGTTCACGGAAGCTGAGCGATGAAGTAGAGGGAGTCACCCACAAACAAATAAAGAAGGAAACATCATCGTAAGAAAAGATGGAGCACGAAATTATACTAGAAACAAATTACCATTAATAAGAGACTTGCGAGGAAAAATAAACCCAGTCCAGAGGGGCCACTCTCTCGAAGAAATAGCCCAAGACCATACCACCAGGATTCTTCTGCGGGCAGTCGATGGACAGCCCAAGCCCAGCATAGAGAGCGTACTTCAAGCTGTGTATGGCAAATTGGGCATTGCCATGGTGAGACTGCAAGACATAACCTCGGGGTATATCGTAATCTGTGAAAAAGAAAGAGTCATCGAAGACATCACCTAGGAGAAATAAGTAGAGGTCCTTAGGGGCATTGGGCTTCAGCCAGCAGTACCACCACAGATCTTGGCCCACAAGAGCGTGGTGTACCGGCGAATCGATCCGTGAATTGGGCAACACTCCAAGGATGAAATCATGGAGGAGATCTAGCTCCGGCAAACTTGGGCCAAGGTAGCCGAAGTAATAAAGTTCAAAAATAGAAGGGATGGCAGCAAATACACAAATGTCTTCAAAGTGGTCTTCGCCGAAACAACTATGGCCCAAAAGGCAAAAGAACAAGGCCTATTAATGTATAACGCCAAGATTAGTGGGAAACAGATAGAGAAGGGAGAATACACTCCAGTCCAGTTCTGTTTCAGATGTTACAAAATGGAAGTACACGCCACTAAAGACTGCAAATAGCCACAAGAAACATGCTCTAAATGCAGCGATAAAGGGCACAATTGGAGGTCATGCACCTTGTGAAGTGCGTTAACTGCGGCCAAGAACCCAGAACAATAGCCATGTCATGTCCTGTTAAAAAAAAAATAATTAAAAACAAACAAGCGAAGAAGAAAGAAGAAACACGTAGATCGTATACGTCCTACGCCCAAGCGGCAAAGGTGTCCCTCTTGGAAGTAGACAATAAGAAGTCTTATCTTAAATTACAAAATGAAAACTGAATGAAGATTATGACGTGCATCCTTCACACGCACGTCATGAATCTCACTCGCCCTGGCACGTTTGCAACCGAGCTAAACCAAATGTTAGCTAAAAACTGGATGAAACAAATGTGGTTCCCAACCCCCAACCCCCCTCCCTCCAGGGATGTGCTGCAACTGCAGATGGTTTCAAAATAACAAGGAAACAAGCAAGACACTACCAAAAATGTTACCAACAAGAAAGAAAAGAAACAGGCAGTCGATGTGAAAACTCCTGCACCTAAACAGAAACAAGAAATCACCACAGAGAAATAAAATACTGACACCAATAGTTCTTCGGAATCTCGAGACACCTCGGACACCGAAGTTCCACAAACCAAGAAAATTAAGGGAAAGAAAAAGAAAAACAAAAGATTGCGTGCGGACAGTATCAATCTAAAAATCTACGTTTGCGATCAGTTTCCCTTTCCCGGGGAGATGAAGCCCAAGGATATTTTCCATGAAATCAAAACCAAAATATTGGAATGGGAATACGACTACGAAGTCGACCCCGAAACAGTGGAAGAAGCTCTGCTTGGCCAGAAAGTGACCCTACATCACAACACCTGCGAGCAGATTTCAAACGCTGAGTTCAGGAAAAATAAAAGCGGGAGGAAGAAAAACATCACCCAAAAACACTAAAGAAACAACCTGGAGAGAGTAAGAAATAGAATGAGGATTCTGACACTCAACGTAGATGGATGGGAGGGAAAAGCTACGGCATATGGAAACATATTCCGAGTGCTTGACCCCGACGTCATTCTTATTACGGAGCACGGTATTGACACTAGATCTGATCAAATTAAAATACCGCGCTACAGAGTGGTCATGAAAAATCATTCTCAGTAAAGGTTCAATGAATCCTTGATGAATCCTTTGTAGCGATCGAGCTCCACACATTGATAGGAGACCTCGTGATAGCTGCAGCCTGTCAACCCCCTCGTCGAGCCTGTCTCCCGTTAGATAACTCCTACACACTGTTTGAGCACCGCAGAATGGCATTCTTAGGGAAAGACCTTAATGCCAGATGCCGTGCGGCAGGCTATGGTAGTACCAACAAAAGAGGCCGAAACTTGGAACTGATTATGGGAAGAAAAAACATCCAAAGGATAGGGCCGGATTTTCTGACCTATATCACTTCCACATCAGCAACCAAACCTGATATAATCTTAACAAGTGAAGGCTTCCCATTCAACTACCATAGTGAGCCAGGCCCAACAGTCCCAAGTTATCACATAGCGATTCTCACCACAGTATCTCTCGCTCCGATCCAGCTTCCAGTCCCTCTCCGAAAAAACTATGCCTTGGCCAACTGGGATCGTTACAAGAGACGACTCAGTCAATACGCGCCAGCTGACATAAGCGAGGCGGCATTGGAGGAGATAGACGAGCAGCTGGATAGGATAACTACGTCCATACCAAAAGCGGACCGCGAGAGCATATTTAAAACTGAGTATAAAACACTTCCTCAGCCCAGATGGACAGAGGTGATGAGAGAGATCACTCGCGGTCACAGGAAAGTGTACGAAAGGATAAGATGAGAACGTCCTAACCGGAAAGGAAGCTTGCTCCTTCGACGCCTAAGCACAAAGCTAAAAGAGGCTATCAACCTCCAACAGGGGGAAATTTGGAACAACCTGATAACCAAAGTCGAAAAGTCGATAGCGAACTCAACCCGGCTAAATTCTGGCGTCAAGTCAAGAACTTAAAGGGACTAGCAGCAAGACCAAAGGCTCGAATAAAAGAGAACGGAGATTATATAGAAGACCCAGCGGTTCTGGAAGACAGATTTCAGAAATTTCTGGAAAAACATCTTCAGGATTACCCCTGAAGAAAACAATGAGTTCGACCAGGAATTCGAAGGCCAACTGATCGAAGAACTGAATCAGGTTATGCACCACACGCACCCACAACATCAAGTCGACGAAGGCAGGGAGATGGCGGACCACTTTCGTCCCCTAACACCAGAGGAGGTCATGGCCACTGTAAGAGCCTTCCAACAAAAGTCACCAGGTTGTACGGGCATCACCAGAAACAACTTGGCAAATGCCCCACAACAGATCATTCAGGGAATTGCAAACATTTATAACGCTTCCCTGAATACGGGTTACTTCCCTGAAGGTTTTAAGATTACTAAAATAATCTTCATACCTAAGGGAGGTAAACCCCCTGATCAACTGGTAAATTACTGGCCAATCGCCCTTTCTGGAAATCGTTGCGAAAGTCTACGAGAAGCTTCTGGCTGACAGGCTTCAAGAACAACTAGCCGAGCTATGAGCTCACAACCCTCAACAGCACGGATTCTGCAAGGGACGAGGAATGGAAACCGCCCTCGCTCTCCTAACGGAAAAACTCGCTTGCAGTAAAGCTGAGAGAATGTACGGAGACGTGGAGCTGCGGGGTGTAAAGAAGGCCTTCGATAAGGTATAGCTGAGAGGGCTACAATTCCATATCCTCAACCTACAGCTGAACCCAATCCTGGAAAGGGTCTTTTGCAACTATGTTACGGATAGGAGAGCCCAAATCACGATCGAGAGCTGCAAAGGACCCGAATTCGAACTCGAGGCGGGAGTTCCACAAGGCAGCTGTCTGAGTCCTTTGCTGTACCTCGTGTACACAATTGACCTACCTGCTCCGGTGAGGTACGATTCGATGTATCTGCAATACGCAGATGACATCACTCAAATCGTCCTGAGTCCATTCAGGAACAATGGACGTCCTCGTCAACAATGAACTCTATCCGTACTCTAACGAGGGAAAAGTCCTGGGTTTAGGACTCTACAAATCAGGTCACAAGGCTCACGTAAATACCAGAGTCTCCCTAGCCAAAAGAGAGCTGAAGAAACTTTACCTTTCCCGAAGCCTCAGCGTGCCAAACAAGAAGAAGCTGCACATGGCCTTGGTACGCTCAGTCCTAGTGTACCCGGCTGTGATCACGCAGATGGCAAGGTGTACCTCTCAGAGCGATGCATAGGGTGCAGAATAAAGCCACACTGCTGATAACTGGCACGCAAAGGATCGATCGACCGTATTCAACAATCGGTTCTACATCAAAGAATCGGACTAAAACCGATCAATAGGGAGAGCCAAAGGCTAGGGAGAAAGACTTGGGATAAAATCGATCAGGAAATACTCCGACAATAAACATCGATTTGAACATACAAGGAAACAGAAGACGCGCAATTAGGGGAACAGCTCTGTTCCCAAGCGGTAGAACCTGCGCAAGAGAAAACGTAATACCGATATATACTTAGTACTATACCAAGGAAAATGACCTTAATGATATGAGGCGAAGTGTCCTAACTCAAAATCATAAATCGATTCAGATTAAAACACTAACCAAATAACCAAAAAACAAATTAAACTCCACAAAAGAGGCGAAGTGCCCAACTTAAAAATTAAAATAAAAAGAGGCGAAGTGCCCAAAATCAACATAATTCAAAATTAAATCCAAATTAACTAATTTTACCAAAAAGAGGCAAAGTGCCCAAATTAAAAATTAAAAATTTAAAATAAAAAGAGGCCAAGTGCCCAAATTTAACTCGATTCAAAATTAAATAAAAATAATTCATCTTAACAAAAAAAAGGCGAAGTGCCCACTTTAAATTTAACAAGCACAAATCAACAAATTCAACCAACTAAAACAAGAAGAGGAAGACAGAATAAAATAAACGAAAAGAGGCGAAGTGCCCAAACTAATACTGAAATTGAAAATAATAAATGAAAAACTTAATAAAATTTTACTAGAGATATTTAGCATAATAAAAAAAAACATTGAAAGGCTTGAATGACAAGACGGTGGATTAAATTAAACTAAACAAATAAATATATATATATACATAATAATGGAGGAACCTGGCTGTCATCGACAGTCAGCAACATTACTG